>ML675622.1:12271482-12413976 GCA_007922155.1 Mesoclemmys tuberculata | reverse complement strand
GGGGAGGATGGATGGTGGGTGTGCAGGGAAGGAGTTGTGCTGTGGGGCGAGGGACAGCGGGTGGGTGCAGGGGGGCTCTGCTAGGGAGGGATGGTGGGTGTGGACGGCCCCTCCCCTGCAGGGGACGGATGGGGAGGGGCCATCCTGGAGGAGGGGGTGTGTATCTGCCCGTCCCCGCCCCCTCGCCCAGCGTTCGCGCTCCACCCCGCCCCCTCCGAACCAGCGAGTGGCCGGCGGCTAGAAGGGCCGCGTCCGTCCCTTGCGCCGGCCGGATTCCGGAAGAGGAAGCCGTTCCGCCGTCATCTCCGGGGGGGAGGCGGAAGCTCGTCTTCGGGGGGCTGGCGCGTCCCGTCCGCGCGGTGGCACGGGTGAGTGTCGGGGAGGGAGACGCGCACGCGCCAAGAAAGGAGGTTGAGGGAGACAATAACCCCCCCAACGGGCTCCTCGCCCCCCCCAACAGGGGAATACCCCTCCCCCTCCAACGGGCGCCAGCCAGCCGAGGGGAACCCCTCCCGCTCCCCCTCCAACGGGCGCCTGGGAGAGCGCAGTAACCCCTCCAACGGGCTGGGGGGGTGGGCTGCTGTCCTGAGGGGAGAGTGCCTGCCCCCCCCGCGCTCTCGCTACCCTACCGCCGGGCGGGAGGCGTAGACGCCCCTCCTCCTGCGGCCGGGCCCGGCCCCCTTCCCTTCCCTTCCTTCCACGTGTGCACGGCGGCTGCCGCACCCGTCTCGGCTCTCCCGTTACTGGCACTAGCCGCTGCCGTGGCCCCGCTTGCTCTGCGCAGCCCCTGGGTCCTTTGGTCCCTGTGCCCCTTCCTGGGGCGGGACTGTTACGAGATGGAAGACTCACAAGAAGGCACAACACGTAATAAAGGCGGCCTGTCCTGCCGCCCGCACCTGGAAGGGGAGGGTTGTGCTTCCACACTAGGGGGCACTTTCCTGCCGATTGTGCTGCCCTTGCCTAAGGAGAAAGAAACCTTACACAGTATTTGCCTTTCTGTAGGTTATATGCTTCCTCCTCTTGAAGGCTCCCAGTTTTAAAGGCCCAAAGGCTATGCCAATTAACTGAAATGCATGTGTGCACCCACTGCCGTTACAAGTACCTGTGCTTGCCTTCTGTAAAAAGGCATTTAACCCTCAAACCCTTCCCCATAGCTCAGTTAATGAATCTGATTAGTAAAATCCTTGACTGTTTCCCAGGATGCACAGCTGAGACCATTTTGCAGTTCAGTTGTTAAGGAGACAGCCGATAGGCATAACTTGCATCTTACTATACATGTGGCAAGACTCAAGTTTAGCATGATCCACAGTCATAAATTCCCCACCCAGGGACCCCACTCTGTCTGTGTGGGGTGAGAAGCATGATAGTGAATCATAATTGATAATAGCCAAGTTTTCTCCTTTGGAGTAGCTTTACTTAAAGTTTTGGATTGAATTGTGAGTGAAAACCAAGTTTTGGCGACAGATGTTTCAGTTGACAACTGCCTATATAAAAGATGATTTAATTACCTACAAAACTGCTTCTCTGAAGATACCTGGATTTTTGTGATAGGGTTCTTGGCTCCTTGGCACAAGACAGGCTGCAGCTTCCTTAACGGAGTCCAAGATTTTGAGCTCATGGGGCGTAGACAGCTAGGTCGGACTTGCCAGAGTCCACTTCCTTTGTTAGGATAAAGGCAAGCTCTGCCATCCAATGCCGAGACAAGAGATTCAGCAGATTTCTGAAGATAAAAACCTTGAGGGAATATTTTTACTGAGTTAATTTGGAAACCTCTTTATCCTGTAACTTTACCATAACAATATTTCAGATGGGTAAAAGAGCATTTTAATTACTCCTTACTGTTCCTCATGCCAATGTAAAGTGGCTTAAAACTTAAACTTGAATAAAAGTTAGAGGAACTATAACTGCAATTTAAAATTGAACTTATTTTTAAATTATGAACAGAAAATGTTTGAGAAAATTGAATCTTTACAAATAATTTCCATAACCTCTCAAAAGGTGTATTTTCTTTCTAGGAAAAAATGATTTCCGAAAGCAGTTCTTTTGTGAAAGGAATGATGTTAGGAGGACTCTTCTGTGTGTTGATTACACTCCTAGAACATATTAAGGTGGGCCATGGGACTAAATCACATCACCATGAGCATCATCATATTCAAGCACCTAACAAGGAAGATGTCTTAAATCTGTCAGAAGGTGAGCGCGTGGAGCTCAGCCATAGTATCCGTGTTTATTGTATCATCCTTGTAAAACCTAAAGATCTTGGACATTGGGCTGCAGTGAAAGAAACCTGGAGCAAACACTGTGACAAGGCAGAATTCTACAGTTCTGAAAATGTTAAGGTGTTTGATTCTATTGCTCTCAACACAAATGACATGTGGATGATGATGAGAAAAGCATATAAATTAGCATATGAACGCTATAAAGATGAGTACAATTGGTTCTTTCTAGCACATCCAACTACATTTGCTGTTATAGAAAATCTCAAATATTTCTTGCTGAAAAAAGATGCATCACAGCCTTTTTATATAGGTCATACGGTAAAGTCAGGAGAGCTTGAGTATGTAGATGGTGATGGAGGGATTGTCTTAAGTATAGAATCCCTAAAAAGACTCTTCAACATTTTTGAAGACCCTGACAAGTGTCCAGAACAGGGAGGCTTGATTTGGAAACTCTCTGAGGATAAACAACTAGCAGTCTGCCTGAAATATACTGGAGTGTTAGCTGAAAATGCAGAAGATTCTGAAGGAAAAGATGTCTTTAACACCAAGTCAGTTGGTTCTCTTATTAAAGAAGCAATGGCTAATCATCCTCAACAAGTAGTGGAGGGATGTTGTTCTGACATGGCCGTCACTTTCAATGGACTGGCTCCTAACCACATGCATGTAATGATGTATGGTGTTTATAGGCTCAGAGCATATGGGCACAATTTCAAAGATGCACTGGTTTTCTTACCTCCTGCAGGTTCAGACAATGACTGATATCAATTCAGAGAAGGCATACATATTGTGTAGAACATGCAGGCAGCTGTTAATGCATAATGTGACTTGCATGTATACACGCTGGTGCAATTTTTGTATTTGATGGTATTGGTGTAATTTTTGCACATCAAGGTGTGTTATTTTAGTTTTAAAAGTGGGGGAAGAGGGAACTTTTTCCTAAAACTTTTATACAAAAATGTTTCTGGCTCTTGACTGTGTTGGAATGAAAAATGTTGAAGGCAATGTTAATGTTTGTGGGATTAAGGAAATGAATTTATAGGGGATGTTTGTACAGCTAAATATTTATAAATGAAAACTCTAATCTATTGTAATTTAAATATATTTTTGCAAGATTTTTTGATTCTTTGAACTCTTCCATGCACTTCTTGAAAACTTTATATCTTTCTAAGATGTACAAATAAAACTGAAAATACAGATTTAGTATTAAAGTACAACTCCAAGCTGATTTCTTTACAGTACTGCATAGAGCAATTTTTTCCAGTTTTTTGTGATCTAGAACAGAAAGTTCAGTGGACTGAATTTTTATGCTTTCAGGAAAATATAGCAGTATTAATATGAAGAAACAATCAGCTGAAGGCTGCTGTGCCCATTGATTGATTAAACAGCATTAACTTCTATGAGAAAAACATGCATTTCCTGTTTGTTTATTTAATATCCTGGCTAACATTCTGCACAGTTCAGGGAGGAGAGCATGTTCATGCCCTTCACTCCCTTCTGCAAAAGCACTAGTGAAGCTGAAATTAAGAGGCAGCATATAGATGGATGCAGGAGACAGGGATCAAAGCCAGAGGGTGTGATGAAGCATGCTTGGTTATTGCTGTTGGGCCTACTAAAAGGACTTTTCCAACTATTAATAGGGGTTGGGAATCACCCTGTAAAACCAGTTTGTTCTGGTAACTCAAGAGACGCCATTAAACAGAATTTTCTAGAAATTAGCAATTTAAAAAAATTAAGATGGCAGTGTACCTTTAATATATTCTTCCCCAAAGCACTGAAGGTGACAGTGCTGAAATGCTGTATCTGAAACAAAAAATAGTAAGTTTGCTATAAATCCTACTCAAACTTTTCCTTCAGGCCATGCCATGAAGTAGAAATTATATACTAATGTTCTTCACTTCTGTTCTCTGTGCACTGTTTTTATATACATAAGTCCCATACTCAACATGACTGTACATCACTGCTTGCATAGACATAACTGGGTTAACAAATGAGTGTGTGTGTGGGGGGGGTGTTTAAAGAAAAGATCCAGGTGCTGATTGCAGAAGATGTATTAAAATTTCACTTTTATAATTAAAATTAGTATTAGTTAGCCCATTGCAACTGGCATAGAAAGGTAGATACTGACACTTGGCTTCACTGAATGTTTAGTACAAACAAGTAGGAAAGTTCAATCTGGAATGGCTTATTAAAAATTAAGAGAAAAGGGTTTTTTCCCCCCATTCTTTATTTTTAGTTAGATGTGTCCCTTCTAACTCATTTTTTTTCAAGTTTGCTTCTGTGGCATTAACAGCTGCTCACCTGTTGTAGAATATAGGAAACCAACCAGAGATAGTTTTACCAAATGTGGATTTACATTATCAAAGCAGTCTCTTATAAGAGCCAATCAAAATTTATGGAATTAAACATTTGAAATATGTATATTTAAAAAAACTGCTGCAACTGATGGCCAATATAATTTATCAAGTGAGTGTCCTTTAATACTTAGCTTATGCTGCTTTTCATCCAGAGATCTGCTTTGTAAGTTATGCCTGGGCTGCTTCATGCACAAATGAGTGATTCTGAAAATAATTGGCTGTGTTAATACTCTTAAGTATGAATAGTAGTTAAGATATTAAAATGTATTTTAACTAACCCATTCAGGTAAAAGTCAGAGTGACTATTTCTAAACTACATATTCAGGAAAGAATCTTTCCAAAATTCTTTTGAACTGCCCATATGGCTAGAAAAGACTAAAAATAGTATCTCCTTACACAGCAGATCTCCAGCTGTGTAATTCCCAGTTCATGTAGTGACAAGTCTTAGCTACTTTTCACTCTTGTTAGGAATGTGATGCCAGCTATTATGGGAGAGCGAGCTACAATTTATTTAACTCCTGACACAAAGTTAACTAATTAGAGTATCTTTTCTAGCTCATGTGAGAACCAGAGAGAGAACACAGCTTGAATTTACAATCCCAGGTATTAGAAAATGCTTGCTTGGAAATGGAGCAGAGCTGAGCTAGAAAATAGTGAAGCAATAAATGTGGAACACACTACCATTAGCAAATAATGGCATTTTACATCATTAGTCTTTACAAGGCACCAGACTATAATACAGGAGAGCAGTAAATAGCCCTATGGAGTAAATTGGTTCCTTGTAAAATTCACTTGACCCACATGTTTCAAAAGAGGGACTGCAGTTGTCATGGAATGTGCAGGAATGCCATAGAAGTTGGTATTAGTGTTTTCAATCATTTATAGATTTTCTGTCTACATACACATTTCCAGTATTTTGTTTGTGGCAGGAGCTGTGATATTTTACTGCACGCCTTCCCCAGGAGAAGGGAATAGGACAAATGTAGCAAGTTACTGCAGCAGCCATTTTAGAGTTTCCAGCCTAGTCTTTTTGGCAAGGAGAGGTTCAACAAGTATTTCCTTCATTCTTTCATCATTAATGCTGACAGACTAAAACTACAGCATTGTCTGAGGCCTGGCCTACACCCAAAGTTGCGTCAATTCAACTAAAGATGTAATTTTCAACTGATTTAATTAAACTTGCTCTGTGACTGGACATTCTTAAATCCATTTAAACTTACCCTATCCCATTGAGCTGTGCCAAGCTGTAGTTACAGCAGAAAGTTAATGATAAGCCCCTAGAGGAATCTGTCCAGATGTTACTGCTCTTTTCCAAGAAATGGCAAGGCAGGCAACTGCAGAGCTATTGGATTTACTTGAAAGCAGCTTTTAAACTATGCAAATCATATGCAGAATTCATTACAGGTAAATTACTCCCTTCTCTCATTCTGTAAACTGTAACCAATTCAGTGGCATCAGCTTCCCATAGACCCCAGGGAAGTTTCATTGACAGTTTTTGTTTTTCTTTTAAGTTATGCTTCCACTCCAGCAAGAGAGGCAAAATAGTGTCAGTTTGCTCTATGACCCCTCATGGAACAAGCCTCATTTACTGCATTGTTTCAGATACTTTGTAAAATAATTAAGGGAAAAAATTCTGAATTTACTTGATTAGTACAGGGGAAATAGATTAATTAAGGCATGTAATATAATCCCACATACCATTAATGGTGAGTTCAGATAAGTTTTATCAAGCTTAAAGGCTGATATGTAACTTTTAGAATAAAGTGTAAGCACTGGTATTTGTATAGCTTTCTTTGTTTGACAATAGTGAAGTAGCTACCATAAAGCTTAATTTAGTTTTCATTCCTCGCTTAATATAGTAAGTAATTGGAGTAAGAGAATTGTTGGTCTCTTTCAAAAGAGAAACTTCTTAACTGTGTAGTAGTTGAAGTCTTCAAGTTAGCACCACCTATTGCTAGGTGAAATATAAGTCACATCCCATATTGTAATAAAGCTTTAGGATAAGGAAAGAGTATTTGAGTAAATAATTCTTGAATTAGAGGATTCCCCATGCTGAACAAAAAGTGACAGAATGAGACAAACCAATTGATACTAAATGAAACTGCAAATACTACACTCTAAATAAAAAGATTTACAATATTAGTAAATCCTTCCAAAGAGGAGTAATTTAGAGTTATTCCTCTAGTCATTTCATGAGCAGTAGAGACCTCAGATGGTTCCCCATGCCACAACCTCCTTTCTGCATGCAATCACTTAAACAGAGGATGACTCTGCAGGCAAACCCCATTTATTAGTAGCAGCAGCATATGTACAGGTGGTAGGATGAACAAATGGAGGCCTCGTTAGTATTCCTTCTAAAATTTGGCCCCAAAAAACTAACTTCTGGTTACATGATTTTCATCATGTTTTGATGTCAAGTCTACATTGGACAGTGACTATTTTACTGCTATCAGAACAGGAAAATAAATAGAGAGCAAGGATTAAACAAGCAGGTGCCTATCTCATACCACAAAAGCCATTTAAAAGTTTGCCCACTGTTACTATAGATTTCCAATGAAGGGAAAAACAGATCATCTCAAATATCCCAAGGTAACTGATGATTTGAACAGCATATCCTGTATATTATGGTGATGTCTCACACCCCAGTGTCTCTTTTATAGTCCATAAAACCTATAAACTAAATTGCACCTTTAAAAAAAATTTAAAAACTAAATTGCACCTTTAAATTTCACCTGAGGAAAATTAAGCTGTTACAGTTGGACAGTAAGTATACGTAACATAGAAACATCCAGTTTGTGTTTAAGATCAGGAACTGTAACATTCTCTAGATTTCCTGTTATCAAAAGCAAATGCATACTGACACATTCCAGAAATGTTATATATAACAGCTTTAACTATATCTGAGATCCAATTTATATTACTGTGCTAAGAGAGCACATAATTTTACACCGGTTAGCTTTCTCTCTTCTTGGCAGGAAATGTTCGCAGTGTTCACGTATGATCTTATCAGATACAATCTTCAAGTATTCTGACAACATGGGTTTAGGACAAAAGCTGAAGACTGTAATAAAGTCTAGAAACTATCACAGCTAAAAGGACTGCTATTCACTTGATTTATTTAGCATAGCCACAGAACAAAATAATTTGTACATTCAGTCACATTAAAAACAGAAGGAATTACAAAGCAGTCCATTTACTCTAAGTGCATTCCTTTGGAGTCACACAGTTTCTTTTTCTTCACTTATATGTCTTCATATGCCAAAGGCCATCATTTAAATAATGGATATTTTCAATGCCAATTCCTTTGTTGACTTTCTCACTGTAGAAGGAAAAATTAAGTGTAAAAGATAGGTATATTGGTTCGTTACCATATATTTAGAATTCAACCCAACTAAAGGGTTGGGCTTGTCTACATTACAGTTTGTAGTCATGTTAGTTAGCTCATGCTAAAATACATTGAAAACTGCAGAAGAGCCTCTTGATGCAAGTTGACCTTGTCTTTATACTTCAGTTTTTAACTTAAGCAGAGCCTTTAAAAATAATGTTCAATGTACATAATATGAAAAATAATCCTTGAAGTAGGAAGCAAACATCACTGCTTAGCTGCATCTTACACCACAAACAGGAAAATTAAACTTTCCAATAAGTGAGGATTCAATTGTATTTGTAAAAGTCAAGTCCTGGTAGGAAACTAGAAAAACAAAGACTACCTACCAGAAAGAGAGTGTCTAGGACAAAGAAAAACAAATAAAAACTGTTAGACTGAAATGAAATTATAACTTTACTTTTGTTATCAGGTGGGTCTTCCACTCATTCAACCAAGTGCATCATCTATATGCCTGCTGATTCTTCTCATGCAAACTTCCATGGCGTAATTTTTTCTCCTGCTGGAAAGTAGGCTGTGCAGTCTCCTCTAAAGCTAATGTTCTTGCTGCTTATTTAATGAGACTGTAAGAGGTACTAATGACCTCTGATCAGCCCTCTCCCTCTGGATATCAGTTACCTACCGATGTAACTTCATTTTTGCTGGTCTAGAGTTAGAAGCCATGGATTTATTTCTTAATTTATGGCCTCTGCTCAACATGACTAGGTACTGATCCGGGCCCTTCAATTCAAATCATTACCTATTGCCTGTTAAGATGACAAAAGTCATTCAAAGAGCACCCTTTTGATGGAACCCTCAGTTATTCAACCAGCTTTTCTGTTACTTGAGAAAACTGCTTCACTATCTGCAAAATTCCTATTAGGAAAATTATGACTGATTCCCTGGCACACATCATGGTATGGTGATAGAGAACGAGCACATTGCTCAAATTCAGAATTTGAGCATTCTAATTCTAGCTCTGCCACCAGCTCTGGTTGCAGGCACATCACTTAGTTTCCCCATCTGTAAAATAAGGGAAACCTCCCCTCCCTTCATGAGACAGTTGAAAATTGCTAACAGTAAGTAACTGAAGTGCTCTGAAATGATACTTTTTCTAATAGCCTTTTGTTTCTAAGTTACTCTCATGTGTGTATATCACCTTAATACAGACACCATATAGAATTTAGTTCCAGCCACAAGCAGGACAAGAACAGTAAACATTCGAGGCTTGAGAACTGGGAAGAAGAGTTACATACCTCTGGAGAGCTTGATTTTTTTTTAAAACAGCAATTACCCCTTTAATCTAATGACTGGCCCAATTGTAAGCACCAATTTGACTTGTTACTTTTCAATCTTCTGTCATTGTTTTCTGCGGCCACAATCAAAGTGATAGGTGACCTTACAAAGTGCATTAAAAAGCAGAAGTTTATGAAACAATACATTGTGCTAACCTAGACACTATATGGGTCATCTCTGTTCTCATTTTCCTTTGCCATTTGTTTTCTCCTCTCTATCCCTTTTCTTTTTCCTTTTCTGTTTTATTTGCTTCCCTCTCTTTTAGAGTCAAGTTATTCAGTGGTTAGACTGCAGGACTGAACGATGTTCAAGCCCACATCTGCAGTGACCTTGGGCAAGTGATTTCAGACCTTACACAAGACTGCAAGTATCCACATTTCCTTCTATGTTCCCATCTGTAAAATATGGATAGTGCTACAGTATCTACCTACTTTTTAGGGAGGATTTCTGCTTATTTAACATTTCACAGGTTCATGGTGCCTCATAAAGACCATTAAGGTGTAGAAATTTGAAAAGCACTGATTTTAGGACCCTAAGTATAATTTTTGAAAGTCACTTAGGCCTGGTCTACCTCAAACTTAGATTGACTTAGCTACGTCACTCAGGAGTGTGAAAAATTCAAACCCCTGAAAGACAGTTACGCCCACTTAATGCATGGTATAACACTGCTAGGTCAATGAAAGAACTCTTAGCTGTAGTACTACAACTGTGCCACTGTAGCGCTTGTAGTGTAAATGCTGCCTTAGACACTTAGAAGCCTGAGGACTGGTCTACACTGAAAACTTACATTTCCATAGCTTCGTCTCTCAGGAGTATGAAAAATCCACACGCAACACATCCAACCTCAGCCCCCAGTATAGATAGCACTAGGTCAACTGAAGAATTCTTCCATCAACCTGGCTACTGCCTCTCTGCAAGGTGGATTATGTACAGTGATGGGAGAACCCTTCAATTGCTGTAGTGAGTGTTTACACTGAAGTGCTACATTAGTGCAGCTGCAGCACTGTAGCATAAATCAGTTAGGTACTTTTGAAAAAAAAAATCTTACATTAATATTAGTTAAGAGATAAAAGGATTTTCTCCTAAAGAAACATCCATTTAGAATCATAGAATATTAGAGTTGGAAGGAACCTCAGGAGGTCATCTAGTCCAACCCCCTGCTCAAAGCAGGACTATCCTCAGCTAAATCATCCCCATCTCTTACTCATTTTCTTCTCTGCCTCCTCTAGTAGTTCTTCTACTTTGCTTCTCTCTCGACTGGGCCTTTAAGTTCCAGGAAAAACTTAGCCAAGCTACCTTACCTCAGCAACAAGGAATGCTATGCATGGGAGATAAACAAGGGGTAGGACAAGCAAACAACATAGAAAAGGGCAAGTGGCAAAGATAAAGAGTGTGGGCAGGACTTCTAATCAACCATAAACAGTGCACCACATTACTGTGATGGACTCAAGCCTACTAGACCACAAACTTTTACTCTCTCAGTCCACTGAGTCTCACCAGGTAGCAAGTATTTTTATACAGATGCTTCTTTGCTTGAGGTCTTTATGAAAATAAACCAGCCAACAAAAATTAACAAGCTGACACTGTCCATATTTCTGAACAAGATGCATCTTTCCTGATGCAAAAAAAAAAATAAAATAAAATAATGGTTTGCAGTTCTGCAGGAGGGAAAAGAGTGGAGACCAAAATAGATTTGTCTATGCTTTTTAGAATGATTCAGCAGAACAGAGGCCTGAATAAGTTCTGCACTTGGAAGAAAGAGTGGTACAGCAACACTGAGAAACCCTGGCTTAGGTCACTTTTTTCTTAAATTTAAGGAAGAATCACCCCAAGGGATAGGGCATATATCAATTCTTAAAGAGAGACTCACATGTCCTCAGCTGACATCTTCATGACTCCAACACACAGTGCATGTTGTTTTCCTTCTGCCATTATTGCCTACAACATATAGCTAAGGAATATGTGAGGTTTAAAAAAATGCCCATCTTATAAAAATAAAAGCAGCAAAACATCAGGAAACACCTTTTCAGACGTGTCAGTTACTAGTCTCTTACTGTTAGTTAACCATTGCCCTTTAATGACTACTTTTAAGAGCCTAGTTCTTACATATAATTTGAAGTACTAAAGCATTTTATTCTTGGACAATGTCTAACTGAATAACTCTGGTCAGAATATTAAACTAGTGCTCTAAATTTGAGAAGCAGGAAAAAAAATAGTGCATTAAACTGCTGAGTCAATGTGCAAAACCACTCACAACCACAGTTTTTATTGTCTTTAAACAGGAGTGATATAAAAAACACTAAGTTAAACTTACAGCAATACAGTACTAACCACTTCCTCTGTGCCCAATAGGGAAAGGTGACGGCCTTATCCTTCTTAAAGGAATAATGCACTGATTAAAGTTGTATATTTGGGATATTGTTTTAAAATACCAGGAAGGCAAAATCCTGAGGAACGTAACCAATCATGGAACTGAAATAATAGTAAGACAACAATGAGGCTGTGACACCATCTCCTAGCCGAAGTGTCCCGTTCTTTGCAAACAAATTCTCACCTTAGACCTGACAAACTCATTATACCAAACACATTTTACAGGATATTTATCCATAAATAACAACATATAAGGTATCTACAAAAATATCATAACTTGAGAAGATTCATAATTGCTGTGAGTTGTACATACAGGTTTTATTTAAGGAATAATTTATCTATACTGAAAGCATGCTTTATGGACTTGGGAGTAAAAACGCAAAGATTAGTCCCCAGGATGTCTTTGTAATGGCTCATTGGGGCAAGGGGGAGTTGTCACCCTGCCTTGTTTGGCCAGTGATGAAATAAAAGGCTCAATTGTTTAGCTTTGTGCAATACTAAGACTTTGAATAGGAAACCATCAGAGGTAAAGACAGTCAAAACTACTTAAAGGTGAAAAAAGAACATTACAACAGACAGAGGGGTCACCCTGGCTGTGAATAAAAACAAAAATCTGTTTTCAGTATAGCAGAGCATTGGGAAGGACTCACTGCATCCATTCACTGACGGGTGCTTTCATGAACAAGTTAAATCCTAGTTATTAAGGAACCATCCTGCTCTGCAATAGACAACTGGGGGGGAAAGGGGGAGTCTACTTTTTAGTTAGGAAAGGAACGATTGTAAGTATAAACACAGGTTTGTGTTTTATCATTTTGTTCTTTATTGTAAGCACTTGTTTCCATCACACTCTTATTTCTAGTTAAATCGTTATTCTTAAATAAACCTAGTTTTGTTTCATCCTAAAGTGCTCACAAGTGCTGTGTACTTTACAGGAGCAATGGTTTAAAGTAAAACTAGTAAATAGGGGAACACTGCACTTTTGGGTACACAGAATCTGAAAATTCTGCGAATAGCCAGTGTCAGGGGATGGATATCACAGGGAAATGTTTCAAATGGATTTGTGGACTGGAGTACATCTATTGTTAGCCTGCAGGCAAAATAAAGGCTGACATAAGGCTAGAGGAGAGTACTTTAGTGGCTGAAGGACTGGCAGTGTCAGGGAGCTGCCACCCAGCCACCACTGACTCCCCTCTCACTGGAGGAAGGGGCTAACAAAGTGGCTCACCGTCCTCGGCACCTGGAGAACCACCAAAAGACATCAGATATGTTCTCTTCCATTACTAAGCCTAACAATGATATATGCTAACTAACAGTTGTAGCAAAGTAGAGATGCTTCAGATTAACTACACTGGAGCTGGGAGAGTAAAATCCTGGCTCCCTGAACTCAATAGCTAAAGTCCTTTTGACATCAGTAGGACCAAGACTTCATCATTATACATTTGAGCAAAGCTCTCAGCTGATTATTTTTATTTGCTCTTGTGTATTGAATTACATCTCTCCTCCCCAGTCTCCTTGTATGCTAGTTTGGATGATTTAATGATAGGGCCTAGTTGTGCATTAAAATAATTATATTTAAATTAATGAAGCATCCTGACCCTCAATGAGCACTTAACTAAGAAATACAGACAAAACTGTAATCATTAGTGACTACATTTGTTTTGGTGCATAAGAACTATGGAACAATCTTCACTCTGCAGAAGGGTCGGAATGCCTCTGTCCTCCATCAGGCTATTAGAGGCCAGGCCCTTGAAAAGCCAGGATAATTCAGGACAGATGATTAAGTTATAAAATACAAAGATAGACAAGTCACTCTTCTTGTCACATATGTGAATATAATTGACCAAGAAGGATACAACAACTGAATCAACGGCAGCAGGGTAAAGTTTTGCTCCAGGAGAGGTTAGGCCAGGACACATTATATTCGCTCCACTGAGTACAAATTTAATGGCTCCTTTATCAACCTGTTGCTGTGGTAGAATAAATGGATCTAGGAAGGGGGGAAATAAAGAATTACAATTTACCACACTGTAGAAGGGTGGACAACAGACATCAGTAATCCATATCATTGGGTGGACTCAAGTTAAAAAGGACAAAACAAGTTAAAGGCATCATGAGTTTAATTTATTGTGGTGGTAGATTTTGGGGGAGATTTATCACCACCCAGTCAGTTATCTGGAGGCTATGCAGTTTGGCAACACCATCCCCAGAGGATTTGAGCACTGTCTCCACAGTTTTCATCCACTACTGATTCAAAGACGACAACGAAGATCACTGAACATAGATCTTCCACACATCAGGCAACAATATCAGTAAGGATTTTCATAATTACATCATTGTTGTTTTGAAGTATCAAAATCTGTGCTCCCCAAAACAAGTAAAAATGCAGTCCTTTATCTGAAAAGTTACAGTCTAAATTTGATGGGGGCAGTAGCAGCGAGGATCATAAAGACAGAAAAGAGAAATGAATCAGGACAAAAATGCCATGGAGAGAGAAGCTCTGCAAAACTATATTTAGAATACTGAGATTCGTTTCAGACACGCCAGATAATATTTCCAAAAGCACCTAAGTCACTTAACAGTCCCATTGATTTTCAGTGGGATTTAGGAGCTTTTGAAGAAGTTATCCTTTGGTAGTAGAGTAATGTAAAGAAACAGGAAGAATTCAGAGAACAGCAACAAAAACAATCGAAAGGGATGGATTGAGCAAATACAATGTTTTGGAGCAGGACGGGGGGTAGTGGAGCTACATACACATTACAAGGACATTTACAGGATAACCACTTACAATTATTTGGAGAGGGAAAAAAAAGAATCTAAAGAAACATTGGGTAGAACCAGCAGATATAACTAAGGGTAATGGGATAAAACTAAGAGAGTAACAATTTAGATTACTACCAGGGAAAAGTCCACCAGAAGACCTGGGAGAAGCTTAGGACATTTAAGAGCAAAATTGCACAAAACATCACAAAAATGCTGGCAAGTTTTGTTTGACATAGTAATTACAGAAGCCTATTTGAGTTCCACACACCACTTATCATTCCCTGCTCCCCAAAAACTTACATTTGTGAAGTAACCTTAATGTTGGGTAAAATGTCCCTTCTCTTTGCCTGAAGAACAGTAACTCTCCATTTACTGTGAGGATTTCTATATGTTCATGACTGAAAGAAAGAAAAAAAAGTTATTTGAATAGCCTATTGATCCTTTTGGATAGTGCATTTATTGAGTGTTTCACTTCATAGAACTCAGTCCTCTTGCATCTAACCATTTGATGCAGAGATGGATCATTCAAGCAGTAAAATTTTAGTCACTAGTTTCCTTACTAACCTCATATAACTTAGTTCCTCAACATTTTCCCCTTAGCAACAATACAAATAAAAAGAGGCACAGCCCTTCAGTCCTATGGGTTTGCTGTCTGTTTTTTAAAATTTAACATTTGACAGTGAAGTTCAGCACAAATACTGTATTCACAGAACACCAAAAACCACCTAGAATCGGTCAAGTCATAGTTGGAAGGCCAAATACGGTGGAAAATACTCTCCAAGTTTCCCTCATCTCATAATACACTCTTCCCAACCTCACTTACCCAAGCATAAGCAAATAAGATTTGAAGGTTTCTACTTTATTTATTGTGTGTGTGTTGATATATATTCTCAGGGATAACTATTCCCAGTAATGTCAGACAAGCACCAGGTGACAGTTCAGTTATTTGGAAGAGTTCTTACATCGCTTTACAAAAGCATAGTGAACACAGTTTCTTTTGGATTGCTCATAATTTATAAGCTCCTACATCAACTCTCATCTGTGATACTCAAGAGAAAAACTATTTTGCAAGAAGAGTAACCTACCATCTTACTATTTTGACAGGGTCTTTCTTTGGCATAATTTGGTTTAGCCATGGTTCGATACCAGGAAATTGATCTATCAGTTGGTTCTTAATGCCTTTAATAACTGATGTCTTCAGCTGGATGCAGTTGGATACATTCTCCTTTTCATCAAACCTGCCAAGTAACAAAACAGACTTCACCGTCTGCAATTTCCCAGCATGATCATTATTTTAAGTTTAAAAAGCACATTACTTAGATATCAAACCTCTGGCAGCATTGCACTGTACGTCTTTCACAAAAGGTTACAATTTAATGCCCATATGTATTAATTTATGGGTTTTTGTCACAAAAACACTCTCTAATTTTAATCTGGACAATATGTAACTCGTTTGTTAAAGGAAATACATAATCTGATGATGATAATACAACAATTTACAACATATCAATGTCAATTAAATGGCATTTAGATGTAGAATACTTGCTTTCACAACAAGTAAACCCAATATACTCCTAGTTTGGGTCAGCCCCACTGAAATCAGCTATAATCCATACAACCAGAGGAGTCTTCCCCAAAGGCTGGAGCCTGCTCCATTATAGTCAATGGGAGTCTTGTCATTAACATCTACTTTTAAAGCTTGATTCTGATCCCATTGAACAACTTGCATGATTGGGGCCTAAATTGGTACTATTTCAATAATACAAGTCACCGCATGTTTATGGGTTTATCTTAGCTTTGAAAGCGTATGTGAAAAAAGCATAGATGTATGTTACCAAGCTGATTGTTATATCTGTAAATAAAAGAACATGCTTTAGTAATAATTCCAACACCTATTTACACAGCCTTTTCAATCTACATTTAGATCCAGGTTACATGTGAAGCACATTATTTAAAAAAGTGACTTATGTACATTATCCCAGAAGCTAGCTGCTTTAACAATGCCACTGATCTACTTTATTACCAAACTATTTAGATGTGAAGTTACAAACAACCTGCCACATGAACATATTCTCTGAAATCCACCAGCTAGAAGACAGCAGTACAAAAGCCTAGGAAAAAGCACTTACTCTCAGGCACGGGCCTAACGGTCTAAAGAAAGGTTAAGGAAGCAAAGTGCTAAGGACAGCATCGTGTCAGTGTTTGAGACACCTCTTCTTTGCATCAGTTATTGGACATTTACACTCTGGGGATAAGGAGACCCCATTAAAAGGCTTGACAGGCTAATTGTTTAGTCGGGTTCATTTTGTAATTAAAGGCCGCTACCGAAGATCAGAAATACAGGGACTCCAGCACCGAGTCTACAGCGTTATGTGAGGTTGCAGACGACCAGTGTCCGTTTTACGCCCCCCCCACGCGCCCCACACACAAACCCCAGCCAAGCCCATGGGCTGAGCCGCGTAACACAGGGCTCGCCCTCCCAGCGCTGCGCATCGCCTCGCCCGCCGCGGTGCCCCGCTCTAAGCCTCTCACGAAGTCGGGGCGCGCAGTGGCCGGGGGCGCGGGGCTGCGGGGCCCGGCGGAGGGTCGCCCCCCAGGGGGCGTGGGCACAGGAACCCAGCCCCACACCGCTCCGTGCGGCCGGGGGAAGAGGCTGGAGAACGGCGCCACGAGGCGTCGCCACGTCCGTTGGAGGGGTCAGCAGGGTCCCGCCCGCCGGCACCCCCGGCTCCGGCAAGGAGGGCAGGCCCCGGCCCCACGAGGGGCGCCCGTCGCCTCACCCCGGCGGAGCGGCCCCGCCCCACTCACTTTTTGAACATCTTGGGGTCACGGGGGGCCGGCCGGAGGAGGCGGGCGGGTCCCTGGGGGGCCGGGCGGACGGAGGGACTGCAGGCGGAACTGGCATCCACAGGCTCCCCGCTCCCTCACACGAGGCCCCGCCGTCCACCCCCTCCTTCCGTTCCTCTGCCCGCGCCGGAAGCGGGGCCGCTTTACGGCCTGTCGCGCCGCGCCCTAGCAACGGAACGCGCGCGCCAGGCCGTGGGGGGGCCCGCACTACAACTCCCGGCAACCCATGCGCGGCACCGCCTTTCAGCGCATGCGTCCGAGCGAGGGGAGGCGGAAGAGGGTGGGGGTGCGGAATGTCCTGCCCCCGCGCAACCCTCCGCTCTCTAGCGCCTCCTGGCGCCTCGCCTTTGCACAGCGGGCACGGAGCTGCTCCCCCGGTGGGCCATCCCTCCATGGGCCTGGACTGCAGCCTTATGGGGGCCTGGAGTGACCAGTGCCTGGCGTTTATAGGGACAGTCCCAAACATCCAGGGCTTCTGCTTGCATAAGCACCTGTTGCTGCACACTGCCAATCCTGATTTTCCACACTTGCTAGGGGGTCACCCTACCCTGGCTGCTCATTGCTCCACTCCCCTTACCTCTGTCAACCCTCAAAGTGATAACTGCGGAGTTTTAGATAATCTATAGATCAGGCTACAGTAGGGGTGATCTAAGCATAAGCATCTTCATAACCTTTCAAAATTAAGCCAAAGGTACTAATTTTCCCTGAAGACAAATAATGAGTGTAGTTTCTCTAATACGCAGTTCTTGAGACATTCCAAAATAACAAATCTGAATTATTTTTTAAAAATAGGAAACCTTCTCACTTCCACTTCTCTGAAACAGTCTGAGTCACTTCAAATTGGGAAAATTAAACACCCAGAGAGTCCATAAGATTGAAAACTTTTGCACATGATAGAACCAACTAATCAAGTCACCAAGAGATGAGTTATAATTACCACACCAGCTTGCATGAAATGATATATCCTACTTAAAATGTGGATATTCCATGAGAAGATATAGAAAGACAGAACTAGACCTGTAATCTTAAAATGTTTCATTTACCAAATCTGCAAATAAGAGATTGTGTTTGGGTGGATAGGAGGAATTCATTCAACAGTGATCAGAAAGTGAAAATGTGCAAATCAACAGCAATAGCAAAAATCAAAAGAGAATGTTAAGAAAGTGACTCATTTTGATTTTATAGATTTATATATTTTAAAGTATTAAAATTTAAGTGTATTATGACAAAGGTGTGGGACCAGTTATAACAGTTCCAACTACAAGTCTCATGTTGCAAAACAAAGTCTATCTCATGTCAAATACTAAACTATACTATTCTTTCCACAAATGCTTATCAATGTGTATGTTGACAATGAATGTTATTTTGTGAGAGTCTAGAGCATGTGCCAGTGAGGTTTTCATTTTTGTAAATTTACTAGGATAGGTTAATTTATTTCCGAAACTGTAAAAGCTTTCCTTGTATTATGAATCCCTGATCATGGTTTACAAAAACAACAAAATCCAGTGCATAGTTTTAGCAGACCAAATTCAAGGTTGTGAAAGCCACAGTTGACAAAATACTAGAAAAGGGTCAGAAATACTATAATCAGATACTATGGAGCCTTCTGGTGCAAATTATCTGCATTTATTGACCACATCTCCTTACTTGAAACACCTGTCAATATGTTGTGGGGGGTTTTACAAGACAAAACCACTGTAAGTCTAAACAAGAAACCTCATAGCCAAGAGAGGCCAAAGTGAAAAGTTTTATTGTGGTTTCTAGTTGCCAAGAAGTGCAATAGCTAAAGGATTTGCATTTCCCACTAAACTGTGCAGTCCATGCGATCACCAGATGGAAAAGACCTGTTTGATCTAGTCCTTGTCCCTGCTAATGTGGGATTATTCCTGCAGTACATTTATAGTGTTTTCTTCATTTTAAATAAGATAAGTGATGGGGTTTCCACTTCTTCAATTAAAAAAGTCTGTTCCAATAGCATCTTACTGCTGGAAATTTTTCCTAATATTCAGCCTAAATTTTCTCTCTCAATTTCATCCCAATACTCTTAGTTATCAGGGGACATCTATGTATCACTCTCAGTAATTCCTCTCTCCTTAGTGTTTATAATCTTCAAATATTTGTAGAAAATGAATGGCTACACCCACTCCTTCCCAGTTATCATGTATCCTCCTTATTTGTATTTCACAGCGTTGACATGATTCCATGAGGCTTACCTTTAATTTCCCCTCATACATCAGTCCTTCAACTCCCCAGTCACTTTTATTGCTCCTTTCTGAACTCATTCCAATACAGCTGCACAGGTCTGATCAGAACAATTCTATTGATGATGCACAAAAAGGAATAGAATCCCACTCATTCCCTACGAGATATATGGCTAACAGGAATAAAAGCAACAACATTGTTTTTGTCCCTGAAGTTAGCACAATACAACCCTGACCCACATGAGAATCCCTTACTCAACAGTGCTTCTATTTTTATATGGTCATTTTTTGTGTAATATTGTGCCTTAAAATAACATCTAATGATTATTTTTCAAATGGGATTCTCTGTGCAGCTCCACAGTTCATTAAAAAGTATGTATACACCACTTGAAAAGATTAAGGCTGTTTACTTTAGAGAGGAGACAGGATAATGGTATACTAAATAATCAGTGATCTAGAGATGATAGGATGAATAGAAGAGCTTGATCGTTCTCATAACATAAGAACAAAGAAACATTCCATAAACTCCAAAATCAGCACTTAAAACTAATAAAAAATTTACACATAAAATTATCCTTTGGAATTCACTGCCACAAGATACAATAGAACCTCAGTTACAAACACCTCATGAAGGGAAGTTGTTCGTAACTCTGAAATATTTGTAACTCCAAACAAAACGTTATGGCTGTTCCTTCAAAAGTTTACAACTGAACACTGACTTAATACAACTTTGAAACTTTACTATGCTGAAGAAAAACACTGCTTTTAACCATCTTAATTTAAATGAAACATGCACAGAAAGTTTCCTTATTTTGTCAAATCTTTTTTTAAACTTTCCCTTTATTTTATTAGTAATTTACATATAACACAGTACTATACTGGATTTCTTTTTTTTTTGGTCTCTGCTGCTGCCTGATTGTGTACTTCTGGTTCCAAGTGAGGTGTGTGGTTGACCGGTCAGTTCATAACTCGGGTGTTCATAACTCTGTATCACTGAAGCCAAGAGCTTCCAAGGACTGGATATTTATATAGGTATAATGAGAACACACACAGTTATAATAGTACAGATTTTAAAAAACAGTAAAGTTTGGAAAGGATACAAATCATCATGCTTCAGGGCATAAACCAACTTCTACAGAAGGGGGGTTAGGAAGAAATTTTCCCTGTGAGCAAATTATTCAATAACTTTCTACTGCAGTATTTCTTACACCTTCCTCTGAAGCATCTGGTATTGGCCACTATTAGAAATTGGATATTACACTGGAAGGCTCACTGGTCTGATCAGGTACATCAATTCTTATGTTCCTCTGATGCTAGGGGTAAAATTCAGCTGTAAACTACACTGGACAAACTGAGATCTGAAACTCTCATAAAGGAAGTCTTCTATTTTACATTTATTAAGTAATATCTTAAAATTAACAGATAGTTTAAATACATCTTAAATTGATCACAAACCTATTGTGCTGTAGAAGGTCCACATGGATGTTAGCAAATAACAAGGAAGAATAATCAAACTACAGATACATGATACCTTGATACTTGGGTTTAAATGTTGCCCAATTTTACTGTCTTTAGTACCATTATCAAAATGTTATTAGCTATTGCACAACAGAACCTTTATTATGCTTTCAGAAGCATTGCTTGTTTGTTGCTTGCAGCCTTAGCACTGCTTTCCTGAGTGTTATTCCACTCCTTCAAAAATAGTCCTTCAAAAAGAAACAAGAGAATTATTAACATTATTCAACACAGAATAAGTTGACCCCCCCCAAAAAAAAAATCTTAAAATTATTCAGAACAAAAGCTATCCTTCCCCACCCTCTGAATCCCAAATAAGGCCCCCCATCTACTGCGAGGTAGAAAAAGATCCGTCTCTTGAAGACTGAATACTGGAGCCGGTAAGGGAGTCTGTCACAAGAAGGGATTCTGGTGTCACAGGTGAGGCAAGGGTGCCACGAGCTATCTCTGAAGGTGGAGGGGGAGCAGAACAACAGTGGCCTCCCATGAAGATCCCAGCTGCCAGAAGGGGGAATGGGTTCTGGTGATGACAGTTATGTTTTATATTGTTGATTAGGACTAAATTATATTTTGTCTGGTAATGGTTTTGATGATGGATGTACAATCACCTTCATGGTGATTAGCACAGTATAAAACCATAGATTAGATAGATAAAATAGATTAAATTATCCCGTCAATCTTCATCTAGTCTGACTAGACATAAATATTTTGGTTCTTTATACAGCTAGTAGAAAAGCAAAATGTACACATGGGCTCCAATCCTATTGACGCCAATGGCAGTTTCACCATAAATGTCAGTCAGGATCAAGCCCATGTTGTATGCAAACGGCAAAGTTCTTTTTCCAGGAAAAGTGAAATGGCCAACTTTAATACTGTACAATTAACTAGGGCCTAAGGCTTACTGAACTTATAGCAGTGATACACATGGTAAAATGCATAAACAGGAACATCTATTCAAACAGTAAAATAAATATATAAAAAGGGAAATGATAAATACACAAACTACAAAGAGATGAAAGAACTCCAACATTATATAAATACTCAGGTGGATAAGTTATTTAAAAAACTATCTTGCAGTTTCATTTACAAAAAATCAGGGGCCTCATTTTAGCTTTAGCACAAATAGTTTTGTTATTCTCTCACTGGAGTATGAACAAAAGGGAAAATTTGTCGTAACTATTCCAAGAGGATTTTCCTGAACTATTTGGAAGATATTTATTTTCTGTAATACAGCTACATCTTAATAATCATAACCTTGCTAGATATGGGAACCCTTTTCAGAGGACTACAGTTAAGAAACTACTATAATCACACAATACGCAGATAGTGTTAAATTTTGCCCTCAGTAACCCTGGAGTAAACGTGGAGTTACTTGAATGCAGCCAACTGAATCAATGGTTTTACACCTGTTTAACTGAAGGCATAATTTGGCCAAAGGATTCTTGTAGAGGCTTTTTCCAATGGGAAGCTCTCATCTCCCTTCTTCTGATAAACTGAACCCATTTGGTCTCACTGGGTCTCAAGGCAAGGACATCATTATGTCTGTTTTCCAATTCCCTCAGGTCCTCTTCCACACATAGGAGTCTCTGGAGGCACAAACAAAGACTTCAAGGCTACTTTAGCTCTTGCATAATCAGAAATTGTTTGCCTAGAGACTCTTTGAATAAACCTCAAAGCATTTAAACTGAAGTTTTATAATATAGCAACTGTCCGTCATTGTTAATCTCACCAAGATTTACACAGAAGCCAGGGCACTACTGTTTCTTAGCTGCATAGCATCTTTATTAGTGGCAGTATTTCTATAGCATGGTAGGGGTGAAACTGATAATATGCTGAGTACCTCATGCAAGCTGCTTTGCACTCTCAATTCCCAGTGAAATCACCTTTCAGGATCAGGTTCTAAATATACAGCATTTAAAGTCCTTGAATAGCTTAAGGAGAAATGAGCAAGAGGACAGTGAAAAGGAAACTGATAAAAAGTAGTTAGGCTAAAAAATTAAGTTATAATAAAAGCAAAGAGTTATATTTTACTGTTTTTATTATACTATTAGTAACCATGCAGTTACACTTATTCCATTACACATTCACTCAAAAGCAAATTCAAAATATCTTGCATCTGGAGAAAACACTCCTGAGTTATTTTTCCATCCATTAGTGCAATTAGGTTTTAGGTCTCAGGAGTTCTTTTTCTATTATTCAGAAAAAAAAATATTTTCCAGCAAAACTCAGTAAAATTACTTCCATGTCTCTGTGAAACATACTGTCAAGACAAGTTAGCATATCTTTTTATGTCATAACATAGCTGACAGCAATCTCCCTTTGAAGACTTCTGCCAAAAAAGGCAGGTGTGAGCTTCTATGAGTAGTCTTTGAGACTCTGCTGCAGCAGGCTCTGGTAGCACCCACAGCTTGTTTTGTTACTTCCACAAATATCTTTCAGCCCTCAGTGACTCACAACACTACACTTGATGGACTATTTTTAAAAAATTTCTGAGGATGAAAACACACCAGTATCACAAAAGGCTGTTAAGATAGGGATCTAATTATTGCCACACTGATGCCAATGATTCTGATTCTAAACTATAAAAAGCCAAATTTATTTTGATTAAGGTTTGTTAAATTTCCACCTCATGCAAATTTTCACAAAAATTATAACCTTCTCCAAAATAACTCACCTGAATTTTTTGCTAAATTAGCTGTGGAAAAAAACCACCTCCTTTTCTACTCTAAACCAACCACTGACTAAAGTCTGAAATTTGAGAGCAAGATCAAAAATACCATCAGTTGAATAAGTCTAGCCCAACTTTCTAATTCAATTCCTGTTTGCATATTATTGTTTGTCGTTGTGTGACTGTCTAGTGGTTAAAGAACAAAACTAGGATGCCTGAAATCTGAACTCTGTTTCTAGCTCTACCACAGCTTTGGGCAACTCGCTGCACTTCAGCTGTGTTTCAGTCCCCATTTGTAAAATGCCTACCTGCTTCCTCAAGCGATGCCCAGTTAATATTGGGAGAACATCCCCAGATGGAAGACACTAGAGAAGTGCTAAGTGTCCCCGAACACTCCTCAGGCTGTAGTGAGCTTACAGTACGTCACGCATAGGCACGAGGCAAAGGTTACAACGTTACAGTGCAGCTACACTTATCTCCAGGGAGTCTTTGCATGACTGAGTCTTCGCAGTTCACCCCTGAATGTAGCAGGAACCAAGCATGCCTGGGTGTCTGCCTGTGCCGCCTTTCAGGGCCTGGGCATCCCCGGGCTCACAGTCATTGCTGTGAAGCCCTCAGGGCGGGTAGGACGACAAGCCAATCTGCAGCCTGGGGGATGGAGAGCCCCAACACAAGGTGAGTGGGTGGGTGAGGCTCTGTGGCCTGCCCTGTGCAAGAGGTAAGCGAGATGATCCAGATCATGGTCCCTTCTGGCCTTCAAGTCTCTGGGCGCCGGAGAACACGCCCGACAGGCCGAGCTGCGCTTGGAGCCAGGGCACGGACCTCGGGGGGCGGCCCAGCGAGGGGGGGCAGGGCCCTGCGGCTCCGGCAGCCCCCGCGCGCAGCTCCGGCGGCGAAGCAGGCCCGGAGTCACCGGAGAGGAGACTGGCGCCGGCCCCCGGGCAGGGCAGGAGCGGGCAGGCCGCCTCTGAGCGAAGTGGGCGGGGGGAGCCGCCGCCACCGCCCCGTCCCCTCCCCTGGGCCGGCTCTGCGGGCCGGGCAGCGGCAAAGGGGAGGGAGCAGCAGTCCCACAGAGCAGCGCCAGGGGGCAGCCCCGCCGCCTGAGCGAGTCGGCGTGCGAGGAGCCCGGGCCAGGCCGCCCCACCCCGAGCCGGACGGCAGGAGCGGCGCGGGGCCGGGTCCTCCACAGACCGCTCCCCCCGGGCAGAAGAGGTACGGGAGCCGGCAAGGATCAAACCAACCCCGTTCAAGGGTGGGGGTGGGCGGGCGCAGCCCAGGCAGAGGACCCTAAAGGGACCAGCCATTCCCCCCCCCGGCTCCCGCCACGCGGAGCCGAGCCGTAGCCACGCCTCCCGCCGTACGACGTACCCCACGCTCCGGAGCGCGAGGGGATAACGAACCGTCCCGTCACCCGGCGCGAGCAGCCGGCACCATGATCACTTCCGGTAGGTCAGAGGGCAGCGGAAGGGGAGGTAGTGGAAGGTGGCGGATTACGCCGGATGGCGAGGGGGGGCCGCGTCGAGCGGCTGTTGCCCCGTCCCCGTACGTCGTTCTGTCCGTGACGAGAGACCCTCCGGTCCCCCCCCCCGGGGCCCTCTCGAGTCTCAGTCGGTCAGCAGCGTTTCCGGGCGGGTGCCTCCCAGAATGCCTGGCGACCGGATGTGCCGCCATCTTTAGGCTCCCTCTTTCCCTTCCCTTGTATTGACAATAACAAGCCCCGATCCGTCCCGTCCCCCCCTCCCGGGAGAGACAGAAGGAAGCAGAGAGGGGGGAGGAGGGAGAGCGGGGGGCGTTCAAGCGAGAGGCGAGGGGAAGGAGAGAGAGGGGGCGGGGGCTGAGGAGAGGAGGAAGGAAGGAAGGGAAGAGGGAAGGGAGGAGGTGGAGAAAGGGGTCTATAGACAAGAGGGAGGGAGAGAGACTCAGCCGCCTCTTTTATTTTCTCCTGAAGAAAGAGGGCAGGAGCAAAAGGAGGAGAAAGTGAGGAACTGACAGACCCGAGGGGGAGCAGGAAAGGTAGACTCGAGGTGTAGCGAGGAGGACGGGGGAGGCTCGTGGGTGGCGAGAAAAAGGAAGAGAGAGACACTCCTGAGAGGCGTGAGAAACTACTGAGAAGAAACAAAGGAGCAGTGAAGAGAGGAAATAAGTGATTCTGCTGAGAGAAGACAGTGAAGAAAGGGGGACTGAAAGACTCCTGGCAAAAGCAGGAGTTGAGAGACTCCTGTGAGAGAAGACAAACCAGAGACTGACTCTAACACTCTCTCTCTTTGTCTGTCACGCCAAGAGAATTTGATGCCCCTCAGTCTGTTCACCTCTGTGTGTTCATGTTTCCCACAGGTTTCTCTTCCCCCAATCCTCCAGCAGCAGCTCAGGAGGTCAGACCTGCCACTGATGGTAATAGCAGCAGCAGCTCCTCCTCCTGCAAGAAGAGAAAGTTAAACAACAACAACAGCAGCAACAACTCTGAGAGAGAAGAGTTTGATTCCATTTCCTCCTGCTCTTCTTCTCCTTCCAAAAACAACTCCTCCTCTTCCTCCATCATCACCACCTCCTCTGGAGGCACCTCATCCAATCATCACCTGCAGAAGAAGCTGCGCTTTGAGGACTCCTTGGATTTTATCGGACTCGATGTGAAGATGGCTGAAGAGTCTTCCTCTTCCTCATCCTCTTCTCCTGCTGCCTCTTCACAGCAGCAGCACCAGCAACAGCTCAAAAATAAAAGCCTTTTAATTTCTTCAGTGGCTGTGGGGCATCATGCAAATGGCTTGACCAAAGCTGCCTCTTCCACAGTCTCCAGTTTCGCCAACAGTAAACCTGGCTCTGCCAAGAAGTTAGTGATCAAGAACTTTAAAGGTAACAACAAGCCATAATTTGCCCTCGCCTGTGATGAGTTGACACTCAACTTATATATTATTTCAACGTTACAAGATATCCAGTTGGCTTGTAAATAGGCTTTATTGGAAATGCTCTTTTGTGTTGAACACCTGAATCTGTATGTGAAAGGGAAAAATAATCTCTTATAGTGTAGACTTGGCAAATCTAATGCACACTTGAAGGCAGACACCATCATTTGGGTTTACTTTTAAGGCAGCTTTCGTTGTGTCTCTTGAATGGGAGAGTCTGAGACCTCTTGTTCCTGATTTTTGTTTTTAAATCACCCTTATTCAGAATTATATCATTTGATATCCCTAATGTAATAACTCAAGAAACAACAAATAGTTTAATCCAGGATGTTTGATGAGTTTCTGCAGAAGATAGCTACTTATACGAAGATAATTGTATAGGCACAGCCCTTCTCATTTGTCCATCATATTTTATTTAGTTTTAAAATAACTTTTATATTTGCAGGTGGTTACTAAGCTTTTATGGTGGAGCTGCTTTTCCTTTCTCCAGTCCTGTGAATGGCTTGGCATACTTTTTTTTTCCTTTCCCTCTCTTTGTGCCTCCACCTCACTGTACACCCTGTCACCGGAAGGATGTGTACTGCTGTTGTTGCTTGAGTTTTGGAGTGTGATATGAGCAGAGAAGCAAAGCTTTAGCTGATGTGATGTGGCCTAAGAGTTATTTCAGCAAGTAGCTGTATTATGGGCCACTATAGGAGCAGGAAGGGAATGTGCATAGCTTCCAAGGAGCTGCCTATAACTTTACCTGAAAACCACGGGCAAAATCCAAGTTTCATGGCGTGTTCCCTGTTTCTTCTGTCTGTGCCACCTCATGCTAGTCTGAAAACGTACTTTCCTATCCCTTTCTTCCTACCTCACATTGAACAAATGGTGGTTTATATAATATTTCCATCCCAAGCATACTGAGGTGCTTCACATGCTTTAAAGATATATGCAGGAGAGGTGCTTATCTCATACACTACAAACATATTGTCCTGAATCTGTATCTAGTGCTAATTTATGGGGCTCAAGTTATATTCAAACTTTGCTCTGTGGTATTCATGATGCCGCTTATGAAAAGTTCTTCCACCCCGTTGCAGCATGCACTATCCTCATTTAGTTTGATTCAGTTCTAGAGTTTTAGGATGATAGTGAGAACTGAAGTCTATTCTTCATTTGTGGCTTTTCTTATAGATGATAGGTGAATGTGATATGGACAGTAGCTTTTCACAACTTTTTAAATGTTTGTTAATGCAGAGGATTACACATTCTTGTCACCATTTGTTGCATATTATGAATTGTGTTGGCTGACACTTCAACAATTTAGCAGCTCTGTGACTGTTATTTATTCAGTCAGTATTAATGACAGATTGAAAATATTTTTTTAAATTATGCCTTTCTAATAAGGTGTTATTAGTAACACATATAATGTTTTAATGACAGTAACTTTTCACTGTTTGCTTTATTTATGAATTTATTTTTGTAATTCAGTCAGCGTGGACAGTGAAAGTGGCTTAGTCACATTTCTACTTAGTTTCCTATTCAGGTTTTCATGCACTAATATAATGCTGGAATATTACCAACACTGTATGGAAATGTATATTTAAAACAAAATACTTGTCTCTATTATGACTTACCCCTGTTTCTCCCACCTACCCCCAAAAAAATCACAGTAATTTTTCTGTTGTCTTAATTTGGTTTTAAAAACTGGGTTTGCAAAACCTAAACTGGGGGTCAAACTTGACCTGATTGTATCACAGAAGTGTGCATGTCTTTCTCCTTAAACTCCCTTCCTCTTCCTTTCCCATGTCCCAACATTCCTATTGGAACAAAAATGATCACTTGACTTAATATTTTGTTTTTAGAATTCTAAGTCTGCTCTGCCCTGAAACCTCTGATACTTTTTGATGCTGTGAGATATGGCTACAGTCCTGGCTAAAAGAGAGTGAGGACCAACCATTTAGGCATGTCATCCATTTTCATGAATTGTCCATAAGGGCCCCTGATGAACACTACAGAGGACTCTCCATCTCCTAGGTGTTAAAATCTCCACTTCTGCTGCATTTCCAATGCTTGTCAGGAGCTAGTGTTACTGGCAGGATCCTGTTACTGAACTGATTAATATTACATTTTTGCATTAATAAATCCCCAAATATTCCCATAAACTTGCTTTAGGCAATTGTTTTGTGGTTAGACTTATGATTTAAAATTAAACTCTCAGCAACACTGAGGATTTGATTTACATTCTTTTAATCTGTTTTAAATACAGTAGTACTTCAAAGTTACGAACACCGAGTTACAAACTGACCAGTCAACCATACACCTCGTTTGGAACCAGAAGTACACAATCAGGCAGCAGCAGACAATTAAAAAAGAGCAAATACATCACAGTACTGTGTTAAATGTAAACTACTAAAAAACAAAGGGAAAGCAGCATTTTTCTTCTGCATAGTAATGTTTCAAAGCTGTAA
Organism: Mesoclemmys tuberculata; assembly: GCA_007922155.1. Lineage (NCBI taxonomy): Eukaryota > Metazoa > Chordata > Testudines > Chelidae > Mesoclemmys > Mesoclemmys tuberculata. The sequence continues at coordinate 12,385,032 of ML675622.1, read as the reverse complement.
TAAGTCAAAATAAACTTTTGAAAGCGCAAGCATAACATTTTGTTCAGTTATGACCATTTCAGAGTTATGAACAACCTCCATTCCCAAGGTGTTCGTGTCTCCTGAGGTTCTACTGTACTTTTTTGTTGAAGATAATGTACAATGGAGAGGAGCTCTGGAAAGGAGGCTATACTAAATAATAACAGATTTGAGTCTTTCCAAGTTTCACACACCTGAATATAAATAATCAGGGCTTGAAAAACATACCAAATACCTATTGGCCAGAACTAGCAGACATAGAAAACACCACTGCATTGGTTCACATTGGAAGGTTTTCTTTGCAACCAGAGGTCTGTAATCATAATGTTTCCGGTGTAAATATAGCTTAAAACCTGCATAAATTGATGGAATGGCTCTCCTTCACCAGTTTCGCTCTTGGCCATTGCATAGATGTATAGATATTTTTCAGATCCTGAGGCAGAGTGTTACATAATAATAATTTTAAAATTCTGACTAAAGTATATACAGTTGTCTGTCTTGGAACATCTGTCATACGGATCTTAAAAGGGCTGGCTTCATTTTATCAACCCATGATAGTCAATCTATATGTCACTTTCTAATTATTTCATCCTATGCTGCTAGTTTAATAAAAAATCAGTATTAATGAAAGTATAGACTGATGCTATTTTTTCACTTGAACTGTTAAGTTATAGGTATTGCAGAGTTTATAGACCAGTGTATTGTGTGTGCTACAAGTGCTGTGAAGCGTAGGCACAGCAGGGTGACCTGAAGACTGTGAGTCAAGTTGAAACTTAGAATTTCCTTGCTACCTAACAGTGAAAGCAGAATCTGATTTATATCTAAAGAGATTTTTTTCATCTATGTTTTAATAGAAGCTAGAGTACTAATCTCTAAGTGTTTTTTTGCAAATTTGTTTGTCATCTTCATGTTTATAAAACAGCTACAATTTTCCACTCTCCTTAAACAGGATCTCAACCTTTGTTTATGTCTTCTAGACAAACCTAAATTGCCTGAAAACTACACAGATGAAACCTGGCAAAAACTGAAAGAAGCGGTGGAAGCTATCCAGAACAGTACTTCAATTAAGTACAATTTAGAAGAGCTCTATCAGGTAGGTGCTGGGCCTGGTCTATATTTAAAGCCCTTCGGACTAAATTAAATCTGGACATGCTGTTCATTTTTTACTTCTCAAAATTATTTTTGTGATTTAAAAAAAAAAAAGGAAATATGACACTTTGTAGTTGCTTTCCTAGTGAACAAACAATTTACTTAGAATAATTTCTCAAAGTGAATTTAAAAATCCAGAATAAAGGATTTGTAAGAGCTTGAATTGAACTGAGAACCTTTTTACCTGCCAATAGCATAATCTAAGGTATGGTTTCCCTTGCAACAGTTGACACGAATTAAATAAGGCAAGGAGCTGTATTCCCTTTACTACTGCTTTTGAGTTTATGCTGTGTAGCTGCTCAAGGAGAAACATGAAATCCTAAAACGTTTGGTATTTAGGTAAGAAATGGACAACTTGGATTAAAATGTAATCTATTTGTGTCTGTCTAAACACAATCTGTTCATGATTTGGGATCATAAAAAAAAATATTTTAAATTTATTTAACTTTTAAAGTAGGTGTAAAATGTGTCACTATATTTCCTCATTAAAATCATATTTATTTGATTGTCATTTGGATTACTTGCATTTAACAGTGAAAACATTTAAACTTTTCTTTTTTCCTATGCATTGGTAATGATGATTTTGCCCTGTGTGGTGTGTGGGTTTTTTTGTTTTTTTTAAAGAACGCTATCAGATCAAAATTGAGTAATAGACCTTTTTTTTTTTTTTTTAAATAAGCTCTTCCATCTCTATATAATTACACTTCTGCTTCTGCATTCTTTATGTACAGTTACTTAACTGAATTTGTTTAGTCAAAATAACTGTGATTTCCTAAACTTAGTTTATTTCGTACCACCTGGTGCTGCACCTCACTATAAAGAAGTACTACTTCTATTCTTAGTTTTATTTTCAAGCTTTTAGATTTTCATGTTATTTCTCAAAAAGATGAATTTTGAATGTGGTTTGACTCCAGCAAATATTTTATTTAATTTTGTTTTGAGGTCTTATTGGAGTTTGGGGTGGGTTGAGTTGCCTGAATATGGGCTGAATTTTTTATTTTTGTCCATATGTTTCCCCACTCAGTGAAAATTAAATGTGCTTCATATTCTTGTTTTGAACTCTTAAGTTAAAAACAATTAGACTATAAAATATCATGTTTGACACATCAATGGTTCCACAATAAAGAGAGCCTTCATTGCAGCATTTGGAGGAATTGATAGCAAATTAGACACACGTGCGATTGCTGATTTCAGGGTATTTAAGGTCAGTACAAATGAGGCTTATCCTGTATTGAATAATGCAGAACTGCAAATTAATGTGTTTTAAAAAAATACAATGGATCATGTGCTAATCTACCACTCAAAGGACAGTCAAATCAATTAACTAGTCAAGATGGCTTTTAACTGCAAAGTCATACTGGAAACCTTGCCACTACTTTAAAGTAGTAATTTAAAATGAAGTTGTCCTCTAAGAGGTTGCTATCAGACTAGGTTCACTGTGCAACTTATGCTTAAGGAGAGGGAGTAACAACTACTTTGGGAGTCATGACTTTGAATATCCTGAGGTGTTGAAAATCTCAACCATAATGTTGCAATTATTTAGATATATTTAAGTGAATAGAAACATTTCATACTTGAATGCACTCAGTTTAAGTTGAATCTAAAAATAAATGTCTTAATTTAAAAATAGTAATAGCAATTGCTAGTATTTTAAATGCTAAATAAACCAGTGCTGCTTGTGAACAGCTGCTTGGTAAATGGATCTGATTCCAAACATGCTTTGGCCGACACCATTATCCAAGCAGAGAGAGGGAATGGCCAAAAAAAAAAAAAAAAAGTTTGCAGAAGTCCCCTCCCACACTCTTCAAAAGGATTTATTCATATTTTGTTTTTGAACAGAGCTAAGCTGCTTGGTTTTAATTTGACACATCTGTGTGCCAGTAAAATCCCACTGAGTGAACATTTTTTTTAAATCTTAAGGTTTTTTAGAGCACTAGTCATTAGCTTTGTATTAGTTCACCTACTTCTCAGGTTGAAGTTGGGAAAAGTGCACATAGATAAGCAGCTAAAAAAATCTTAGAGAACTGAAAGCTTTTTAAAGATGCTTATTTGCCAGTGTTTTTCTGTTAGATCAGTGGTTTTAAACCTGTGGTCCGCAGACCATGCGTAAGATTTCTAAAGGGGTCAGCACCTCTATTTGAAACTTTTTAGGGGTCTGCAAATGAATAAAGGTTGAAAATCACTGTTAGATTAATAAAAAATTTTAAAAAAATAACACAGAAAATCAAGACTGAGAATTTAAACTCTCAAATATCAGGAAATTCAGTTCTGGCTTTCTCAGCCACCAGTACTCACCCTTCTTGTGCTCATGTAGCATTTTGTATAAAGATATGTGCTATTGATATGTCTTGCTTTCATGACTAAAACTATGTTGATTGTAAAAATATTTATTTGAACTCGGTAAAATTGTTCACCATATATATTCAGTTAACTGCTTATTCTGACAAAAGAAGTTTGTACTACATTTTACTCCCTGCTCATCCTTTGGAGCTAATGTAATTATGGGTGAATAAACAGCATTCATTTCACAGAATTGCTAACTTCTGATTGCAGAGTCTTTACTGCTGGAGTTTGATGCAGAAGCTAAAAAGAAACCCAGCTTCAGTCAGGTCCCAGGCTGCATTAGTAGCACTGGCAGTTGGAATGCTTGTTTTTACTTGTGACCTGTGTAAATACAGTCTGAAAATCAATGAGACAATAAACGTGGAACTAAAGATTAGCTCTTCTACAGCTATACCTTTTCCAGAACATACCCACATATTCTTACACAAAAACTTTAGTTAACCTAAGAGTTAAAGTTGTTCATGTCCATTCCATGTAAACACAATCAGTAAGAAAACACGGGTAGTGGTCCATCCCTATAATGAGCAATGTCACTTTACATTACCATTATGCCTACAGATTTTATCTTAACTGCCTTTCACTTCCCACTTAAGCATCTATGATGCATGCATCCATTTTTTTTTTCTAAATCACACCCAAATGCTCAGAGTTAACTATGCACTCAGGTAGTTTCTCAGTAAAATATCTTAAAAGTATAGAAAATAGAACTCTACCAAATCATCTGAGGTCCTAATTAGGCTTGTGTAACTTGAAGAGCGATTGCAGGATACCTCTGAATTTAGAGGGTACTTGAGGTGGGGAGTGTGAAAGGGTGAAGACTGGAGTACATGTTCTTTTGCACTAGTGCTTCCTTGTCTCTCCCAATGGAACTGCATATGGCTTGCTCAGTTCAGTAGCTCATAAAATGAAACCTTACGTGTCTGTGCTTCAGAGTACTAAACCCTGTATATGTCTGAGAAAGTGAACTTCCTTTGTTCCTTTAGGAGCAAATCCTGCATTTCTTACTTGGGCACTTAGGATGTGTCTACACAGTAGTTAAGCACTTGCAGCTGGGCTGGGTCAGTCGACTCAGGCTCACAAGGGTTGGGCTGTAGTGCTGTAAAATTGCTGCAGAGACATTCAGGCTTGAGCCCGAGCTGTGGGACCCCCCCCAGAGGGGGAGGGTCAAGGCTCTAACTTGAGCCAGAATGTCTACACAGCAGTTTTTAGCCCCGCAGCCCAAGCCCTGCAAGCCTGTCAGCTGACCCAGGCCAGCAGCTATTCCATGGGTCTTTCATTTCAGTGTAGACATGTGCCAAGAGTCCCACTGAAATCTGTGGATTGTGAACTGTTCAGAAAGAGCCCTTTATGTTTTTTTACTGCTATAAAGTGGTTTGTACATCTGCTCTGTAAGCAACAGTATTTATGTAAAGTTCAAAAGTGGGCAAATCTTGCTCAAGCATCAAAAACAAGCTTGCCATGCTATTTTTTTATGGAAGCTGTATGGAGAAATACGTTTTTATCTTACTGTATCTGTTTTTTTTAGGCTGTCGAAAATCTCTGCTCCTACAAGATTTCTGCAAACTTGTATAAACAATTGAGACAGATTTGTGAAGACCACATCAAAGCACAAATTCACCAGTTCAGAGAATATCCTTTAACTGTAGGTGAACTGGAAGTCTTTTTACCTGCCAGTAACAGGAGTCATGTTTCTTTTGCATCAGTTGATGGCATTGGGGAGGTAGTGTTATTTTATAATTTGGCATTGTGGATATTCTTTCCATTTCTGCCAAACTTTGCTAATCACTTAACTTTTCTGTAATCATATGAAAAATCCAAAAGGATGGATTGATTGATTGTAAAGTCATTTGAGATCTTTACAGAGAGCAACGAAGTAAATGCAGTCCTGGAATAGTTTGTTATAACACACTTCTAAAGCACCTTCTAAGTATTAGCAATAGCATCAACTGTTGTAAAGTTCAGAAAGACACCTGAAAGTGCTTTATGTGCAGGTAAGCGAAGAGAGAATTAATTTCAACAACTTTAGTTTTGATCTGTATTAAAAGCCTAGGAATATCTAGTATTCAGTTACTGGTTTGGTTTTGCAACAATTTTTAAGGCCTTCCTGCTAAACTGGAAAATGAACTATTGCTAGTACTTTACTAAGGCAGACTTTCAAAAACTCACTAATTTTACATGTGCATATTTTCTGCCCACAATAAACTGGATGTAAATGTTAAGTTTAGATATGTACCTGTAAGATTTGGGATCACATGTCTTGTATTAGACACCTGAATTCTGGCATTTGTGCTTGGAGTTGATCTCATGTGCAAACTTTGTAAGTTTGAGTCCCTCTGAAAATATAGCTTGAAACTGTAACATTCTGTATGCTTACGCTTTAGTAAATCATTATGTTTTAATAAAACATCTTATTATTGAAGTTTTCTATAGGCTCGCAAAGTACTATCATTAATGTAGATTAGGCTTCTGAGTCCAAAGGTTTTTTGTTTTTGAAAATGGGACTTAGACTTCTGAGTGATTTTAGGTGCTTTTGATTGTACCCCAGATCTTGAACTACTGTTAATAACCAGGACTCTAATATAAACTAAAAATGGGTAAGCATATGGAGGGGAAAAAAAAACCCTACGTGATTCTTTCCAAAAGGTTGCTCGTGAATTTGTGACATGCACTACTAAAAGTGTTGTGGAAAAGCAAAAAAGTATTATTAAACTTTTTAGGTAGCTAATGTCAGCTATGGAATTTTTGTCATAATTTTCTTAACTGCCTTTTCATGGATTCGCTGGACAGTGTTCTCTTTCTAAAGAAAATAGATAAATGTTGGCAAGATCATTGCAGACAAATGGTAAGTTGTTTGGTTTTTTTTCCCTTTAAAAACAAGCCTGTCTATTCCTGAAGGTGTACTTAGCTCTCATATTGTTTTACAAATACACTTTGTGCTTCTGAAATGTTATCTGATGTCTTCTGTAAAGGCTTCCTTTGTAGGAGAAAATGACATCTAATTTGTTAGAAATGAAGCTTTGAAAGCATTTTCCTAAGATGTACTTCTGAATATATGGCTTTGGTCTTGAATAAATGGCTGAAACACACATATTGTGTTATATGCTAGCCCCTTCCCTCATATTTATAACTCAGAGATTAATCCTAATTTTACCCTTGGTTCATGTTTAAATAGTATTTTGCATTCTTCCCCCACCCTAAATCAAATACTAAATGCCATGTTGATCATCTTACTTAAAACGTCCCACTGCATACTAATAAATGCAGAATACTCCAAAAATTGTTGGCAATTTTGGCACGTACACACACATAGGTATATGCCAGATGGTATTTCAGTTTCAACTGATATAAAAATGCCAGTGACTTTTTTCTTCCCCATAACAGATCATGATTAGGAGTATCTTTTTGTTCCTGGACCGAACTTACGTTCTTCAAAATTCAATGCTGCCATCTATTTGGTAAGGATGCAAAGAATAAAATGATTTTTTTTAAACTCATACTGTCTTACTATTTGAAATATAAGGATTGCAGAGAGCTTATATTTTACTGTCCTCCTTGAAGAGAGAAATGTTTTGAATTTCATTTTCATGAAATGCGAGAGTTCTGCAGTGACTAATACCAAATTTTAACTGAACTGATACCATCTAACTCCAGTTTGCGTAGTACAAGAAAGCCTATGCAGTAATTGAAAAGCCAGGATTTAGAGTCAAATGATCATTGGCTACACATCTGGTTATCAAAGATGGTAAGGATACTTAGTACATATATAACATTCTAAAGATAAAATGCTTTAAAAATATTGCATAATGAATGTGTACATCTCCTTATTTTATAAAGGGGGAAATTAAGGTTATGTCTACACTACACTACCAGCTAGGGCTGTGATTCCCAGCTCATGTACACGTACTCACATTAGTTCAGTGAGAGCTAGTGCAAGTATAAATAGCAGTGTAGCCAGGCCAAGTCCATACCTGCAGGGTTCAGGCAGGTTTGTATTCAGCGTGGCTAAACCATGTCACTGTTGCTATTAGTGCCCTTGGCATCCCAGATACACTGCTATTTATACTCCTGATAACTCTCATTGAGCTAGTGCAGGAAGTGTATGCAGGCTGGGAAGCTTGCAGTGAAGACATGACCAATGAGAGGTTAAGGTCAGGATTTTTTAAAGTGAATTGAAATGCTTGGGTGCCTCAGTTTTGGGGTGTCCAGCTTGATACACCTTAATAAAGATCTAACTTTTCAGAAAGTGCTGAGCACCCACTCTCGAATCAGATCCATTTAAGGCATCAGGTTGGACACCCAAAACTGAGATTCCCATCCCCAAATCACCATTCACTGTTTAAAATCTTTGCCTGAAAACACTGCGATAAAGCTGAGATTAGAACCTTGGCTTCCATTCCATGCTTAGTTCTTTTGACAAAGCAGTTTTATATTAGAGTATATTCTAGTATTCATATTAAATTGAGGAAACACTTTTTAAGACACATCAGTTTTCAATCTTTCTAAATCCAGCTAATAAATATAAGAATGGTTAATGTCTTAAAACAAGGTGATTATCAAAATAATACAGACAGAATGATGAGGTCTAAGTTAGCTGTTACCAGTCAAGAAAAAGATCTTGGAGTCATGGATAGTTCTCTAAAAACATCCACTCAGTGTGCAGCGGCAGTCAAAAAAGCGAACAATGTTGGGAATCGTTAGGAAAGGGATCGATAATAAGACAGAAGATGATATATTGCCTCTTTATAGATAGATGGTATGCCCACTTCTTGAATACTGCGTGCAGATCTGGTCACCCCATCTCAAAAAAGATGAATTGGAAAAGATGCAGGAAAGGACAACTAAAATGATTAGGAGTATGGCAAAGCTTCCATATAGGAGAGATTAATAAGACTGGGACTATTTGGTTTGGAAAAGAGACAACTAAGGGGGGGAACATGATAGAGGTCTATAAAATCATGACGTGGAGAAAGTAAATAAGGAAATGTTATTTACTCCTCATAACACAAAAACATGAGTCACCAAGTGAAATTAATAGGCAGCAGGTTTTAAATGAACGAGAGGAAGTGGAACTCCTTGCCAGAGGATATTGTGAAGGCCAAGACTATAACGGGGTTTTAAAAAAAGAGTTAGATAAGTTCATAGAGGATAGGTCCATCAATGGCTATTATCCAGGATAGGCAAGGATTGCTGTTTGCCAAAGGCTGGGAATGGCTGATGGGATGGATCACTTGATGATTACCCATTCTATTCATTCCCTCTGAAACACCTAGCATTGGCCACTGTTGGAAAATAATGGGTTAGATGGACCATTGGTCTGACCTAGTATGGCTGTTCTTATAAATGTCATTTATATGTGCAGCTATGAGAATGTGTACACAAGTTTTACTTTAGATAGTTGCTTATTACTGTATCTGTGTGCATTTACGCATCTCTGAAATGACTTAGGACAGTCTGCGAAGGTAAATATTTGGGTGGCAGAATCTAGATCATGTGTTGTTCTTTTTATTGATTGTTAAAAATAAATTCAGGGATCGTTCTGATGCAAATTATTTAAGAGGCTTTTTTATCTTTTTAGGGATATGGGGTTAGAGTTGTTTAGGACTCATATAATTAGCGATCAGAAAGTTCAGAACAAGACCATTGATGGCATTCTTCTCCTGATTGAGAGGGAAAGAAATGGTGAGGCTATTGATAGGAGTTTGCTCCGAAGCCTTCTAAGTATGCTTTCTGATTTGCAGGTGAGTAAATTTTCTTCAGTTTGCAGAAAACTGATAAACCATTACATTTGTATTGAAGAACACACTATGCTTTAAACTGAATTACTATTCTTCATTCCGTAGATCTATCAAGATTCTTTTGAACATAGGTTCTTGGAAGAGACGAATCGTCTGTATGCAGCAGAGGGACAGAGGCTGATGCAAGAACGAGAGGTATTTTATGTCATCATCTTTTTCCTCTTGTTTGCAGCCACTGATGAAAAATCTTAGCACAGATGGAGCAGAATGTGTTCCTGTAGTGCATTTTCCTGTTGTATAGGGTAGCAGGAAATGTTCTTGGCAGCAGTGCAACCCACACATTTACCCTTTTAAACACTGTGCATGTGATAAATGTACTCAAGCACCATGACCCTAGGACCTGAGATTCTGGATCCTCAAATTGGTCTGTAGCTGGTGCTGTCAGACTTCGGTCCCAGCCTCTCTTCAACGTTCCTTCATGATTTAAACATGCAAAATAACTTTATTTTAATTTTTCAGGTTCCAGAGTATCTTCATCATGTCAACAAGCGATTGGAAGAAGAAGCAGACAGAATTATCACCTATTTGGATCAGAGCACACAGTAAGTGTGTGCCTTGGCCTTCTTGCTTTAGCCATTCTGTTGTAATCCTGTTAAGGCTTTTACCACACAAAATAACTACAGTTATTGACTAACCTCCTATTTGTGTACTAAAGTAATGTAAGCTGTCAAATGCCTCTCCTCTTCCCCACAACTTTTTGGAGCCAATTGATTGTTTTATTTTGCACAGCTAACTGGAGTGGTAGAAATTAAAGGCTGATTTGACTTTTGGCTAATTAATTTGATTTGAGGGGCATTTTGGGAAGGAGAGAGCCTGTGTTCCTAATAGCAGTGGTGACTACCTGCATGAGCAAATACTCTATCTACCTAATGAAAGAGGAGAGAGGCCAGCAATAGTTATTGGTTATTCTCAGTGGAAAAAATCTAAACACGTTAAAGATGAAAATATTGTTCAAGGAGGAGAACCTTTGAATGTCACTCTGGAAACTTAAAATGAAAATTACCTTTTGAGGTGGACTCAGGTGCAGGAGGTGGCTGGTGGGGATGGTGGAATGCCCTAGAGACATACTCTGAGACCACTGCTGTGGCTAATGGGAGGAAGAGAAGACCTACAACAGAATAGACCATCCTCTTTGAGTACATGGGCCGCAGGTCTCACACTGAAATTTGGAGGCAGCAAGCCACTGACGGGTATAGTGGCCTTTTACTCTTAGTAGTTGAGGAAGCAGTACCAGAGATGAACTCTCTGAGGGAGAGGATTTGGGGTGCTGTGTATGTGCGTTTTCTCCAGTCCTGCTGTCCACATTCCCCTACCCCTCAGCCATAAAAGTAAGAAGCTGTTAGCTCCTTCAGTGGATCCCTTATTTCCAGCATCCATTATCAGCAAAGTACCCATTCCAATTTAGGAACTGTTGGTTCAGATACCAGTCATCTTCACTCCTTCCTTGTCACTATGTCTCCTTGTTTAAAATTTATAGTCTCTTGCAGGGCCTGAATGCCCTCTTGCCTGAGGTTGGAAGAAGCATATTCCCTGAGGAGCTGCTTGCATAACTTTGTGCCCTGATGAAATCCATCTTGTAGCATCACCTCTAGTCACTCAGATACCACAGTGATGAGTTTATTGTAAATCCCTAGTCAGCAACCAGCAAGTCAGGTCAATTTACTGGGTGGGGGGAGTTAAATATATTTATAGGTCATTTTGTTAAACACACAGCCCCGAGTTCTTGATCAGGAGCCTCTCAAAGGCCAGTTATAGTTTTAATTCCAACTAGTCTGTTCTTCAAATAGAATTTAAAACTGTCAGTGATAGAAAAAGGAAAAGTAATTCTAAACATTTCTTCTATAGGAAGCCACTAATTGCTACTGTAGAAAAACAACTGCTAGGTGAACATTTAACAGCCATTCTTCAGAAAGGTAATTTTTCTTCTTTATAGAAATGTTTCTAATTACTGCTTCGGGGCTTTCATTCCTGTGCTGAAAAGAAAGTGACCCATTCAGGTGCTGGGGGAGGACACAAGCCACATCATTCTTTAACACCCCTTGCTACTCAGTTCATGAAATAGCACTGAACATTTTGCAGGAGGGCAAGTCCCGTTCTCCTTTTCAGAGGTAAGGAGCCACAGTGGGTCTTCAAATACATTGCAGAGCAGAAGGAAAACTTGAATAAAATAGAGATGTTGGGTTGAGGATATCAGGAAACATTTTGAAGGTCACAAGCGTGGGTAGCCTTTTCGTTAGGGCCAGATGTAGCAAGGGAGACTATTCAGGACTAGCAAGCAAACATGCCACTGTATTCTAAAGAAGGCAAAAGCAGTGAAGATACACTGCCTTAGTCCCGTAGTTCTCTCTCTTCGTGGTTATGAGACCATGTGTTGCTCTAAGGGAGACAAACAATGGATACATGAGTGCAGCCTGCACAAATTGTGCAGCTAATATGCTTTAATATTTTCCTTTGACTTGAGCATTACTATATACCTGTTAGCCAAATGGTGTATGGGTATTGATGGGGGAGGGGGTGTGCTATAGTCGCTAGGAAGAGAGAACAGGTGGGGGCAGGGCTTGATGCGAGAAGGGAGGGTATTTGGGGATTCGCTTGGACCCTGCTGTAGTTATTCAGACATCTATACCATTATATGTGAAAGATGAAGATACTGCTTGGCTGCATGAAGAGACTTACATTTTTTATAATGTTGATAAAGCTTAATTATCTGCAACAATTGAGGTGTAGGGCGTCTGAGCTTCCAAGTGAAGCTTCCCAGTGCTAAAGGAGCATAAATTTTTCTATCCCTGACTTTCAAGAAGCAATGAAGTATGAGTGTGCAAAGCTTATGTGATAGAGTTAGGTATAGTACAATAATCCAGGATACATGTTTTGCTGTCTAGCCTCTTTGACTGCAAAAAGGTAATATCAACCAACTAATCCATTGAAGAAGAAGAAGAAATTGCTATGTTGAGTGATAACATGGTTGAGTTAACATTAGATATTAAGTTGTTCTTTACATTCCAGTAGCATGCATGGATCACTTCCAATGATTATACTTTTTTTTAGATATTCAAAATTTCTAACTCACAGGTTTAAACCACCTTCTTGATGAAAACAGAATTCAAGACCTGTCTCTTCTGTATCAGTTGTTCAGTCGGGTGAGAGGTGGAGTGCAAGTTCTCTTACAGCACTGGATTGAATACATAAAGGTACTGATATATCTAAACAAGTATTACAGCTTAGAAAGATGCAACATAGTTTTAACAGATGAATTGGAAACTTTTCAACAGTATGCAACAATGAAATTGCACTGGGAAATGATGTATTGTTTTAGAGCTATTGAATATTGTCTTGGAGTATCTATCATTCCAGAATCTGAATTTTTGTTGTTGGTTTATACAGGAAAAACTTGTATTGATTAAGGCAAAACTCATTCCTGATATTGCCATGTCACTTTAGACTAATGTTGGCTGTAATGTATGCCCTTATTTCCAGGCCAAGTTTACCAATAAAGGTTTGTCTACGCTTACTGTTGACACTACCTATACCGATGGGAGAACCTCTTCTGTCGGCAGAGGTACCCCACCTCCGAGAAGTGATAACTAAGTCAACGGAAGAAGCCTTCCCAATGACATAGTACTGTCTGCACTGGGGGTTAGGCTGATATAACTGTGTCACTCGGGCGTGGATTTTGCTCGTCCCTGAGCAGTGCAGCTATACTGACATAAGGTGGTGGTGTGGACCAAGCCTAAGTGATACTGGCAATTATTGGTTTTTATAGTTACACTTTGGGTTCACACTCCATTTATTCATAAAGGTCTCCTTAGAAATTTGGAATTCAGAATGTTAATTCATACGGATTATGTGTACCAAAGGAAAAACACTTTCCTTTATTTCTAACAATGAAGCCTACGTGATTGTATTTCGATTACTTTTTCTGTGGACCAGCATCATAGATATTGCCAGGCTAGGATGCGTCTCTGAAAGCAACCTAGAGTAGTTGCTGCCAACAGCATGTGCGGGATTTTGTTAGTTTGTTTTTGCCTTGTGTTGCACTAAGTACTTTTGATTTTTTCCTAACTTTCCGTAACAAATGTAAGGTTTTTGCTTTTTAAATAAAAGCAGGATTTTTATTCCTAAGTGCATGAGTAGAGTATGGCCACAGTGTGTATTGCTTCTGCCAGCAGTTAAATTTTCTACTTTCATTGAGTGGTGAATTTGGGGGGAAATCTACTTAAAAAGCAAAGGTCAGGCATATCAGATTACAACACTAAAGACCTTTATTAGCCTTCAAGTCAATGGGAGTTTTCCTATGAATAAATGAATGTTCAATGGGCAGGTGATTCTGTAACTTTAATATTGTCACACAGGCATCCTAATTTTGATAGGAGAGTGCTTTGTAATACTGTTTTGTTGAAATTGACTTCACTGAGTTTTGCCTATGTAAGTCTGCAGGAATGGGTCCTTTACAATATGTAGTATTTTGGTCCTTTATAGTTTGATTATCATTAAGTGTTTGCACCATAAAGGTGGCTTATCATTGTGTTTGGATCTCTTTTGAAATTCAAGTTCTGCTGTAACTGACTTTAGCAATCTGATTTTTTTTATTGCTGTCTATCTTGATATGGTGATTCAAAATATAAAATACTGTGTAACAAGTATCTTCTGCCATTTTAATTTTTATTGTGTTAGGGAAGCAAATATTTTTCACTGCAAAATCTGAACTTCTGCATTATCCAACCTTTTGGTTTGACGACTTCATTCAGATATGGTATTTGGAATTTTGATTGAAGAGTGAAATTTTGTTTTGCAGGCCTTTGGTAGCACTATAGTAATTAACCCAGAAAAAGACAAAACCATGGTCCAAGAGCTGCTAGATTTTAAGGATAAAGTGGACCATATTATTGATGTCTGCTTTCTGAAGAATGAGAAATTTGTCAATGCCATGAAAGAAGCATTTGAAACCTTCATTAACAAGAGACCAAATAAACCAGCTGAACTGATAGGTATCATTTTCAGTCTCTTTTTGTACATAGAAGTTGTTTGGTTGGTGGTTTTTTTGTTTTGGGGTTTTTTGATCATGCAATCTGAACAGATGGTTAGGGGAATTGTGGGAATTTATATATGAAAGGGGGCTTAACAGAACTATAACTAAACTGTAGAATCTCTTACCACAATGTATTTTTTGGTAAATAGCTTAATAGGATTCCAAAAAGCATTAGATACTGTTACGAAGAATGACCATTCACCATTTCACTGACTAGGTATTTTGGATGGAGTTGAGGGATATCAACCATGCTTCAAGATCCAAGTCAACCATTAACTGAGATTAGGCAAAACCTTCCCTGACAGTAGAATTAGTTTGGTCTCCAGGAGTCTCCCCTGCGACTCGCACTGTGACACCTCATGTGCACAGAGTGATGTAGGGGTCTGCAGCCAGTGGAACTAAGTTGTTGTAGATCCACCAACCATGCGCCTCTCTCCTCCTCCCCTTCTCCCCCAAAATGGAGCCTCCATGGAGCAGTGTTCTGTGGCATATAGAAATGTAGACCGCCTTGCTTTCTTGTGCAATGGAACCATACCTGTTATGCTATCTGCTGGACTGTATACAACTGCCCTTATAATGGAAATTTGCTTCAGAGTACCCTATGTGTCAATGGTATCTGCTAAAAATTATTGAAACAGATTATCCTACCATTTGAAACTGAAATTAACTCAAACTGGCTATTGAAATCAGATAGTATGCACAATTGTTCTTTCCCAAGTTTAAATTTCTTGAGTGATTTTTATCAACAGATTTTACTCTGGTACTTAATGCCTTCTTTTATGGCTACTTTAGCTATACCAAGCTGAGTTCTTTAGTAACGGATCTTAATGTGGATTATGATTTTTTTATGTTAGAAAAACCTTGTTTTTCAAGTAACAGATATAGGCCTGTGGAATAATCATGAGTATGTGAATTTTCATCATCCTATGTTTAAGGTTGTACTCTCATTCATCTGAAAAGAGGACCTTGAGCTGTTGTAATTTAATGATATGTTCAAGGCATACATGAAAATGCCATGTCAAAATGGCTGTGCTAAATTTGTTCATGGTAATGTCTAATTGTTCTGGCTTTCCAAAAGGACCTTAGTTTTTGCTTTATTTTTTTAAACTTATCTAGAATGAGCTAAGTGTCAAAACTTAAATGTAAGTTCATCCTGCTTTGAGCAGTGGGTTGGACTAGATGACCTCCTGAGGTCCCTTCCAACTCGAATATTCTTATGATTCTATGATGCTCAGCATACTCAAGTTTTCAATTCCTTTTACTTGTTTTGCTTTTTAGCTAAGTATGTGGATTCAAAGCTTCGTGCAGGCAACAAAGAAGCTACTGATGAAGAACTTGAAAAAATGCTGGATAAAATTATGATTATATTTAGGTTCATTTATGGTAAGGGTTACAATTTTGTTTGTGTACAGTGTTTTCTTGCAAGTTGATTCTAGTCTATCTGCTTCTTTTAAAAATAAAAAGTGTAGAGCACATGTGTGGATTTAGTTTGTCTTCCAACCATCTCTACATGTTCATGTAGTGCCTGACTCAAAGTTAATTGAAGTTAACTGAAAAGCTCCCATTGATTTCATTGGATTTTAGATTGGGCCCATTGAATAACCTTTCGTTTATACATTGCAGTTTTCACAAACAAGTTTTATCTGACCATTAACAAATCATGTCCTCTATACAACAGGAAAAGATGTCTTTGAGGCCTTCTATAAGAAAGATTTAGCAAAGCGGCTATTAGTTGGGAAAAGTGCATCAGTAGATGCAGAAAAATCTATGCTTTCCAAACTCAAACACGGTGAGTATCTTGCCTTCTTGCCTGCTTTTCTCTGTTTAGAAATAATAATCTAAATTGATATGGGGGGGGAAATCAGGTAACAGATTTTGTCTTCCTTTTTTTGAAGGAAAGTGAAAAGGAAAATGCAGGGGTGTGTAAATCTTTTTCTGCATTATTATGTTTATCTTTAGCAATTTTATTCTGTTTTAAGAAAACCATTTCATATAAAATGCATTAGTAACAGAAAGAAGGTCAGGAACTTAAAGTTCAGGCTGACCATCTAGCTTGTATCATCCTAGTCTTTGGGGGGGGGTGTAAATCTGAGGGATACTGGCACAGAATACTTGTGCTAGGAACATTTAATGTGCTTTTTCCTCTTGAGTTATCTTTTCATCCAGTGGAAGGTCTCCCAGCCCCATATAACTGTCAGCCAGCTCTCTTACTGATGGACCTTTGTTTCATAACACAATCTGTGCCTGATCAGCCAGGATTTATTTGTAGGGCTTAATCCAGGTCCAAGCTTCAAGAAGATAAAGATCACCATGCAGGAAATCAGAGTTATAATCAATGTGCAGGTGCTAGGTCAATAGACTGGCCCTTGGGCAGTTATTAAATTAGAAATAGTATACTTTCTGAATTGGTACTTTTGTGCTAGACTTTAGTGGCTCGCTGCCTATGGTATAACCAATTTAATTGTGTTGCTACTTAGTTTTTTACGTGCTTTTTGTTATGGAAACCTCTCTTATAGAATGTGGAGCTGCTTTCACCAGCAAGCTTGAAGGAATGTTTAAAGACATGGAACTTTCAAAAGACATCATGATACAGTTTAAACAGGTACAGCTGTAAAGCCTGCCATGGCTTGTTCTTTAGTGTTTTTTTACTTTCCTTGTGGGTGTATATGATGCACCTCAGAGGTACTCAGGCTTTTGAGGCACTTCACTACTACTTGCTTTTAGCTTGAAAGAAACTTTGCTGTGCCTGCTGTGAATCAACACCCTGATACCACCAGCCTTTGGCAGCTTGGACACTTATCCTCAAGGCCTGGCTCTCTCTCTACAGGTAGCAATAGACATATGCCAACCCCGGAGTCTTCAGACTGTATCCAGCCTTTTGTCCACTGAACATTCTCAGAATACCAGGCCTCGCTGTTCCCAGAGTAGCAGCGCACACCAGCTTGTAAAATTCAACTCAGGATCACCCATTTTCTTAACACCACAGCACTTAAATTTATAGTGAAAACAATAAGTTCACTATCAAAGAACAGAGATTCAAGTGATAGTGAGTAAGAATATTGGAAACAAATGGTTACATATAAAACAAAATCATAACATGCTATCTAGAGACTAACCTTAATGTACATTCCTGTCTAAAAAGTTTATTTGAGCCAAAGTTCTCTCCAGCATATTCAACTAAGTCTGGTTGAGTACTCTTTTTCATTAAGCATGCTCTCTGTCCATTTGTTTCCTCAGTGAAGGATGTCAGGGTGTCTTCTTTGCCCCCCAAGTACAGTAGAGCAAATCCTTGAGGTGTACCTCAAGATAAGTTTCTTCCTCATTTTCCTACCCCCACCCTGTTCTGGTGTTTTTCTTTTCCTGTTAGTGTCTCTGAATCCTAGTGTCCACAATCCTTCATTCTCTGGTAGGTGATAGGAGACCCAATGTGAACTGCACAGTATTAATTTACATTAAATAGCCACCTAGATAAACTTTCCTGCCACAAAACCTGTTTTTCACATTTGCTAGTGACAGACACATACCTTTAAGAACATAATTTTCAGTGTCAATACATATGTCCTTACACAATATCATACATGCATTTTGCAATGATGTTGATGACGAGTGTGACGCTGGCTTTTATTTGAGATCTCTGGTGAACTAAAAATGTACATGCCAAACTCAAGAGATTTCTGTAACCCCACTGCACCTCTTTGCCCATTGGCATTAAGACTTCTTCACACACAACAGTGTGTTATGGCCAAAATGGCTGTTTAAAGGTACAGAATATCTCTGAGTTGTAAATATTTCCTTACCATTTGAAGTACTTTCCTTCAGAAGACACAGAGAATAACTTTTTTCTTTTTTGTACAAAGATCCTTGGGAGGGGACAATTTTTCGAAGACAAAAGGCAGTTAGAAGCTCAACTCCTACAGAAAAGTCCATGAGAATTGGATATTCAAATCCTATTCGTGCCTTTTGAAAATCTTCTGCCTTTAGTTTACTAGGATTTCATGAATAACAAAGCAAAAATCAGCAGAACCAGTACCTAGTGGGAATTAGCAGGAAATACATTGAAATAAATATGCTATCTTGTTGAATGTCTAGCTTAACAGCATTACAAGCTGCTGAGACGTAGCCATTGGTGTAGTGGATAGAGTAGAGCGCGTGGTGTCAGCACCACTCAGTTGTGTTCCTGGATCTGCCACTTACTTGGTGTTTGACATTGGGCAAATTATTTAACCTCTTTGCTTCAGTTTCTCTATCTTTTTAAATAGTCATTCTTGTACTTCACGGTGGTGTATGGGTTTCTTGTTTTTAAAGTGCTTTGAGAGCCTCTGGAAGGTGCTGTCATATTCATTCTAATACTCATGTAGTTAACTTACATTCTATGCAGAGACTATATCATGAGGTCACTGGCATCCTGTGCAGATATGGCACTGATGATGGCTGTAGAACTTCTTTGTACTGCCTGTCAGAGTAAAGGAACAGCACCACTTTTTCAGTATACTTTTGTTTCTTCTTGCAGTATATGCAAAATCAGAACGTACCAGGTAACATTGAATTGACTGTGAACATCCTGACTATGGGTTATTGGCCAACCTATGTGCCCATGGAAGTCCACTTACCACCAGAGGTAAGGATAACTAAGCTGGGCTTTGCATACAGAAGTAGAAAACTTGCTTGAGGCTTGCAATTAGTTAATATGTTTAATGTTTAACTACCTTTTGAATAAAGATTTTAGGATTATAACCATTTTTAAAAATAGATCAACCTTTAGGACATAAATACATGGTTAACGTCTCTTAAAAACAAAATCTTAACATTTTTTTCCTATCTAGGCTCACTTTTCCCTTTAAAACTGTTTCATTTTCATTTCATTTATTTAAATGTTGTTTTTTATTTAAATAAAGGCAAATGGCAATGAAGTGGAGTTTTTCTTTCTTTCCTGTTCTCTAGATGGTAAAACTGCAGGAGATCTTCAAGACCTTTTACCTGGGAAAACACAGTGGTAGGAAACTTCAGTGGCAGTCAACACTAGGTCACTGTGTACTAAAAGCAGAATTTAAAGAGGCAAGTATTTGAGTCTCCAGGTTATTTTCTGCTATTGTATTCCTGCAGTCTGGCTTTTGTCAGTTTTGAGGTACTTTGTGATATGACCATGCATACCTCTGGGAAAGATTCTTGCAATACAATTATATTTAGCATTGGTATTAACCTTCTTGAATTTCTCTAAATATGATGACTGTGTGGTACCATCAAGATTGGGTAGCTACTGCAGTGGTACCAAAGTATTTTGTGTTAATGCATCAGAGATTCTGGTCTTGGATGGTATAATTCTTTTTTGTGTCAGATAAATGACACCAATTTTACTTAATTTATTGGTCTGAAAGTAAAGATAAGTACTGCTCACCATATTTGTGGTGGTGGGGAACCAAGTGTAATTGAACATCTCATATCTAAGACCGGTGCTGTATTTCACAGTTACCACAGGGTGGCTTGTAACATGCCTTTTCAGAACCCTGAGCTGAACAAAATAGATTGCTTTCCTTCAAGCTTAGTTTTCCTTTGAATTTGAGTTAGTGTATAATACATGAATTATTTTTTTTACTTTTTCCAAGACGACTTAGTAACATCTAGTAACTTCAACTTTTGACAGGGCAAAAAAGAGCTTCAAGTTTCTTTGTTCCAGACACTGGTGCTACTTATGTTTAACGAAGGAGAGGAGTTCAGTTTAGAGGAAATAAAGCAAGCTACTGGGATAGGTCAGTATGAAATGCAATTAATGATCTCTGAATGCTGTTGACTAAAATACTAAACAGCTTGTTTCTGCTTCAGAGGATGGAGAGTTAAGAAGAACACTTCAGTCATTAGCCTGTGGCAAAGCTAGAGTACTGACTAAAAGCCCCAAAGGCAAAGATGTGGAAGATGGTGATAAATTTACATGCAATGATGACTTCAGACACAAGCTCTTCAGGATAAAGATCAATCAAATCCAGATGAAAGAAACGGTATTGGTTTTG
The DNA here is from genome assembly GCA_007922155.1 of Mesoclemmys tuberculata. Classification (NCBI taxonomy): domain Eukaryota; kingdom Metazoa; phylum Chordata; order Testudines; family Chelidae; genus Mesoclemmys; species Mesoclemmys tuberculata. The sequence continues at coordinate 12,364,693 of ML675622.1, read as the reverse complement.
TTTTGTTTTCCAGTTTCTGCCCTCTTTACTGATCCTTAGTTGAATTATTTTTGCATGTTTTTAAAATACAGTCAGCTTTCTTTTGTCCAGTGTTGAATTTGCATATTTGGTGCCAACGTGAAGGATGCAGGTGCACTGTGGCAAGTTAACCATAGGGTTTAAATATGAGTTGGCAGACTAATCCAGGTTCCATTGCAGCTATTCTGTTAATCTAATCTACCCATATTTCTAGGAATCTGAAAGATCTAAGATAAATAGAACCTATTGTTGTGTATGCCAATGAACTTTGTATTCTGTAGCTTTACTAAATGAAAACTTTGCAAACTGCTGTGGATTAATCTGGTTAGGTTACAAGGGAATAAGAGAATTCAGAGCCTTAATTGGCATTCTGTTCTCAGTATTATGATGCGACACTAATTTACATTGGGTTCCTGCTGCTATCTCTAGCAAACTAATTTAATCCTCTATATAAGCATGTTTCTCTTTATGAATAATAGCCTTTCAACAAAAGATATGTCAAATATATGACACCAAGAATGCTGGGGTTAATATGTAGCTATCTACAGTTCAGACATCCAGAAAAAGATCACGTTGACTGTTTTAGTGTGCTTTTTAAAACTTCTTTTAAACTGCTCGTCCAGGTAGAGGAACAGGCAAGCACTACAGAGAGAGTATTTCAGGATCGGCAGTACCAGATTGATGCCGCAATTGTGCGAATCATGAAGATGCGCAAGACTCTGAGCCACAATTTGCTTGTGTCAGAGGTGTACAACCAGCTTAAATTTCCAGTAAAGGTAGAGTTTTGATTTTCTTCTGTTTCAGAAGATACTGTTTTTACTGTACTTCTTCCTTATCAGTGTTTTAGAGATCTCTTGATTTAAATAATAGAGCCACTCTTATTTGGAAGGGAAAGTATACATTTCTAGGAATTTTGTTTGACCTGCCAGTTATATTCATTTGCTCATTATGTGAACAAACCTAATAAGAATTTTTTTTAAGTCAAGCTACAAGAGAAAGCATATTATTCTAGAGCTGGACAAACTACTGCTTGTGAATAACATTAAGAACTTAGCCTCTTTTTTGTTTGTTTGTTTGTAAGCCATTCTTAGACTGATTTTTGCATGCATTTATAAGTACTTACCAATTGTTCGGGAACATGTTCTGGCTACACATTCTCTAGGGAAGAACTGTGTGGCTGGTCACTGAAGACAAGTTGCACAGTTTTGCTGCTGCTTCCCAGCTGCTTAGTTCAAACTTCTTATAAAGAAGAGAATGACAAATACCCAATGAAACTTTTCAGACAAATAATTCTGGCTAAAACTTGTGGAAATTGAGATTTACAAACACTTGCAGCTGATGGCTGTCACAAACCATGAATTACATGACTGTATGTATAGTGAGAGATCCATCCAAGTTTACACTGTACTTGGAGTTTTGTTTGCACATAAACATGTGAATCACTTGTTTCATTCTTTGACCAGCTGTAACTTCTGGTATTCTCCAGTGTGAGAAATGTAAAATAGAAAGTATTGACACTTTCTTCTGTAGGTTTATTGAAAACACTGATTTTAAAATTTTCTCTGCAGATAGATAAAAATTTATATTGCATAAAATTGGCAGCTAGGCATTCATAAATATAATAGCTGATGTAAATGCTTTTACTCTCTTGTTCATGTGGGTCTTTCTCCCATCAGCAACCTAGGTCACTAATTTGCATAATATGCCTTCAAATGTACAAAAGACAGTGAAAGGACACTTCTCCTCTATTACTGGGTGAAAGAGCCTTCCCCACCCCCCCAACAGGAAAGAAGCATTTTTGTATATGTAATTCTGTTACAAAAAAACCTTTGTGATCTGGTTTAGAAGATACGCAAGCTATATCTTATGGGTAGCATGTCTGAATTCCAGTTTTAATAAGGCATTCATGTTTGATGGATTGACAACCACACACAAAATTTACAATCACATACTTTCTATTTCTGTGAAAGACATTTTAGATCTGTCAAGCTCTTGTGCTTAAAAGATTTTTTGTGGTATTTCAGTAATTGATCAACAGGATAGTTAGCTATTCAGATGGTAATTTGAAAAGTGTATTGCTATTAAAATAGGAGGAACTGAATGATCAGAAACATTTGTAAAGATGGCTGCAAAAACAGTAGTATTGATGATCTGCATTATTTTACAGCCTGCTGACCTTAAGAAGAGAATAGAATCCTTAATTGACAGGGACTACATGGAAAGAGACAAAGAGAACCCAAACCAGTACAACTATATTGCATAAACATATGTTGGCCTTTGTTTTTCTGCACATTTGGTGTCATACTCAATTGCCGGTGGATAAACTAGCCTGTTGATCCCATTATTTGACTTTTTATACTACCGATGAATGAATGAAAGCGGTGTAATGGAAAAGTATAGTAGAGTGGACTTTTTTCAGTGGTTAACATGCCCATTTAAAGAGTACTATTTACATTTTAAGAAGAATGCTGTTGAACTCTTTGCATGTTATTTAGTATGATGTGCAGAAAACTGTAAGAAAGTACTTTGGTCTTCGTGATTCCATTTGTCTCTGAGTCTGAAGAGGAGTCCCTTGGTATATGACACATGTTCTCTTACATCTTTAAACTATGGAGCAGAAGGTTAATTAGCATACAGAAAATAGCCTTTAAAATGCTTAAACTGCATGCAAACTTTTTAATTTACTGTACAGAATACTGGATGTATTTATCAAGTAACAAAATGACCAGTGATTTGATTCAGTCATATTTGGATTTCACCCTTTGGGAAAAAATAATTACCAAGTCACGTTATGCTTGTTGATGTAGAAAACATTCTCTGTTACAATTAGGAGGAAATGTAAAGGAAATGGTACCAATATAAAATGATTTGTATGGTTACAGGATATGCACCATTCCTTAAATAACTGTGACACTGTAAAACTTTAACAAGCTTAGACTTATATTTATATGGGCTTAGCACAAAATGTAAAGTATTTACCTTATTCTTAACATAAAACAGCTGCAGCAGAAACTGTGGCAGTTTTTTCTACTAGTCCGGGGCAGGAGAGTCCAACTCTGCAACAGTACTCTACAAAAGAGAATGTATTTCAAAGTGAGGCAAAAATCAACAGTTCTTGCAAAAAATGCTACATGAACAAAAATTACAAGTGGATTTTAATACTATTTTTCTTTGCAACAACCTAAATTACTTGAACTTAGCCTTAGGTTTAGATAGGATGAGAATCTTATAGACCTGTCCTGCTTTGGATTGCTTTTAGGTGTTAGTTCAAGCCAATTTAAAGCTTTAAGAACTCAGTTCTAGACTGTAGCAGGCCTTGCCTCTGAGAACCCAGAAGCCTACCTCTCACACAGGAAGATACTTAAATGTTGCTTCAGGGCATCTAAACCCAGTTTTCTTTAGTTGACGAGCATTATTTGGATCTTTGTGAAACCTGGGAGGCAAAAATAGCTTGAATTCAGAGGTTCCCCAAGTTATGGGGTTATTATGTGAAGTTTTTGCAACAGGAAACATTTTTATTGCTATAGCAGAATAAGCCAAGACTATAGAGTGGCAGCAGAAGAGTTAATTTTTCCAGTTTTTCCTAGACATGAGACAGCTCCCTACCCCTCCCCACCTGGTCGATCGTCTGACTCGGTTTCAGCCATGCAGCATGGCAAGATGGAGAATCTGATCCTCTTTCAGACATCTACAGCCCTGAGAAATGCCAGATGACTCTAGGGGGCAAGAAAACATTACTTTATTGAAAAATGATGATGATGATAATAATGGCCTTTCCCTAACCTGCCTGACAAATAGTACTCACATATTTTTATCTATTTCATCACCTTCTGGCCCTGTGAAATACATAAACCCTGTACTCTGTGTGTGCGTGCACGCGCAAGTGCTTCCCTTTCCTGAATGTTACTTTTCTTAAACTATATGGTGTGAGTTGCCTTCCCTTCCTCCGCCCCCCCCCCCCCCAAGCTCCTTTACATAAAGTGCTCACTTGACAAAACAAAGCAACTGGGTCCCTTCCCCATTCAGGTAAACAGCACTGCTTATTTAATATCCTTCCCTCAATGTTAACTTCCTATAACATTTGCACATGTGAACCGCAGTAAGAAACCTGTCAATTTTTTGCGTGGTAGCTATCAGTCTGATCCAATGGGAGACATTAAGGGTCACCTTCAAGAGGCATGATATCTCCAGTGAGGAGGTTTCTTCTTAAAGGCTGCTTCTCTAGGGAATGAGGTAAACCTAAAAGTATTAACTCAGAAGCAGAGAGCCACCAGGAGAAGACAACAATGAAATTGAAATCATGGGTTTTCTATATTGATTATTTTAAAACTTCTTTCTGTATCAGTTGCATTATGTCTCTCTTCTCCATGTATGTGATGGTTCTATTTTCTCAAATAAAAGATTTATTTAAAAAAAAGGTATTGTTTATGGAGGGGAAGCTTCAAAATATTTTAGGGGAAGGATGAAAAGCAAAATATTTGACTGCCCCTGCTCTAATCTGTTGCAGCAGTTAAATACAACCAAAGGCACATATTTAAAAACGAGACATCTCTGATTAGATATGTTGAATTTCAGCTATAACCAACCAGAAGGTTTTGTTTTGGTTTTTTACTTTTTTGATCCCAATTATTTCAACAAGTAAATTCAGAGACTATTGAGTAGAAAACTCATGTCCTGAATTGTCAGACACTGAAACCGAGTTAAACTTTTCACTGGCAATCCAGCTATTAAAGTAATCCAATGAATGGCCTATGAGAACCCTGGCTAGATCAGGTACTGAAGAAGAGAAGGGAAAAAGCATGTTCCTTGTATCCCTTTATTTACCCCACCAGCCTATCCCTAACATTCATTTCTTCTGCTAATGGTTTTCACTCCTGGCTAGTGACAAAGCTGCAGCCAAGGTTAGCATCCAGCCATAGTTCTTGCTGGGACTACGTGCCTGTCTGTTGAGCCATATGTTAATTTTTGTTTTAGTGGGCTTGGACCACAACTCACTTGGCTATAAAACAGCCTATCTGTTTGGCCACATATTTTTAATCCTGATTCTTGCATGCGGTTTATAGCAGCCTTGTTCATAAGGAATTGCAGTTTATTCTTAGAAGTATATATTTTAGGTTTTTTAATCTTTATACCCATAAATTGACTATTTTTTTGTCTTGGCTGGTTTAAAAAAGTGACCATTTTGTTTAAATGCTGTAATTGCGAAAGTGTTGTAAACATTGTTTTGTTCTATAGTTCACACAAAGGTGCCAAAGTAAATAGAGTTAATAAGAGACCTAACAAATTGTTCAGTTGCTTTAGCCGTGGTTTATATTTTGGTCTTTCTGATATTCATTTCTCAGTCACAATATTTTTCATTTCCCTAAACATATCATTTGCCCTAATGCTTTCTTTTAAACCATGTTTTATTTGTGCATCTAAAAAAAAGTTCAAATACCACTGTTTTTTAGTGATTTCATATAATAAGAAGAGTATTTTCTTTGAAAAGTTACAGTAAAGTTGTAAGAGTACAGCAGCATTCAAAAATGTAATATACTTTTTGTATAAAAATTCTTCAGAAGTATGTCTGGAGTGGAAAAAACTAACCCTTTACTTTTAAAAAGCCTCTTCACTCGGCTACTAGAATATAAAATTGTGCTTGTTTACTGCATCAAAATGTTAGTTATGCAGATTTGCAAATGGGGCATGTGTCACCATTGCGTCCTCTAATGCAAAAAGCAAAATCTTTTTAATGTTTCATAACTAGTCTGAAATGGGTACAGAGAGTCTTTGTTAAGTTGGTAAATAATGTAAATACATGTCCTTTCAAAGAGTGAGTCTGTTATCTAGGTATTTTGTGTCATTTAATAAATATTAAACAGTTTTGTGTTGATAAACTTTCTGTGTGTGTGTGAAGTGTCTTTTTAATCAGATTTGTGTATATATTGGGGTGCTAATGTGTTTTGGCATTCTCCGTAATAGCTTTGGGATGTATTTTGATAACAAGGCTTTTGTTTTCTTCCTGGCTTCATCTGATGAAATAGTTACTTTTCGTGGAGGTGTCACAGTTGCTGGGGTTTTCATCTTAAATAATTCCCTATAGCGAAATGAATGGAGGGGAAGGTGAATGAAGGCTAATTTTGTCTCTTAATCTCGTCCTTCTGGAAAAATAGAAGATTGCTTATATTGGCTCCTAAAATAGGGGTTTATTGTAGAAGGTCATTTGCAATAAGGATCAATTGCTGTTCCAATTAGTACATGAATAGTGTTGGTGGGTGGGTGCACATGCGCAAGGTATATCAGTCTATTTCTATTGTGGCAAAGCTCTTCCTCTACCTTGGTGGGTCCGGTGCTTCCTTCTAGTGGTAGATATGGGAACTGCTTCACCCTTTAGTGTTCTTCCACCCTCTAGTGGTGGAGGAGGGTAATACAGCTTCTCTAAGATGGTCGCTCCCTGCTGGCTCCTGGTCCTGTCTCTGGTTCTCACAAGCCCTTGCTTCTTCATTGGGGCTCTTGCCTCTCTGGTGAATGGCAAGTGAGGGGGGCAGTCCCACCCTCGACTCTGGGCCCCAACCCAACTACAAGTCGCAGCCTTGCACTGTGGCTTCAGGAAAGCTGCTAACTTCCCTGGGTTACTTCCTGTAACAATTGACTCCGCTTGACCAATTTCCCCAAGACTAGTGTAATAGCACTCCCAGAGTCCACAAGCGCCATGGTTTCCACCCCATTCAGCCTTACTGGCCTCGTATATTTGTGGGGTCATTGTAACCCCCCAAGATGGATCAGGGTGCAGGGGTCTACCCCGCTCCCTAAATTATATTGCATGGGCTTCTCAGCATTAGGGTACTGGGCTGCTAATGCCCCAATTTTCCACATGCGGAACACCAGTACGTGGCCCTAGGCAGCCCTCTATTCTTTGGGCTAGGGGATCTGACCCCCGTAGTCCACTCTGCCTAGGTCACTTTGTCCCTTCGTGGCCTCTGGCTGGTCCTCTGCTTCTTTCCCCTAATCTTTCTCAGGTTCTCAGTTGTTTAAACTGCAGAGATCAAGGCCAGTGGCTTGACTCAAGGTGAGTCTTCCCTGGGTGGCCAGAAGAGCTCCCTGGTTGCCAGCTGCCTTTCTATCAGTGTGACCACCGAGGCCAGCTGGTGGCTGGAGTGGGGGGATGGTGTTTTTAAGTCATCTCTCCACCCAGGTGGGTGGAGTGACCACCATGTTCTCCCCTGACCTCTTCTCAGAAGCTCTCCATCTCATGCCCATGGATGGGCTGACCATGGAGTTCTACCACATGTTTTGGGACATCCTCAGCCTGGATCTTACCATCATCTGGGCCGAGTCCGAAGGCAGCAGAGTGCTCCCCCATGCTCGCCTTGCTACCCAAGAAGGGGGACCACCAGAACCTTTGGAACTGGTGTCCCATCTTGCTCCGCATGGACTATAAAATTATAGCCAAGGCCATCTTGCTGAGGCTGGGGTCCATCCCAACCAGAACTACACCATCCTGGGCCGTACCATCTTTGACAACCTCTAATGGTCCGGGACCTCCTGGAGCTTTGGTGTAGCGATGGTCTGTCATTCGCCCTCCTGGCCCTGGTCCAGGAAAAGGTGTTTGACAGGATAGACCATGGGTATCTCATTGGCACCTTACAGGTGTTTGGCTTTAGGATCCATTTCATGGGCTTTCTCCAGGTGCTGTACACCTCCTCAGAGTGCCTGGCCATGCTCCACTGGACCCTGACTGAACCAGGCAGCTTCGGGCGAGGAGTGCATCAAGGCTGTCCACTGTCTTGCCAGCTGTACACTCTGGCTGTCGAGTGCTTCTTCCATTTCCTCTGCTGTAGGTTGTCAAGGTGGTGCTCCGTGAGCCAGAGCTGAGGCTCGTCCTGTCAGTGTATGCTGATGAAGTACTCGTGGTCCAGGACCCGGGTGACCTGGTGTAGTTGGAGGCCTGCCAAGCCATCTACTCGGCAGACTCCTACAGCGACTCCTTTATAGTGCAAGTCTGGCATGGAAACACTTGGGTCACATCTTTCTATGCCACCTCTGAGGGCTCCAGTATGACCAGCAGCTCCTTTATCTCCATCCAAGAAGTCTTCTGTGAGGCTGGTCTCGGTCTCCAGGTCTGTTGCGGTTGCCAAGTGAGAGGACATCCTCAGGGAGCCCTTGCTACACCCCCCCCCCCAACTCCATGTGCAGGTGGTGGAGGCCACCTCGTTGCGATGGAGGATGGTCATGGCAGGCATCACCAGGATCGGAGACCTCCTGGACTATGAGTGGGGGGACTGGGTGAATCCCCAGGGACTGGCTCAATATATGGGACTCGCCAACCTTTGAGCGTGTATTCCAGGAGGTGAGGGCAGCCTTGCCTCCCACTGCTTGGGTTTATGTCGAGCAGGTCCTGCGAGAGGGTGCTCCCTACCACCCTTTCCTCTCCAGTCCTAGCCCTCTGGAGCGTTTCATTGGGTCCCAGCCCTGCATGCCGCCCTGTCCCCACGCATTGAGCCAGCTGTTTGATTTGTAGCCGGTCCATTTCCAAACTGTGCCCAGGGACCATCTGTGTACACACTTTCTCCACAACCTTCATTTCCTTGCCCTCATGTCCCACCCAGACACCAAAGGGTGGGAGCTGATACCATCTGTGGAGGGCAAGAACCCCTGGTGGGCCAGTCTCTATTCCACCCTGACCCTACCGCCCACAGGGACATCAGTGGGTGGCTCCTTCACAGAACTGTGAACACGAGCATGTACTTGGCGCGGTTCACCCCTCGCCCCAACACCTGCCCCTTCCACAGCGTGAGGGAGACCCTGGTACATGTCTATCTTGAGTGCGGCAGGCTGCAGCCCCTGTTCCGGCTCATCTAGAACCTCTTCCCCGCATCCATTCCTCTATGCATACCCCATTCGTGGCCCCACAAAATCGTGGGACCTCCTTGTCAACCTCCTCCTAGTGCCGGCCAAGGTGGCCATCTACAAAGGAGAGGAGGTTGGGCTGAGAGGGTGTTCTGCGACTGTGGGGCCTATTTCCATTCCTCCATCTGTTCATGTATCTTGGGAGAGTTCCTCTGGACAGCATCCACTGGCTCCCTAGACACCTTCTGGGTGCTGTTCGGGGTTCTCTGCTCAGGGGGTGGGAGGGAGAGAATCAGTTCAACATATTTGGACGTTAGAAGGGCTCTCGCCTTTTATCTAGACAAAGCTAAAAGTTTTCATTAATTGCTTAGGTTGCTTGTCTTGCGCCAAGAACCACAGGGGGTATATAGCCTTTTCACGGGCTATATTTCTCAGTCGATTAAGCAATATGTTGCTGAACACTACACAGTGGCAAATGTTCCTATACCTACTACAATTTGATCACATTCCAGTAGAACTAGGGCTACTTCTTTTGCCTGCCGTAGGCAGGTACCAGTTGATGAAATTTGCAACATTGGACTTCGGTGCACCCCTTCCCTAAGCACTATGCTCTGGAGTTGGCTTCTAGGGAGGGTGCCAGATTTTGCAAGGCAGTGCTCCAGTCTCTATTCAAGTGAGACTCTGTTTCTGCCTCCTGGTTAGTTTTCAGTACTGCTTATGAGACTGTCCCATAAGTGGAAATATGCAGAGCCACTTGAAGAAGAAACAAAGGCTAGTAAACTGTAAGAGGAGCTCTTTGCGGGGGCTCTGCAGTCACATGTCCCACCCCCCTTCTCTCTGTCAGTCTTTCTTGCTTTGTGGCAGAAGTGGGGTGAGGGTGCTGTGCCCCTTTATAGCCTCCGACCCAGTGCAGCATGATGCTGAGGGAGGGATGAGGGGCTGGGCTGCAAACTGCTCTAGCTGACACTGCTAAAAGAGGCAATGTCATACCCATAAGTATGAATAGGGAGAGCCACCACAAGGAACCTTGGTTACAGATAAGAAGTTAAACTTCATGTATGTGGATCCAGTGACCTACATATTCTACTGAACCACTGGCTGTTGGCTGGGGCAGTGGTTTCTGTTCTCAAACATTGAAATGAGTGCTGTATAATGCTTAGTGACTCCACCTCTCTGCAAGGGGGTAAAGAGTGAGCATCCCTGAGTGTAACCATTTGTATGCCATGTAAAGGCACAGTAACAAATGTTTTATAGGCTTATATTTATTTGATGTTTATTTTTAAAAATTGCTAGAAGGGGATTTTCCAGAGCAAATTGTCTGAATTTCTGGTCACTGCAGTAAATGTGCATTCTATTCACCTGGTACTCTTTTTTCCTATGTCTTCTGAAGGAAATGAGGTAACAACTGTCTGGTCACACAGGTCTACATGCTGCTTCCAAGTTGTCTTTGTAGTAGTCCCGATATCCACTCACAACTTAATTGTAACGGCCAGAACAGAAAGCAGATCATCCTGTTTAAACACAGACCCCTAATACTTACTCCATGAGAGAATCTCTTTTCTGTGGGAGCAGTCTAGGGCAAAAGCCACGCCATGGATTCCATCCACAAGAGAGCAGTGCCATACAGTCAGCCTGTTTCAGTATGAAAACACATACACTCTTCATTCTCACTAATACATCATACTTAGTTTATAGGCCAGACTACACAACTGGAACCTTCGTCAACCATGTGCACTGATCACTAATATAAAACATAGGTGACATTTCACTATTTAGTACCTCATACAATCTGATTTTAGAAATAAATTTGGTTTTAGAAAAGGATGGATTCCTAGGCCAGTGCAAGTCACGGTCCGTCACTCCCAACACGCAACACCCCCCCATCCCCCAAACCATGTTCCCAACTGTTTCAGAAAATCATACTTCAGAGCCTGCTCCCTTTTGCTGGAAGTTTTGCTTTGTCTGATCCCCCCCTTGCAGCCTGATCTATTATCCCTATAAGTTATAATAGAAGTTTCCTGTTTCTAATTAAAATGCAGCATGTGACTGCCAGAGTCTTGACTCAGCATTTTCATTAAGGTGAGGAATTTAATTGTTTGGTTCACTGTCACCACCTCTTTCAGACAGTCTGCATTTCAGAAACGCTAGTCGTGGCTACTCTAAGCCTTACTTTATTGTAGTTGTTACTCACTTTGGACATTAAGAAACTGCTTTAAAGACAGCTGTCCAGAGCTGTCAATTTCCACTCTTTTTCTAATGTTAAAAGGCTAATGCTGTCACATATTGTAGAATCCTCTTAAAGGTAACATCCGGGTGGATACAGTATGATCCTCATTAAGCAGATGTCCAGACTATAGCCAAAATCCTTATTGCATTGCATGGCCCACATATCTGAACCATGAATTAGGGCTAGATGGGAAAAGAAATACTCGGAGTGGCTGTAGTAATGTAGTGGTCTCTGTCTGATGTACTCCTGTTATGTGTATCCATGATCTCCCCAATTTCTTCCCCTCCCCCCTGGATACAGATTCCTTGAATGCTATTGTTTTATTATTTATCGTAGTGCCTATGTTCCCAAATATTTCCTTTGCCACCTCCTATAGCAGAATCACACTGATTCTGCTGTAGCCTAAGTTGTGGAAGACAGGCCAGGGTTTGTTCCTGAAAGAAGAGGCTGTTTAAACTTTAAAGTAAGTCTATTAAAAAAAATCAAATGACTAAAAACACAAGGATAACTATGATTACCATTGTGTTTCACATATGTTATCTTTTCTTTATTGGTAGCTTGTATATTCCAATACCAGAGATCAGCTTGAATGCTTGGATAAACACCACGTACAATGGGCAGGGCGAACGTTTATCCTCTATTCTGTCACAGAATGTTTTTCAAATCCCCATGCCTTGTACTAATCAGAATTCAAGACACAAAATGTTCAGAGAGCTTAAATCACCACTGAGTCCCGTCCCCCCCCCCCCAAAAAAAAGGGCAGGGCCCTGATGCAACAGAGGGACTTAAGCCCATGCCTAACTTCAAGCATGTGATTTCAATGGGAGTCACTGGGACTACTCATGTTCTGAAAGTTAGTCAATGGCTTGAGTACCTTGCTGAATTGGAGCCCAGGACAGGACCCTTACCCTATGCCTATCTATCTAAAAAGCACCTAGCTTGCTATTTAAACAAGTTTATTCAGATTTTGAATGTCAGCTCTGTTACCTTTGCTGAAACTACTGCTATCAAACTCAGTACAGATGGAGCACAAATGCACTGCCACACAGAAACATCCCATTTGTTAATTTCAAATAACACCATCCTAGGGGGAAATGTCTCATTAAATTTGGATCAGCCAGCCATCAATCAGGGCCTTCCTAAATCATGCCAAATATGAATGAAGTCTCTTCCCATACAGTTAGATGCTATTTTTCCTACTTACTACTTCAACTAAGTACTACTTACTACTTATTTACTACTAGTAGTACTACTTACTTATTACTACTACTACTACCATCCTCAATGGTAAATAATAATATGAGAAGAGTCAGCTGGAGAACAACTTGGGCTGCCAATTTTGGTTGGACATATTCCTGGAGGTTTCATCACATCAGATAATCTTTAATTAAAGATTAATCTTTAATTCCTGGAGGCTCCAGGACAATCCTAGAGGATTGGCAATCCTAAAAACAAGCCAAAGCAAAGACCATGGGATGTTCAAAGAACTTTGTATAGTTTTGATTGGACTTTCTTTGCCCTGTATCGATCGTTGCTCCAACAGTCTTCCCTCTCCCTCCATCACAGTCTCTTCTCCTCAGCCTTGCTCTTCCTACTCTCTTCTCCCCTGCCATGTCTTCCTTGTCCCGTTCCCGTCCCTTCAGTTTGTTCTCTCCTAATTAACCCCCTCCCATCAAAAATCAGGGCCCTAACTTGCCATTTGCTTCCATCACAGTCTTTACTCTGCCAGTGTGTTCTATCCTTCCCCCCTCCCACCATCTGTCTTGTCTATTTAGATTGTAAGCTCTTCAGGGTACGGTCTGTCTGCTATTCTGTGTTTGTACAGCACGTAGCACAGCAGGGCACCATTCTTCATTGGCCCTTGGACACCACAGTAATAAACATGATTAATACTAAGTATTCATCAGAGGCTGGATCCTGCAAGGCCTTCAATGCTTATTCTCTTTAGCAGGACTGGAGAGTGTTTAGCACCTTTCAGGACAGGGCCCCCTAAATCTCATCACAACCCACAAATGTTGCTGTCATGCGCAATCAACAAAAATAGCTCTGTGGGTTTGCAAAATTAACCTTATTCTTTTTTGTTAAAGAGAGAATAATTTATTTTGTCCCATCCTGAAATCTACTTCCAGAACTAAGGTGAGGGCAAAAAGTTTGGGGCCTGCCAGAAAGGCTGTCATGCAAACTGCATGCCTGCCACTCTGGGAGAGAATGTTTTGAAAACCCAGCCCCTGTTAGTAGGATCAAGGTAATCAGAGTTAGGCGAGAGGGAACTAAGGTGCTGACAGGGGATTGGAAGCTGGTTAAAATATGCAAATATCTCCTACACAAGACAAAATCCAACATTTAAGGGGGCTGAATGGTGATGGCCCTGAAGCTTGTAGATGAAATTCATTCCTGGAATCAACTCCATAAGCCTCAGTTTACACTCATTTAGAGGGATAAATCCTACTCTGGTGTATTTCCACAGGCCAGGCCTACAGAGTCTCTCAAGGGCTCTGCATTTGGGGGCTGGGATCTACAGTGATTCCCTCACATGCTGCCTCATTCTCATTGCCACTGCAGCTAATGGAAATTTGCAACCACTGGCCCAGTGCAGCCATCAGCATCTCTTATTTCATTGTGTGATAGTAAAATAACAACAATAAATTAATCAAGGCAGAGACTGTATTTTGTACAACTGTGTGTGGTTGTGTCATTTTTATTAAGAAAAATTAAATCCTGCTCCAGCTCCCACCACTTACATCAATGTGAGTTTTGCACTGACCTCAGGATTAGGCCCATCAATTGTGTTAGTAAAATTAGCTTGCCTACAATTCCCAGCATTGAACTGTCTTCTAATCTTCCTCTTGATTAAATCAGCCAACATGACAGCTTCAGCCAACTCCAAAACACACAATGCATGTGATAAGCTCACAATGAGATGACATCACTAGCAGGCTGGGGGGGGGGCGCACAAAGCAACCATGTGAAAAAGAAAACAGCCTGAATTAATGTTCTGATGTTAAAGGGGACATTGTCAGGTTAAAATGAAATATATTTTAAGAAATCCCTCACCTGTTTCTAATCACACCTTGGCATATTTAGTGACAAGCAAATCTTCTTAGAATGTGTTCTAATCTATTTGACCCCTTCCACCATTCTACTAAACTCACATAATGAAACAGACTTATCAGGCTCGCTTTTGTTTCTGCTGACTTTCTGCTCATGTTCGTATTCTGGCAAAAGCCTGGAATGTACAGTATGCAAAGGTACAAGGGAACATTTAAATCCACACACATTTAGGAATTAAGCCACAGGCCCTGAAATAAAGCTCCAATTGATACAAAATGTAGCATTCCAGAATACAGGTTGCTACGAACGTATCAGCCAAGTGCTCTTCTTTCTTTAGTGGCTCCACATTAATTAAAGAGTCTAATTAAAGGTCTCTGTTCTGATAGTCAAACTCCTTCCTCCAACTGGTCCTATCTGCTTCAGAGATTGGCAATGTGATGGCATGTTTGATGGGGTAGGTTCTGAGTTATTACAGAGAATTCTTTCTTGGGTGTCTGGCTGGTGAGTCTTGCCCACATGCTCAGGGTTTAGCTGATCACCATATCTGGGGTTGGGAAGAAATTTTCCACTAGGGCAGACTGGCAAAGGCTCTGGGTTTTTTTTCACTTTTCGCTGGAGCATGGGGCATGGCTCATTTGCTGGTGGGGTCTCTGTACCTTAAAGTCTTTAAACCATGATTTGAGGATTCACAGAGCTTAGATTAATTCTGTGAATAGTTATAAATTTATTAAAAGGAAGGGACTACACTAGTTAATAAAATCAATCCTGCAAGCACTCTGTGCATGGAACTTCTATCAATTAAACTCACTGATTTCAACGGAGTTCCACACTTGAAGGGCTTACAAAATCACACTAACGGTTTGTGCAGCTCTTTGGAGAAATAAAGCATTACAAGTAATTACATAGATTGCAACTCTTTCTATTATAGATATCAATTATCAATCAATGATTATATCAGCCCCTTCAGGATCATACAGAACTCAGCTCCTGTGATCTTCTGCATCGTCTACATCATCACACTGCACGTTTGAATCCCTCCATTGGCTCATCGCATCAGGTTCACCACACAAAGTTCCTCACCTGCAAGAACTTTCATGACTCTGCTCCTCCCCTATTGTCTGCTCAAGTTTCTTGGTCCTTGCTCATGGATAGACTTATGAACATGCTCAACTGCATTTGCAGGTTTTCCCAAAGCACCAGAAACGAACTGGTGTTTGCAGTACAGTTAAACATGTGCAAGATTAGGGGTATAGACCATAGTGTGACTACTCATGTGCTTAAAAATAAGCATGTGAGTCAGTATTTGAAAACTTAATGCTTCAGATTGTAAAATGTTAAGAGCAGGGCTCTCAATGACCATTTATAAAGCATCCAGCCAAATGGGCCCCCAGTCCACACTGAGGCATCTGGATGCAACTGTAAAATAAAATAAATAGCTTAGCTGTGCAACCTTTCAGTTTCAGTAACATAAATGTAATGCATTTGTAATTAATATAAATATTACTTCTCAGTGATGAATAATACACAATTAATTATTTCACATTATAAACTCTCAGGAAAAGGGGCCACTTGATTTTTGTGTCTTCTTCATTATTGAGCCAATGTTTTGGCAGTTGCCATGGTAACATTTACATTCTATTAATTATGTTTATTATTTTATTCATTTGAAACACTCTGCCTGGAAAATTTAAGCCTAAACAATTAAAATCTGGCAATGTTATAAGCACCTGACAACAGGATTTTAGCGTGGGAAGTGTTTGGCAACCTTAATAGGTGGTGTGCCCAGCCCCACCTACCAATCAGAATACATTACATTGCATTACTTCTCTGGTAGGGAATGATTCTTGAAGGATTTCAGCCAGGCCTACGGAGGAGGTAAAATGCAGCCTCTTTTCTTACTCTCAGCTGGGAGGAAACAGGGAGCTAAGCCCCACTCCTGTTGCATCCCTGGTGTCCCACCTGCCCGACCACTTAATGTATGAGATGAGCTACGCCCGTGACCCATAAAACTAGCGGCGGGGAGAGGCCGGCTCGGTGATTGGCTGCCCGCAGAGGCCCCTCCCCCTCATATGACTGACCGGTGACTCACTTGCACTTTCCTTCCTTACGCCCGCCCGAGCGCTAACGCAGGGGTGTGGGAACATGGCGACGCGCTGCCCCTGGCCGCGGGCCCTCGGCCTGCGCCGCTGCTGCCTCCTGCTCCTCGCGCTGGGCGGCCCCGGTGAGCGCCCGGCCCCTGTCGGCGGGTCCCTGGGGCGGGCGGGCGGCGCTGCGGGCGGTGTGTGGGGAGCCCTGGGGGCGGGGCGGGGCGGGGCGGGGTGCTCCGTGGGGGGGTTGTGGCTCGGAGGTTCTAGAGGGGGAGGCAAGGGGGGTCGGGGCTGGGGGGGGGAGGGGAGGGTGCTGTGGGGGGGTGCTCGGTGGTGGGGGGGGTCGTGGATCAGGGTTAGCGGGGGGGTGCTCTCTGGGGATGTCGGGGCTCGGGGCTGTCTGGTGTTGGTGGTGTTGGGGTGCCCTGGGGTTAAGTGCCTGGAGTGGGTGGTTTTTATGGCGTAGGGGTTCTCTGGAGGGGTTCCCTGGGGAGTGGAGGGTGTGTGTCTTTGGGGGGTGCCTGGTGGATTTGGGGGGTCAGGGGTGCTCTGGGGGGGTGCCTGGTGGATTGGGGGGTCAGGGGTGCTCTGGGGGGGTGCCTAGGTGGCTTATCTGCCTGTGGAGTCAGGCGTTGCATTGCTGAGGCTGTTCACAAGTGCACAAAGCCCGGGATCTCAGTGCAGTGCAGGCAGCCCTGGAGTATGGGGCAGTGGGAGAGAGGCTTTTGCTGGAGGAGTGATGGAGGAGAGGGCCGTACGCTCACATCTGCTCTGCCCTTGAGAATGGTGTGGGGTACAACTGAAAGGAAGGTTGAGCACTTGTCCCACTTGTGTGGGAGCAGATTTGTGTTACAATTTTTCTGATCCCATTGGGCCGATGTGTCGTGCCTTGGGATCATGACTGGGCTTCAGACAAGCATAGTACAGAAGGTTCAACATGAAGCTCAAGGCTGGTCTTAGCTGTGAATTTCCTGCCTCTTCTCTGTTTTAAACAGACCCTGAGATGCACACAGTATCTGTGAAATGCCTCTCTAATCATCCCTGGTCTGCCAAACTGCCTCTTTGTTTAATAATGTGGGATTTCAGGTTTGGATCTGTACTATAGGTCCTGGTTTTTCCCCCACCACAAATTTTTTGGTGGATATGCAGACTAGTGCTTTTTTGCTATTGCTTTGGATAGACGTATACCCTGATGTCAGGAGTGCAGTCATGGGCCTTCCACTCCCAATGCTGTAGCTGCGCTATCCTGTGCAAAATGAAAATGGCCATGAAGATGATCTGTTCTAGTTAGTTGCACTCAAAACTTGTTGCCAAGGCTGTTGCCAGGCACAGTGTATTGATATTTTTACTGAACTACATTATCAGGTTACTCTCCGTGACTGTAATAAAGATATTGTAGTTGCTGACCTTGTTTTCCCCACAGGGATAGGAGACTAGCATGGAATGGGATATGAGAGAAGTAGCTGGCTTTTGTCATGTTATACCTCATAATTTGTGGACTAACAAATTATGCATTTTAATGGCTTTCAGGCCTGTTGCATTAATCTTCTTTGCTACTAAAAGTCCTGGGGGGTTCCAGAAGAACCCTCTAAACCCAGTTTGTAACCATAGGTGCCTTGGTAAAAGCCACCGCCTCTAAAACATGTTCTTCCTTGAGGCTAAACTTGTCTCTAAAGTTTTAAGGGTCCTGATAAGTCAAAGGTTTGATAAGTCAAACAGATACCAAAACTGTATAGAGTATGCTGGAGTAGTACTCTGCTTGTTAAAGTTAAGTGGCACCTTTCCCCACACCTTACTAGATGCATGTAATTCTTGATGTTGTACTTTTGGAGCATTGTTCTTTCGCATTGGGTGACTTAATCCAAAATGAAAATGACTCTTGGTCTCCACTGAGCATGTGAAACCCCCTTCTCAAAGTAGCTTTGCCTTCTGGATCAGGGGACTATATCTACTACAGTCTCCTTGCTGGAACAGCTGTTAATCACAAATCACACTTCTGACATTGCTATAATCCAGCAAAAGTTTGTATTGAAGGGTTTCTCCACTTGCTACAGCTGCATCCGCTGCTACCTCAAACCAAAAAACTTTTCTTTCTCATTCCTCTGGCAAAGCAAAGTGTGTTCAAGTTTTTCTGTAGGTGTGGGTGGGTAGGTTGGGGACATAGGCTTGGGTACTAGGTATCCAACTTGTACATTTGAGTAGGGATTCAAATAACTAAATAACCCCTAAAAAGTGGTTTCTAACAAGTATAGAATGTCCTCCTTCTGTTGCACTTTTATCCAAACATCTTCACTTTTTATGAAAGTGTATAAGTGGCTTTCTTCATCTGTAAAAGGAAATGAGGTATAGAAGCAAAGAAACTTGCTCGGGAGTAAGAGAGCAAGTCAATAGCATAAAATACAACCGAGTCCTTGCCACCAATCTCTTGCCAATCCATACTGTTTTTCAAGACCATATGAAGGTAGTAACTTCAGTGCTAGCATGTGTTATGCTTGGTGGCACATAGTCTATTTACCATGAGAATTTTTTGGGATGTCTTGTTTAAAAAAAAAAAAAAACATGCTGTGAACTTGAATAACAATGCTATGATGCACCATGCAATCTTGGCCTGATCTCCACATGACAACTTTTTTTCCTAACATCTTGCTATAATACCGTACTATAAAATTTCCTGCTTACATAGAACAGGAAATGCTGGTAACACTTTGATCTAGCAACTCTGTAACTTCTTGCTGAATGTGTGATAGTTTCATTTTGATGTAGTTTTCTTTCTGTGACAGGAAAATGAGAGACTGGGAACTTGAACAATTCTGATAATGATTAAATGGAGAGGCACTTGGACCCTCTGTAATGGGTGCAATCAGCTAAGCTCAAAGCTCTCTGGTAGTATATCATGTTTGAGTAGGGAGGGCAGGAGCATAGCAAAGTAGACATTAAGGAGGGGTTAAAGAAAAACATGCCTAGGCATGGGAGTAGGGTTTTCTCTAAAGAAAAGGGGGGAGTAAGTAAGAAAAGGGGAATGACTAGTGCATATGAGATCTAGCTGAGAAGCTTCGATGCTTACTTAAAATACAAGGTTTTGCAAGTCATTACAGCTCAGCCACTGCTTACATGTTCTCTAATGAGGGTTGTTTTGCAACTTTGTACATGACAAATTTTCTCTTGTTTTTCAAAGATAATGTGAGGTGGCAGTAGAGGTGGTTGCACACCAAAACATTAGTACTTACATAAGTGTAGCACTGATTTCTTGAAGAAAGTATGTGGTGTAGAAGTTTTTATTGGCATTTTCCGAATACTGAAGTGGCACTAACGAATGACTGACCATGCATTACTACTTAGGCAGGCTGGCTGGCCTATTCAAGTGTTGCAATGAATTAAACACTATTCTCATCACTTTTATCCCTTTTAAGATTCCAGTTTAGTTTATTCAGTCACTCAGCATACTATAGCCTTAGAGCCAAATGCAGATCAGTGTTCTTTCCCTAACTTGATATAATCTCTATGTAGAAATAACTTTTAGTGGTAACAAGTACAATGCACCATGTTTCAAAGTTCCCTTGATAAAGATTCTCAAACCTGGTCTTTCTACAATATGAGTCGTACCAAAGTGTAAATCTGTTCTGGCTTGTCAGTGTTGATAGGATGTGACTCACAGGTTTTTCTTGGCATTTTGTTAGGTATAGTCCTCTGAATAAAAAAGGAGAGAATATTTTGAAAACAGTGGCAAACTAAGAGCCTAATATCATTAAAGCTGACTTACCCTGCCACCAACTAAGGCGCTTGCAAGCTGAACGAGTGCCCACTGTTTTTTTTTTATAAATCCATCTCAAAATGCCTTTGAGAATAACTCAAAACAAAATTTAAAAATTCCTCAGCGTTTTGGAAGGAAGGAAACTTAAGGTGGCCTACTCTATTAAAATTGGGTTTGTGCTCTTTTTACCTGGGAGGCCTTGCTTTTATATTGGACAAGACATGCATTTCTAACCTCTCAGGAAGACTGGCCAGCTGGCAAGCTAGTGAAAGTATCATATTGCAGACTTCAAGCAAGTGAAGTCTGAGTAATTGAAGGAAAATGCCTCCTCAGTCGGATTTAAACTTTTAAAGACTTTTACAGATCACCCTGGTCATTTGATAAAGCAGTCCATAATGTCTTATTGAACTTGTTCAGGGACTCTGTCTTGAAGTACTAAACATCTTCAGTGATAAAAAGTTAATTAAATTGAGTTAATGACATAGTAACCTCTTAAGCTTTGACAAGCTGCTTAGCTTTTGCACAAAGTCCAGTGTACTCAAACTTTTTAAACTTTACTTGGTTTCTAGCATCTTTAAGCAAAAAGCAAATTCTGCTGAGCTAAATTTGTCCACATCAGACAACTGATGTGCAAAATGTTCTTTCCTTGTGAGCAAGATGGGATAAAGTTCCAGAACTTTTCTGTAATTTTAATTTCAAAATCCAGCAGTTCTATCATGTCTAATTCTAGTATTAGAAAATAAGTACCTTTTTTCATGTCTCTAGCAAAATTAATCTAAGCCTGAAAGAACTTGTTCTGTTTAAAACGTTTCGTGATGTAACATGAATTTGTGAAATATGCAATAAAATGAAATATGATGACTTGTAAGCAAACAATTACTATATATATTATAGGTTTTTTCCAGTCACATGCAGTGGAAATAGATGTGAAAGATCGCTCCAATTTGACATGCATATATGCAAGATGGATGATGAGCTTCTTGATAAAATATGAAACAAACAGTAGTGAATATGTAAGTACTGAATTTAGTGTTAACATCTGCTGTTGAAAGTGCTAGCCATTTCACTTGTCTGTTCAGTCTTGAGAAACTTCAAAACAATTACCATTGTAGCTTTTCCTGGTAAACTTGAACAGTAAGTTAGGCTTACCTCATTTAAATAGCTGTTCTCAACTCCCTTTTTTTTAAAGGGACAGTCAAGCTTTGTTTAAATTTAAATAATACGTTACTGTCTTGGTCAACTAAAATGTAAATAAAATTTTATTCAGCTTGGACAAGAGATTAGTTTGACTTTCTTGTTCTGGCTTACCGTGATCTTTTGTTTGAGTTAACGCTGGTTAATATTTTAAAACTTAAGATTTTTTTTGTTTGAAATAATTAATTTCTAGTAATCTTAAACTTTCTGCTGCATCACGTTTAGATCTAAAACAAGGGCTTCAACCCACTTGTTTGGGAAAATTTGGAAGCTTTTAAGTGTCACTATAGAGTCTAAGCTTCCACTCTTCAAAAATTTCTAATCCTTATTGTTGCAGATGACATTTTCCAAATGTAAATTGACTGTCTTCCTGAGTCTGAAGACTAAGCAACAGATGTGCTGGATCACAATTTTCCTGCAAAAAAAAATTGATATTATTTAAGTCCTCACTGCTACTATTTAGAGCATGTAGATGAGTGAAAATAAGATGCAAATTTCATTCTTCGGGAGCTTGGGGGAAGGTCTGAAACAGGATCCCCCAAAGAGAGGCAGGGAGGAATGGTAGAATAGCCAAGACCTTACAGCCATCAAATCACGCTAGCCAGGACTCAGGAGGCTCTGGTTGGGGAACAAAGAATGAATTATCATTTTTGTATTTCAGATAGGTGGGTTGCGCGCTTAATTCATTGCATGGTTGGGGGGGTCTATGAAAAATAGTACTTCTGAGCAGAATCCAGGAACTGCATGCTTTTTCCAACAGGTGTTGAAGGAGGATTGGCTTCTCACCTGGAAGTTGCCCCTGAACATCTTGGAGGGGATAGGAGGAGGAGGGGACTGGCTTCATCTTAGTTTAGTTACAGTGACTCTGTATCTTGAGTACTTCTCAAACCCTGCCTGAGAATAGGTGAGGGTGAGAAGAGAAGGTCAGACTTTTTTAGAAAAAGGAGGTGGTGAGTTTGGAGAAGAGCGAGCATAAAGTGAAGAGAATGGAAGACGAGAAGAAATAGCCACAGACTGTTATGGGCAGAGATGCCATGATCTATTAGAGTACAGTGAAACCAGGAAGGGTAAAAAGTATAAAACATAGTCGCTTTCTCTCTCATATACTTTTAAAAGGCTTTTCTCCAGCTAGTAGGTTAAGTGTCAGACTAATAATTGAGTAACATTCCCAATTCTTCCTAAAACTAAATGACAGTGTTCAGTTAGTTATGGCTCAACTCAAACCTGTTGAAGGTTCACTCAGAACCATAACTGAAGTGTGGTTCTGCTGGCCACACTACCCATGCTGAATGACTTTAACAAAACATCCGTTTTCTTCAGTGAGAGTTATTCTGAAGTACTTTAGATTTAGATACCAACTGCTGTAGGGTTTTTTGCAGGCAGGTTAAGACCTTTGGCTAGATTTTTCAACTCCTATTGTCTCATGGCTGAATCCAACATGGCACTTTTTTCTAATTCAGGTGGTGGTAAATGCCAGAACATGTAAATGGAGTAACTTTCTTAACCCTTCCATGAGTTTAGTTCTCTGTTCCTATTTTTTTTTTTTTACATTAGGAATTGTTTTATGGAGGATTCCACTTCAGCAGAATTATGAAACTTTCCAGAAAATATTCCTGCGTGCATGAGAATGTCTGTCTGAATTAAACTACCTTTCTCTTCTAGAAAAATGCAACCTTAGAACCATCTTCCAATGTAACACATCATGGAAGCACCTGTGGCGATAACACCCATGCCCCACTACTAGCAATACAGTTTGGAGCAGGTCACTCATGGAGTATAAATTTTACTAAGACTAATGAAACTTATCAGGGAAATGTCATCTCATTTACCTACAACACCAATGATACAGTTTTTAAAGATGCTAAAACAAAAGGTAATGCATGGGATTTTATGGTGTGGGAGAATGACTAAATCAGACTCCAGTGATTATTGCAATATCTCATCCCTCTAATTGTTTTTATAGCTATTCATTCCTCTACCCTGTCCCTTCTTTTTACAAGCCTCGCAGATCAATGAGTATCCTATCAGTTTTTATGAATGTATTGTAGATTCCAGTTGTTTATAGTTGCAGTAATCTACTAAACTCTCCCTAAATATGGATGGAGAAAACTTTAAGTGCTTGCTGACTTTAATATGCATGGAACTGTCTCCAAGAATACTTGTGCTATGATATAAATCGTTACAATGCACAACACTAAATGTGAGATTGTGCATCTTCCCCAACTAGTAGCAAAGCTCTAACTTTTATCCCTTTCCTGTGCCTTAATAAGAATTTTAAAAGGAGACATCTAGCTGGGAGGAGCATCTTCTTTTCAGAGACTTGCTTAGTTAGCTCTCTAAGCTATAGTACCACTCTACAGTACTTATAATGGATACTTGAAGGAGTATGGGGAAGAACATGTATCAGAGGTGTAAAAAGTGACTACGTTTATGGAAATCCTGTTTTGTTTAACTCCTTCACCTGTCTTAATTGTAAGCTTTCTTGACTTTTGTTTAAAACACATGAAGATTAAACTATCTTTGCTTATAGGGCTAATTACTATTGTTGTAAATGACCCCATGCGTCCAGTCCAACTAAACACTGTCTACAAATGTCATCATCTTGACTCCATTGAAGTGGCAAATGTGTCTCAATTCCTCTGGAATGTCACCATGCAGGCTTTTGTTCAAAATGGTACAGTCAGTAAAATTGGTAAGTCACTTAAAATTGTGCATGATGTACATGTATCCAACTATCACTTTAGGAATGTGGTGCAAAGTGACTAATGTACTGAAGTAGCGAATCAAATGTTTAGTGTGTATCGCTGCTTACCTTGCTAGAACTTTCTCTGCTTATTGTCTTCACCTCTGGTATCAGCAGGGTTCCCTCTTTACCAGCTGTGCTGCTGCTAACTAAGGATCTTGGCCAGTGCAGAATGAAAGTAGCTTACATTTCCACTTCCTGTTAATGGAAAGACAGTTCTGTCTGAAACATTGCGCTGCTCAGAGAACTGCATGCCAAAGCATCAAAGATTTGATGTTTAAAAAAAAAAAAAACTGGGTGAGCAGGAGACTCTGTAGTAGACTTAAAAGGCAGAATACTCCCTCCACAAGATAATGGCAGCAGACTAACAAACTGAATCTCTGACAACTGCTTAATGTTATCAAATGTCTTCACACGGACGTTCCTTTTTTTTTTTTTCCAGACTCTCTATGTGATGCCGATAAATCTACTGCTGCACCCAGCATTGCCTCCACTGTTGCCAACGTAACTACTGCACCTATTACTACTGCTCCATCACCTCACCCAACTACAATTCCTAAACCTGTGGAGAAACCACTCATTGGAAACTATTCGCTTAAAGATGGCAATAAAACCTGTCTTCTGGCTACAATGGGGCTGCAGTTGAATGTCTCCCAACAGAAGGTGCCATTTTTCAATATCTCAAAAGCAAAGAGGAAGAGTGCTGCTATATTTTCCTGTTTGCATAAGTATGGATACATGAGTAGACCTCCACCAATATTTGACATTACCTTTAATGTTATGAATGTCACCTCTCTACTGTACATGTATCAAACTAATTGAGGATATAATCTAGGTCCAGAACTCTACCTACCTTTTAAAATAGTAACTTGCTGGGGAATACCTTGATATTGTAACCTGACCATGGCATTTCAATAGCTTTTAAGACAGGGATCTGCAGATGCGCCTCTTGGCTGCAGAGGGAGCCCAAACTAAGGTATCTGATTGCCAGAACTGTGGTATTATCTGATGTACAAAATAAACAAAGGACATGTCTTCAGTGAGGTACCTTATGTTTCCAGTGCCCCCCTCAGAGGAGGAGCTGCTGCCGCCACCCTGGCTAGTGCCCCCTCCCCACCCCTGTACACCACTGCATGACTTTTGCTCTGTAAGAGCTGAATGGGAAAGATTGTCAGTGAGCGAGATTTTTTTTTTTCCTCTTGTCTAATACTGCTAACCATGTGTCACTTAAATAGCCTGGCTGGACATGATTCAATCTACCATAGCATGAAGACTCCCACCATGTTCATGACTCTCTTGTAGAGAGTCAGACTAAACATTGCAGAAAAATATTTTGAGTTTCTTTTGACAGAAGCAGAAGAGTGCCTTTTTTTAATGGCTAGAAGCCTCTTGACTGACAAATATTTGGTTTTAATTTCAGCCTGTTTTGATTAACATCAACCCGAATACAACTCACGTCACTGGTAGCTGTGGCAACACGTCTGCCATTCTGCGATTGGATGACAGCAACAGGAGGTTTATTGACTTCACCTTTGCTGTTGTAAGTAGCCTATTTTAGTTTAGTGGTAAGCTTGCAATTGAATCTTCATTTCGGGTGTCTAAACACTTTGCCCATAGTGCCTTTATCTCTGAAAAGCTTCTTACATACTTCACTGTTTCTAATAGTTATCAAGGTGGCTGGTATCTTACTCTACAAGTGAGCAATTGAGCCTCTTAATTGACTGTCCAAGATTATAGTTGCAAAATGAGGATTATGCTCTTGGAGTCTCTGGTTCCAGTAACATGCTCAGTACATTAAACATGATCCCTCTTTAAACAGCCCATAGTAGTGTGTAGGCTTTGTCAGAAAATGCTTTTTTCATGTTTGTAGTTTAAAACTACATACGGCAGATCTAATCTTCTAAATATATATACTTACATGTATGTGATAAAACCTTCAATTTTAACACCAACAGAGTTTTTCTCTTAAACAGAAAAATACAAGTGCAAACACACCAAGATTCTATCTGAAAGAAGTGAACATCACCCTAATCAGCTTGATAAATGGCTCTGGTAAGATACTATTTAGCTTAAAGAAAGCACTTCAGTGATCACACTGTCTATATTTAGCGAATACTTGTCTAACTTATTTTTTTAACCACTTTCCTTATACCATTTTTGGCCTTGTTACAGCTGTGTAGCGCATATCCTGGCCTCCTTCTGAAATTTCCTGAAGTGCAGTGAAGTTCTTAAATCAGCTGTTAATCTCCTTTCTCAAATTGTCAGAATGGCTTTTTATCTTTAGCATAAGAACCACAACACTGAGTGAGCGGTTCTCATTAATAGGCACAACAGTATTCTTTGCAAAGAGGTGCAACCTATAAGCATATTCTTCTAAACCAGCGTTTGCCTTGTGCATGGAAGGTGGTAAGTCTTCCTTCCATATGGAAGAACAATCTTTCCTTCTGAGCTCTTCCAGATAACAGAATTCTCATTCTGTGTAGCACTTCAAAACAAAAGTTTAGTTTAAAAATTCTCGTGTGTGTATGTACATGGACCATGCTGGCAATAATCTCTATTATTAACAAGATGTCTAAGCCAAAAAGCTTAGACATGTAAGCAGTTTATACTGTTGCAGTGATGAACTGCAAGGGTACATGAGAATAGACTAGTGACTTCGATCTTCTGAAAATTGAACAGCTTTAATTATCCATCCCTTTCTGTACTGAAACTGACTTCCTGTAGTCAAACAAATCAGTAAATTTCCTATAAACTGCCACATAACCACACTTCAGAGCAAACTGCGGAGGAATATACTCCGCCTTCAGCTGAATAGGCATATGATCTTAGTAGTATACCTTTTGAAACTGGCACTCTCAGTAACTAGGCTTTTTAGTCCATAGATTACTATGGACACCTGTTGATGAGTTGAGTATTTTCTTTATTTAAGAACCTTTGAATGCTGGAAACAACAACCTCAGCGCCTGGGACACCTTCCTAGGCAGTTCCTACATGTGCCAAAAAGAACAGACCCTTGTGGTGACTGAAGATCTTCAAGTACATACTTTTGATCTAAGGATTCAGCCATTCAGAGTGAAAGACAACAAGTATTCTAAAGGTAAGCATAAACCCAAGTGAAGCCAATTTCTAATGTGCTCTAACAAGGTTCCTAACATAGGGGTGGATAAAAACTAGCATAACAAATCCGCTGGCTGGTACTTTATTTTTGCTTAGGCCAAAGTGAGCCTCTAAAATTCCCATTTGGGAAATGGCATCAACCTTCTATCCTGGTTGATATAAACACTTTTCTTTTATCAATGTTTTGCCCTGGAGAAATCTCCTTTTTAAAAAAAAAAAAAAAAATTACACCACAAAATGGCAGCAGGCCCTTAGGTTCATACAAAAGGGGCTAAAGACATTAACGTAGTAGTGTGGGGGAAGGCAGGGGGAATGCCATAGAGAATCAGTTGACTTACTGAAAGCTACAAATGCTGGGAGTAAAGGACGCTGTACAGAGTGCTACAAGAAATAATGGAATAAAGGTTGGCGAAAGTATTTCTGCTGAATAGAATCAAAGCTTTTTCTGATCTGCCTGGATGGACAGGAGGGAAAAAGATGATTCAAGTGATGAGTTTAAAAAACTGGAAAAAACTTACTGCGAAGTACAAGCTTGCATTGGCCACAGGCATGAAAAGAACTAATCCCTCTTCTCTCACTAATTCTGAAGAGGCAGTATAAACCGTTCTAGAAATAGTGCTTGAAAATTGGGTATGTCACAGTAGTGCTTGCAGCCCACTTTTGGGTTTAGATCATTTTGCAGATTCACAAAATGTGTAAGTTAGGACGGAAGGGGGGTAAAGTGTGCCTTTCTAAATTCCAGTTGTACAAGTGTATTTGAAAGACTTCTCACCCTAGTAATGTTGAACTCCTTCACCACTATTAAATGAATTCTGACTGCAGTTGGTTCTCCCTGTTGCAGCCACTTCATCGTCCATAAGGTTAACTTATGACCACTTCAACTGCCTTTTTTCAATACTGAAGTCCCCCCCTTTGTACTCATTTAAAACATCTGTGGACACACTTAACTTGATTTGCACTAACTTGGCTTTTTCTAGCTCTATTTAAATCTCCAGCAGAAATGTCATGCTGCAATTTATTCAGTCAGCTAATATAAACTTGTATTAGCTGATATGAAAACCTCTTTATTTTGGTAAATAAGCTACTTTATCCATGGAAAAGATGCCCTAATATGTTTGTTATATAACATTTAGTATCTAAGGAAGCTACCCATTAATCTAGACAGTTCTCTCTCACTAAGCTCTACAGGTATAATAAATATTTGCTTGTAACTTTAAGAGCATTCATGTTAAAGGGGACTTCTGTTTCCCGAGAGAGGTACAATAGCATGCTGTCTCTTCATTTCTTGTCACAACCTTTTTCTCCTCTACAGCCCAGGAGTGTTCGCTGGATGATGACACCATTCTAATCCCAATTATAGTTGGTGCTGCTCTTGCAGGCTTGATTATCATTATAGTGATTGCTTACATAATTGGCAGAAGAAAAACCTATGCTGGATATCAAACCTTGTAAATCTGAAATGTAATCGCTGTTTCGGTTTCACTTTAAATGAAGCAAGTGCAAGTTCCCAAATGCAAACAAACCCTTTCAAGTAAACACTTGCATCATCTAATTAGCCTGGAGACTGGGGGGGGCTTCAACTCTGAGTTTTTGTCAGATAACGTTGGGAATGTAACTCTACTTCCTGAACTAAGAAAAACATATGGGGTTTCATAGCTGTACTAGAAGTGGCGAACAAGCCTTATTTGACAATTTATTAAGTTAAAGATATTACCGTGCAAATGTTAAGTGAAGTGGGGACCAGTCTGAAAAGGGAACAGGCTGAACTGGGGCACTAATATGATGCATTGGGCAACTTGTAAAATTGCATTAAACTTGTACTTGCGTTTCATCTGCATTCCTTAGTTACTGTCACAATTCTAGGGTAATCCGGCTGCCTTTAACTGTATGTTAAACCTGGAATAGTTGCCAGGGACTTGAGAGCGCCTAGTGATTCTTTTCTGGCTCGTGACACTAAAATGCCGTGCTAATTGTTTTTCAAGAAAGTTTACATTGAAATGGCAGTAGTAACCCATTTAATTCAAATGAGCTGCAATAGCTTCCTCTTATTTTGGTAGCTTCAGTAGCCATTCCTGTAGTTTACATGTCTAACGGAAGGGTCAACTTTAAAAAGAAATGTTCAATTGGCTTATCTTGTTAAAGCCCAGTTTCTAAAAACTGCTGTGCACATGTGACCAAGAATTCCGTGTCTATTATATCCTGGCATCCAAATACCAAAACTAAGACAGAATTCTATTAAAATTGTACAGTATTCTTGCTGGCACCAATTTTAAAAAGGGAATAAGAGCCTTAAGTATTTCTAGAACTTAAAGGGCACTTAACTTTGTATCATACCTTGCACAAAGTCTGTCTTGTCACTTTCTTTGAGTGATGTCTGTTAAAGATGCTGTCAGTGTAATGATCCAAAATCACTTGCCACAACTTCAGCTGTTTTTAAACCTTTATTTTAAATGGTTCTTTGTTAATCAAAACTTGCATAGTGTCATGTGATGGGATCTCCTCAGCTGATTTGTGTATTTTGTGCTTAATTGTGTGCTGTGCAGAGAGATGTAAAATTGTGCATTTGTGTAGGAATTACTAATGCTGTGAAGAAAGCAAAAGTAAAACAGGTGCAGTGGGTCAGTCTCAGACTTCTCTCCTTGCTGTTTGGAGCAAGTACTCCACTTCTTAAAACAAAACAAAACCTTATGCAATTGGACCGTTCCTTAAACTGCAGCTATGTAGAGACTAATCCTCACTGTATAGCTTTAAGTTTCTCCTAATCAGTGTAGTAGTTCATACTGCCCTGCATAAAAAAGGTAGCCTTCCCTAAAAGGAATGAGTTTTCATGTTCTACACGTAGACTGGTCTTATTAATGAACATGGGACAAGTTGCGTTTAACAGGAAGTTTTTTTGTTCATTTGCTTAAAATTGGCTTGGAATTGTCATTGTAAATGTTGCTTCTTAGGGATATACAGAGCTACTTGTGGTGTGTTTGTATATGTTCTCTCTGAAAACAAAATTAGTAATGCTAATTTGGTTCTCAGTAACAGCGAGATTTCATAGTGACTGACATATAGTTAGGTTTCTGGCTAAAATGGCAAGAACGGACAACTCTTACAGTGCTTGTTGCAAGCAGAATTCAGGCCTTAGTCTAAACCTTACTTTTAAAAAAAATTTAGAAATGGGAGGAACTAGCTTCAACCTTAAATTCTTAATTTGATACTGTCTCCAGGTAACATTGCATTAATCTTTAACTGCAACAGTTTTTATATAAAGTCTTTTTGTAGAACTCCAGTAATTGTTGGTGTTTACATGTGCCAGGTATGTATTTAAAAAAAAAAAAAAAGTGAACCAGTCTTTACCACAGCTATTTACTTTGTCCATCTGTTTTAGATCTATCAACTTTCCATAGGGAACTTGAAAGTGACTTGTTACTGGATTTAAAAGCAAACTCTATTCCTGGATTTTAAACTAAAATCTCACCTTCTCTTTGAAGGTGTAGAAATGTTACTTAAGGAAAACCAGTTAATTTGTCTAAGAAATTGGCTCAGATTAAAAGACTAGATCTGGTGTGCAGATAACTGGCTCATGTAAATATCTAAGTTTCATGTCTGTTTAAACTGTTTAAACCACTAGTTTTCTGTATTGTATTTCTCCATAGGGACTTGCTTGTCAGTTTACTCTACATATTACTAAAAACAATAAAGATTCTTCTGTTTCTTAAGGAACCTTGGTAACTCTTTTAATTAAAGCAATGACTTGAACTGTAGTAATCAATTAGGAAAAATAGACTTCCTCTTGACTGAAATTGATTAAGGGATCTTACTTTAGATCACATTCTCCAACTTAATTGTTAGGATTGTAGCACCACCTTCCTTAATCTTCTTTCCTGTTGCTTATTTCTGACTGCTTCTTTCTGTAGCACACTAGGAGGGACTCTGTTGCTTACAGGCTGTAGTCTCATTTCTAAAACCACTGGTCTAGATATTAAATCACTTCCCTTAGAAGTTTGGCTATCGCACTTAGACTTGTAAATTTTAAGCTGGTAGCAAGCTGTAAAACTGTCTAACTGTCTACCCTAACCAAGTAGACTTCTAAAAGAAAAGTAATTTCGCTAGTCAAACTTAAACTGACTAAAGTATGAGCCTTGGTTATAGCTACAGCAGCAAATAATTGTCTCTTATAATTCTCTTTGGGTGTGGCTTGTTTTTATTAAGCCTAAATTTAGCTGGGAATAACTTCACTGTAAGTGGAGAAGCAGTAGGGACTTTTCTCTCAATTTTTGCTTGTTTGGTAAAGGCTCTTCCTGTGCACTAGGATCCATCGAAGTCCAAGTTATAGGACAGGGAACAAGCTTTCTTGGAAAGCTGAAGGAGGAATGCTGTCTGGAGCTGATTCTGCCTGGTTGTCTCTGGCCTTTAGTAAGAGAGATGTAACTTACAAAGTTCAATAAAGGTACTGAGCAATTGCCTGCCACTACCTCTAGACCACCTGGAGCATCATAACAGTGAGGCAACTACCATGTTGCAGAAATCTGTCCTTCAGAAATCCAAAGAACAGGCTTAAATAAATTCATTCTGAATAGGGGAGACTTGTCTCCTAGTGTTTCTGTAGTTAATCAAAATACAGTACTTGATGTAAACGTGCTTTCTCCGTTGCTTTTGACAATTCAGAGTTGAGCATTTGCGCTGCTTGTCATAAGTCTCTGTAAGAGCTTTTGAAAAAAACAAGCAGCTGTCTAACTCCTGAGAAATTGCTGGCTATGCAGATGTTGTCCTTGTCTTCATCTCGTTACAGATTCAGTGCATCAGCTAAGATATCACAGCATACAT
The DNA here is from genome assembly GCA_007922155.1 of Mesoclemmys tuberculata. Taxonomy (NCBI): domain Eukaryota; kingdom Metazoa; phylum Chordata; order Testudines; family Chelidae; genus Mesoclemmys; species Mesoclemmys tuberculata. Next base: position 12,332,861 of record ML675622.1, on the reverse strand, counting down.
AAATAGTGCTGCTGTAGTATATGTCCCCTTCTTCAAGAGTAAATCTAATACCAATCTTCCCTAGTCCACTGCTGATACTGATGTACTAGCCTGATTTGACAGGGAGACCACACATCTGGTATACATTGTTGTCTTTGTTATAGTCTGGTCAGGGAGGTATTCATAGGGGAGGGATGAGTTAAAATCACAGATCCTCTTCTTTGACCCTCAAGGCCCGCAGGCAGTCAAATAATCGCACTGCCTCTCCCTTCAGGCTTCAATAGAGTCAAAGCCCATAATGTGATTGAAGTTAAAAGCAGTTTAGACCATCTACAGTGCCGGCACATGTATCTTAAAATTCCGTAATCTGAGCTCAGTGAAACTTTACAGGACTCCTTGAAAGGTTAGGCTGAGAGTCTCTTGGAGAAACTAAAGTCTAAACTTAAATGGAATGTAAGCACCTAATTCACTTAAGCTCTGAAAAATATCTTCCAGGATGAGACCATGGTGGCAAAATTGCATATTACTAGATTTGCATCTTGTGATGAACTTGCTCATCTTGCAATGCTAAGACTTAGATGACAATATTTGTAGTACTTAGCTTTGCTGTTCCAAAGCATTTTGCTCTTCATAAAAAATTAAATAGCTTTAATAAAGAGAGAAGTGGGACATTCATATCTGCAACTGAGAGGCAAAGTAACTCTTTTCATCATCCGTGCTTTGTCTACTTAACTGTGGAATGTCTACCCTAACAACACTTGCACTGGAAATTCTGACAAGCACTAAAAAGTCCAGGATGGGGAAAAATAATAAATTGTCTAATTTCATCATACACAAAATAAGTTCTAGAAATTTCATGTTCAAGTCTTAAACTGAGGAGGGGCAGCATGGCAATCATCTTCATTGATAAACCGAGTCTGGCTGAAGGAGAGTTCTTAACATTAGATGGGAAGGATGGGTAGCTATGTGAACAGTTATGGAGAGGTTGCAGTGTTTAATATTTCTATTCAACTGGCTTTCTCTTTTCAAACTTGCCCTTTTTTCCAATCTAGCTGAAGACTGCAGCCCAGATGTGGACAACTTCATTGTGCCCATAGTAGTGGGAGCAGCTTTGGGCGGATTAGTTGCTCTAGTGCTTATGGCTTATTTTGTAGGTCACAAGAAACACCGTAATGCTGGATATGAGCAATTCTAAATATTGGGGGGGGGGTTGATTTATTTAAAAAAAAAAACAAACTCATCCTGCATCTGAATGGTTGTCAGTTTCTGGCAAACAACATCTGTTTAAGAAATCTGTTTAATTTTTAGATAGCCTTGCATCTGAACCTGACCACTCAGATTAAAGTTTGTTTCCAACTTCCAGAAATGGAGGTGACGCTGCCAAAATTACCACTTCAGTAATTCTCTGATCTGTCTGTACACAGTGGCTGTATGCAAATAAAAGTCCTGTTCCTGATCTCTGTGAATAGCACTTAACCAATATTTAATTTGCTTAGTGTCTTTGAGTATTAATGTATATAATCAATCCTACATTATCAATAACAAATAAATTGCAGTGCCTTATATCTCTATATAGGTATAGTTTGCCAGATGTTAAAACTGTTGTGTGACTGTCCCTCATAGAACTGTTAAAACTGACTTTTGCAATTTGGAGTTGCTCTGTGTGCTGTCCTCTGGAGGCATCTTCCTGAGTAGGCAAATATAACAGGCATGTTCTGTACTTTGTCGGTCTGGGTCATCTGTTTTGTACAGCTGTCCTCCAGAACAAAAATACTGCTAAAGGTACTGCAGTATTTGAGCTACTAATTAATGGAGCTTATGACTGTCCTGTGTCAAAAGCTGACATTCAAGAGAAAAGGGAAGCTAAGTTCTAGCCTAATCATATGGTCTACGTGTGAACCCTGGCCCTATTTCAACTTGCAAACTTGGTAGACACTCCAACAGTTGAAAGGCTAGGTTCCACAGCTATTCTTTGATCTGAAGGGACCTCCCTCTGACAGAATTAAGGAGATACTAAAAGTAGCTTAAATTGCTACGCTCTTCCCTGCCCCATTCAATTTTAAACTTAAAAAAAAAAAAAAATCTTTTGGTGACTAGTGGACATCTTTCATCAGTATTAAATTAACTCATTTTAGTATTAAGGACTTCAGTAGTATCCCTGTGCACTAGTGAGAGTTCACATCTTACCAACCAGCAATGATGCAAAGTAGCAACTGACCAAGATAAAGCTGTAATTATAACTCCTCTAAACAGCTTTCAGGTTGAGATCACTCCTTTTTTAAAATAGCTCATAACATAAATTGTCCTCCTTTCCCTGAATTGTGCAGCAGCAGCCTCTAAATTGGAATGAACACTGCTTCAGGGACTAGATGTTTCTAATTTGGTTGGGTAGAAGGGAGGAAAGCATAACTTTCTTATCGGTTAGGACAAAATCTGTGTGGCAACTGGTTACTGTATCTGAACTAAATTTGGCACAGTAAATTCTCTAAACAGGCTAATTGAGTTAAACTCAAATTACTTGGCAGTATCTTAAAAGTAGTAGCTGCTACCTTTGTACATTTGCAGCACTCTGTAAAAGACGTATTTTCTATTCGAATGTAAAAGCGAGCCAATTCCATTGGCTTTAACAAAACTCTCCTTCACCCTGAATTGGGGTGAACGAGATTAAAATGCTTAAGTTTTTAACTCGTACTGCCTCTTGGTGGTAGCCATCCAGTAAAAGCCATTAGCTTGGGGCATTGGACATCTAGTGACTTAGTGCTGCTATAGAGACTTATGTTTTCAAAGCAATGTCAGATCACTTCATCCTTGCTGTAGTCTAGTGCGGTAAGTATTTTCCCCTACTTTATAAATGGGGAAAGTGAGACAGAGCTGTTATGTAACTTGTCTAGGGCTTCCAGGTGTCATCAAAGCTGCATCTGAGTCCCATGTTCTGAAAAAGCCCATACTGACTCTGAATTTAGCATTGGTACCAGAGAGGAATGAAATAATGTATACTCCAAAACTATGCGAAACCAGTGTGTGGCATTACAGTGAATGGTTCTTATAATACTGAGTTGATTTCCATAAGCATTACATAATTCTTTTCTGAAAGCGATACCTCTGACCTCTTTGTTGTACTGAATAGATAAAAAATAAATAAAGCTGTGTGCACTAATGGTGTCTGTCAGTGTTTTCCATATTATCTATTTATGCTAGCCTTCCCCATCCATTTCTGAAAATGCACAATGGTGTCTGAGGGAATGAGAAATTTGGGGAGGGAATACAATTTGTCATTCTGGTGCTTTAATGCAGATAAATCTCTGAAATCCATAGGGTGTTGCTCAGTTAGTAGGTCATCTCAAAGTTAATATTTTGTCCTGAGTTATGGCAGACATCCAGTGGGAAAGCCACAGTTATGGAGAGAGCAAAACATTGAAAGTGAATGCTAATGTGGAGATCTGACAGGAGATCTTTGCCTTATGGTGGCCAAATGTGACAGATTTCTTCATGAACACTTCAAATGCACCTTCTGGTTATAGGCAACCCAGTGACTTACCTAAATTGGCTAGAAGAGCACAACAAAGCAACTGAATTATGTTAACCTTTAGGGGGTGGTGATGGATGAATATGCGTTTAGACTGACTAAGCATCCAGAGGTGCTAAGCATACGCAGTTCCTATTGAAGACGTACATTCTGGGTGTTCTGTATCAATCAGCTCTAAAGAGAGATGGCAAGTAAAAAATACCAGTGTATGGCGTTTTTAACAAAACAAAACACAACTGCAAGTGTCTGCTTCCTGCTTGTTTGGTTTCTAATGCTTGGTTTCCTTACTAATTTCCTCTCCTTCACTTTTTTCTCTTCTACAGCTGAAGAATGCTTTGCAGATTCTGACCTGAACTTTCTTATCCCCATCGCGGTGGGTGTGGCGCTTGGCTTCCTTATCATTCTTGTCTTTATCTCTTATATCATTGGAAGAAGGAAAAGTCGTACTGGCTATCAATCTGTATAATTTTTTCTGCTGCCTCTGCTGCTTTTTTTTCCCCCTTAACAGAAGATAATAGTTTTCTTTGGCTAGATATATTAAAAAACAAAGGATAATGTGTTTGTGCATATGATTGTGAAAACAAATGCAAGCTCACTTGAAGTTACTGTAAAGCTTTGGAGTAAAGTAAAACTGCTCCAGGAAACACTTCAGATGAGGACCACTATCTGTCCCTTAGGCAATGTTGTTTGACTGAAAAGGGCTAAGATAGCAATGCCATCTTATTTGCAGCATTTTTAATCTCAATTATTTTGCATAATATTAGAGCTGGCATCTGAGTCTTATTTATATGCAGCGATTCACAGTTTTTCAGATAATGCTGAAGTTTAACAAAAACCCAACAAACCCACCCCAAAAAAACCAACAGCTAGAGGAGATATGAATGCTGTGCAGCAAAGGATTGTGGATGCTGTTGGAAAGGAATGCAGAATCTTTCCTTGCATCCAGTTACCACTGCTACCTTATTTCTGTTCTTCACGTAGCTGTTTGCTCCCTCGGGTTTGCTTAAAGCTGCTTTTCCTGTTGAATCCAAAGATGGTTCTTGATCCTACAACACATCAGCATCACCCAGAAGGTCCTTCTTTTAGTAACTGGTGTACTTAACATCAGTGCGGAAAGGATGATCTTTTTTTAAGTGTAGATGGAGTGTATGAGTCTTAGCATAAGGATGTATGTAAGACTGGAAGACACTAGCCTTACTGAACAGACAAAGCTCTGAAGGAAGCTATTACTAGCTGTAGGTATTCTGTGTTGCTTTCCTCCAAGGAGGACAGCATTAATCTTCTGTTTGCTAACCAAAAGGTTCTGCTCTCTGACTTTAAGTGAGCTAACGTGTAGCATCTTTTAATATAGCTGGGTGACTTTAATAAAGTGCAGCAATTTCCTAAAAAAATGTACGTACTATTTTGGACTTCATTAGAAGTCAAAATGAAGCAAGCACTTCAAAGTTAGTGTAGTATCAAGAGTGATATAAACATGGTTCTCTGAATTTGCAAAAGACTGTACAAATCTGCTGATGAAGATGTATATATTAAACAGTTAATTAATGCTGTTTGTCTAGTTTTGCTCAGCATTAACATTCTTGCTAGAGATGAATGCAACTTTTAAAAGTTGCTTTATCAAACAAGGTGCTGTGGCTTGAGTTTTAATGGCTGTGAAAACTCAACCACTTCTTGCTCTCTTTCACCCCATGCTCCTTTTGGCTAAATATTGAAGCATAGAGCTGATGGGTAGCATTTGTGCCGCCATTGCCTGCATGATCTACAGGCATGGATAAGCAAATTTAACAGGAGGGAGAGTTATTAAAACTCAGAAGAGGAGGAATGATAGCTATTTTTAAATACTTTCTTTCATAAAGGCAAACACTAGAGGTTATAGACAGCACACTATTATATTTTTAATATAAAGAAGGATTTTAGCACGTGGTTAGGGATGGAAAGAGACTTTGATGTATGTGCTCTCTGTGGCCCTGGTACTTCAAGTTTCTGCGTTCTTAAACTTCAATACAAGTTGCTCAGCAGAGCTCAGTAGTTGGCAGGTTTAGGCCCTATACATCTGTCGAGTCCAGTCTTTTTAGGTTATCAAAATCTTCAGCTACTATAAAATGTGTTCACATGTCAATAAAATTGCCAATAAAATTCTGATTGCAGAATCTTTATTCATGGAAGCCTGGGCTGTACAGAGCACAGAGAACACAGCTTGTTCTTCAGCTAGCAGGGGCAGTTTTTAGCGCTCTTGTCTTGAGAGGTCCGAACAAGACTTTTCAACTATCCCAAATTGATCTGGATGTTGTTGGCAGATTCCTCATTAAATGTAAGGGATGGAAGTCATGCTGCAAAATGCTATTTAGAGTGTGGCAGAGAGGCCACCATTTTCAAATCAAGATGCTAAAACTAGGTATCTGTTTGCATACATATTTAGGCATCCAAGTTCCCTGCTTTTTCAGAGATGCTGAGCACCCATAAATCCAGTTGCCTTCTGGGGAATTGTGCGCTCATATTTAGATGTCTGAATGTGGATTTAAATGTTTAGACACCCAGCTTTGAAAATTTTGGTCAAAGTTAGTATCACATGATGGTCTGGCTTCTGTCTGGAAAACTAATGAAATTACAGCTGGGATGATTCTGTCTTGTTATGATTAAATCCCACTCTCCTCCCAGAAGAGATTTCTTGTGGGGGAAAAAATAGGGGGGAGAGCCCAGTTATTATGCTCAAAACTCAGTAACGAGAGTCAACAAGGGTGAGGTGTGTACCGGCTCAAGCCTGTAAAGTCTGGACTTAAGACCATGGGTGCTGAGAGAATCCATTCATCACACATGCCTTAAACGGTACTAAAGTGGTGGTGTGTTGTTTTTTTTTTAAATCACTCCTAAGCAGGTGCATTGAAATGGAGACACATGAGTGCAAACACACTCTTAAGCATGTGTTGTGTGGCTTTAACAAGGTTAGTCTGCACTGTACAGGTGCATATAGCAAAGGTTGTGCCCTGTTCCCAGGGTGCATACAATTTCTTGGTATGATGGAGGAGTTCATAAATAAACCGAAACAGCTCTTTGCCAGGCCCCAGGATACCTAACTGGTAGTTCTCCAACCACGCAGACAGGTGGATGGCCATAAAAACTTCATATTAAATTAAGATAAATGGTTGAAAAAGGAGGGCATGGGTAAATTGTCACAGGATGAGAGAATGGCAATAATCAGGCTCCAGCTGCTGGTGGGAGAAGGCAATTGTAATGATCAACAAAACATTTCCTCACTTGCACAGAGTGCACACAGCCTGGTGGTAGCCAAGTATGAAACCCAGTCAGCAGCCCTTGGGCTTATGTGCAGGGGGTGGAGAAGAGGAAGCACTTAACCCCTAGTTGCAGTGATCCTTCTGGCCAGTCCAGGATCAACACCAATGGGCCCTGGACTTCCATGTAGCCTGTAGGAGTAGTGCTGGCTTGCCTAAGGATTCCCAGCTAGTTTCCAGAAACAGCCCTGATGAGTCCCAGGAGAAGACCATCCCGCCCTCTTCCAGTGCAGTGAAGGTTTCAGATCCATGTGAAATCCCCTGAGGATGTTTGGGGTAAGTGATGGGATCCTTTGTGCGGGGTGTAATGGCACAAAGGTTATTTTAACAGTCTCAAAAAAGAGTGGCCACGTATTTCTCTCACATGCAAACTCTCAGCTAAGAACTTACCCAGCTGTGAGAGCTCTAACCAACTTGGGCTCAGTTTCTAGGGCATCCCAGGCACAGAGGGAAACACTGCATTGCTGCCTGTGCAGTCCCATATTACCTGAGCCCAAATCTCTCATGTTGAAACAGAAGAGGGAAAGGAGCCAGATCCGCATGTCACTCTGTAGTACATGTCATGGGACCGCTGCGGGAGAGAGAACTCCTAAGCTAAATTCCACTGCCATGTGTGCCACAGATTTACCAGAAGAGAGAGACCCAAGTAATAAAACATAGGGGGAGAACTAAGGTGATTAGCCCACTTAAGCCTAACGGCTGCACAGGTGTCTGTGTGCACAATCTGAAGACAATGGGGTTACACAGATGTAGTGGAGGGCAGAATTTGGCCTGCAGAACCTCCATTACTAATGCAGGTGTGCACAATGGAAAGACTCAGCTAAGCTGTTAGTGCCCAGTGTGAATTTGCAGGAGTGTTGGGGGAAAAAAATCCATTTATTGTGTTGCTTGCAAACAGAAATCAGTGGATGAATAGGAAGTGCCCCCTCCCAACCCCCATCATTGTTAAAGTTATTGTACTGGGCAGAACTACCTTTAAAAATATCAGTAGCAGGACCCCAGCACTCACAATTTGCTCTGCAATAGGAAACCAGATGGCACAGCCTAGCCCTCTTATTCAATCCTACAGTAACCAAGCAACGTTGACAGCCTTCTTCTCCCAAGCAACCCTAAATAAACAAGCAGTACAACCTTGCACTCCTGCAGTGATAAAGCACTGGGTACGAGCACCACGAAAGAAACAGATTTCAATTTCAGCTTCCTCTGAGGTTGAACTAAGCAGCTGTGGGTGAAATGAATTATTAGAATTCTGAATGCTGAATTGATGGTGCCTGTTTAACCAGCTGGCCATTCACCAGAAGGGACAAAAATCCCACACAGTCCATTAAGAAAGAAATCACACTGTTAATTTCAGTGTAAATTTATTGTAGTCAACTTCATTTTTATTACAAAAATGATTTCTTAATCAGAGATTTATATGAACTAGAAAACACAGCAAATTATGCCACAATAAGTGTCTGGATCAGGCTCTATAGGGCAAACATATTCTAATGCTTTGGTTCATGTACTCAATAAGCTAAATGTACTTCCCAACTATTATGATTTTCTGAAGATGTCCTGCTATGTGCTTGTAAACAGCAATAATGCATATATAACACTTGATCTCTAGCTCTCAAAGTGGTTAGGTATCTCCAAGTACAGATCAACACATTTAAAAAAAATCAAGGTTATTTTGAATTGATTTCATGTTGTTGGTAGAAACAGCAGCAACCTCATTGGATTTTGAAAGCATGTCAGTACTCTGCAATTGTATGCCCAGGATATTCAAGTACTTTAGCAAATTAAGCCTCACCACTTCCCTATGAACCGGTAAATATTATCCTAACTTTGTAGCTGGGAAAACTGAGGCAAACCAGTAAATACTATGAAAAATATTTAAACTGGATTCTCCACTGCCTTGCACATTGTGCTATCATTTACACGGTGTAAATCAGAACAGTGTTTTTTGACATCTTAGGCTGATTAGGTGAATGAAGCAGCAGCCTGGTTGAACAAAGGCTAGTGTGTTGTACAGATCTTTTTAGGCAGGTATACTGTGACCGTGCAAATCTGAGCAATGGCCTATGTTGTGATCATTGAGCCTACAAATGTACCCTAATAGTGGCCGCAACTGTGATAAGTGAAAGTTCATAAAACAATCTAAATCTATTCCAGTAACCTAAAACAACAAATATTGATGGGGAAAGGTGCAAAAGAGAGACAGAAAGTCAAAATTAGTTTAAACAAAAAGGCCTCCTGATAGAATTCCAGGACTTTGTTAAGATCATGCCTGGTAAACGAGAGGCGTGGAGCCAGCAGTTAATGAACCAAAATTGGTGCGTTGGAAATTTAGCACTAAAAAGTGGACAAAATAATTAGGTGATGTCCTTTTTCTTTCCCACCTTATATTGTCTTTCTCCTAACCCTTTTTTCCTCCCTTCTAATAAGAGCTGGCCTAGCTGAACAAGACTCTCTATTTTGCAGCACTGTTTTTAGCCTGTGACCAGAGAAGCCATTAAGTGTCATGCCCTAAACAGCTAGATGCTGGTACAAGTTTACCAGGTCTTGGAGTGAGTGATAAGACGTGTGCCATGCCTGTGTATTTTCAGCAGTGAGGTTGCAAATGAAAATCAACCCTAGCGACAGAAGCTGCAATTTCTATCTTGTTTTGCCTTTTAGGAAACAGGATTAGATTTTAACAATGACTGATCCAGCCCATCTCAACTAATTTTTTCTCCTTTTCCCAAAAAAGACAGTTACCATTTTTAATGCCATCTAAGACACCATCAGGCAGGGTTTTTTCCTTCTAAAAACTCTCCAGTCAAAGGGAAAAGGAACAAGGGATGTTGTTCAAATAAAAGCCTTATTAATTTAGATTTCAAATGTTTTAATTGTCTCCTTTTCTATATTTTAATAAAAGGTTAAATAGATTTTGATGGAGTGTTTCCAATGGTACTAAGCAGGCGGAGGTTTCTGTATCCCAAATCTGGAACTTTGGTTAAAATTGTTTAATATTGGACAGTTACAGGGTCATGTTAACACCTTCGACTCTTTAGGTCCATTTATTTAATCTAAATTAATATATCACCTCGTAAAGATAAATGGCTAAATGCCCTCCCACAACTCTCTGGCTCTCAAGGACATTATCACTGTGATCTTTCGGGCAGTGAAGAGAGAAGGATTTTAAACATTTTGGGGGAAAGGGAGTTGTCCTAGTGACCTGCAATCTCCATGGCCATACAGAGAGCTAGCTTCAGTTCCCAGCTCTGGGCTGGGCGGAAGGAGACCCTTGTGTTGTTTCCCAACACTCTCTGCCAATGTGACATGCTGGAGCGCTAGGAGGAAAAAGGTCACTTCAGTGTGGTGGACCCAAAGGGACTTGGGGAGAGACGGGAAGGAGTGTATGAAAGGGGGAAAAAAGGTGTTTATCCTCCCAGCTCGGTTGTGGTGGACGGAACAGTCCTAGAGATTCATGAATGAACATTCTTCCTTATCATGGCCTCCGACTGCAGCCACTATCACACCTGTATCAAGAAATGTTTGACGCTAGGACTGAGAATGTTGCTGTGCTGAGCTGGGCTGATGTTCCCAGGCACAGTGGCTCCCATAAGGCCAAGGCTCCTGGGTTCAAGGGGTTTTGAGATGGGTCATTTTACTTGATTTTTATTGTTTTTACACATGTAACCCAAGGTTTTTCTTTTTAAAAACAAAAATAAGTGGGAGCACCTTTCTGCACTTATTAATGATTCTCTTGTTAGTTTCTACCTGGGAAATGTCCTTAAAATACGATTAAAAATAAAACATAAGGTCAGGAATGTTCCTTTTGAAGTGACCCTATGAAAATAGCATTAAAATGTCCTGTAAGTATTTAAAATCAAAACTGAAATGTTCTATCAGGACCTTCTACCTGGAGTTCCAAGACTGGATCTTACCACCAATACAATTTATATCAGGCCTTTACATTTTAAAAAGGTAGCTCCTCAGTCTATATCACATGGCAGGTATTTCTACCTATATATAAAAAAAATCCAATAAAGACATGTCTCAGTTCAGTCTGAAACACTTTGTCTATTTTGAGGTGCTGTATTCTGAGTTTATGGCTTAAGAGGGGGGAACACCTGATTGCCATAAACAGTTAAACAAAGTGTCTGGTGAACGTTTGCATGGGCTACATTGTAATGCTGAGCGTAAAGGTGATTCGGCCCAGGAAACGATCATTATGCGCATTATTCACAATTCCTTCCCCGTTCAGTCTGCACTGAATGGGGACAAAATCATTCTTCTTCACATCTGTGAAGTGCATCGCCACCAGCGGGGAGGTGTAGTTGACCTGAGAAGGAGAGACACTGGATAAGCACAACATGAGATAAGGTAGGAAAAACATCAAATACTGTGTGCCACATCCAGTGGATTATTCAGAAAAATGGCTAGTTGTTCTTCAAATTCTTTTTTAGCCTTCCTAATTATATTTTTACACTTCACTTGCCAGAGTTTATGCTCCTTTCTATTTTCCTCAATAGGATTTAATTTCTACTTTTTAAAGGATGCCCTTTTGCCCCTAACTGCTTATGTTACTTTGGTGTTTAGCCATGGTGGCACTTTCTTGGTCCTCTTGAGATATACATTTAAACTGAGCCTCTATTATGATGTTTTTAAAAGTTTCCATGCAGCTTGCAGGGATTTCACTTTTGACGCTGTACCTTTTTAATTTCTGGGGCTTAACTAACTCGCTCATTTTTCTGTAGTTCCCCTTTCTGAAATGAAATGCTACCATGGTGGGATGCTTTGGTGCCTCCCCGCCAAGGGATGCTAACTATTATTATGTTAGGGTCACTATTACCAAGCAGTTCAGCTATATTCATCTCTTGGGTCAGATCCTGTGGTCAAGTTAGGACTAAATCAAGAATTGCCTCTCTTCTTTTGGGTTCCAGCACTAGCTGCTCCAAGAAGCAGTCATTTAAGGTGTCAAGAAATTTTCTCTCTGCATCCCGTCCTGAGGTGATGTACCCAGTCAATATGGGGATAGTTAAAATCCCCCAGTATTAATGAGTTTTTTATTTTTATAGTCTCTCTAATCTCCTTGAGCATTTCACAGTCACTGTCACCGCCCTGGTCAGTGGTCGGCAGTATGTCCCTACTGCTATGTTCTTATTATTCAAGCACGGAATTACTAGCCATAGAGATTCTATGGCACAGTTGGGTTCATTTAAGATTTTTATTTCATTTGATTCTGTTTTCTTTCACATATAGTGCCACTCCCCCATCGGTATGATCTATTTTGTCCTTCTGAAATATTTTGTAGCCTGGTATTACTGTGTCCCAGTGATTAACCTCATTCCACCAAGTTTCTGTGATGTCTATTATATCAATATCCTCATTTAATACGAGGCATTCAAGTTCACCCATCTTAGTATTTAGACTTCTAGCATTTGTAAATAAGCACTTAAAAATTGTCACTTTTTAGCTGTCTGCCATTATATGATGTAACTGAATGGGACTTTTTCATGTAACTGGTTCTCATCAGATCCTCCCCATATTTTATCATCTTTCATCCTCTCTTCCTTACTAGGATATAGAGAATCTCCATTAATATATCCTCCCCCAAGGGATGTCTCTGTCTGAACCACATGCTCCTCCACACTTGTTGGCTTTCCCCCAGCCCTTAATTTAACAACTGCTCTACAACCTTTTTAATTTTACGTGCCAGCACTCTGGTTCCATTTTGGTTTAGGTGGAGCCCATCCTTCCTGTATAGGCTCCTCCTTCCCCAAAAGGTTCCCTGGTTCCTAATAAATCTAAACCCCATGCTCCCTATACCATCATCTCATCCACACATTGACACCCTGCAGTTCTGCCTGTCTAACTGGCCCTGCACATGGAATTGGAAGCATCTCTCGGTCTGAGCTCTTTTGAATAGCCTGAGTTAACCCACCCCATGCCAAATCCTGCAAATAGAGACAGGTAGGATGGGAAGGGACCTCACTAGGTCATATAGGCCAGTCCCCTGCACTCTAGGCAAGACTGAGTAATAACCACACCATCAATGTCAGGTATTTGTCTAACCTGTTCTTAAAAACCTCTACTGACAGAGACTCCTCAACCTCCCAAGGCCATTTGTTGCAGTGCTTAACTCCCCTGACAGTTAGGAAGTTTTTCCTAATGTCCTAAACCTCCCTTGCTGCGATATATGCCCATTGTGTCTTGTTCTGTCCCTAGAAGTTAAGGAGAACAATTTTTCAACAATCTTGTGTACTTGAAAACTGTTATCATGTCTCCTCTCAGTCTTCTCTTCTCCAGGCTAAACAAACCCAGTTTTTTCAATCTTTCCTTAGAGGTCATGTTTTGTAGATCGTCAATCGTTTTTGTAGCTCTCCTCTGGATTTTCTCCAATTTGTCCACAGCTTTCCTGAAATGTGGCTCCCAGAACTGGACACAATACTCCAGTTGTAAATAGTCCCGTTAAAAACAAGGGCCAACCTTTTCAAAGGTGGTCACTGATTTGGGGTAGCTCAGTTTGAGTGTGTTGATCACCATTAAAGAAACAGGCCTTATACATTTCAAATGGGGCATCCTAAAGCCAAGCCACCCCAAATCAGTGGCCACTTTGGAAAATGTCAGCTCTACTGCTATCAGCAAATAGAACAGGACTGAGCTCCTACAAGATAAATATTATCATACCCATTTTATAGATGGGGAAAACTGAGGCACACGTGATGCTCACACAGCAAGTAAGTGGCAGAGCCAGAAATACAACGTAGGAGTCCTAGCAGCCAGTCCCCACTCCACTGACTACTCATTCACAGTGCCTCCCTGCTGGGTTATGCTTTCCAGCCATTTCAGGCATACTTTATAAACAACCGCTGCCGTCCCGCTCTCTCCCGGAGGAGAGATTAAAGGGAAGCCAACAGAGCATTAGCCACCGAGTTTCTACTTACGTGAGTGAGCTTGCCATAGTAAGGATAGTACATGAGATCAAATGTTCCATTTCCTGGATAGAAGTCCACTGATTTAAGAGCAGTTGCATTGCCTTTCTGTGATTAAAAATAGGCACATTTGTAGGATGTGAGCTTCACAGCACAGCTCCCCTCAGATTCACAACACAAGGGGCCTTGAGGGGCACCTCTGGAAAGCCCCAGCACAAAAGGACGAGAGCATTCTGTCACCTACTTCTGCGGAGTATGTTTACGAATAGAACCAGCAGCTGCTGGAACGAGTCTGAGACGAGTGCACCGTACCAAGACAGACAAAGGTCACCTTTGCCTCCTGTAAACCTGTCTCCATGCTTCGCTGCCTCATCATTGCTAACTAAGGGCCTGGTCCAACTCCCACTGAAGCCACGGGAAGCTTTAAGTGCTGGCGGTGTGCTTTGTGCTGTCCAGGGCAGAGAGGAGGCAGTCTCAGCCCATCTCTGGCTACAGCCCTGCTCCTAGGAGGGGGCAGAGCTGAGCCCCCTGGAAAGCTGCAATCCCTGGGAGCCGCGAGGGCTCTGCATTCCCCAGAAGGCATTTGGCAGTTCCTGCAGGATCGGGTCCCAAATGGAGAGATGCAGGATAACACTTCGCACTGTCCACCGTCACAGAGCTTCACACACCTGCAGCCCTCCCTCATTCAGTGGTCCCTACAATGTTCCCAACACCAGCTGGGAAATGTTTTGGGCCAAAGTCATCCCAGGTGTAACCCCCTTGCAATGCCACTGAAATCACCAACAGGAATGGAGGGGGTGAGAGGGAAGGATACGGACCTTTCTGCAAATAACACTGGACTTATGTAAAAGGATTACCTGAACCATACAGTTCACATGCACAGGGGTCCCGTAGCCAGGTCGATAGCCTATGATCTACAAAAAGAAAAGCTGTTTATGCTTGTATGAGATGCAAAGCCTGGCATGTGCTATCCAACAAATATCACCTTCGCATGCCAGAGGTTTCTCTCGCTCCATCTTAAGCTTCTTTATCTGATCATATTTTCTGACATCCGCAAACAATGTTGTTCACCCCAAGAAGGGCCGCAGATGCCCACTTGCCCTCCTTACAGGACTGAGAGCTTCTTGGACTCCAGAAGGGAGAAGACCAATTGGATAATGGACTCTCTGCCCCTTCAAGTTGAGGCTGTACAGTGAAATCTGCACAACGGGCTCCCCTCCCCAACAAGACATCACTTAAAAATGTTCCTAAAGTTTTCTGGTACGGTGTTCAACCTTTAAAAGAAGAGCCAGCTCTGCTAAGCAACCAGTTTTTGCTATTTCCTCAAATGACTGCTTGACCCTAACTGGATAGAACAGAATCATCACATATTGACAATCACTGATCACAATCAAAAGGCCAACCCCTAGTTCTCCAAAAGATTTTCCAAGTAGCTTATGAATTGTCTCTACATTTGTTTTGCCAGAAACATACCCTTTGATTCTATGAAAAACAGCGAGAGTCCTGTGGCACCTTAAAGACTAACAAATTTATTTGGGCATAAGCTTTCGTGAGCAGAAACCCACTTTGTCTGATTCTATGATATCTGAAGATTTCACATCATGCATTGTTCTTTAAAAATGCACAGTTATAAAGAGAACAGCACTTGGGACATGAACTTGGACAATACCTTAATATTTGGAAGATGGCTGATCCAGAGCCCAGCAAAGAAGTACCTTCCTGTTGCCTAGTTCTTGGCCAAATCAAGGTGCAGAGGCTTTGCAAATTTTCTTTGATGGAATGTCTCCCCCGGGGAATGGCACTGCCATTTTCCAGCTGATCTGGGGATCTGATTTTAGGGCTGATTTTTTTGGGCTCAGAGAATTAACCTAGTTTTAAACCCAGCATAGGAATTAAGTTACAGAACTGCACAAGGAGGGAATTAAAATAACTGGATTTTTCAGTACCCGGTTCATCTTCAGCAAGACGCACGGCTGGCCTTTAGAGTAGCCAAAGGTAGGATCCTCAATCCCAGAACAGCTGTGCAGTTGTGATCGCTTGAACCGGCAGGCTTTCTTCACTGCGCTTTCCTCGCCATCTTGAATAAAGTACTGGCCTGCTGGGCATTCGATATTCTTTTCCTCTTGGACGTTGTCATCATAAGCTAGGGTGAAACAAGAGCTAGTTAATGCTTTTCACAACTTTGTCCAGGCCCACACACTGTGAATCTATCCAAACATCAAGGCTGCGATTTCCAAAGGCACCAACGGGAGTTGGAAAATCCCTGCCCAAAAGGCAAGGTTTAATACTAGATTTAGCAGAGGCTTCATGTCTGGAAACTGCACTGACTTTAGCAATGATTAATTGTTCGTACTGAGGCAAGTGTCATGACCTGCACTTGAATGCTCGGGGAACTGAGGCATTGAGTGATGAGCTGCCGTGTCAAGATTATACACTTAGGACCTGATCCTGTAAAGACATGTCTGTGCTTAACTTCAGTCCTGCTCACTTCAGTGGGACCTCTCTACTCATGGTGCATGAAGCTAAGTATGTGCATAAGTCTTCATAGGGTTGGGATCTGAGTCAATGGCAGGGTTGGAAACAGACCCAGACATTCATGCCTCTCCCCATTACATTCCAGCCCCTCTCAATGGGAATTTTGTGCAGGGAGCACCTGAAGAAATCACTTTTCACTTCTCCTGCCTGAAAAATGGATGGATGGAGTGGAAATAGGAGCATGTGGTTTTTATGGCTTAGTTTGTGCTTCATTTTTTCTGCAGACTATGTTCATATTTATTGCAATGGCAACTGAAAGCAAAGGGGTTGGGCTTTCTGCTCTGTCATCTGCTAAGGAGCAGAGTCAAGCCTTTCCTAACTGCAGGCTTGCGAGGCTGGCAGGCCTTTCTCCAATTGATTCAACAAACCCCATCTTGCCCCCCCTTCCGGGGGGCCCACGTGGTTTGTTTCCTTGCAGTTTGTGTTGTCGGTGGTGGGCTCGTCTGCAGGGAGACAAGGCCTGTGCTCTCAGCAGGAAGCCATGGCAGAAGCAAAAAGCGACACATAAAACTTGGAAGGGAAAGAGAAAGCTGGGAGTAAGAGGAGTGAACGCTCAGCGTCATTTCACTCAGAGGAAGCTGCCAAAGTGCATTGCGGGATGTTGCAGGAGAGCCTCTTAGAAAGGGACCTGGCCGCCCCCCACCCCCATTTCCTATGAAGCCCTGCCTAGACATGGACATGCTCATTGACATCTCCTAGAGCCTTTATAACATCAGCACTTCTGCAAATGTCACAGAGCAACGGACACCAGCTTAGCTTACATGTGTGTGGGCTTACATTCATGTTGCCCAGTGTCTGGAGGGCTTTTTACAGTTTAAGAAAGGTCACGTAGAACCTTTAGAACAAAGTTGTACAAACACTCTGCTTTTTCTAACGCTTCAGCCTGTTTACCTTGTAGGAAGTGATGCATGCTGCTCACATAAGGTTTCCATGTGCTGGGTTCGGAGACATTGAAGGCAATGGTAAATCCATGTAAGTACGGCCTAATCATTACTCCTGGTAGATAAAAAAGGTCCTGTTGTATTAACCAGTCATGGGGATGCTGTTGACTCAGGTATGTATGTCCAAGGAGCTAATTGGGGTGATGCAGATCAATATTTCTTATTTAACATTTCATTATTTATTTAGCATTTATATGACTGTAGCACCGAAGGGCCACAACCAGGCTCTGTCCTGTTGTAGTAGGTGCGGCAGGAGTACATGAAAAATTACAGCGCTGCCTTGTGAATTAGCAAATGAATTTAATCTTCCACCTGATTTCATGCGCTGGATTTAAGACCGAAAAGCTGATTTTCTGCTCATATTAGTTTTACACCAATGTAACTCCATTGCTTCAGGGGACGCCTTCTGATTTACCACAGCAAAAGTGAGAGGACAATCAAGTCTTACATTAGGTTTATTTGTACATATTGAGAATAAATTAGAATGGACATTTCATGCTAGCGTATTTAAGATGATTGCATCTTCTTAAGAGACCATTTGACTTGAAGACCTCTAGTATCATTCATGACACCATTATATCAGTATCTATATTCTGTATAATAATTGATTATCATACTCATAGTCAGTGGTTGCGGACTGTGTGCTTGACATTGTGCAATCATACAGTAAGATAGGGTCCCTGCTGCAAGGCGCATACAATGTAATTTACTAATCACATTACTCTGGAAATGGATGTGAAGCTTCAGCTTCTAATAGGAGAGGCCAGGCCTCTGGCCATTGAAACACAATGGGTCAGATCATCAGCTGAGGTAAATCCATATAACTCCATTGACTTGCTTTACACCAGCCGAGAATCTGGACCACTGTGGGAAATTACTATTCCCCAAGCTCTCGGGGGAAACAAGCTGACTGTCTCTTCAGCAGCATCCTTTCACATTAACACACATAACCGCAGCAGGCTGCTCTCGATGCTCCTTACATTTGAAAAGACTCCTCCAGGCATGAAAGAAATGGGCGGTGTTAATCCCGTTTGCAAAATCTCACATTAGATTTCTCCGCCAAGGAAGTGGAATTGCAGCTACCTAACTAATGCACTTCCAGCAGCTGCAAAGATGGACCTTGCTTGTTGAGACTGTTCCTATGGACGCAGGCCAGCACGGGGCACTGTTGGGGAATGGCCGAGCTGCGGTGCTTACCTGGTGGCGAGACTCTGTCCCTATGTGTAGGTGTGTAGGGGCTCAGAGCGAGCAGCATCACGTACATACAAAAGGAGAACATTGCAGCCAGAAACATGTACAAAATGAGGTAAAAGAATAAGATCAGACCTGCAAGACACAGAAGGCATTTCACTGTGAGTACAGTCAATAGCACTTCCACCCTCACAACGGACAGCCCCAATCACTCTGCTTCGCAAGTGGCTTTCGCTAACTCTGACTGGAGCCTTTCGTTCGAGAAGCAACCTTCCCCAGTTTGGACTTCCCAGCCAGCCACTATCCGCAATTGGGCCACACCAACGATGGGTCTGAATCCTTCCAGGTGCTGGGGAAGTTGGGCTTCTAAGCCATATCCACGCTGCATGGCCTGGCCCACCACTCTCAGAGACGGGCCTGAACAGGATCGATGTATCCACATCCCTAAGCTGTCTCAGACAGGTGAAACTGAACCCAGATCCCACCCACAGCTCTGAACAGCACCGAAGTCATATACAAGAAGGGACACTGGAGAGCTCTAAGACATTCTGGATTCCTTTAGGAAAACTCTACAGCTAGGAAAATTGCCTTTCTCCCCATTCTCTCCTCCTTCCCCTCAACCCTGCCATCAGCTGTTTGACATCAGGAATCAAATCGCCGGGGAACAACGCAAAAAACATTAACTACAAATGCAGCTGCTCCAAAGTACACTTTCCATTTGGCTATTTCTCAAGCCCAGTGTCCAGAGAACTGGATTTTTGGTTGGTTTTTTGGGCTGGAGTTTTTTTGTTTTTTGTTTTGGAGGGAGGTTTCCAGGACCAGAGGTTGGGGTTGTCTCAGGAGAATAAATCCTATGAATAAAAACCAGTGGTTTAGAAAGTAAAGTGAAACCATAACACAAACATTTCCCAGGGGAACCCTGATTCTGCTTGCAGAACAAGCCTTGAGAACACAGATGTGCACTTTCACCTCTGCATTCTCTAGGTGTTTATGTTTGATAGAATTGTTAGTGATGGGAACTAAATGGAAAGGCAAAGTCAACCGAGGACTGAACCGGGGCTCAGCAGGGGGGCAATAGTGTATGGGGGCTACAGGGAAGCTCAACAGGGAGACTACAGGGGAGCTGAGATTGGGAGGACCTCTGGACCAGTGGAATTCAGGGCCTTCCTGGAGGAAGACGTGCTTAAGCTCTGGGTTCTGGAGCACAGAGCAGGCTCCTGCCATGGGGGAAACCTGAACAGGATCCCTGGCTTTCTTCTCTGGCAGGGTTGTGGGTTACCACAAAGACTGAAATAACACCCCTGCATAGGACAGAGCTGCTCAACAGCCACCAGTCTAAGGTCCCTCTGCGCCAGAGAGGAGTAAAATCATGGAAATCCTGGGCGGGTGGGGGAGGGAGGAAGAGACGTCGGTGTGGTACCTTCCACCCTACTGCATGGCTACAGAGAAGGGGGGATGGGAGCTGTGTCATCAGGCAGGAGGGGGCGCAGTGAATAACCAGGTACCTCAAGGTTCCCCCACAAGCTCTCAGCACAGCTGCACTGAGAGGGCGCCATGGCGCCTTCTGCAGATGTCTCTCCTCAGGGGCCAATGGCCACAGAATGCCACAGGCCAGATTCGGCTCTTGGATACACTGGGGTGAATCCAGTCGCTCCAGCAACATCGGCCGACACCTGTGAGCCTGACTCTCCTCCCAGTTACCTGGCTGCACACCCAGGCGACTGCACTGACGTCAGTGGTATGTGTGAGAGCTGAAGCCAAGCAATCGTTTCCCCTCCTCCAGGCTCTTCCATGTGCAGGGATGGTTTAGACCTAAGCTCCCGGTTTCTTTTGCGGTCCTAACCCTGCCCAGTGAGTCTGGTCATGCAGCCACTGCAATTCCCATTCCGACTGTGCCCACTTGGAACGTAACACGGCTAGGTTTTCAACCTCCATTATGTTTTCAGCGTTGCTTTAGCAAATGCTGGCCAGAGTATTGTCACAGACAACTAGCCGGGAGTCTTGCAAATCCTCACTGTAAAGCACAACAGCAAGCAAAGCATCCAGTGAGTCAGCTTGCTGATAAAGAAAAAAAACAGACTCTTTGAAGAAGGGCTCATCCAACGTCATCATCATGTACCCACCAGGAAGCCCTTCTGGACCTGGCATATACCCTTCCTTTCAGCTGGTATTTACATGCAATATGACTGCTTAGGCCGTTCGTTATGAGGCACCTTCAAGTTAAAAGTGGGACTTAAAACCAGTGCACAGCTGTGGCTAAGTGCTCAAATGCCCTGTTCTAGAAAAACCTATTCAGCTGGCTCGTGTGAACAGCAGAATGGTGTAGGTGTATGTGCACACACGTTTGGTACCAAACGTTGTCCAGCACCAGAAGGCTAAGGACCGAATAAATGGTTTGGTCTATAAAATAAATATGTGACTGGAAATAATAGTTTAGTCATGTGTGGGTTATAGAACTGTTGTTTTTAAGATGTTGCTATAATTTATTATATATTCAGTCCCTCAAGTGCATTCACGATGGGAAGGTGAGGCAATACAGCCTTGTTAATTAAATGTGTTGACTGGAGGAGCCAGCCCCACTCCTTTTGAAAATGTTCAGAAATTTAGTGTTTGCTGCTTCAAGACTCACTGGAGCTTTGAGTTAATTTACAGTGAGCTGCAGTAAGGAGAACTTGCAGCTTCGGCCAATGCATCCATCCTAGCTGGGCTACACAGAGCTGACTCAACTCGCCCATAAAGCCCTGTCCCAGCATGCACGGGACCTGCGTAAAATCAGTTCTAGATGCTTTACAGACCGTCTCTCCTGTACTTCAGTTATTCCACAATCCGGGTCTGGATCACAGAAACGATCTTTGCTTGATCTTATAGCCAAAGCACAAGAACAACAAAAACAAATAGCCTGAGAGAACCTGCTTCAATATGGAAATTATCCCTGCCCTCCAACTGCATACCTCTAATTGTCACCTGCCATTCCACGCTAGAACCCATATGGGGTATCATTAAACTATTACTCGATGGGAACCACATCCTGAAAGAAATCTTTCCTGCATCCCCTTTTCCGGCCTTCAAACAGCCCCCCAGCCTCTCCAAGCTCATCATCAGAAGCAAGCTCCCTACAGACCAAGACACATCAACTCAAAGCAGCACTTGATCCTGCCAGAATAACAGATGCAAAACCTGCAAACGTATCTCCACTGCGATGATGATCAACACCCCCCACAACACACCTTTCAACATCCATGTGTCCTCCACATGCCTATCGCAACGTGCTGTACCTCGTCCAGTGCCCTAACCGCCCTACGAGCAATTGTGGGTGAATTGTGACACTCACTGTGCACTCGAATGAACTCACACAGGGAAATGATAAAGGACAAAAACACCATATCACTTTTCACAGAGCAATCACTCTATGTCTGACCTCAGAGGAAACCTGCACAACACCTTCAGAAGATGAGCCTGAGAGCTTAAATTCATAACTTTACTAGGTACAAAAACCATGGCCTGAACAGAGATCTGGATTTATGGCTTATTATAGCAATCTATAACCCACTAACTTCCCCCTACCTAGCTTCTCCAACCCTCCATGACTGGAGAGGTATTAACTGGCCCCTTCAGCTAGAATGGGCCCTTGAAATATGTGTTAACTATGAATACTAAACAACCTGTTCCACCTTGTATTTAGCTGTGACACTTTCCCAGACCTGTGTGAGGTCGAAAGCGTGTCCCTCTGATCAGCAGAAATTGGTCCAATAAAAGATATTCCCTCACCCACCTTGTCTCTCTAATATCCTGGGAACAACACAGTTACAACACTATAATAACTGTCATTGGCCAACCACAGACTCCTTGGCGCTCAGCTCACTGGCTGGGTAGCTTTCGAAGCTTCTGTAAATCACTCCCTTTTTCCCTCTTGCTTCATCTGATTTCCCACAACTGGTCTCTTGGCTTATGTGAAGCCAGTCACTGTAGATCTTGCAGGAGATGCCGAAAACTTGGCAGGAGACGCAAACACGTTGCAAGGCTCGTAGGCTCGTTCCCGGTGCCAAATGCTCAGTGCTGCCAAAATGTCTGACCTTCGCTTTTTTAATGCAATGCCGGTCTTCACATTGTCTGGAATTGTCTTACTACTTTGGAAATTGACTAAGAACATGATTGGCTGTATTCTGCTGGCGTAAAGCCAGAGTTACTTGCTCTGAATTGAACGGCCTTACTCCAGCGCGGAAGTGCCCATGATAGGAGACTCGGGCCCAGCCATTTTCATGCTCATGAATGAGTTGTGTGCTGCTAGAGCAGCCAGCACTACAAATGTCCATCGCAAGCTGACTGCTGGCAGGATTGAACACAGGCGCAGTAATGCTTATGGGACTGGACGAGTGGCGTCTCAGCCTCCTGCCCGCAGTGGCTGCTTTGAACCAGTCACACGTGGTTTTCCCTGAGTATAATTTTTTAAAGGCCATGGAAAAAGCTGTCTAAACAAAATCCCAGCTATTGAGCCAGACCCTGCTTCCCATACTCATGTGAGTAATGTCACTGATTTATTTAGCTCCAGCCTGCACTCATCCAAAGGGATGGGCTGAAGAGTGTCAATCAGGTCTTGTCTGTGCATCTGGCTGGCTTTGCTGCTAGAATCTGGCCTGGGTGTGTACCTCTGATTTACAATGCATGGGTTTGAGCCTGGGGCAGGACGACAATTAGCTGGCTTCAATTAGACAACGGGGTGGTGCTATCAAAACTGAAGGAGCTGTTCTTCTCTTATGTGAGACGAATTGGGTCCATCCAATCCAGAGATGCCTGTCTGGGCTCTCAATAGCACTAACACACCTGCCAAAGGATTCCACCAGCTGCATATTGATTGAATCTAATCCAGGGTTACCTTTCCCTGGGACACCTGGGCACCATTGTACACACTAAGCCACCAAGACCCACAAGGAGCTGATCCAGTCTCTCGTGGGAATGACGCATCATCAGAAAAGTCCTACACGTCCCCTTGGGGCCCGATATTTCCCCTAAACTGCACGTTCTGTCACAGTGTGAACAGAATGTGCAAATGGCCAGCTAGACACATCACTGGCCAGGGGCACACTTACAAACCCAGGTGGTCTCCAACCATGAGCAGTGTGCATGCCAGCTAGGTGTGCAGTCCTGGGGGGGTAGGGAGGGGGAATTGTTCTTAAACCAGAATGAAGCCACATGGAGGTGCTGCAAACATCACTGAAATGCAGTCTTGTTTCAATGTTTTCCCTTGGTGAATTCAGTGATTCTAAAGGTGCTGGGTTGGCCTCCTGGACCAGCAATGCAACTTCCCTCCCCCCATTCTCCCATCAGCCCTGATCTCTTGCCAGAATGGAGCTCAGGTCTAAATGCAAGGTTGCCTAAGACAAGTGCAATGGCTCTCCCACTTACTGGGAGAATGCATTATATGAATAATGGATTAAAAATTCATTCCCATCCACTTGTAGCTGCCACTGGAGACTTATTTCTTCTCTAATTCTTTGTGTTTTTAATGCTACTATAGAAAATTGCTATTAAAACACAAAAGTCAAACTCTGCTCTCCGGGACCCATTTAACTGAGAGCAGAGGTTGGCCTTAAGGCTGCACCAAACTAATGGTTTTGATCTGAATTTGCCAGATGCGAGGAAGAGCGTGTGGGGCTGAGACCGAAGCTCAGGCTGCGGAGCACATGCAGGGCCAAATCCTGCTTTGGTTACATCAGTGCAACTCAGCCGCACCTGAGTAGGGTCTCATTGATGCTGCCTTTTAGACCAGTGTAACTCTATTAACTTCAGTGGCGTTACTCTTGACTTTCACCAGGGTAAGCCCAGACGGAGATCCATGGATGTCCATGGGCATGCACAGGTGTTGTAGGACAGATCTTTGGTGCCCTCCATCTAAAATCACTCCTGCAATACGTGCACTCTGGCATGAATCCTAGATTTACCTTTGCCCCACTGTGTGTTGACGAGGGCCGCAGATTTGTCATGGCATTGGTTAGCAAAACTCATGGCGCAGTCATAGGAAACTTAGTAAAAGTGCTGGGTTATCGGAAAATGATGTGTAAAGTCATGGGCATGAAAATTCAGCTATACCTCTCTAAATATAACATACATAAATCCTTCCTCTGCTGCCTCCTCCTCCTTGCCCAACCACTTGTAGCAGCACCCGCTGCCCAGCCATCACAAAAATCCCACCTGGTGAGGAGAGGGTTGCAGTGCCTCTCAATCACATTTTGCCTGGCCACCTTACCCCCACGGAGACAGCTGGGCCGAACCTGAGCGGCACTGCAACCCAGGCACCAGGTTTTAACACCCAGAGCAGAGAACTGGGCCCAGCCTCATGGGGCAGGAGCCGCCACTGTGGGGTGAGTTCAGGGTGAGCCTGCTCTCCAACCCCCCTCCCACTGGGGGTCTCCCCTCCGCTCCAGGCCTGCAATCGACATAGAACTTTCCTGCCACCCACTGGTGGGTCACTACCCACCATTTGGGAAACTCTGCTTTATTAATGCCCCAGACACAAGAAAAGTCACAGATGAGCAGAAAAATCAGTTTCCATGGCACTTTTACCACTACAGCAAATGTGGAGCTCTAATGTCAGCACAGTATTTCTGGCACAAGAGAAAAAACAGGGGTACCTTCCCCATGGCTGTATGTTCTAGGGGCACATTCACTTGCTAGCATTCACAATTCTTTATTAAGCCACCTGTTAAATATACCCTGTTTCCCCAAAAATAAGCCCTACCCCGAAAATAAGCCCTAGCATGATTTTTCAGGATTTTTGGAGTATGCTTGAAATATAAGCCCTACTCCAAAAATAAGCCCTACTTACAGTTTACAAGCGGTTCACAAGTAAAGGTCCCCAGACACTTTGTTGTTCATGGAAAAAAATAAGACATCCCCTGAAAATAAGCCCTAACCCATCTTTCAGAGCAAAAAATAATATAAGACCCTGTCTTATTTTCGGAGAAACACGGTATGTATATGGTTCTTTAAAATGTCTAGGATTTGGATTACATGTGCTCTGCTGTGTCATAACAGGGAAATTCACAGAAAAGTGCAGAAAGAAAGAAAAGAAAGGCATTCAGCCATTTAACCTACCCCAGCTCTGAGCTGTTCTTCCCATACATTCTTTCGTCTCTGAATTCCATAGGAAAGTTTTCATTTCTTGAATTACATCTGCCAAAGTTTTCTTCCCCATCTTTTTCTTGCTCTCTTTCTTTTCGTCTTCGGAGTGCTGTGCTCCCTCTTCATCCTTATTTTCCTGGCATAGTTACAGAACACAACCCCCACAAAATTAGTCTCTCATTGGCCAAAAATAAATGCAAGAATCCTTAGTATCTGGAGATGTTTCAAATTTCCATTTCCCCATCATCCATCCTGTGTTACAGAGAGGCGGTTTTTTGGTGGTAGTGATTTATAATCATTTAGATCCCAGTATTAATTTTCCCAGTCACACTGGGCATTAGGCCCTCACCCTGATATTCCCCTTTGCTCACAGTGACACTTCATTTCTAACCCATGTGAACATGATTAAAAGAAGCACTCATCCTACACCTCTCTCGTGCATCTCTGAGGGCGAACATATCATTTACTGTGTGACGATACACATCATGAGATGGTTTGTTAAACAAAGTCTTCCAACTTCTTTTTCTTAGCATGCTAGAGTGAAGAGCCCATTATTAAATATTTGCTCCTCGTGTAGATATTTACAGACTGTCATCAAGTCACCCCCTAACCTCTTTGTTAAGCTAAATTGAGCTCTGTGAGTCTAGCACTTTGGGTAAATCAGAGTAGCTCCATTGACTTTGCTAATTGCATCTAGCCTAGTATTTCTTGAAGATGTGTGCGCATCTAAGTGTTGCTGCACAGATAACATTGTATGATAAAGGACATTGGATTCCATTATACATCTAGTATGAAACACTGTCGAATCCCTAACACGCAGACCCTAGCAGTTCCCAGTCCTGAATTCACAGACTCTCTTTAACCCTGCAAGCAATAATCGTGCATCAGAAAGTGTATTTCTTTGGACCAGGGGTCAAATGATGAGATCTTACAGCCAGCAAGCCACCAATATTTGAATGTTTGAGATGAGATAATAACCTTCTATTGAGATGCCACTACGGGAGGAGGAGCGCAAAAGATAAGAAGATTCTCCTTGCCCTCAACTCCTCCCATCCCAAAAAAGTGCTATTAAGAGATTCTGGAAATGTTTCTGAGACCACCTGTAAAGACAATGTATTCCTTTCATGAATGCAATAGACAAAGAATCCATTAGTAATGCACTGGCAAAGCCATTTCATCTTAACTGGATTTAAACCCAATTGAAACCTTCACAATCTGCTCCTGCTCCCTGATTGCCTTGTATCTTGCTGTTCACAGAGGCATCAAGTAGTGAATGCAGAGGACAAATCAGGTAGGGACAGGACACTAGCCAGGGGGTACAGCAGAGCTCTCACATGTATTTGGGATCCTGTATCTCCCTGCTCATCCATAATGGGGTGTGTGCGATGACTCTGCAGGTGTGGGGTCACAGCCCCACAAAGTGGCAGTGGGCCCGGCTCTATGGCCTGCAGCGAGCTTGATCCATTTACACCAGCTGAGAATTTGTCCTTGGATGCATGAAAGGGTGCTGTGATTTGGCCGGGGGGCAGACAAATAGACAGGGAACGTAATGTTTGATGACAAAAGCCTGCCCTCATCTGCGGGTCTCATCCCCCGTTCCCGAGGGTGCTCAGCACCCTCAGCTCCCATTGACTGCAGTGGGAGTGGAGGAGTTCAGGGTCAAGCCCTGCCCAGGCAAAAGAGAGACGCACAATCCAAATGTAATCCAGTGCAGCATTCAGCCAGCATGCAGCATGTATGTAATGCTGGCGGGGGAGGGGGGGGTGTAGGCGTACTGCTCCTTTAAGAGGAGCTCTCAGCTGCCCTTGCAATTCTCTGCTGGGAGGAAGCAGTAAGTGATGGGAGCTGGCCTAAGGGCACCCTCTTGTGCTGCTTCAATATCATCAACTGCCTGATCAGCTGCAGGAGGGGCTGCCTGAGGGTGGCCTGTGGCAGCAGCCTGGTGAGAAGTGGGCACGTTACTGCTGCCTGAATGTAAGGAGACTGTGTCCAAGGAAGCCAGAGGACTGGGAACCTCTTGGCATTTGTCCTCTGTGAGGTATGGCCCAGGGGCTCACCCGTTTGATGCGGGTGGCAATAAAACAGGGTTTGAGTCACCACCCTTCTCTCTCCTCGTCAGTGCTGGTGTCTGAATGAGGCAGAGATGGAGGGGCAGCCAGGTTGGGGTTCATGTTTCATGTGAACCTTTTAAATATCCCCTATGTCTCTAAACTCAAAAAAAAGGAAAGTCTGCAGCCGGGGGGCCTAACCCTGCTCTCGCTTAGGTGGGTGACTCCCCTGGCCTCCCTGGGTAAGTGAGGCAGAATCTGGAGCAGGATGTGGGACTGATTATGGTGGTGAAGCCGTGTTGGAAGAAGTGATGGATCAAACCAGAATCAGACCCAAGCCAGAGGCAGCCCTCATTGTACTAAATGAAACCAGTTTGGCTCCCTCAGGCTGAGAATCTCTTGTGCCCCAAACCCTGGGAGCACTTGACTTGTTTCCTTGATCTGTTCTCACTCCTCTCCATCCCAGTCCCTTGATTCTCTGTTGAAAAGGGCTAGCCCCATCCTGGATGCAGCGGGAAAAGCTTGGCTGGTTTGCATTTTGCAGTCCCGTTTGTCCATGTGGCTCACCTCCCCTGCTCCCCATCCAGTACGAGGTCACTATAGGTTAACGGTGAGTGCCTGCACTCTGCACTAGGAGACCGGTGTGAGAGCGATTCCTAAGGCAAAGTCACTACGTTTATCACCCTCAGGTGTGAAATGGGATCCCCTTTCTGCAATCCCCTCCCCTCTGTTTCCACAAGGGGCAGTTTACAGCCCCCTAAAGACTCACTGGCTTCTGATGGTAGGTGTCACGTTGGCCTTCTGCATCTCCGGAGATGGCATTCATTTCCATGGCTTTGTGTAAAATGCAGAGAAATGAAACAATTAGTATCATAGAAAGCCACATCTGGGTTTACCGAGATAAGCTGCTATCAGTAGAATATGTGTCACCCCAGTACACCAAAAGCTTCTGAGCAGAGCCCTCGCCCCAGCAGCGTTCAACATTCCCATCACTTATTCCAACTAACCAACGAAGGAAAGGCGCACAGAAAGCAGGCTCAGCCCTTAAATTAAATGCAAACGAGGAGAGACCTCTGCTTCTTCTTCAGGACCAGGAGCAGATGGAACACGTGGCTTTTTTGACCTGGCAAAGAGGAGTTGGATGTTAGTGAGCCGATGAAAAAATAACTCGCTTTCATTAGAAGGCTGAGCTCATGCAACAGGATCCCGGCCAATCCTTAAGGTTCTCTTCTACCTAAAGCCATTTGCACTTACAACACAGTCAACCGCACTGGGACCCCCAAGAAAATAACCACTTAGGAAGCAAGTCAACGTCCTCTCTGTCTCTGGAGACTAGGAATCGCTTGATAATGATGAACAAATCTTGACTTAGCGACTGAACATATATGTCAATGTGTGCTTGTCAGTCATGGTGAGTCTCGGCTGAACACTTGCAAAGGCTCTTCGGGGGTCAGGGGTTCTATATTTATCACTTTGAAGGCTGCAGCTAGGACTCCGCAGTGTCAGTTTCCCAGACATATATAACTCCAAGAGTCAGTCCTGACCAGCAGGAAAAAATCAGAAGGAACAGCCAAGAATGCCACCAGGAAGCCCTGCTGGGTTTCTAATTATGTCACGTGGTCCAACTACGACACGCAACGTGAGCATGTGACTTTCACTGCTTCATGTTAGGAGCATGGACAGGCGCCTCCACCTGCATGAGACTTTAGCTTTCAGAAACCTGTTGATTTCAGTCTGTTTGCAGCGGGGGAAGCCATCCCTTCCAGTGGAATCAGCATTGACCAAGAATGGTGCATACTGGGCCAAATTCACTGGCAGTTTAAGCCATGGTGTGTGTTACACACATGGAAAATGGGCTGGCCGTGTGTGTCAGTGGTAAAGGTTTGTGATTTGAACTATTTGGTGTTCAGGGTGTGTGCAAAGTGGCACACTTGGGGAGGGATTCTGCTCTTGGATAAATGTGGAGTGACTCCATTGACAGTTGGGTTTACACTGCCGTAACAGACCAAAATTCACTCTAAGGGGGCAGCACTAGGAAGATTTTGCCCCAACAGGCTTCCTGTGCTCACCCATTCAGCTGGTGTTGAATGTTCCCTGCCGTGTGCTGGCCCCACTTCGCAGGCTGAAGTAGATGATGGGGGCCTTGCCTTCACCCCTCCCCATTTGGCCACCTGCTTTCCCAGGCAGTGGGACAGTGATTGGCCGCAGGGCAAATGGCCCCAGACACTCCCAAACAGGCCCTGTGAATTCTTGACAACCTCTATCCATGTCTACTTTTATCAATATGGGCACATATCTTCCTGTGCCAGCTACATGTCTCTGGGGGAGAAACTTTGCCCCAGCTCGTTTTGTGTCAGGGGAACTATTTCTTACCCAAGGCTTTCGGGGAAGCCTTTGAGGCAAATTCACCTACAGATCCAGCCCGTCACTGCTTATATTATCTATGCCTTCTAGACTCTATGGGCCAGATCCCAGGCTGGCTTCCGCTCCACACAGCCCCACTTAAACCAGTGGGATTGCAGGACACTGGGGAGGGGAAAAGCTTCCGACTCATTTCTAGCACTTTCTGAGGGCATCAGGCAACCACAAGTATTGCCCAAGGCCACAGCAATGGGCATCCAGTGGGGAAACAACACAGACTCCATGCAACCAACACAGCATGGGGCTCGCAACAGAACATTTGGAAGGGGACCTGGCTTTGGGACGCCCCAGCGGTCGGAGCTGTTCAGTTTCGGGTTTGATTTGGTCCCTTAGCTAACAAGGGGACATTTCCAGCATTCGCAGCCAGAGCAGGGATTGGAACACACTGGATTTCAGAGGTGTGGGCAGCTTGGGAAACAGCTCACCTCCATCTCTTCTTATTAATGAGGCACTTTCCCCTCTTCTGGATACATTCTTTGGCTCTTCATCGCCGTTAAAACCTCTAGAGTGCACCAGTCAAGCCTGGTTCTCCATAGGCTGCAATTGGGGCTTCCCTGTGCATCAGAGGCAGGCTTTCAGCCATCCAAAAGGCGCAGCAATCACCTATCAGTCTGTTCTTCACGGCCCATCCCGTGATCTGAAAACAAGGGCTGGTACATATATGTAGAGCTCAACAGGAAAACGTTGCCCAGCTGATAGCCTGTGAAGTTCTCTGCCACAGGAAGCCTCTGGGCCAAGTTCTGCCCTGGGGTAATCGTTGACTTCAAAAGAGTGGCACTTGCTAACAAGCAGCTGAATATGGCCTGCTCTGGGTGTGGCTGAATTTTCACCATGTCTGAGGGCCTGTCTCACAAGCTTTCATGCCCGTGTTACACTGGTGGAAGGTCCAGGCCCTCAGCTGGCATTAATGGCTGTCACTACACTGACTTCAGTGCTGCCACCTTGATTTACCCCAGATGAGGATCTGGCCCTTTGCCATCAGCGGAGTTGCTCCAGGCCTACAATGGTGTACGTGGGAGAAGACACAAGCCTTGTGTTTGAAAACTGTCAATACCATTACTGGCCTCTGGCTAAGATAAGGACACTCTTTAGAGTGGAAACTCTTTGGGGCCATGATTGTCTGTTCTGTGTTTGTACAGCACCTTGCACAATGGGGTCCTGGTATGACTGGGGCTCCTAGCTGCTACCGCAATATAAATAACAATTTGATCTCATTCTTGGTGCACCAGTCAATCCCCTGCAGGCCATTTGTAATGGCCTGCATAAATGTGTCAGTGTGGTATTTAGGAGCAGAGTACTTTGAGGTCTCTGGTTTTAGAATCATAGAATATTAGAGTTGGAAGGGACCTCAGGAGGTATCTAGTCCAACCCCCTGCTCAAAGCAGGGCTAACCTCAGCTAAATCATCCCGGCGAGAGTTTTGTCAAGCCGCAGCTTAAAAACCTCTAAAGATGGAGATGCCACCACCTCCCTAGGTAACCCATTCCAATGCTTCACCACTCTCCTAGTGAAAAACTGTTTCCTAATGTCCAACCTAGACCTCCCCCACTGCAACTTGAGACTGTTGCTCCTTGTTCTGCCATCTGCCACCACTGAAAACAGCCTAGCTCCATCCTCTCTGGAACCCCCTTTCACGTAGTTAAAGGCTGCTATCAAATCCCCCCTCATTCTTCTCTTCTGCAGACTAAACAGGCCTAGTTCTTTCAGTCTCTCCTCGTAAGTCTTGTGCTCCAGCCCCCTTACCATTTTTGTTGCCCTCTGCTGGACTCTCTCCAACTTGTCCACATCCTTTTTGTAGTGGGGGGCCCAAAACTGGACACAATACTCCAAATGCGGCCTCACCAATGCCGAATAGAGGGGAATAATCATTTCCCGCGATCTGCTGGCAATGCTCTTCCTAATGCAGCCCAATATGTCATTAGCCTTCTTGGCAGCCAGGGCACACTGCTGACTCATATCCAGCTTCTTATCCACTGTAACCCCCAGATCCTTTTCTGCAGAACTGCTGCCTAGCTCGTTGGTCCCCAGTCTGTTTTAACCCTTGTCAGAGGCCGGCTAACAGAGGATTGGATCAAAGCTCTGATAATCCAGTGGGGCAAATCCTTTTCTTCTGATCTGCTTTTGTAATTGTCTCTGGGGAGATGTTTTGCTAATGAAATGTGCGCATGCCTCAGGTTGCTTTGCTTTTTCTTTCTGCATCGAATAACCCTGCTTTGCTGTGGGATAGACAGAAGGAGGAAGAGAAGGTTTTGTCTGAGCTCCATGTAAAAACAAACACAGCCCTTCTCTGTTGTCCCTGGGTGACTTTCATGCCAATTGCTCACATTCATTTTCCATTTCCAGGTTCCTGTTTCAGCAAAAGCCACCCGCTCCTCCCAGCTGAAGTGTTAAATATTTTCAAAGCACTTGTTCACTTGTGAGCGAAGAGAGCCCAGCTCAGAGTTAAATAAGCATCTCCTTGGTGCAGACAGACAACTAGAAGGGGACGCACCATCCTCCTGGGGCTGCAGGGGACAAGTGGCTGTTCTGAGAAAGGAAGGCAGGGTCTTTCTGGTCCAAAGCACTAAGGCAATGGCAGGGCCAGGCCCTCCATTTGAACAAGTGCCTCTGGCTTCCCTTAAATAGTTTCTGCCCTGGGCATCCTTCATTATCCAAGAGATAAAGTTATAGATCAATACCAGCAATGGCTGAGTGAGTAGCCCGCAGGCTACTGCCCCCAGGAGCTGGTTTCCAGTGGCAGTGAGAACCCACTGAAGTCAGGAGTAGCTGTGGGTGCTTGGCACCCCTGGAAACGGATCCAGAAAGCCAAGCACTGCTTTCCGGTTCAGCATGTGTTCTCTGTGAATTCAGGGAACCCTGAGAGGGTCCTGCGAAATCCTCCGGGTGCTGAAGTGCTGAGTTCCCCACTGTTGTGCACAAACCAAGCAGGCTTTCTGCTAGCCAGGAGCCTGGAGTTTTCACACCTGTGGACCTCAGGGAGGGATCTGCTGGAGAGTATAGCGCAGGATCAGGCCCCTAGTGGTGGCTGTAGCCCTTTGTGTTCTATGCAGTCACAAAAGTTCCTTCTACTACTTCCCAGGGCACCCAGCCTGCCTGCAGAGAGTGAATTTCACAACTGCTGCCTCCATTCCTTGCTTGGAAAGTTTCCCTTTGGCTCCCCCTCCTGGCTTCCCAGTCTAATTGGGGGGGGGGCAGGGCTGCTATAGTGGTGGGAGAGGGGGTTTCACTGCATGGGGATGAGGGGCAGGATGGGGCCTCCCATGTGTTATTTTGCTCTGGGACCCACAAACCCTTGGGCTAGCTCTGCTCTTACGTTGGCTGTTTGAGAGTGGAGCCAACCCATGGATCAGATCCTCCCGAGGTTAAGGGTGGGTGATTGGTCCAAGATTTTGATCCAGTTCATTCGCAGGGAACCTCTCCAGAAGGCTGGAGTGTGTTAGTGTTCATTGGAAGACTTAGACCTAAGCATTTGATAGTGGCACTTTGTAACTTTTCGAGCATAAGCTCTCTCTTTTCACTTAGGGTATGTCTCCATGGGAGAG
Organism: Mesoclemmys tuberculata; assembly: GCA_007922155.1. Taxonomy (NCBI): domain Eukaryota; kingdom Metazoa; phylum Chordata; order Testudines; family Chelidae; genus Mesoclemmys; species Mesoclemmys tuberculata. The sequence goes on along the minus strand of ML675622.1, from coordinate 12,299,368 downwards.
GGAAGTGGATTTACTTTCAATCGACTGTCACCCGCTGACTTTTAGAAGTCGCAGGAGCGTGATCACACCATGCTCCTTGCACGGGGCTCTTGCATGTTTGTTCACCATGCTTGGGTTGACATTCAAAGCAATGCACCCTGGGTAGCTATCCCACAGTGCAACTAGCTGCAGAAGCTTTTGGGAAGCTTGTCATCCTCCCATGATGCAATGTGCTCCCTCTCCCTCCCTTCTTGTCCCAAACAAACTGCAAACGCTTTTTCGCACCATTTTTCTATGACGTTGCCGGCGAGACATGGCGCCTGCTCAGCTCTGCTCTATCATTGTGAGCATCACAGATACCTCACAGTTTATCCTGAAGTATTTTCAAAGGCGAGAGAGGAGCCGCTGCATGGAAAATAGCGATGTCACCGAGGCTGCTTTGCTACAAGCCATAGAGCGGAACAATTCCCATTGGCTGCAGGCTGTCGTGCCTCATCTTCAGTCCATGGCACACTGGTTCTGGTCCCAGGAAACAAGCACAGATGGGTGGGACCACATTGTTATGAAGGTGTGGGCTGGAGGACGAGTAGGGAAAAGGAGAAGAAAGGCAGTGAGAAGATTTGGGGGAAAGGAGCAGTTTTGGGGGTGAGGAAGAAGACCAAATGAGAGGAACAATGGAGAGAGGAGGCCCTTGGAGATGAAAAGCACCAAGCAAATCTGCTCCTAGCAAAGCCTAGAGGCACACAAGAGGGGATCTGGCTATGGACTTCCAAAGAGCCTGGAGAGGCCAAAGTAAGGGTGTGATCTAAATCCCACTGAAGTCTGTGGGAATCTTTCTCTTGGCCTCACTTGGTTTTGGATTAGGTCTAAGCACTGGGAAGGGACCAACATTGCTGGGAGCCTGATGGGTGTGGGGCCCATGGTACTGTGGGAAAAGATCTTTATTTAGCCCCAAACTTTGTGGGCAAAATTATTCCACTGGTTCAGGCCTGACTGTACCACTTACAGTTGCTACCACAGAAGGTTATTTGATGTGAACTGGAGGATCTGATGAACTGGTTTTTAATCAGGAAGGACTTTATGTAAGAATTGCCTATTCTTCTCTAGATGATAATGCAAAGACAGAAACCCCTCCATCAGTGCAGTGTGGAGAAATGCACAGAAGAAAAACAAAATTGTAAAAAATATGATGGTTGGTTGATGTCAGGCAAATAATTGCAGCATGCAGTGTAATATTGTCCTGAAAATCCCAGCAGAGGTGGAGCCTGTTAAAGTAAAATAGCATCATCTAGCTCTTTGCAATTAGATTCCTTGGCTCTGGGAAAAAGGTTTTTAATGGATCTACAAAGTGTACTGTAGCACACTGAATTGCAAACCCTACTGAAGCAGCAGAAAAAAAATGAAAACAACATTTGAAAGGAGGGCATATGAGCCATTGGTGTGAAATAAATTGATAGGGGAGCAAATGATAAACCTAGGGGACACTTAGCAGTTCAGGTACAATTATTTTATTACAGCGCTGTGAGAAATGATCAAGATAACACACATTTCATGAAACATGGGTGGTTTTGTGTTTTACTTTTGAATATGAAGCACAGCCCAGCTTTGCTGACACTCCCAAGCCTTTCAAGCCAGACTGGGACAATTTACGGTTTTACATTGACACTGCTGACTGCTCGCCTAGTTTTGACACAAAACCAGCAAAAGCTTTAGATTTAGAGAAAGATTTGAGATTTGCTTGAAAATGAAACTCAGGGTGGAATTTGGTGGGTGTAATCCCAAATGAACGGACCTGGCTAGACTTTGCACCAGCTTGCTAAACCAAACAGCCAAGTTTCACATAGAACCCGTTTGATATGTTAAATCTGAATGTTTCTCCTCTTCTCTTTCAAGCTGTACCAGTTTTAGTTTTAATTCTAGAGGTTCAAGATGGGGTGAAAAACTCTGGATCCAAGTGTTACCAACCCCAAGCATGCAACAATCATGAGTCAGCTCCATCCCCCCCCATCACAAGATTTTAACACTAGTAAATTTAAAGTTCTCTTTATTTGCCTTCTGGATTGTGAGCCTGAAAGGGTCCCATTTTCAAGCTGTTCTCTGCAGCCTTTGGGGCGAGAAGCTCCATTTATTTTTTAACTTAAAAGCTCAGAGTCTCGCCTCATCCCCTGACTCCAGGAGCTCAGACTTGGAAGACAGCAACCGCTGCAAGCAGAGGGGCTGCAACGATTTTGTATAGCGGGTGCCACCGAACCGAACCCAAACCCTGTCCCGGAGGGCAGCTAGGTCGAGGCGGGGGTGCGCACCCCGGCCCCAAGTGTGGGAAACACTCAACCCCCTGGCCTGGGGGCAGCAGGCACCGCCCGGGGAGCGACGGGTGAACTCGGAGCCCACAGCCCCTAAGCCGGGCGCGCCCCGCCGAGCCCAGCCCCCGCGCCCGGCCGGCGAGAACCGACCCGCAGCGCCCGCACTCCGCGGGCCGGTGGAACGAGCCCCGCCCGTGCAAAGCCGCGCGGGGGCCGGGCCGGGGGCCGGAGAAGCGGTGCGCAAGCGCCAGCCGCCGCCTCGCCCGCAGAGAGCCGCGGCCCCGCGGGCACGGCCAGGCGCGGGCGGGGGGAGGCGCCGCCGCCGCGCTCCTGGCGTCTAGGCGCCGGCTCGGCCCCGGGGCCGCCATGCGCCAAGCCCTCACCGCGCCGCGCGCCGGCGCCCTGCCCCTGCAGGACTCCGCGGGTGAGTGCGGCCGGGGCGCGGGGGGGAGCAGGGATCGCCGCCGGCCCAGCCCCGTTTCCACCTGCACCGATCCGGATCGATGCCGAGAGGCGGCTCCGGTTCCGCGCGCGGCGGCCGGGGCTGTGCGCGCACCGATGCGGGGGGCCCCCCGCTTCTCCTGCCCGGACACGCGCGGCGGCCGCCGGCTGCAGCTGCTTCCACTAACCCCCGCCCCGGTGAAAACGCCGCCTCGGGGCGCTTCCCGGCGCGCCTGGCCTCGCTGTGCAAAGCGTTCGCGAGCCGCGGCTTCTCCTGCTGCCCGGCAGCCCCGCGTCGCTGCCGTCCGCCCGCCGGGCCCGGGGTGCCGGCCTCGGGCTTCCCAGGGCAGGAGTCATCGCAAGCCTGGCTCTGAGATCCCCCTGGCAGCCAAAGCTGCCGTCTGGCCCCAGGCGGTGCGGGTTTAGCACGCTCTAGGGCCGAGGAATGGGAGCCGCAGCCCTCGGGAAAGGCTGCCGCATTCAGCGGCTCTCCCAGAACCGTCCCCCTTAGCCCCAGTGCTGTGTCCGTGCGGTGTGTCCACCTGTGGGGGGAACGCTGTGCGCTGCTGCCTTGTGCTTGAATACACCACTAATTCAGGGTGGGGGCTGCAGTTTTGGAGAACGATGCAGTCGCTGAATGTTTAAATACCGTTTCCAGGGAGATTTCTTTGACAGGGTGTTTGTGCAGGAGTCCTGGCGGGGTTACAAGGTAATTACAGTGACTAAAAGTGGCAGGGACTAGAGATGTGAGCCTGGGACAGGTGATAACTCTTGTCTTTAGATGGCACATCCTTCCTTTTTCCCATCCCCATTGTGTCCAGTGAGTTGGCACTAGTCGTTCTGCCTATCCTAGGTATCCCTTTTAGTCCTATGCATTCATGGGGCTGTTAGGCTATTTTGAAAGATTTTTTCCCCCCAGCTATTTAATTTATCTTTACGAGAATCATTACAAATAAATATATGTTTCATGCCTCTTCCTCATTTAGAGGAAAATACGCTTTTCTGCTGTGATCACAAATCCCAGTACGTTCAACTAAGTAATTGCACAAAACCACTAGTATGATTCTAAATAAATGAAATTAATGCTAATAAGGCTTAATGCCCAAAGAATAAATGTTAAATATGTGCTCATTGTGTGCTAAATAAATGAAATTAATGCTAATAAGGCTTAATGCCCAAAGAATAAATGTTAAATATGTGCTCATTGTGTGCTATCTTCTGCACTTCCTTCTGATAAATCTTTTTTTAGTCAGAGATCTAAAGATATACACCTGACAATAGAGATAAAGATAAACTACCCTAAACTTTTAAAAGTGACCTGATAAACTGGTATTAGCTTGCTTTTTTTTCCCCAGTGGGGATACGTGGGGTGGTATACTAAAGAGTTATGAATAGCAGGCCTCTCTGAAGGTTTAAAATGAATGATCTTTTTGAACAACAAACACATTTTACATATTACTTTAGCAAAACATACAACACAAACACATACAAGCCTAATCTCTGCCTCTTCCTTTCTCCTTCCCAAAACTATTAAGCATACATTCAAACCCCCCTTGTAACTCTTTTATAGGTAAAGCACTTTAAGTATACGTTCAAACTAACTTGTGTATTAACTGTTGATGAAAGCTGGTTAATGCACCAAATCTCTGTGAGACAAAATGCAAGACAAGTTATTGTATATCAAAGAATTGATGACCTTTTTTAACTTTTTTTTCCATACACTCTGCCCATTTGGCTAACTTAAACATGTAACTCTGAAAATTTAAGGTATCTATCTGGAATGTAAATTTGTAAAAACAATGGAACATTAGGGAAAGCTGCATTTTAGTATTTGTCAGGCAGTAAATACAAAGAAAACATTCTTTAGTGTCAACATATTTTTAATACTTTAGCAGTACATATTTTGCATTATGAACTTATTTGGCCCATTTAGCAAAATACAAAACAGAAAAATACTTAGCCCCCTCCCTATTGCAAGTAATATGCCAGAGCTTGATGATAAGAGATCTGGCCTGGATTTTAGGAGAAGCTTGGAGAATCTTTGAAGGAAGCAGCTTGAGGGGAAGCTGCTTGAAATGTTTTTTTTTTTATTTTAAATTGAAGCAGTTTTGTGTACCTGTTTTTTGTTAGTTGTCATGCTTTAGCATAGGTAAGCACTTGTCCTATAGATGCTATCCCCAATTTCATGCTATTATCTCATGAGGCATTATTTTCCTGAGTTTTTGCCACTCTTTCAAGGCATTTTTTCACAGGGTATCAGAAATAGTAAATAAATCAGTAACATTAACAAAGGAGGATTGAGCATCCATCCTGGAGCAAAACTCATTCACCCTACCACAGTAACAAATTGCATTAGTTGTCAAATGTACCCTGTGTGTGCATGCGTGTGTCGGGAGGAGTGGTGAAACTGCAGGAAAAGTAACTGGACAGTGGTATGCTGAGATAAGAGCCAAATGTTCGTTGCTGGCTGTCGCTCTGCATGATGACTGATGTTGAAGTCTGCAGCGAAAGTTAATTCAACCAGCCTGGAGCCAGAACATTACTGGTGGTATTCCTGCAGCCATTACTCACATGCGTAAACCTTATTTACACATGCGGCCGGTCCCCAATGAAATCAATAGGAGTCTGAAATACTTGCACAAGTAGAGGTTACAAAATTGTGATACCTGATGCTGACGTGTATGGTACAGTGATATCATCTTATGCAATGGGACGTTAATCAGGTTGCTCAGTTGTCACTGTGTGTAGGGAGAGAGAGGGAGAAGGGAACCTCAAAGAGTTTCTTTATGCCACCTTGAAATGCAGTGTACGGGGTCAGTGACCATTTGTGAGACCTACAGAAAATTGGTTGCTGAATGGAAGTGGCCTTCTTAAGGGCTTGTCTACAAACAAAAGGTGTCCCACTTTAACTGTACTGGCAGAGTTAGAGCAGTACAAGCCCCCTTGTGTGAATGCAGTTTTCCTAGTATAAAGGAATTTTATGCTGGTGTTCCTGTATGGGAAGGGAAATAAGCTGTATTGTTACAAGGGACCTTTATACCGATAAAACTTCATCCATGGTAGCAGTTGGACCAGGATAACTATTTTGCTAATGAATTATACCCCTAACTGACATACTTATGTATCGATACAAAACTTGTGTGTAGACCAGGAAGAAAAGTGAATTGGGATATTAGCTGATATGCCTAGGGGATATGGCCTAAGGACAGAAAGCTGTCTCATAAGGCTGATTGCTCTAGAGGTTTCACTGTATTTAAAGGGGGAGAATCTGGGCCAACCAACACTCCTTTCCTCTGTGTTCTGTGCTAGGAGCTTTGAGTGTGGGATCCTCCTCTGTTGGGCTTGTCTTTTCTTCTCCCTAAAGAATCAGTAGTTCCTTTGGGCTGGTCTTTATAATACCAGATGGAGGCTATCGGGGAAGCCCTTAGAATGTTTAGAAGTTGGTGTTTGGGTGACTCTAAGAACCACAGACTTCAGATAACTCGGATTTAGAATCACCCTAACAGCTCCCAAGAGTACTTGCAATCCAGAAAGCCAGGCAGGGGAGCCTTTGGAAATATATTATCCTGCCAGCTGGACTCGATGTGTGCTTAGTTATGTTTACATAATTTATAAAATTTAATCAAAAGGATTGATCAGCAAAGTGATTTACATTTTTCAAAATATACATTGAATAAACAGGGTTAAAATAGCGTTTGAAGATCATAGCGGGCTTTCCCACTGGCTGATGGAATAATTATTTTATATTTACATTCTTTCAAGCAACCTATAAATATTTAAACTTACTTTAAAAATATCAAGTCCAAAATCTAAGTATTTACAGGCAGTTTTATATACATTTTAATAATCCACAATTGATTTTTACAAACAGCACCTAAAATACATGCAACTTAGTTGTAGTTTAATATTTATGCCATAGGTTGAGGAAGAATGGTTGGTTCTAATGCCCATTTACACAGACGATTGTGGATATCTGTATTTATTATCATGTGGTAAGATCACCTTTTGAAATGGATGGAGGCTGTTTAATTTAACAAAAGCAAATAGACTAAATGAGAATTTATTTAATACATGTACCAATAATAAAATAATATTCCTTGTTAACATCATTGTTATAGACATTGGGCGCTAGATCTGGTGTAAATCTGCATAACTTCACTGAAGGCAGATGAGCTCTACAGATTTACACCACCTGAGATCCGTCCCTATATAGCCAAACAGTGATAGATGTAATTTAATTCCAGACCTCTACCAGTGATTTATATACTGTCTTCAGCTAACGTGAGAAATGGCTGACAGAAATGAAAAAGAGCGGAATATGAAATTGTTAGAAAATAAAGCTTTGGTAGCTTTAAATATGGTGGTGGGAGCGGGGACTTTGGGAAATGGTCATTGTCCCCAGATGGAATTAGCGAATTCTATTGTGTATGTGTGTTTTTAGGGTCATTCAATAGAAGAAAAAGAAATTCCCTCTACGTAACTGTGACTCTCCTCATTGTGTCTGTATTAATTCTTACGGTGGGCCTAGCCGCTACAACAAGAACCCAAAATGTGACTGTTGGAGGTTATTACCCTGGGGTTATTGTAAGTATAGAACTCGTAGGTAGGTCTAGAAAACTTCTTGCCTACAAAATCGTTTGTAATGCTGCAAATGTTATAAAAGGATGACCCTCTCCTAAATACTAATATCTGCTCAGCTGCTGTATTACCATTTATTATGTATTATATTGCACATGCCCCACTTCATGTCCATGTGAAAATTTCATCCAGTCAAATTGCGGTCATCTCCAATCTAGGCTTGGACGATAATGATACTTTGATCTACACGGTTCCCAAATTCTCCAGCTAAATGTGATTTTTGGCTGACAAAAGGTTTGTTGTGAAACATTTTTAATTTGCATAAATCTGATTCATCCAGTGTAGGGTAGGAAAGAGATACCAAAAACTGTTGGGAAATCGAGGCCTGAAACATTTCACACATGCGTTCAGTGGGACTAATTGTGCATAAGGTTACATTCAAAGCCGTTTAGAGAGTCATGGCCCCTGTTGGAAAAAACTTGGAATGGTTGAAAAAGGGGAAAGAAATGAGTGTTAGATTTCTTGGTTTTACAGGCTGACGAGGGATTTAACCATGTCAAAACTGTTTGCATGCCAATTTCTGTTTTAAAATGAAAATGGGAAAATAAGATCCGATCATAGAGGGATGTTTAACCTCTTGAAAGTAATTCATACAGTATACAAAATTATTTAGGGATGGGAATATGATTTTGAAGCCTTACACCTTGAAGTTCACTGGTTTGAATCCAGCCCTGACTGCTAGTGATTGAAAGTTGTTACCTTTTTACAGCTGTCTGGCCTAGATGAGGGATGTTGTTAATTGCATAGAGTTTGTACCTCCAATGAGCAAGTGTTTCCATCACTGAAAAAAACCTTCATTGTTTCCATTGGCACTAGTACAGACCCTTGAGGGTACTGAATTAATTAACATGCTCAGCATAGCAGGCAGGAGCAACCGGGCTATTCAGAATCCATCCCTGCCACCCAATTCTCCCTGCCTTAGTTTGTTAATTAGCTGGATAGACATGCTGTGACCTCAGGTACCTTTCTGCACATAAGAACATTGCAATCTGCTGCTGGGTTATCCAGTACATACTTAAAATAGCCAGTGTTTCACAACACTCTGGGTTTCTCTTTACTCCTTAAAGGAAACTGCTGGAAGGAATGTACATGCTATGAGAGACTTCCCAAAGAAGCTAGCTTCCATAGCTCCAGAGGAATGGCTTCATTCTAATTGTAGCACCCTGGTAAAGTCTTGTGTGCACATTTGAATTGCAACAGAATGTGCAGAAGTGCAGATCGTTCAATGCTGTTGTTATGGCAGAAGGGGAAAACCCTAAACTGCTAAGTTAAGCAATTAGTTTTTTCTTAAAACAGAAGAGTTTTTGGCTCTGTCTAAATATTGGATGAATTTTCCTTTATGCAACAGTCCGATAGAACCTATAGAATAATATCCTTTCTAAGAACTTCAGAAGTTTAAAACCAGTCTTTAGAATTCTAAAGCAGGGATGTAATTCTCTACTGATTTTTACAGGATGACTTAAAAACTCCATAGAAAGGCTATTATTCCCACTTATGTTCTACAAGAGCATACAGTCATTTCTGTAGAACCCCCTTGGTTTCACCCATATTAAATTCTAATGAGATTTTTTGCCGTAAGGTACCCATTCGACCACATTCTGCTCTTAGTCCCATTGATTTCCCTGGGAGATCTGTGCAAAGATCAAAGGTAGAATTGTTTCTGTTGGAAATCATGGTTAAACAGCGACATATTAATAATACTTAGCAGCTCTCTTTTAATAATCTCAAAGTGTTCTAAAGACTGAGAGAAAAAAATACCCATTTTATAGATTGGCAACTGAAGCATCAAGAGGTTTAGTGATTTCCCTTAGGTTGTACAGCAGATCTGTAACCATTTTGAGATGGAACGCAGATGTCCTGAATGCAGTGTCTTTTTTCAAAGAAGACTTGCTCATTTATATGCCATCTCTCATGTACTTAGCTAATTTGTGTGGAGTCCAAAATTTTGTCTGAGGTTTGTAATAACAGATTTTACACTATTCTGCAGTAGTGATAATATTTCTAGTAACTGATTTGCTTACTACTAATTCTTCCCTTCCTTTATTTTGTCTGTTCTGTGCAAACACAATTTACTGAAGTGGCTGGGGAAGAACTGTGTAAATTGATGGCTGTCTGAATCAAGTGATTATTTTCTTGGGCTTTTTTTCTTCTAGTGGGAATTTCAGAAGTGTACCCAGAGTTGTGTGTTGGTTTTGTATTTTTAACACGGGAAATAGAAGAGAAGAAGGGCCAGATCCTCAGCGGGCGTAAATCGGTATAGCTCCATCGACATACGTACCCATTTACACAAGCTGAGGATCCAGCCTTGGAGATGTAGGTAGCACGACATACTGTTACACTGTAGTGTGGAGTGCCTAACCTTTGTGACACTGAGGGCTGTGTTGGTTATTTGCTGGAAATGCCTAATTTGTGCATTCATGGGAGACGGTGCGTCCTAGTGGATAGAGCACTGGACTGGGACTCAGCAAACCTGGGTTCTACTCCCAGCTCTGCCACTGGCCTGTTTGGTGACCTTGGGCAAGACGCTTCCCTTCTCTGTGCCTCAGTTTCCCCTGGTGTAAAATGAGAATAATGCTACTCCTTTGTAAAGCGCTTGGAGATCTATTGATGAAAAGTTCTATTACTAATGCAACTTTAGATATGAAAAATAAAGTACACCCATCCATTATAATTGCTTTTACGTTTATAAACACTGACACTAAACTCGGGGGAGTGGTAGATACGCTGGAGGGTAAGGATAGGATACACAGTTACCTAGACAAATTGGAGGATTGGGCCAAAAGAAATCTGATGAGATTCAACAAGGATAAGTGCAGAGTCCTGCACTTAGGACAGAAGAATCCTACGGTGCTGCAGACTGGGGACTGACTGGCTAGGCAGCAGTTCTGCAGAGAAGGACCTTCGGGTTACAGTGGACAAGAAGCTGGATATGAGTCAGCAGTGTGTTCTTATTGCCAAAAAGGCTAATGGCTTATTGGGCTGCATTAGTAGGGGCATTGCCAGCAGATTGAAGGAAGTGATTCTTTCCCTCTATTCAGCCCTGGTGAGGCCACATGTGGAGTATTGTGTCCAGTTTTGGGCCCCCCACTGCAAAAAGGATGTGGACAAGTTGGAGAGAGTCCAGTGGAGGGCAATGAAAATGATTAGGGGGCTGGCGCACATGGAGAGGCTGAAGGAACTAGGCTTGTTTAGTCTGCAAAAGTGACGAATGAGGGGGGATTTGATAGCAGCCATCAACTACCTGAAAGTAGCCTAGATGACTAGAAGCTGCTGCTTGTTTATGTTCACCAGTGATTAAAAACTTGCCTTTGATCATCCCTGCAGTCACAAGGAGAGGCTGATCCAGGGTCAGGGTGGGGAGGTCTTGCAAGCCATTATTTGTGTTAGTCCTCACTCATGCAAAAATAGGTCCATGGAAATCAGTGGGTCTGCTTCCACAAGTAAGAGTTGGTGGCATTGGGCCAATCTCTCATACTGGAAATAGATTAGAATTTGGGAAGTAGTGGGTACTTTCAGAAGAACTAGGCATTCTGCAGCATATGTTGTGAAATAATAAAGATGAATTATTTACTTAGGTTGACCAGACCGTAAGGCAGTGTCCCCAAACTTTTCCTCTCACACGTCGCCTCACCAGTAATAGAATGTGTTTGTGCCCCCAGCGCCGGGAGCAAAGTTGTGACAGGGCCAGGGTCCATGGCGGAGGCTGGGAGTGGAGCTGTGACCAAGAGCCCGGGGCTGGGGGCAGGGCAAGAGCCGAGCTGGGGGCAGAACAGGGCTGATTGGCGATCCCCCCCTGTACCCTCGTGGGGGCTGCACCCCTGCACCCTCGTGGGGGCTGGTCCAGGCTCTACCGCGCCCCCTGGACATTCCTCCACACCCCCTTAGGAGGGCCTGCCCCACAGTTTGAGTACCACTGCCTTAAGGATTAAAGAGCACTGAGCATCCTGTAGTACCATTGGCTTCTCTCTTGTTGGAATGGTGGTTTGATTTGTGTTTGCAGGGAGGCCGATCTGCATGACGCTGGGAAAACGTGCAGCTGTTGGCATGAGGATCCAGATAGGTGGTGCACAAAAGTTTGTGAACGTTATTCCGCTTGGAGTAAAGGCCTTTGCCACTTCAGCCTGGTTCAGGGTTCCTGGCTGTCCAAGCAAGACTGAAATGTGTGGAATCATGCTTTAGTATTTATGTTGCACAGAAGCTTGGAGGTCTCATTAGGCTGGGTGCTATACATGCAGACACACAGATGAGGTAGGCCCCTGCCTTGAGATTTTTAGTTTATGAAAAGATGTTCTGTTGACTGAAGGCTTGTGAAGTAGTTTGTCCTTGTACTTTTTTCCTCAAGAAGGAAGCAGCGGAGTGCTCATCGAGGCAGAGATCATGGTTTTAGACAATTCTAAGAGGGGACTTCCCACTTTATAAAGACTGAAAGATCAGATTTCTTCCTCAGAGGCTTGTGGATTTCACAAGAAGATCACACGCTGTAACCAGAATTCATGTGAAACCTTTGCTCTGTCTGCCTTGAGGGGCTCCTGCTGAGAACTGTATCTAGTTTGCTCTGTACGTAGCTTTCCTATGGAACACTAACCTGTCGTGAATAGATAAACCTCCCTGGAGGGGGGAGAAGTTATAGCCAACATAGTTACCGAGTCTGTGTGTAGTAGGTAAAGTTTGAATTGATTATTTTAGTTGTGAGAGAATTTCTCCACACACCCCTCAAATTGGGCAGAGACAGTTATTGCTGGCTTTGCTTTGTCCCATCCTGTTATAGTAAGAGAGCTACTCCATAAGTCCTCATGGTGCCCCATGCTGTGCCCATGGCATACCAATTTCCTTCTGTTTCTTTGAAGAGCGACTCTTCTTAAGAGATGGTTCAGCTTATTGACTCTAGTTTTCACTGTGTTCTCTTATAGGCTCACTTTAGAGAGCTTCAACAGATGCAAATTTCCTCTGTTGATCTAAGTAGCTCCTCATGAAAGCGTTCTGTTGTTTGAACAGACACGATAATGGGCCTGCTTCTGTTCCATTAAAGTTAGTGGGGAATCTGGCAATTGATTTAATTGGAAACCGGGCTGTGCCTTTTGTTTGGAGGATAGAAATATTTAATAGTATTATTTGTGCTGATCAAGCTAGAATTTGGTTTAAAGGGGTGCTACCAAACCAGTAAGCAGGAGTGGCAGCTTGTGGATTTCAGGCGGCCATTCTTGTGTTTCTTTGCCGCTGTAATTATCTCTGTAAAAAGTTGCATGACCAATTCTGAAGAAGAAATCTGGTGTATGTAGTTGTTTCTTGTCACTCTAATAAAATATGAATTATTTGTGCTAAGAGAAGTGAAGTCATGACAGGGGAATGAGATAAGAGCACAAACTGAGAGCACATCTTTATTTATCATATTTCTTATTACTACTTTAGCACCACCTTATCTAATCTCTCCCCATCACTATAGTATCTGAGCACCTTACAGTCTTTTAATGTATTTATTGTCACAACACCCTTTTGAGCCAGGGAACTATTTTACAGATGGAGAACTGAGGCACAGAAAGGCTAAGTGACATACCCAAGGTCACACAAGAAGTCTGTGGTGGAGCAGGGAATGGAATCCAGATCTATGTCCCAGGCTAGTGCCTGACGCTCTGGGCTATCCTTCCTGTAATACATTTTAATGAGCAGGCTTTCGTGTTTCTTTTTTTAAAACCGTCCCCCCACTGTTCAGGTGGTTACATTTCAGTTACCCCCACCCCAAAAGAACACCATCAAAATGGGAAAACATAGAAATTATTACTTGACACTTTACTATTTTCCTGCTTATTAGTTATGCATAAAATGCATAAATCAACATGCAGATATCAAGGATTAATTTGATTGTTTAGCAAAACTCGTTAAGTACCTGCCTTTTTACATGAGACATTCTGCCTCCTAGGGACCCTGTCTGTTTTTGCTGGTATGCTTTGTGCATGACATTGCTCTGGATAGCAGATTCTTATGATGTTCTAAGTATTTTGTGGATAGGATTTTTGTTGATGTTTTTTTTCCTTTTGTACCTTAAATTCAAGTTAACTTGTGAGCAGAGAATTGTAGTGAAAGATATTTAAGGGTGTATTCGGTGGATGAGGGCAGGATTGCAATCTCCAAGTGTTAAAAAATCATGAGGAAGGCCAAAAAAATTACAAGATTGTCTTAAAAATCATGAGTTTTTTTTTAAAGTAATACGTTTGGGTTCTTTTTATTTGTCTTTGGATTTTAGAGCCATCAGAGTTTATGATTTTAAGCTTTTCTCCACAACTGAAGGCTAGAAACTTTTTTGTTTCGTTTAATGAAAGCTGAAATTCCTGTGTAATCACATGAATCCAGGAGCTGGGAGTTAAAAAAGGAAAAACCATCACCAAATGTTATGAGACTTGATCTGTAGGACAGCTGGGTTTGGAAATGTGACTGTTTTTGTGGAGGCCGCACATAGAAAAAGGCTTACTAGATGTCTTCATATTGTGTTCAAATGTAAGTGTAAAAGGCATTTCATGGAATCTCTGTACTCTTTTGATGTCAGAGCAGATTCCAATGCCAGCTTAAATGCCATCTTTCTTATAGTAGTAACAGAGCTTTGGTTGTTTTGGTATTCTTTCCCTCACTGAATGTAGCCACCAATGTATAACATGAAAAACACATAGTGAGGCTCGCTAAGTTGTCTTTCCTTTTGGTAATGAATGAAGTCTAATAAATACTAATAAAGTAATCATCTCTCCATCCCTGCTACTTAGCTATGCTGGTTGGGTAGACCCATAGCCACTATTACTGCTGCACCTGGACAAGTTTCATTATTAATACATTTTACCTTTTGATTTGTGGTTATTCTCTACAGCCAAGTACACATTTCTCTTTAAATGTATGCCATGTCAATTTTGTACAGACACGTGCAAGAGTTTTCTTAAATATCTACTCTAGATATCTACCAAACCACCAACCCTACTGCTTCAGTGCTGTCAGGAGAAAAGTAATCCCTATAGCTGTGGTGCTAATAATGCCATAGATTCCTACACTGAAAGAATTTTAAAACTGTAATTTGATTTTTTTGAGTTTTGCTGTTTGATTCCTTTTCGCTCAGTTTGGACAATGAAAATAGACTAGTCAGTTTCATTTTCTGGTTCTTTTACATTATACAATAACATTGCAGTATTTGGGTTGCAAACACAGCAGGGAAGGATTTCACTCCAAACATCTGTTTTAATTCACTGTGTCTGCTAAATTTCGTGGACATTTCTTTTCCTTTTCCAGAACCTAAATGTTGATCCCAAGTTAACTGTATCTGGAATTGTTCTAATGCGTTAGTTTACTGGTCATTCAGAGACACTCCTCCCTGTTTTATTTCTTGGGTAGCTGTTACCAGCACCTAGACTAAAAGCCTCAAAACTTCCAACAGTTCATCAGTTGGATTTTCAGACTTAATAAGAGGATCAATAGGATTCAATCTGTAGGTTAATAAACAGATTATATAAACAGGCACAGCAGGATCTGTTGTACTGAGAGATTTTGGTGACTAAGTGCAGGGAAATTTTCTAGTAGTTTGCTTTAGGATCATTGTTAATTGTCTTCAAAAAAATATAGTGTCACCTCTCTAAATGAGGCAAGAATGGAAGACGTTAAATGAGTGCTAATATGAATGTCAGTGCAATAAGTACAAACATTTACTTCTAATAACTAATGGTCATTGTTTTTAAGGTTTTGGTGATTATTAAAATTCTTGCTAGAGTCGCTTAGGTCCAGATCTTGCAAACGTTTATTGTATTATCCAATTGATTTCTGTGGGTCTACTCCATGCACGTAAAGTTACTTGCATGCATAAATGTTTGCAGGAGGGAGACCTGAGTGTGCCAACCTGCTTCCAAGAAGACCAGCAATACAAATCCTCATCTTGCATACATTTACCCATTTCTAAATGTTACCTATAAGGATACAAATGTTTTTTTTAAATTTTTATACACTTGGAGTAATTTTTGTTGCCATGTAAATAGTAGGAATTTCAGGTAGGAAGAATTAGAAACATTATACCAATGATGTGATTCCAGCATTTATTTTTTTCAGATGTATGAGATTTGAGTTTGGGTCTCATACAAAAAGGAATGGTCAAATGTTTGAAATACATTTTTTTTGTTGCTCCTGGTTCTAATCCTATTCTGTGTGTCTGCTAACTGTTTGGTGTCTTTTATATATAAACATTTGCACTATGTTGCTTTTCAGCTTGGTTTTGGGTCATTTCTTGGAATAATTGGATCAAACCTGATAGAAAACAAAAGACAAATGGTAAGTTCAGTAGCTGTGTAGCTATTTTTTTAAAACATTACCTAAACAATAGTAATAGCACTTCTTTTCTAAGTGCTAGAATGTGTTTGTCTAGCTCTAGAATAGCATGTGTCAGCCTTAATATTTTTGTGGAATTGTTCACAGTAATGAATGAACTTCCATTTCTTTGGCTCATTTGTAGTTAAGTGTAAAGAGTCAGCTGCTGTAAATCACTGTAGCTCCACGGAGGTCAATAGACCTTCCCTGATTTTAGCAAATGAGGATCTGGCCCGAAACCCCAGAATGAAGAGCGACAGCACAATAGCATAACTGAGAAACAGAACATACCATTGAGGTGTAGAGCCAGCAGTCCTTCCGTAGGCAAAACTTCTGCTTTGCTGGTGCTTGACATATGACACACCTGTTCATACCTGTAACAGGGTGGCTTGCTTGTGAACTGGAGAACCTGGGTCTAAGTCATTGCAGAATGAGCCAGGTGAGAGGAAGCAGGTGATTCCAGTATAAAAGGGGCAGGAAACTGCAGTGGAAGAGGGAAGCTTAGGAAACTTCAGCTACTCCTGTAGACACTTCAGGAAGCAATAAGAAGGCTCCTGCAGGGTCCTGAACCACCAAGTGGAAGGTACCCGCTGAGACAGCCTATGGAGAAGGACAAACTCCAGGCAGGACGTCCTGTGAAGTGGACAGGCCAACCATTTCTCAGGGTGGAAGGGCTGTGTCCATCTGACACCGGGATGGCGACGGTCAAGAGTCTGTGTTCTGTTTTCAAAGACTTTGTGTTATTTTTGACTCCTGGGAAAGAAAGCCTGAACTAGGAGGGGGACCTGGATGGCCAGTGTGTACCTAGAGGCTAAATAAATGGGAATCCTTGGGGGGATTGCTCGAGTTACCTGTGGGCTGAAGAAAGAGAACAAATGTCAGGAGGCTACGGAGTGACCTCTGGCCACGAGGGGTGACCCAGGCAGCCCACCCTGTTACAGCACCCTGGAACATCAGCCTTTTCGTCAGCTGCATCACATCGCTGACTCAAGTTTGATCTGTGATCCTCTATCACCCTGATCCTTTTCAGCACTATCTCCACCTAGCCAGTTGTTCCCCATTTTGTAGTTGTGCATCTGATTTTTTTCCCCTTCCTTCCCTATAGGAAATAGTTCACCCATCTATTTATTAAATTTCATCTTGTTGATTTCAGACCAGTTCTTTAGTTGGCCATGGTTGTTTCGTGTTCTAATCCTGCCCTCCAAAGCGCTTGCAAACCCTCCCAGCCTGGTGTCATCCACAGGTTTTATAAGCGTACTCTCCAATCCATTATCCAAATCATCAATGAAAGTATTGAATAGTACTAGGCCCAGGACTTGACCACTGCTTGATTCTGCTTGTGACCTGTTCGTGCCCAGGGGAGCCACCTGATAAAGCCAAAGCTTTAAAAGGAGAGCAGATTCTCCCAGCACTGGTGGGTGACACTGAAGTCAGACTTCCCAACCAGTCACAAGCAGTGCTTCTGATTCCCCCACATGGGTTATCAAGAAGCCACTATACAAATACACACAGCCCCCTTTACTGCATGAGAGCCAGAGACTGAAAATCTGTCACTAGGTCCAGTAAAGAGACCAGTTATTTAAACTCTATGCTCTTTACTAAAAAGATTCCCTCTGATCCCAAAGGGTCAGCCACAGCACCAGTTCACTATAAGTTTGGATCTTACCCAGATTACCACGCTGCCAGCCAATCCGTTAGTAACTAAAACTAAAGGTTTATTATAAAAAGAAAAACAAACAATAAGAGAAACGTTAAAGGAGCAAAGCAATCAGATACATACAGATGATTTGAAAGTCCATATACATCAGGTTTCTAGAAGAGTTGTGGAGCTTGCAGGCTTGTGTAGTCCCTCTGGTGTACCTCCAGTACCTGGATGGGTCTCAGTACTTTGTTTCACAGCTCCAGTTCAGTTGCAGGTGGGTTGCTCCAGAGGTAGATAGGTGACTGAAGACAGACTGATGACAAAATGGATCCCAAAGGCTCTGCCTTATCTATCCTCTGGCCCTTGCCCCGCTGCTTGTGGAATTTTACAGGAACCAAAATGGAGTCCAGAGTCACATGGGCCAGACCTGGTGACTCATCAGGTATATCTCTGGCTACTCCCCCTGGGACCCCTGCACCTGGGAATGTCTCAATGGGCCATTTAACAGGCTATTGTTCTTCAGCCATCCTGTCTGAGGAGTGGCCTTGAAACAGCCCAACTTGAATTTCTGAGATATCAAACATACCCATAACTTACATTACACATATAACAGATGAACACAAACATTATCATCTCCCTGAGCACATTATAGCCTTTCTAACAGTACCTGCCATGGCATATCTCACATGGATTACTATGGTTTTGACATACTGATGTCAAATAACACAAATGCCCCCCATACCCCAATCCAGCCAGTGTGACGCTGCTAGGTACACCCTCCCAGTTTGACATGGGACCACTGATAACTATGCCTTGAGTATGGCTGTTCAACCAGTTGTGCAGTTCATATAGACCTTATTTTCCTAGTTTGCCTATGAGAATGTCATGTGGGACTGCATAAAAAGCCTTAGTAAAATCAAGCCATATCATGTCTACAGTTTTCCCTCTGTCCAGTAGATCAGTAAGCTAGTCAAAAAAGGAAATTAGATTGGTTTGGCATGACAGGTTCTTGACAAATCCATGTTGGCTATTTCCTATAATCCTATTACCTTCTAGTGCTTACCAATTGATTATTTAATAATTTGTTCCAGTACCTTTCCAGTT
This sequence comes from Mesoclemmys tuberculata, assembly GCA_007922155.1. Taxonomy (NCBI): domain Eukaryota; kingdom Metazoa; phylum Chordata; order Testudines; family Chelidae; genus Mesoclemmys; species Mesoclemmys tuberculata. Next base: position 12,280,933 of record ML675622.1, on the reverse strand, counting down.
AGGTTGACTGGGTCTTCTATGTTCCCCTTTTTAAAGATAGGTACTGTTTGCTCTTCTCCAATCCTCTGGGACCTCACCCATCTTCCAGGGGTTCTCCAAGATGATGACACATGGTTCAGAGATGCTTCAGTGCATTTCATCAGGCCCTGCCAACTTCAAAACATCTATCTAAATATTTTTAATCTGTTTTTTCCCTATTTTGGCTTGTGTTCCTTCCCCTTTGTTTTTTAATATTAATTATGGTATGTCAGTGGTTTTCAACTCATGGGCTGCTTGCGGTCCAATCAGCACACAGCTGTGGCCCATGTGACATCCTCAGGGTCATACAGGTAGTGTGTGTGTGTATATATATATATATTGTGTGGATGTGGCCCATATAGCACAGAGAGCTGCATTTGCGGCTCTCAATGATAAATAGGTTGAGAACCACTGTGCTATATGTTTGATCACAATTTATTTTTTGTAGTGAAGACGGAAACAAAATCAGCATTAAGCAATAAGCAAAACCAGACATAAAAAATGGTAACATCCATAAACCAGTAGGAGAGCACTTCAATCTTCCCTCTATCTGATTTCTATTGCCTGCATCTGACGAAGTGGGCTACAGCCCACGAAAGCTTATGCCTGCAGAAATTAAATTTGTTAGTCTTTGAAGTGCTACAGGAGTCTCGTCGTTTTTTCAGTCTCCCAGGACACTCTGTAGCTGACTTGAAAGTTGCCTACTTCTACAAAAAAACTTCAAAAACAGCCTTCAGCGAGAACTGCAGAGCTGGAACTCATATGCAAACTTGACACAATCAGACGGCCTGAATAGGGACTTGGAATGGTTATCTCATTGCAAGAAGTAATTGCCACAGTTCACACATTCTCACCTTCTGATCAACAGTTGTGAATAGACCTCATCTACTCTAACTGAATTGACTTGCCCTCCCGATTGTTGTTTCTTACTCTTGGATGTGTGTGTGTGTGTGTGTGTAGTGCTAACAAAGTCAATATATATATATACACACATACCTCCTGTCTGTGATTTCCACTTCATGCATCTGAAGTGGGTTGCAGCCCACAAAAACTTATGCCTGCAGAAATTTGTTAGTCTTTAAGATGCTACAGGACTTTCGTTTTTGCTGTATACAGACTAACATGGCTACCCTTCTGAAAATAAGCATTGAACACCTCAGCCTCTGTGATGTCATCAGTTATTAGCTCTCCTTCCCTACTAAGCAGAGAACCTACACTGGATTCCATGTCTTTCTTTTTCTCTTAACCTCTTCTTGTTCCCTTGCAAGGTGTAACCCATTTTGTGTCTTAGTGTTTTAGATTTGCTTGAGAAATTATGATGAATAAGAAACCTTAAAAAGAAATTTGTCATGAATGTTCTACACTTGCAATTCAAAATGCTCATAACTTGGAATACTGTCGTTTCTTCTGTTGTTAGCAATAGGATTGCAACGTGTTTTAGGAACATATGGGAAAGGCTAGTTCTTTCACTGAATAACTCCGATCTGCAGTTCTGAACTTATTGAAATTAAAAAAAAAATCCTTTTTGAGCTGAGATGAAGCATGGACAATGTAAGCCCCAAAGGAGTGGTTTTAAGAAAGTTAAGTTTAAGTTCTGACCAACTGAAAAGGTGTTGGGGTGGAATGTCAGAATGGAACTTGATACAGAGCCATATTTATGTGGGAACTACCTGAGCCCACAATTGTACCTATTTACAACTGAAAACCTAAACATTAACTCACCGCCATCTTCCTCTTCCTCACCCCGTAGTGATCAAGAAAGGAGCATACTAGGGTAATGGCAGAGAGATTTACTCATAGCACCTCTCATATGAGCATTTCAAAGCACCTTATGCACCTCCAAGGACACCAGCAAAAAAAAAGGGAGGGGGAAATTGTCGTGTGCCCCTCCTTTTCTTGTTTTCTTTTCCTTGTTTGTCATGTAGAAAAGGACTGAAAAAAATGATTTTCACAGAAAGTTTCCTTCTTGCTTGTGAATTTAGGTTCTACATAGCCTGCAAGACTGTGATAGTCAGAGAACTAGTGAAACGATATCACAAGAGGGAAAAGTTGGGCAGGAAAGGGATTTTTAATCACATTGTTCAAAACTTTGTTTCCTTTTACTGATATCCATTTAACTCCAGTGCCTGATGAATGCTTTGCAGAAAGAGAGACTTGTTTGTTAAAGAATGAACATCTTCCCTCCCCGTACCCTTCATTTGAGATTGGTGAGCTAACAATGCACATCCTTGGAGAACCCCAACAAGTTCTTCAGCAAACCCAAAGAAAATAGTGTTGTCAGCCCTAATATTTTTAAGGTAAAAAAACAAGCAAGAAAGAAAAATTTAAACAACCCTGGTTTGGGCTGTCTTTAAGAAGCAAACATTGGCACGTGAGCTCTCTGGCCCAATCCAGTGAAATATTTAAGCACAGGCTTAACTTTAAGCATGTGCCTCTTCTCCTGAAATTCAGTGGAACTATTCAAGTGCTTAAAGTTACGCTCATGCTTGAATACTTAGCTGGACACGGTCAGGGGAGTCAGCACACTGTATGATCAAGCCCTGTGCCTTTCCCGTGCGTCTGTCATACTGCCCTGGAAATCATATTTAGTAAATCACCCTTCTGAGAGGCTTGGGGTAGTGTACAGTGTGTTTTTTGCCTTACTGTTCTGAAACAATTTAAAATTAGATCAAATATTTATTTTAAAGCCAAATGATGTGACATGATTTATATGGAGGGTTGGAGGGGGTGCCAGTCCTACGCACAGGTCAAGAGTGATTCAAACCGCAAACCTTTCTGGAAACAATAGTGTGTTTAGAAAAAAATAGGTTAAATGTTCATCAGGTATTTATAGAGCAGTAGTCCCTGAGTAATCTAAGTAAAGGAAATGGGGCAGCAGATTGTAATTGAAACATGATCAACTTCTCAGGCTTCATAAGCAAAAGTATTTTAATACAGTGTAACACAGAGGGTGGGCTTGATCACGCTCTTTATTCCTTATAGCTTTATTTTCAAGCACCTTTCCAATGGAGTAGCGTAAAACAAGAGATTTATTTTTCATCCAGTAACAAAAGGATATAAACCATGGATATGAGAAACTGTAAATGACAGGGAAGCAGTATCACCTAATACCTTTATATCAGCTAAAATGAGGAGAGAGAAACTGTTGCTTCAGTATTCCTGATGTAGGTGTTTGTGCCTTTGCTCATATGGACCTTGCAGCACCTTCACTTTAAGCCTTTTCTAGATGTTGTCATTCTGCTGGGTTTTCTAGGAGGTTCTCAGACTTTTACATAGTGTAGACCATCTCTTAACAAGAAGACCGTCTCATGTACAGCTCCGCTTCAATCCACAATTGTCATCTCAGCGCGTGTTGACCTTGATCTGGAAACCAAAAAGAGTGAAAAATCTGTCATTTGCTGACAAGCATGTTCAGTAAATAACAAATGCTTTTGAAACAGCCCAAGTATTTTTTTCATTTAACAACTGGAATAGGTGTCACAGTCTGACAGGAAATTTAAAAATAGCAACACCCATTTTACTGGTTCACCCGCTCTGTTGCTACAACACTTCGTGTAGCACTTGTAAACCTTGATTACCCTGTTGTTACCACGGAAAATCCCCAATGCCCTTCTCCAGCAGAGAATCAGGTGTGGTGTTTTGCTGTATAGTTGTCACATGGGCTGTGGTGTATTCTCAAAACTTTTGTTTAGTGACACGTTTGCCTTTGGTGTGAATCCAGTTGATTTCAGTGAGGACCGTGTGTGCGCAGCCTAGGGCAGTGTTTGGACCCTTGATCGTCTGGATGTTTACTGATTGCGATAGATAGGTTTTATAAATCTCCTTATGTACGTGTGACGCAATCAATGTTTTACAGAAGCATATGATGCTCTGTTTTCCTTCCACAGCTAGTTGCATCCATTGTCTTCATCAGTTTTGGTGTCATTGCTGCATTCTGCTGTGCCATAGTCGATGGCGTCTTCGCTGCCAGACACATAGTAAGTATTTCCAAAGGAACATGAATGCTTCAATACTGACACACTCTGCATTCCACACAGTAGTGGATCAACCCCACGGGAGAATATTTTCTAGAAGACAACTTAGCAAAGCGTTTATGCCTTCTCTGTGCTGTGTTTCAATAGCCACGGTCTCAGATACAACATTCCCCTTCACTTACTGTCCGAACGTGTTCTTCGTTTTCTCTGCAGAGTTCAGCAGCCACCCCACTTGAGAAGTGGTTGCATTTCAGTGGTGGGTGAAGTGATACTTCGAGCTGGTAAAGCACACCAGTATGAAAGGCTCTGTATACATATTAGTGTTGTGGTGTAGCAGCTGGATGGGTGGCAGTGAAATATAGTGGGAAGAGTTTAATGGCCTGGAAATTTGTGTAAGGAGACGTACCATCAAATAGATGCTGGTGCCTTCACTGTCCCCAGTCAGCTGCCTGATAAAAGTCTGGTGGCAATTCAGATTCAATTTGGTGAGTTTAAGCATTATTTTCAATATTTTGTTTAAGCAAAATATTATATGTGTAAATCAGACAAATTTTTTCAGATGTTCTTTTCTGTGTCCTTGTTCCAATCTCATCAACTTAACAGGATGTGTTTAATGACCTTTTGCAACAATAGCTCCCCCTTTTTAGGGTACCGTCATTTGCTTTTGTCCTGCCAGTTTAATGCCATCTCAGTGATCTGGGTTCAATCACCAATGTATAGCTCTTGCTGAACAGCAATGACTGGCCAATTAAGGAGTGTGCTCTGCATTCCAAGGACATTCTTCCTTGAGTGGCCCTAATAAAGACCCTCCATGGTAGAGGGAAAGCGAGAGGTTAGACGATGTTATAAAGGATACAGAACCCTCACAGGCAGATCAACTTTTTCCATTCTTGTCACTCAAGAGTTGGCAACAGCACAAGTAAAGGGAGATGCGCCTAAAGCATCAGAATTCACCATTTCAGGCTAGTTCCTTAAACAGCAGTGTAAAAAGTAAATGAAGGTCCTTACTGTGCTGTGCATCGTGCTGTGTGGTGCCCATGCCACAGTCTACACCATGGTGCTTTGAGGATGTCCTGAAATGCATCAAAGTGCACAGAGTCTTGGAGGTCCCAGCACATTAAAATCACAGTAGCATTGCACAGGTGGGAATGGAGGTTCCTGAAACACTTAAGAATGAAAAGCTCCAATGTGGCATGTAGTATCAGTGATTGTTGACTGGACATAATAGGATACATGAGCTTTGCTCACAAAATCAGGTCCCAAGGTCCCTATTTCGAATGGGATTTAAACGAGAGTGACTGACTTGCACGAGGGAGAGCAGATGGATGCATTTCTGTGCTGAGCAGGACCTCAGCATGGAGGACACTGAGGCTCTGGAGGAATTTGGGTGCGTTCTGTTCTGAAGTCTCTAAAGTTTCAGCAGGATGAATTCTCTTTCATGGTGTCTCCTCTCATTCTGCTGGCATGCCATGTTTACGAGACAAGGGCATTCCAAAGTTTGTTAAATATTATTATTTGTATTCCCGTAGCACCTAGTGGCCCTAGTTGTGAACCAGGACCCTGCTGTGCTAGACGTGGTACAAAAACAAGTTCTTGCCCCCAGGAGCTTAAAATCTAAGTATAAGACGAGATGGCTACAGACAAACTGATGGGGGAGCATAAGGAAACAGTGCAACGGAATTGGCAGTGGGCTCAGTGCACCAGCTGAGATCGTAGATGTCTGAGTTATATTGGCATATGGTAGGTTAAGGCCATAGGACCTTAGTTGCTGCAGAGCCATCTTTTAGAGAGAGAACCCTTAGAATGCCGCATGCCACAACAAAGCCAGTCCCAACCTCAACAGTATAAACGTCACCTGGAATTTCTCTGCTTGTCGGGCTCTAATGACTAGGTCTTTTCCATCTCTGACTTCCATGTTTCTGTGCAATATACGGTATTAGCTTAGGTGAAAATATAAAGCTCTTTTTAATTCCTGGCTGCTCCTGTCCATGTGGGGTGCTCTGGGCCTGATCTCAGCACTGATGTTTAAGGATCACAGTAGTTGATTTTATGCGCTGTACAATGATGTAAGTTGGAGATTCACCTTTGTCAGCCCCCAATGTTTATGTGATGGTGAGAACAGAACAGTTGGAACTAGAAGAGTGCCAGGCTCTGGTTTCTGTGTCTTGATTAAAGAACCTGTTTTTGGCTTTGCTTCTCCTTCTACCAGGCCAAGAACATCACCTTTTTACAAGTGTCTATACCTCTGAATACAGCCTGTTCTTCCCACTGCCCTTCCCCTACTTCAACACACGCTTATAAGCATTGAGCCAGATCTTTCAAAGAGCACAGCTTCCAACAGCTCCCTAAATAAAGCTTCCCATCCACATACAAAAACCTTTCTCCCTAGTTTAATGGTGCTTTCAGCCCAGGCTAGCTGGCTTATCCTGGAGTCTAGGCTAAGTCAGAGTGAGGCTTTCACTCAGGCTGGTAACCCACTCGCTTTGCAATGAGGATGCAGGATAAACTACTCACATGCTGATAGTCCTCCATTGCCTTCCCACAGTTCCCCCTGTGAGCCCAGAAGGACAGACAAGTTCTTCCACAATCCACATGAAAAAAACTATAGAGCAGCTCATCTTACTGCAGCATAAAAAAAACATAGGACATGCCAAGTTCTAGTGACACCCACATAGAGGATGATAACCTACTACTGCTACCGCTTAGCTCAAGAAGCAGAAGTTTGTGCAGTGGGATTTAAAGGTTCTCAGTCTGCCGATGGTCCATGTGGGTGTCAATATGATGCATTTCTGTAGTGTGCTTCTGCAAACCTGGTCCCATCATTCCGGAGCTGGTGTGGGCACGGTGCTCTTCCGAAAATCCACCCCAAGTTGGCCCCTCCTCCCTGCTCTGATATGTGACAGTGTGCTAGTTTTGAACCTCTCTTTGGTTTGTAATGATATACTAAATCCAGTGTTTTCTTCTGCAGGATCTTAGGCCACTGTACGCCGGCCGCTGTCAGTATTATTCCAAAAGCACGACTCCACCGGAGGTGAGCGTGGGCTGGGTGGCATCACTTTCTAGCAGGGCTGGCCGTGTCTTGCAGGTGTATACACTGCAGACCAGTCAGGGACAGGGCTGCCCTAGGATGGATTCAGTAATGCTCTGCACGCCCAGAGTGGGGTGGGGAACAGGCCTTTGGGAGGGGAGCTGCATCAAGGTCTTGGAGAGGGACCAGTGATCGTGGGGGAGCACGGCGGTAGAGAAGGGTACATGGGAACACAGTGGGGACTAGAGGGCATTTGGGAGTGGGGCACACTGGAAATAGGGGTGGGGACCAGAGAGAGTGGGCCAGGACCTCTGTCTGGTACTGCCAACCCTGATAGAGGAGACGAGTAGAGAAAACGTGAAGGACACACACAGAGAAACTAATACATCCTTTTGTGTAGCCCTTCAAGCCTTCAGTCCTTGGGGCAGGGCTTGTAATAAAGCAGGTTAACATCTTAGGGCAGCTTTCCCAGCATTTCCATGGTGAACACTGATAGGGGGAAAGTGAAGGACAGTTCTGCCCAGCTGTAAGATAAGCTCCCCATCCCAAACTGGAGCACCGTATGAGACAGAAATGTATGACCTAAAAAGGAGGAAACATCTATGATCACACGGAGCGGGTGATACCTGTGTGAGAAATCGTGTATTGGACACCTTTGACTGCCTCATCTGTGTGTTGCTTTGCATCCTCTGGGACTTCCAAATATCTGAGCAGTTTTCAGTAGCTGCCATCTAAAAATAACCAGCCTGCCAGCAAACTGTCTGTTTCTTCCCAGGCTCTCCCCACCATTTGGAATTTCCCCCCAGCACTTGTCTGAGGTGTGGGACGGGCAGGGTTCAGTGCCCAAGTGACAAAAATAAGGTCAAATCTCGCTGGCCTGAGAGAGCTCACATCTCCAGAGTAAGCCTGGCAATAACTGGGAATGGATGGCCATGTGCACACATGTATCCCTTTACTGTACATACCAATAACCATCCAGCATTTGAAACCATGTCATAACCTTGGCTCGGGAATCTTTTTCTTAGTTTGCATTGCCCTATTGACAATTCCATGCCCATAGATCACTAATTCCAACAGGTTGGAGGCAGGGAGGGAATAGTTCCTTCTGTAAGAGCTGGTCTGCGTGCACAAGTTGCACAGTTGTAGTTATACTGGTAGCCCCCTAGTATGGAATGAGTTATACCAGTTTAAGTGTACTTATATGAGTAGAGCTATTCTGCCCAGGAAGGGGGATAACCTACACTAGCATAAGGCACCTTTATACTTTGTCCACAGTGGGGGTTGTACCAGTAGAACTATATCAATAAAAAAGTCACCCCCCCCTCAACCAACCTAGTTATTCCAGTACAAAATCTTTGCATAGATCAGGCCTCACAGAAACAGCACTGAAGCACTGTTCATCTCTTCCCCCCACGGGTTCTTTGTATCCCTCTTCCCTTTGTGTTCACACAGGGGATCTGTAATCCACAGCACCGTGGACCCTGTACACCTAAAATAAAAACGAACACCTGCTTCTGCTGTGACCTATACAACTGCGGAAAGTGAGTAAACTAAAAATAGCATTCAACATCCATATTAAGAGCAAGTACTGGATGCATTGGTTTGCTAGAGTTTAAAGAGGTTAGGAAATCCTTCTGGATATGGTAGGAATTATGTATGGCATTGGTTAATTATAGCTATTATAGATATTGCATTACTCCAGGTAGCAGTACCAGCATCTAATGGAAGTTAGATTGTGTAACGTTCCTAGAAGAGTCTAGTCTTTCAGTATGTTCAAGAGGTTAATTACCAGTCTGTTCCCTGATAGTACCTTCCATTTGATGATCTCAACAGGCTAGATAAATGTGAATTGGTTGACCCTGGCACCTTCTCTATGAGGATGGCAAGTATTATCTCCACTTGGGGAAACTGAGGCATGGATGTTTAAGGGACATGATCAACTTATAAAACTATTCAGTTGGGTATTTTTAAATTAAAAAATAGTTTCTGGTACTATACCTGACCCCCATTTCCCCTGCCACGTGTTGCGACTTTAACTGTTTTTTAAAACTTGTGTGTTCTCCCTGGTGCTGTGTGATACAGCAGAAAAACACACAAAAACAGCAGAAACTGACCAACTGATTATGAAGTGGGGGAGAGAGGTGCAGGAAATGATGAAACTGACTGTGCATTTGACAGCGTTGAATATAAAGTGAACAATGAAAAGATAGAACAGTTTTGTCTCTAATCTCCTCCAACTACTGTAATCTTAGGCACGCACAAAAATAGTCCATAGTAGAGAAATATATTTCAGATAGAATTGTAATGTGCAAATTGACAATGTGCCCCTATAAAGCTATAATTGTCAGCAGTGATCTCTGATTTTGGGTGCTTCTAGTTTTAGGTTCCCCCAACTTGAGGCAACCTTTGGAGGAGGAGGAAGGCTGATTTT
>ML675622.1:12250838-12271472 GCA_007922155.1 Mesoclemmys tuberculata | reverse complement strand
TTCCCCCAACTTGAGGCAACCTTTGGAGGAGGAGGAAGGCTGATTTTTAGAAATCTGGGCTCATGGAGGTCGCATGGACCTAAAAGGGAAAGGTGGATGCTTAGTATCGCTAGAAATCAATCTCCCAAGGTATCTCAAATTGGCAACCTAAAATTAGAGGACACTGCAAATGTTGGCCAAACCGAGTTGCTCCAGATTATATATTATATATTATATATCAGATATGGGAATAGAACTCAGCTCTCCAGTCTCCCAGTCCTAAATTTTTACTACAAGATTTTTTTCACCAATTTCAGAGCTGAATGAATAATGCATTTTTGGGGGTTTGAGACTGAACTGGAAAAAACATTGGTTTAGATTAGAACGAAACAAAATTTGTTTTTTTAAATTTTATAACAAATCAAAAAACCTCAAAAATATTTTGTTTCAAATCAGTTGAGACATTTTGAGTGATTTATTGTTTCAATTTGGCTGTTTGGGTTGTTTTTTTTTAATTTGCCAAATTTCAGTTTGAAACTGAAATGTTTGAAACTAAACATTTTGACTTTCAAAAAAAACAAAAACTCTTGGCCAAAGCGATTTGTCAGATTTGACCTTAATTCACTAATAGTTTCAAAGCACTAAAAAAAGTACATTTTTAGATGAAAAAATTGATTCAGTGAAAAAAATGTACCAGCTTCCCAAAGCTAGTGCAGGATTGGACTTTGCCCACATTTTTTGAATTTGTGTGTGTGCCACAAGAATCAAATGTAGTTTGTGAGAATTTCATGCTCCAGATGCATACAATGTCTTAAACAGGATTCATTATGATCCACTATATATTCATCTGATTTACTTCTTGGAGTGGAAATAAAAAAGGAGTGATTCTGGAAGATTTCAGATTCAGGACTGTTGGCCTCCTGCCAAATCCAAATAATGTGGATTATTTTTATTTGGTATTTTATGCGGGGGAGGGAGGGTGCAAGAGGAGAGGAGGCTTAAATGTACAAGAAGGGATGTGTCTCAGATGAAATCAAAACAACATTCTGAGGGTCATGTTCCTATGACCGTATTCTTTACTGCCTCACATACTGGTTGCGTAATGTTGCTGGGTGTTCTAAGAGAGGGGTGTGCTCCGCCGAGACGGGGTTTGTGTTTTGAGACTTTAGCAGCGAGAAAAGGGGCACCTGGATGACACAAAGCTTACAACAGGTGTTTATTAAATTGCTAACAATGCAAGTCAGGCGCTTACCATGAGGGAGGGAAGCCCCATTTTTTTTAAGTGGGCTGCATCAGGAGCTGGCCTGTCTCATGGTATTTGCGCAAGCCAACAGTTTACGGAGAGCTTTAAAGCAGCTTATCATCCTTTAGCCTAATATACCTGTTCCCCTCACCCTACTGAGTGTTTAGGGCTAATTTTTTATTTGTTTAGTGATTGGCCACTGGTACTCTTTTTTTCCTTCGTTTTATTGATGTTCTTTAAGGGTTCAATCAGCTTTGAGCTGTGGGTAGCTGTTTACTTCTTTAGTTTCTTCAAACCCGTTTCCACAAGTTTTGTGGACAAAGCACTTCTGCTTTATATCTGGTTCATACCAAGGTCACCAGGCCTAGTCTTGCTACTGTGCTGTACTCACGTCACAATGTCTTCCGCGCCCTACAAGGGGACAGTGCTTCATCCAGAGGTGGTGGCGGAAATTGCGGCTGTGCTGCGTTTAAGTGGGGGGCGGTTGGTATGTATAGGTTATCAGTTTGTAATGCACTTGAGAACATTTGGAATGAAGGGCTCTCTGTAAAATGTAAGATGACATATATATCGAATGTTGCCCTATTACCACACTTCACTGAAGTGACTCCAGGGTTCAATTCCCAACTCTGCTACTGTGTAGACTTGGTCAGGTAACATGTCCTCCGTGTCTATTCATCTGTCAAATCGCTATAGTAATGGTTACCTACCTCTAGGATGGGGAGGGGGGGATTTAAAGCGTGGAAAGTGCTTTGAGATCCTCTGATTAATGGTGCTGTGGAAGGACAAAGTATTTTTAATTATCTGTTGTCCTGGCAATAAGCAGCCCAGAGCTAAATAGAGGACATGAGGTAGAACTAATGTAAGAGGGAACTCCTGAGGGCCTGACACTGCTTCTTCACCCACCCCTCATGCTCACTGACTTCAGTGGCATTCCTGGGGTTTACATATGCATTATGTTTGTACTGCTGTGTATTTAAGAGGAGCATCCTCCACTCCCATGATCATGTGGGAAGATGTCAAAATTCAAGTCACAACAGGATGGGCCTGTTCCCAGCAGGCTTTCCCTGTGGAGCCATCCCACTGATGCTGGGACCCCTGGTCCATTGCAGGAATGCATTCTGTTGTCCAAGTGGACTTGTTGGATTTTTTTTTATATATATACTGTTGTTTAATTCTTTTCTAATCCAGCAGAGTGGAAATTTCTGGAGGCTATTACGAATATATTGATGTCAGCAGCTGCCAGGATATCATTCACCTTTACCACTTGCTTTGGTCAGCGACAATTTTGAACATAGTTGGATTATTTCTAGGAATCATCACAGCTGCAATCCTTGGAGGCTTTAAAGATATGGTGAGATGACGCAGATTTTTAGAGAAATGAAAGGGACGTGATCAGGAAAGTTTAGACCTACAAATGAATGGCGTTCTTTTAAAATAGCCTTAAAAATTCCACTGGCAGTGATATTACAGTACATACAGGTGGTTGTTTAAATATCTTTTACTGTGTTTGAATCCAGATCATGCACCATTGTACTTCCACTGAAAAAAGGAAACTGAAATAACTGTAAGCAGAAAGTGAACCTGACTAAATTGGCACATCTGATGATGCTGCCTAAGCACAGGGAATTGCAAAAGGTTAACAAACACATGAAGAAATGTAAAATTAAATCAGTGTTAATCTCAGAGATTACCAACAGCTCGCAGGAATTCCCTTTTAAAAATGAATATTTTGTCTGAGGTTGTCCCTGTTAAGAGAAAACATGTTTAGGTGGCTTTTGGGTTTATGGATTGTTTAATATAATGGTGATGGTAAAAATTCTGAATGTCACAGAATACTTACCATCCAGTTCATCCAAATCTATCCATACCTGGTTTCTCCATTGTGCAAAATGCTGAAGCTGATTTTTGGGGGGAACCAGATAAGATCATTTGGGCCTTGGAAGAAGATGGAAATACTGTTCTGACAATGTGAGACTTCAGTGGGCTTGAATAGCATACGTGCTATGGCGTACACAGGGTCATATAGTCAAAGCTTGCTGGTTACCCTTTGAACATCTACCACCATTTCTATTAAATAGAGGGAGAGTCAAATATTCACAGAAGCAAAGTCATGCATTCTTGTCTTTTCTGTCCTCTGTGGCTCATTTGGAATAATACCAAGTGAAAAGGATGGAACAGAGAGTTTGCTTCTCCAGACGACCTATTTCTCTTGCAGATTTAATTACAGGCTCTTTATCAATGTGCCTGATTTCAGAAGTATAGATTTATCTACCCTCGTGTCACAATCCATCAAAATCTTTCCACACAAAATATGAACAAATATTGTCAAAATATGAGGGTCACTGGTAAAGATTTGCTTCCTGGTCATGCATACTAAGTATTGTTGTCTCGTAAGCTCAGACCAAAGCATGCTGACTATAAAGTATGCAAAGAGAGAAGTACAAAAGGAAGAGTTCTAATGTCTAGTGCATTTTAATGCACTGTTGCAAATGAGATCAGCCTACTAGACTAACCCATTGGAAAGACAGGTATCTTCTCCCATTTGTGAAGCCATTCTGAAAACCCACTTCATTTGAGTACTAGTCGGGCTCTGGGAACCTTAAAGGAAAAACAGAGTAGCTAACAAATGAATTGAATTCAGAGCCATCAGACTGAATTACAAGTTGTTAGTTCACCAGAATTGGGCTCTGAAATCAGTCGCTGCACCCAACGCAGGCGTCCGCTATCTGTGAACGTGAGGCAGGTGCAGGTTAACCTTTGCGTCGGATTGTGTTTGTCTTTGTTTCAACAGACTCCCTCCCTTCCGGCACTGAACTGTACGGTTGAAAATGCGCATCCTTCGGTATCCTATTACTCAAGACCACAGGTGACTTCGTACAACACTTATTACCACAGCACGCCTCATCTGCCGCCATACTCAGCGTATGACTTCCAGGTACGGCACAACAGATAGTGGCATTAAATAGATATTATACCAGCCTGTGGGACCATGAAGGACTCTCTTCCCCAGTGGTCTACTTAAGGCAATCCCCTCCTTCTACGGTGGGTGCAATAACTTCCCTGCAAACCTGCACCTCACCGTTGAGCTCTGTCTTTAGGTTTCAGTAAGGGTGTGTCTAGACTGCAATTACAGGGTGTGACGGCCGCTGGAGTAGACATACCCGAGCTAGCTTTCATCTGGCCCTGTAAGTAATTACCCGGGGTTTCAGGTGGGTTTATGCAGCATATGCTCCAGTTTACACTGCTGCAGCTGCAAATCTCTGGGCCCTGAGTTAGCTAGATTAAAGCTAGTTCCAGTATGTCTGTGTGAGCTGCAACCAGACCCAGTAAATTCAGTAAAGACATATCCTCAGACAGAATAGAGGAGCCTCTGCCTTTAGGGAAATGTAACAGATTGTGCCTCCTTCAATCCCCCCAGGCCCATAGGACCTCTTGATGCCAACTTGCAAAGGACACAGGAATACCCAGAGGTACACAGATCCCCAAGGTTTGATACCTATACTCTAGTTGGCCAAAGAATATCATGTAAGGTCTCTAGGGAAAGCTTGTCACACAGGTCGTCATAATCATTGCAAGATGTAGGTACTGAAAATATGTGAAGACTTTTGAATATATACTAAAAATTATGTTCTTTAGGTCTGTGAGTTAAGGCAGGTCACTAAAAGTGGTTCACATACTCCTGTCAGGAAGGGGGGAAGAAACACTTACCTCAGTCTGGCCGGTCACATTGAAATTGAGTATTGTATGGTTTGCAATAGGTGCCCATTTGCAGCCTGAGCAACATGCTGATCATTAAATGGTGGGGGCAGATAAACATCTGGAGTGCAAATGAACCCCCAGTGATTCCTTCAGTCTGTGAGGACAAGCCACCCGTGGGCTTGACTGTATGAGAAGGGATCACAGCTAACGTGGTTAAAAAACACTGGGAAAAGGACTTAGGCTAGAGCCTAAACTTAACTTACTAGATATTTCTCTAGGAGTTTGTGCGTCACCATTCGTTTCTAATATTCTTATTTGCCATCACTTGAATCTCAGATCTTATTCTTGTTTTCGCTACATTATGTCGTGGTGACCCTGAGTTGACTCTTGCAGAGCGGTGCGTACTGCTCCTCTGAGAGTAGCGAACCTGAGAGGTCTGTGAGCAGAGCAGGGATTAAGCAGGCCCATGGGTTCCTCAGAGAATGCGGGGGTTGGGCTGTGCCTGTTGCTAACCTCTACAGAGCGAGCAAGGCCTCAGGGGCCTGGAAGGCAGTGCCATTGCTGCCCGAGACGGGTGGTTTCAGGGAGCTGAACCACAGCAGGCACAGCCCAGGCTTCCTCAAGCTAAGGGCAGGTGGTGGTGAGGTGCCTCCCAATGCTGGGTACTGCTGGGAAGTGTCACACGTGCCACACGTTGTTAAGAGCCAAGCCGCCAAATCACTCAGGTCGTATTGATCTTCATAATCCGATACTGCCTCCTCCTTTTTACACGTTGATGAGAGGAAAATAGTCCTCTACTTCCCTTCCCTAGGGCTGGAGTATTTGTCCTTGGGGAGGATTAATTGTTAACTAGGCTGTTTAACAGCAGACCTCCAGGTTCTGTAGCTATCAGGTAACAAAGACAGGAAGATTTTAAACCGTTCAGTGTTCCTAGGCTCAAGATTTTTAGGGCTTGTCATACCCAGTTTCTCTAGATCAGTGCAACCCTCTGGACTGTGGACGCAGTTATACCGGTATAAAAGGGCTACCTCGGGAAAGCTGATTCCCATAAATGTACCAAGCTGAGCTCTGCTGACAGGCCCCTATCTAAGGAGCGACACTGATGAATGTGCTATTCCTAACCTGATACTGTTACAGGGATACAAAACCTGCATGCAGACTAGAGCCAACCTTTTCCACTTCACTTGAGTCTCCTTTTCAGAAGTGACTTGGATACTGAGGCGTCTCAATCCCATTGTCTTTGTGAGACTGGAGCACCTAAGTCACCAAGGGCCTTGGAAAATGCTCCCTCAGATCGTTGAAGGTTGTCTCTTCCTAGGTCCTGCATAACTCTGCCCTGCCCTGCTCACCCATCTCTGTCTCTAAGTCATCTTCTCCCCTGGGTGGCAGCCTCTGCCTGCCCCATGATAGTGTCTGCTCCTTCCACACTTCTGCATGGAATGCAAGGCCACGCCCCTCTTCTCTTTAAATCCCTCCTGAAGGATGGCATGGCTTCTGCTACAAGATAGCCAGTAAACTCTTCTGCATAGTCTTTCTGTCCCTTTGTTCCAGAAAACAAAGCAGCCCACTTTTCTAATAGAGCCTGGAATGGAACCCAGGACTCCCGACTCCTCCTTCCCTAAGCATTTGCAAATACTCTCCAACTTTGTGCACCTGCCGTCAGAGCTCCGCAGGGGCTGAGCTGATTCTTGGTTAGTTTTTAGGCACACAAACTTGTAGGGGTCGGGCTGAGATTGGTTCCTCCCAAGCGTGAGCCTAGATAGGCTTGTTGTGGTTGATGACATTCCAGTCACTTGAAACGAGCCATTTCCAGGGGTAGTGGCAGCAGACACTGGCTTCTCTTGTCCCACTGTGATATGCCTAGCATGAATGTTACCAAGCAGGAAACTATCAGCCATATTATGAAAATAGCACCCCTTGCTGCATGTTATTCATTCACGTTGTGTGTTGGGAAAGGTGGGGGACAGGGAACGATCAGTTTGGGAAGTCTCATGCTACAGCATTTTGACTTTTGCAGGTAGCAAGCCAAGTTTGGCGCTGAGAAGAAAATGCAAATGAATCTTTCATCCCAGCAGGGCCCTGTTCCGCCTTTAAGTAAGGGAGGAGTCAAAAGTGCAGCCTTTTCCCTGGCCCGCTTCATTAATAAAATAAGCCAAGCCTCCTCTACAGCTGCAACAAAGCCAGCTCTCCTCAAAGTCTCATGGCTGTTGCTAGGCAGCAACCCACGGGTGCTTTGTAATGTTTAAAACCCAAGGTTGTGTTCTCTAGTCCATATCACAGCAGCACCCGCCGCAGCTAAACTAAATCACTCCAGATTTCAAACCTCCAATTTTCAGGGGATTCAAACTGCTGCAACTTGGCAGGAAGGGGCTTGGCGCTAATTAGGAGGTGAGGGAAAGCCATTTTGCCATTTAAAAGCATTATTAAAACCAGAAGCCTTTGGTTTCGGAGACTTTTCCTTGGACTCCCACAATCTGCTCCACAGGGATCCAAGCCTGCCTTTAACTAGTGGCACAATATTCGCACAATAAGCTGTAACAGATCTGTAGCAGGGAAATAAAACATGGTGTGTGTGTGTGTGTGAGAGAGAGAGAGAGAGACACCCCCCCCAGAATATAATTCTTTTTAAATTAAAGAAATGTACACCCAGACAATCTGCCCAAAAAAGTCTAAATCCCAGCTTCGCACCCTACTGCTGCTTACACCTTGTCCTTCTAAGCTATAAATGCTCTCTGTGACCATCAAGACACATGTTCTCATAGTATTTTCCTTTGCAGAACAATGCAAAGGATCACCCTAAGGCATCCTTGGCTCTCAGGCGATTACAAAGTACCAAGTAACCTCACCATTATAGTAGGTGCTTTCAAGACTGCCCCAAAACATTCACAGTATAAAAGACAAAACAAAAAGAGGGTAGAGGTTCAAGTGGTAATTTGGTATATCTTAGCATGCAATACAATTGTATGATATTTTGTTTGTTAAATGCAAAAATGTCTAGATTATTTCCTCACAACCTCAACCGGCCATGACCAGTTGCTTACAGGTATCACAGTAGAAGTGGGTATTTGGGGTGGATTCAAATGCAAAGAAGGTAGTGCCTAGATCAGCTCCGGAAATGGTTGCCATGGTTGAAAGCGTGGGGATTCTTATAGGAGGAATGAATGAAGTGTTGAGGCTTGCTTTGTTGTATCTCCTCACCTCTTCTTTTGGTTGACCCGTTTTTCGACAGATGGCTACGTGTTAACAGTTTTCGAACAGGAATTTTAGGATTGAATGCTTTAAGCACATTTTCTGCTATTCAGATGAAGACAGTTTTAGGAGTAGAACTTAACTTTGGCCCTGTGCCAATTTTGTTTTTACAAATAAAACTTAGTAAAATGAGAAGGCGCCATGGGACGCTATCGAGTAGCCTATGATAAGTATGTTCATTTTGTGTGACAGATTTGGTTTTACAAAACTGAAGTGTCCCATTTCTCCCCCTCCCCTCCCAACTCCCTTCCTTAATTAACATAAAAGCCAAACAAATATACAAAAAGATTCTCAGGCAGTGTTTGCACTCTAAACATCACAGCAGTGAAAACCAACAAATGAAATTGACTAGTCTGTGTTAATTGTGCAAGCTCCCTGCAATGCAGTAAATAAAGAGCAGAAATGATTAAAGGGAAAATCAAATTTAAGACTAAGTTTTTATCTTAAGCTCAAATTGTTACTTATCTGTTTATCTGACTTCAGTGGGGCTAGTAATTTGAATAAAATTAAGCATATGTGTAATAAATATTGGTAAGATCAAGGTGTGAAATATTTTTGGTAGGAAGAAAGTTAGTTTTTTTAACTGGTCCCTGTCCTTTAAGTGTAGGAAATTAAGAAATGCTTATTTACCTTGTATTCTTTCCAAGCTTAATATGGACAAAAGTATCTTTGTCTCTGCTCCACAGCATTCCAGTATGTTTCCAGCCTCCACTCCTTCTGGACTTTCAGATGATCCCCAGTCAATGTCGCCATCTCCAAGCTACATGTGGTCCTCCAATGCTCCTCCTCGCTATTCCCCACCGTATTTTCCTCCTTTTGAAAAGCCACCACCTTATACACCATAAAGAAAAAATGTGCTGTTGAAATAATTGTGAACATTTTGTATTTATATTTTGTTGGGATGGGAGGGAGAGAACATTACAGAAGACAATATAAAATATTGGTTTGTTCTCTTCATATTTGCAAGACTTATTTTAGAGATTTAACAACTGTGTATAGAGCAAGCACTGATGCTTACTAATGTCAGTGAATAGTAGGTGACAAATTCAGCCCTCTGTTTTACAATATGATTCACAGTAGTCCTTGATTTTTAAAGAGGTGCTACCTGGTCAGACTACTGATCCCAGTCTGCCATGCTTCATCTTGAGCTGAGCAGTCACCTGGATAAATTTGGAGTAGGGTTACGAATAGTTGAGAGAACGAATAGTTGCCCCAGCCTACTCTTTTGCTGTAAAGGTGAGGGTGCTTGCAAATCAGCTCTGATGTTAATTTTGTTTGGCTTTTCACTTCCTACAGTCAGGACATCGCTGGGCTATGGAATGTAGTTCACATCTTTCACTGGTTACAATCTACATCCTTATCAAAGAAAATCCAAAGAAGAACATGCGTTTAAATCATAATACAAACTGATGGAAAAACAATTCTATAGGATATGGTGCCTGTAGTAGTCCTACAAGTGGAATAGTGCTTGCTGAGAGGGAGAACTGTACTAGCCAGGTTGGCTTGTTTCAAGATGCTTCATAAGGTAGGAGGTGTAATATCGAACAGAATGTTGCTAGCTCTGGTATCTATAAAAATATAAAATTCACACAATTTGGGTGACTGTGCATCTACACTTCAATTGCTGATACCTCCTAAATAGAAAGATAGTTTTCCCCGTTCTGCTAAGCAAAGGCATCAGGCGCTGTCCACAAGTCACTGAAACACACTTAAAAAAAATCATGTATTTCTCCTTTTTTTGGTTGGGAATTTTTTTAGAGTAGTTTTAACTTTAATTGTTTTGAGTCAGCACCCTTAAACAAGAACTTTTTAATGGCTGTATTACAGGCTGCATGTTTCCACTTTCCACTGTTTGTTCTCAGTGTCTCTCGTAGATAAAATTCAACGCCTCGTAAACTAAAGCCTCGGATGAAGTTGATAGGAATTTGCTGTTATTGTTGTGACTTTCTTTTAATCTTCAAATGATAATTGTGCTGATCTAGATTTCATGCAGATTTTGCATGCATCTTGCATAACAAAAAAGATCAGCCTTATTAAGTGACACAGTGCTCCTTTTAAAGTGTGGTTTTAACCCAAGAAGTGATTTCATTTGGCAACTTCCAGTTCAGAACCACTCACTGAGCATTCCATCTCATCTCTATTTGCTTTGGGTATAAAAATAAGCTTTTCTTACTGGTTATACCTAAAAGGCTGGATTCTATTTCAGTTCCTGCACTAAAGAAGCTGTAAGATGCACCCATTTACAGCTGTCACCTCAGTACAAATACAATGTAATGGAGAGCAAAATTTGGCTTAGAGTCTAATGTTGATACGTGAGCCACAAAGAATATAGTTGGACTTCAGATTGCAGCATCTTTCTGCTTATAACCTAAGCAAATGTAAGATGGTGTCAGAAAGGAATTTAAATGTGGGACCCACCATGTCACTTTCAGAGTACAATCACACTTTAAAATGCTGCCTTAATCCTCTACATTTGCAAAGCATTTAGGCAGATTTTTAAACTCACAATTTCCCTGTCAGATACAAGTCCATCTAATTTCAAACTAAAGAGAGATTAAATTGTTCAGCCAGAAGCAAATGTAGAATTTCTCTCTGACAACAAAACATTTCTTTTTAGAAAATGATTGGAGAAGAAATACATGCCAGATACTCTCTGGATTTAAAGAAGTAATATATGCAGACCATGTTCCAAAGACTTCCTTCCCCACCCTCCCCCCATTATACAGGGTTTATAAAATACAGCTTCCATAAGTTTGGACACCAGAAATAAATTAGCACACTAATACCCCTTCTGTTCTAAATTAACCTCACAGCTGTTCAACTCAATCACCTCTTAAAAAGAGACTTTGCATGCAATTAAAAAAAAGTGACAGCGCCCTTGGTACAACTCGCTGTGAGAAACATATTGCATAAATGATTTTTAAAAAAATAGTGTTTTACTGATAGAGCTTTGAAATAAAAAGTTACAGTCCTAACCGCACCTGGAAAACATAATATACCATTTGTGCCTGTCTCTATTACATAGGGCTACAAGGCATAAGTGATATTACAGGTCAGAACTAAGGCACATTGTGCAGTCATGAGGGGAGCAAAATAATGCAGTGGCATAAAAAGGATCTTTGGGAAGCGAGTATATTTTTGGCCTCACAGAAGCAGAAAACCTAAGAAATTGTCACAGCTCTTTTTTCCAAACCGTTGAGCTTTAAGTTAATTGTTATATGCTGGTATATTTGAGCAAAAACTGCATTGCTGTTTTAAGTTCATTATAAAAGGACAACTCATTATTAACATTAAAAGCATCACTGGGATTTTCTGTACAACTACCTGTTTTCCTTCTGCTTCAGCAACAGTATAAGCATTGAACATAAATACGTTATGCACAGTATCCATACTTTCTTATGAGAATGTAAAGATTACATGACTCGTATGTACCCTTTTATTACCTCACAAAAGTAAAATAAAACTCTGAATTTTTAAAATGTTTAAAATGTAAACTGCAACTTTGTAGCAGCCTTTCCCAGTATTAGTTTTGCACGCATTACACTGAAATGCTTCATGTGTAATTAGGTATAGCAGCACGCAGAAAAAGCCAAGACAACATTTGCTATTTTAGGGTCCAGAACTGCCAGCCTTGCTGAGGATGGTACTTATACCGAGTAGCCCCACTGAAGTCACTGAGCCTTTATTTTGTAAATTACGTGTAGAAAGAACAAACGTATATCCTACACAGTATAGCTGTAGGAACAATTCTGCAATCCTTATTCACATGAGCAATTCCATTGATTTCAGAGGGACTACTCCTGTAAATGCTACCCAGTATGAGCAAGGTCCCGCGTATCCCAGTCACTTGTACTTAAATTCTGCAGCAAGATCTCTGTAGTCTGTGCTACACACACAGAAATTCTACTGCAGAATGTCAAAATGGAAGCTTTACTGACTGTTCACTTCTGTATTAAATAGAGTATCCCATTCACCTTTTTATATTAAGTTCATTAAATTATGCTGAGGTTGATTCTGCACCCCTGATGTCAGTGGGAGTTTTGCCATTGACCCCAGCAGGAGCAAGTCTACGGACTACATGAATGAGATGTTTAACTAATGTTCTTGATATTGTCTCCCCAACCTAGTTTTGACAGGTTTCTGATTAGCTATGTTTTTCTTGTCAAATTCTTTGCTCACAGCAGTTTTAATATGCTGAGTAGCAGTTACTCATGTATATAGTCCCATGGAATTTATTGGGTCTATTCCTGTAAGTACTACTACTTAAGGGTTGTAGAATTAGACTCTGTTTCAATTATCATTTGTCAGAGTATCACATTATTTCACCATTATGGTTAAGAACTGCAGATTTAAACATTCCAAGCCGTAACCAATTAGAGATTAATTTAATGGTAAATATGAAGTCACTGCACCATGAGTTCACTGAAATACATCAGCTGAATAAGAGAGCTGTGATATGTTACTAGACCAGTGCCAGCCAGTTAGAAGACAAGTAGAACAGATACCTGCTCAAAAATACTTTGATTGTGCAGTGGTATTTAACAAATCTTTACGTTTACACTATGTACCATTGTTCAACTAATTCAGTTCATTAAAAGAAACCTCCACATTGCATACATTTTTGAGAATTCACTTCTACCTTTAAAAGTCCTACAGAAGACAAGTATAAACATTAGCACATCTAAACTCTAATGTTTCTCAATCTTTTTAATACCAGAAACTGGTTTGCTGCCTTCCTAAACTGTGTCAGGGAGATCTCTCAGGGACTGGCACCGGTCCATGGGCTGGTCATTGAGACACACTTAGTATCCCACAAAAAGTTGATTGCCCTTGAAAAGAACCATTCTGCACGTCTCTAGAATTAAAACTTTTTATTTTTGCCATAGAAAGCTCTAAGAACTAATATCAAGTATTGGTTAATGAAAAGTAGAACACAACTTTAAAAACTATGTTAAGGAAAAGACTGTACAAGTATATACATTACAGAATTGGTAAAAATGAACTATGTTTCACACAGAACAGTTGATAGGTAACAGTTGTAGAACCCAATGTTCAATGTATACAGTTGTCAGCTTTGCATCTTTGTATAAGCTGCATGCCTTAACAGTACAAAATAAATAAGCAACCTGTCAATTTTATCTCCATATTTGTTTTATTAATATATATTGGAATGCTGTGGTATGAATTCCCATAGGAGCCACACAGTGAGGACTCTTAGCCATCATTATTATATTTTGTAGCAGATCACAGTTAACTTTTATATTTGTAAATAATTGTTAGGTTTGCTGCAGGATCTCTGCTGAATGTTGTAATTCTATTTATATAAATGCATTTTCAGATTCAAATGGTGTAAATCCAAATTTTTTTCAAGAGCCAATTTCTTAATATTTACAAAATGTTTTGGATTAAGTCAAACCGGAAGGTAACGATAAAGATTTAAAAAAACAAAACCCACCCTAAGTACAACAGCCAGAAATCTAAATATAAAAACTATGGCCCCATAAAGAGTTTAAAAAGAAGGGGTCTAACATGTTTCCAAGCCAATAAATACTAGAAGTGACGTTTTTAAAAAGTTTATTTTACATGACCTCTGGACTTTGGAAGCTTACTTCCAAGGAAAACTGAAGACTGAGATACACATGCAAGCATGAGTCTTCTGGCAAAACTATAATTTTTGAACCATTAATTTTCCAGTTTTTTTTCGAAAAAGACACCTTAGTAGGCACAGTTTAATTTAAGATTTAAAACTTATCAGCAGTAAATATTGATAGCCATTATTACTGGATGTATATTTTGCAAGGTAAGGTTAATTCCAGAAATGTCACAATAGGTTAATTTACAAAATATCCTGATGTTTCTCATGACAAAATTATGAATTTTTTCATTAAACGGAAGTTTTTATCTAGCACATAGCTAGGTAAGTCAGAGCAATCTGTACTATTGTAGGCAATATTATTTCTTTGAAAAGATTGTGTTTAACTGCTGAAGTGACATCACTTAAATGGTCAACCTATATTATTTTAAAGTATACCCCTGATGTCCAAAGAGCAATTTTTATTAACATCTACACAAAATGAACCTATTTTGAGACTGCACATAGTTTTGAGTTAAATCCTAATTCCTAATTTTAAAAGGGCAAATTTACATTATAAAAACATTTATGGATATTGTATGCTTAGCCTAGAAAACAGAAGGGCTGCATACTATACCTAGTTGCTAAACAACTTCTCTTTTCTTCCTCCCATTATTACAAATACTGATTTCTGGTACCCATGAATTATAGCTTTAATTATATTTGAACCATTTACCTTGAAATATAACTTATCTTTCTGTTAGGAATAATGAAGATATGGAAATCTAAGATTGAGGGTCAGAAAGTGAAGAAAAATTCCTAAACTGTGATTGAGATGAGATTGAATGAAAAGGTTACTGATAACTAATACTATGCACAACAACCCTTTTCAGTCATCTATAAACCTCTGTTTAATTTTCAAATTACCATTTACAAAAATTCAACAAGTTACGAAATCAAATGCTAGACTGACACGCTGCTGATAGCTTTACTTTCAGTACTAGCATTTCTTGTTCAAGTTGAACTTTTACGAAACTATTTTCTAAGTGCCTAAATATGTACCAATTGCACGGGAAAGGAGGGACATTATTAAAACTGAAAGTGAATATTGATATGCATATGTCATGGAACGTATATAAACAATATTTTAAAAATGATTGTTGATTTAGTCCTCCTGACATCAGCCTTTCCCACTGGAAAAAGTTTTCAGAACTTCATTAAAAATCTAGCTAAACAGGCCTGTGAAATCTGTAGTAGTCTCAGCTACAGAGCTGAGGCATCATTTACATTACTTCTCATTTTCAGGAAGCATATTTGCAGTCTTCTGCTAGGAAAATTATTATAAAAATGTTTAAAATATGTGAACAAAGTCTTTCACCATAATGAACAAGACAGGAGAGCAGCAACACATTCTAAATAATCAGCATATTCCCTCGTAGTAAGAAGGTCTGACATGATTCTTCAGGATTTTAAAAACATGCTGCAAAACTTGATCCTTTTCTTCAATGTTTTTCCCCAATGTCGTAATTTGATATTTTTCTCCATTCAAAAAAGAATAAAATATAATGGTCCAGCCACTGAATACTCTGCTTACAATATTGCCAAATATAAATAAAGTGTGTTCAATTTAGCCCAAACTGAATTTTTCTTATCAGTATGAATATTTTCACAAACATAATTTGTTCATTTCGACCAGAAAGACAAAACTAAGATGCTGGTCAAAAATACACTGCTCCAAGCTAATGGATCAGTTATTTTGGACCCTTGCAGTAATATACTACTCAGTGTTAATGTACGAGTAGTGGGATTTTTTAAAATTATGCCATATCCAAGAGACTGTGCTAAACATCTTATTGTGGTATTGATGTTAACATCTAAAGAGAATTCAGCATTAAAGTGCTAACATGAAAGAAAAAGTTTACGTAAGAAATGTTTCAAGGTACAGGAAATACCCCAATTATTTTAGAAGAAAAATGTTTCAAAGTATGTAAGGAAACTGTACCTTTCCAAGCTATAAATTTCCATTTTTTTAAAAATCAAAATTAATGAACTAGAAAAAACACTGACAGCTCCTTGGAAATATCTTATTCTGTATTCAAGTAAACTTTCAGATGAATTGCTACAACAAATGACTTGCAGCTACAAATAATCCATCTAAATGCTACCCTTTGATGACTTGGTAGAACAAGTTAATTTGTTTTCACTTTAACAATTTGTTTTACAATATTTTTAGCAGTTCATTTGAAAAACTTGCACCTTTTCTATACTGAAGCTTTTTTCAGCACATAAAACATTTCAGTAAGACTCTGGTATTACAAACTCAAATTCAGTACTACCCTCTGCTGGATTTTGTTTAAAAATTGATTCACTTCCCTGCTGAATGAAAATATCATCCCAGGTCATTTGCTTGGTTGGAGGATTAGAAGTAGTTCCTTCAGCACCATCTCGTCCTGCACCAACACGATAAACAATTCCATCCTCATTTATTACAGGTATGCTGCTTGAACGATCAGTAATATATGCATATTGTCTGATCTGTAAAGACCTGCAAGGATGCAAACGATAAAGCTTGGTATCTCCAGAAGGGTCTTGACTATGAACTGATCTTATATGTGAAGCCATAACCTGATAATTGATGAAAGATTTCCCACATGTCAAGCACTGGTACCTTCGCTCACCAGTGTGGTGAATTTCATGCTTGGTACGGTATTCTGCAAGAGGGAAAACTTTCTCACAGTATCGACATGGATATTTTTTCTCCCAGGAATGAACATTGAAGTGTCTCCGCAAACTTGTCAGACACACATAGGATCTCTTGCATACAATACAAATGTAGTACACCCTTCCATCCACTATGAGCTCATAGTGATCATCATGCTTTAGCTTCATGCGTTTTCTGTTTGCAGGATCATCACCAGATGTCCTAGGCATCTCATCGAGCTTGACTTCTCCTTCATCAGGATCATCTTTTACAGGAATTACTATGTCATATGTATCCTCACCAATATTTGCATAAACCTTGCAACCTGTTGACAAGCCTTCTATTTCAGTAGCTGTATCTAAAGTTATGATCTTCTGACCTTCCATCACATGTTTTGATGGCACACCTGCAGAAGAATCCTTTGTGCTTCCAGTAAGAACATCTGAGATTTTTATTTTAAACTCTCCAGGTTTGGAAGATGGTTCTTGTGCAAACGTAACAACATGTTTTTTCTGTACCCCCGATCCTTCAAATGCCGCTACTTTGGGGGTAGAAGACTGCTGAACCAAAGAGCTGCTACTGACTGAACCTGGACTAGATGAGCTAATGATATCATCGTCTTCCACGTCCTCCTCTTCCTCCTCCTCCTCATCAACAGCATTTGTTTCCATTTCAACTAAAGAATCATTATTAGATGGCTGTTGGTTCTCTCCAAGCAAATTAACTGTAGGAGACATGTGTTGTTGATGTGAGGAACTGACACTTAGTGATGAATTAAGTTGAGACTGATTTAGCAAAATGATGTTGGGAGTCAAATGCTTTGGAGTTGAGGAACCAAGTGATTCAGCACTAGTCTGTGTTTGGTTTGGACTTGGTTGGCTGGCAAAGGAAGTGAGGTTTTGAGTTGCTGCAATATTAGTTAGAGGGAGAGATCCACCAGCGCTACAGGACGTTTGGTCAGAAGCCCCAGGAGGATTTGGGCAAGGCTGGCTCTGTGCCACTGCACTTGTCTCTAGAGAACACTCTTTCGCAGGCACAATTTCAGAGCAAAAGATGACGTCATCGTCATCGTCATCTGAATCACTCACTGTAATTTTTGTAGTTTCATATTCTTCACCATGTAAGGAGAATGATTCTGTTATAACAGGCATCCCACCAATTATATACTGACTCACATGTTTTGTTGGGGACATTTGCGTTTCAAGACTCTCTTGATCTGAGCCAGAAGGTAAAGTTTCTGAAGTACCATCCTGGATGCCACCAGACAGGCTTTTTACTTGTGACAAAGGTACACCCAGATCAGCTATAAATTTAACTCCTAATAATTGCCCTGATTTAATCAACTCATCAAGTAAGTCTGATCTAACTCGGATTATTTTTGAGCTATAAATATAATTGAGTATTTCTGCAAAAATTTCTGCTCTTATAAAGCTCAGTTCAACTACTTGCCCAGCAACTGAGAAAAGCTGGTGAAAATATGTGCTAGAAGCAGAAAGAACATTTCTGTGGGCTCGAAATTTCCGGTCCTCCACGATAACAGTAACGTCACAAAAAAGTCCATGGCCACGTTGTTCATTCAAAGACTGTAGTAGCATACCAGAGTACTGGGTGTCTGTTGCAGAAATCAGTTTTTTTCCCTCCATTCCTTCAGAAAGAAAAGTAAAATGAACCATGTTAATTTACAGAATGTATAAAATGTTCAGCTGCAGTACAGAATCCTCACATTCTCAGTTTCAGGGTTTTTTGGGTCCCCCTCCCCAATCTATGTCTTCTTTTGGAGGCCTTGTCTATACTTAAAACTTGAAAAACCCCACACCCTGACCAACAGAACTATGCTGAAAAAACTCCACTGTAGGCACAGTTCATGTCATCTGGTGAGGCAGTGTACCTACACTGACAGAAAAACCCTGTCGGCGTATGCTGGCTTGACACTGGAGGCCTAGGCATAGCTATGCCAGCATAGGGTCAGCAGCGCAGACAAAGTCTGAGTCCCACTATTAAATAGCCCATAGAGTGTACTGCTTGTAAGTTTAATTATTTCTGCTACTTCTCCAAAGCTGAAAATATGTCCATAACCAACAAGCATTAGTTGGAGGCTCCATTAACTTGAGATCAATGTCAGAGCAAAATAATCAAGATTTAGGGTCTGCAAAGCTAAAAGCTTTTTAAAAATTAAGAAAAACATAACTATGTTTTATATTTCACATGTAAATATAAGCAGCCATGCAAAACTGTCCTGAGTTCAGTGTGAGCCCAGCTAACAAAATTATGCATGTGCCCTTTCCCACAGTGAGTGATGCTAATGAAAAAGATACGGATATTTTACTCCACATCCCAAAAAAATAAAAAACAACCTACTTGCCCCATGTTAGCAGAAATTTGCAAGGCTATCCTTCAGAGTTTGCAACCCAGATACTACAGCATTATGCTAAAGAAGAGCCAGAAAGTGAAACCAACTGGTCTTTTTTCATCTGATACAATGTATTTCCGTAAAAATCAAAACCATAAGTATAGTGAAAAGAAAAGTAGAGTTTTAAAATGTTTTTATAAATTAAAAACACAGCTGGCAAGAAAGCCAATTTAACCCTGACAGTTTCATTTACATAGAGAGAATGTCATTTTAGAAGCAGGTTGGCAGCAAGAGATAAAATATTAGATCTTAATTACAAATGTCCAACCACTTAAATGGGCGGACAGTCTGTTTATCACTATAAAATGTTGATAATTACTGACCCTATATTAAGCAAATTTCACATTCCTTCTTCAAGTAGGTTCACTTTGCAGCTAATTACATAGTCATTTCTTTTTCATAAGAATTAGCGCAAAAATAAATGGTAACAGTAGAATGTTACTCTTTGGAGAAGAAATGTAGGTATCAAACAACTACTTCAAAACTACTAAAAATAACTTGGCTTCCCCAAAATTTGTTGGCTTGCAAGTAATATTGTAGCATTATCAGAATTATCATTATAATGTTTTATTGCAAAAAAAAAAAACACATTTGAGTTTAAAAACAATACTAATTAAATCTCAATTATAAATTATTTCCCTTTATGGTGCCAACCAATTTCAATTGAACAAAAAGGCACTAACCCTTAAGAATGGGTAAACACTGAGCTCATTGCCTCAGTCTTTTAAGTGTAGGAATTCAAACACTTGTGTTTAAATAAAATCTCTACATGTCAATGGAGAGAAATGTTCAGTTGCCTCCTGGCCACTCAAACTGCAATTTAGCAATACAAACAAAGAATCAAATACATTGTGGTTTGTCTGTCTAGATAGCTGCTGAGGATCTACAACAAGAACCAGTCCAGGGTAAGAACCAAGAGCTGCAACACAACCATTTTGAAACGGGGGGTGGAGGAATGGGGAAAGAAACAGTAGGAAACAAACATGGGGGATTAGCCTGTGTAGCAATTGAAACCCACATTTCAACAGTCCTTTCAAGAAATATTAGCAATGCCTTGCCAATGAGTCTTTATAATATAAAATATTAAAATGCAGGTGATGCAAGTATCACAGTGAGAGGAAAGACTTCAAGGTTAAGGAGCAGCCGATTAGTAGAGGAGCAGCTTGCTAGACCTTCACACGCAGAAGTGTGCATGTTTGATTGCATTGTGCCTTGGAGGTGGAGTAGCAGCATGGGAGGACACAGAAAAAGATGAGTAGTAAAACTCTCAGATGATTGGATACTGCAGGTGTTTGAGCAAATAAGAGGGAGTGTGGAGTGCAGGCAGCAGCATGAAGAGGGCAAGGACAATGCTGGCAGATGAAGGGTGGGGGGAGCAGCTGCGTGGGATGGGGATTGTTGTGCCTGGAAGCAGCATGGGGAAATAAAGACACCTCAAAGTAGCAGATGAGGGAGGTGAATTGCTTTAGCACTGAAGTTTGGAAAACACGCCTCTGTGAATATTAACTAGAAGATTAAATAGCAGTTTAATGTTCATACCTTACAGCAAGAAGGGTGGGAATGTTGTGTATAGTATTAACTAGTTGAGGATTAAGGGGGATTTGTATTTATACAGGAACTTTGGTGTGGAAGTAAGCGGAGGAGTATATATATGGAGAGCTGCACTGTTGCCACTTTCCAAAGGGGAAGGGTGTGCACTTTAATTACAGAAGACTAGAGGGCTGGGCTGGGGGAACTGTGGATGCCATATTGTCAGAGTAAGTACAGGGCCCAATACA
>ML675622.1:12099301-12250828 GCA_007922155.1 Mesoclemmys tuberculata | reverse complement strand
CAGCCTTGGCTAAGAGGGTTGGGGGTTAGAGATGGGAGGCTGGATAACAAGGGATAAGCGTAGGGTGTGGGCAGGGGGGCTGAGAGATGGATAGCGGAGGCCTGATACTGGGGGCCAGATGAGATATTGAGGTGAGTGTGGGTGGTAAGGACTGGACGGGTGTGGGGGCTGTGCAGGGAGGGGGAAAGGGACTGGGGAGGACTGCGTGAGGAGGGAGCAATGAGGTGGACTAGTGGGGGGCTGGGTGAGACCAGAGTGAGGTACAGTAGGAACGTGGGGGGCTGGGCTGTGAGTGCAGGGGGCGGGGGGGCCAGGGGAACGCATGGGTTGGAAAGGTGGGGCAGGGGGAGGCTGAGCCAAGGTGGTGAGGATCGGGGGGGCTGACAGGAGGGGGCTCTAGGTGGGGGCTGGGGCGTGGGGGGCAGGGAGGGGAGGTCTGGCTGGCTCTGTGGGGCCGGGGGGCACGTGGGGCAGGCTGGCTGAGCGAGGGGGGCCGGGGCGCTAGTCGCTCCTTTCCGGGGGGGGCGGGGGGCGGGGGCGGCTCCTCTCCAGCCCCCCCGGCCTGAGGCGCAGCGAGGCCCGGCCCGGCGGGGGGGGCCGAGCCGCTGGCCGCTGCCGGGGGGAGGGGCACGGCTCTGCCCACACACAGGGGGGGAGCCGCCGCCGCTGCCTGGTTCATGGGAGGGGGGCGGGGCCGGGCCGGGCCGGGCCGGGCCGCGGCGTGGGGGAGGGGAGGGTCCCAGGTACCTGCGCTCCGAGGGCCGCGCGCCTTCTTCCGCCAGCAGACAACGGGCACCAGCTCGCCAGCAGCCGCCCGGCCCCGCCCCGCCCGCCGCGCGGCCGCCAGGGGGCGCTGTCCCGCCGCGCCGGCCGCCCCGCTCCCTGCCCTCCCCGAGCGCGCTCGGCCCCCTTCGGAGCCCGCCCCGAGCGCCCTCGGGCCCGCTCGGCTCGGCTCGCTCCCGGAGCGCCCGCGGGGGCGGGGCCGCGCGCTGGAGGCCAGGACGGGGCACGTGGCCTCTGCCCCAACCTAGCCTATGGGGCCTGCCCGCCCCACGTTCTGTCGGGGGGTGCATGGGGCCCGGGCCCGCCGCCTGGCCCTACGGGGTAACGCTGGGGGGGCGGAGGCCTGGCTTCCTGCCCCTGCTCGTGCGCCCCGCCCCCGGCAGGGCTGGGGGGCCGCTCGGGGCGTCCCTCCCTTGGCCCTAGACAACCTTACCTGGCCGGTGCCACGGACTGTGTCCGAGCTGGGGCTCGACGTGGGGCCCGCCCTGGCCCCGGTTCACCCCCCTCCTCTCACCCTCGGTGTTCAAAGGAAGGGTCGCTGCCAGCTGGGGCAGTGCGTCCACGAGCATTGTTCGAGGGTCTGCCCCTGGGCCGGCCTCCAGCGTCCTGGTAGGACCGAGCCTTAACTCATGGTCACCACAGGTTCGGCAGACGACGGTGCAGCTGCGCTAGATTTTCACCCCACTCATTCAGCCAGGCCTATGAGCAACCTAAGTAATGTCCTTTAAAAAAACCCTTACCTAATTGCGTTAGCGATCCTCTCATGAGAGAGCTCTCTAATGAGATACTCTAGAGCGAAGCATGAGGCAAGTGATGTCCCCTGATGTTTTCACTGTCCTGATCCCCACAGTACTTGTGGCAATGGAAGAGGTATCCCAGCTCCGCTGCATAGAGACATACTATAGGAATTCCATGCATGTTGCAGATCTCTAGTAACTCTGTTCCTGCAAGTAAGTCTCATGTATGGCTACATGTTTACCAATTTCAAAATACAATTTGAATAGATTTCTTGCTGCTTCCAGATGCTGCTCATACCACACGTTATAGATCTGGTAACTGGAAGTATTGTCCAGCTATAAACAAAATTCAGACATATCCTCCTGTTTGATTTGATTTTGGCTTATGTAAAATGGCATGAGCCTTACAGCATGGGATAATATTAAATGCGTCTTTGGATATTTTTGATAAACATACTTGAGGTCAGGACAATATTACACTGTACGTCCCCAAGCAAAAGAAAAACTGTTACTCCAAAGGCCTATTTTAAAAAAAAAAAACACATCCTGATAAATATTTCCTCCCCTGACATCCATGCTAGAAAGCCAAAGGCTGTTTGCTTTTAATATGTAACTTTTATAATTCTCTGAATTATTACTATATTACTTCTTATTATTCTAAGGTGCAGCTGTTCAAGGAATTTTTAAAAATCAATAAAGAATGTTAAAAAGAACATGTTTTCCATCCAAAAACTAAGTCTGATGTTCTGAGAACTAATGAAAACTTAATAGGTTTTTTGTTTTTCATGTTTATTCCTTCAGTGCTGATTAAATTTTCTACGTTGACAGATTGAAGCTATTTATCCAAAGAATATTTACAACACTGACAACAGCCGTGCCAGCTTTCCTGCACTCAATCCTGTCCTGGAGAGACCAGTTTTAGGAGTGACAGTGTAAATAAGTCGCCACAACCCACTAAAAACTTGGTGCCAGACTGTGAAGACCTTACTCACAATGGTGAGCAGTTATTCATGTGATAATCATGCTGAGGCTAATGGCACTACTGCTGTAAGCAACTGTTCAGCAGTGAGAGTAAGGCCTTTCTGCTGTGAATGCCAATATTATTTATGTAAAAAGAGATGCTGTTTTTGTCTCCGAATGTGGACATTTGTCCCTTGAGAACTGGATCCAGGGCACCATAACAAACATCAGAAGGAAATAGTTTTTACTTTCTACCAACTAGGGTTTGACTCAGTGTTGACCTAGATGTGAAAGACTCCGTATCACTTATAAATGCCCTCAGCCATCCAGCCTCTGAATGTCAAGTTTTCAAACAGGAGAGCTTTTTTAAAATAATATTTATTAGCTAAAGCCACCTACTTTTAATAACCTTTTTATCCACATTTTTACCACAATAACTACCATGCATTTTAGTCCATTGCAAGCAAATGGAAGCAGGTAACAAATTGCAGATTTTCTCTCTCCCCTATGTACACCTGCAGAGAGGAGTTTGTGGCACCAGCTATTTGTTTGGGGGAGAGGGTTGTTTGATGTGTGGTGGGGGAGATTAACTGTTGTGGGAAAACTAAGGGGGGGAAAGCTGGATCTTGCACTTAAACATGAAAGCAGAAAAATTCAATCATTCTAACTCCTTGGGGAAGGGAGTTCCATAGCCATGAGCTGTCCACTGAAAAAGTGCTGTTTCCACTCACTCTAAATCTTGTCCTTGTTGTGGACAGCTCCAGCATTCCTGAGAAGTGCAGCTGGCATAGAAGTCTTGGATGCTAATTCAGGCAGCTGGGACACATCCCATTTGAAGAGAAATGTTATTGATTAGTACTGTGACTTTGAACTGTCTGTATGGCATTCAAAGCTTAGTCTGTGAATTGCTCACGGCACTAGATTGGAACGATGCACTTCTGCCTATTGATGTTGATCAATACTATGGGCTGCTGTATTGTGAGGCTTTTCCAGAACCTGCATATTCGTTCCCACGTAGTTGTCAAGAGTAGGCACAATGGAGCATGGATCAGTGAGGCAAAAATTCTTTTATTATAGTACTTTTATTTCACTCAAACCCATCATTTGTCCTTTTGACTGAAGCCACGTGGGCAGCTTGCCCTGTTATCACTGTGCCTGCTAGGCCGCATCTCACAGCTTGCACGGGAGGGGTGCTGATGGCAATGCCACAACAGCTGCACGACACAGGTTTTGGCTGTGGTTACGCCTGCTCTCCATGGACGCTTCCATCTCCGGCAGGATTCCGGCTCCTTATTTAATGGAGACCTTTGCAGAGCCACTGATTAAGTTGCCCAGTGAGACCTCCCTACTGCAATCCAGTGGGCAGGGGACACAGAGCCTCTGGCCGCTGCTCTGCTGCCTCAAATCCACAGCGGGGAAGTGGTGACAAAAAGCTGCTGCCATCTGACGGCTGGTCTGTGCCCGGAGTCGGTGGAGATGCTGGTCTCCGCCCGGTTCCCTGGGGGCGGCTCACAGCCCATGCCCACCACTGCGGGCTCTCCCTGCTCCGCCCGGCTCCCCCAGAGAGGCGGAGGCCCGGCCCCACGGTGGGACCCCACAGAGGGGTGCTGGGCTGCCCCCCAGCCCCTCGCCACGGCAGCAGGCCCCGGGGGGCTCTGTCCCCTGCCCCCGCGTGGGGGCGGCTCCCGGCCTCTCCCCCAGCCCGGCTCCCAGGCTGCCCCGCTGTCGGGGTCTGGTGGGGGGCGCTGCGCCGGCAACGCTGTTTCCCCCCCCAGGGGACCCCCCGCCGCACCGTGTCTCCCCTTACCTGGCCCGCCGGCCCCGTCTCCCTGCATCCCGCCGGGCTCGCTCGGGTCCGGACCCCGCGCGCGGCGCTGCCCGAAGGAACCGGCGCGTCGGAACCAAAGGACGGAGCCACGTTGCCGCGCGGGGGTGTGCGGCCACCGGACGTTCCTGTCTGCCTCGCGCGAGGACCGGAAGGGCTTGGCGGTAACGCTCGGACGTGGTTGCCCGGGAGCCGGATGTCGGTGGCGTTACCCGGAAGTGCTTTCTCCCTGGCGGAAGGGCCGCGACCGGAAGTGGGCCCGGGCGAGGGAGGACGTTTCGGGTGCACCACCTGGAAGTGTTCCGCGGTGGCCGCTGCGGGCTGGCGCTAGGGACTTTACCGAGCCCGGTGGCTGCTCCTGGGTCCGGCCCGGGAAGCCGGCATGGCCCCGGTGTCCCGGTCCCGAAGCCCCCAAGGGTCCCCGTGCTCCCGGCGGAAGGGCGGGGGCGGCGGCAGCAGCAGCAGCTCCTCGGCCAGCCCCTCGCCCCCGAGACCCAGTCGGCCGCACCGGCCCGCCTCCCCCGAGAAGCGGGGCAGGAAGTCGCGGTCCCGGGAGCGCAACGGTTTGAAGCACTCGGGCCACCGGCGGAGCCGCAGCTGGTCCCGCTCCCGGGAGCGCACCCCGGGCGGGCCGCGCTCCTCCTCCGCTCACCACGGGCACCATCACCACGGCGGCGGCAAGCAGTGGCCGGACTACTACGAGAAGGAGAAGGAGGAGATCCTGCGGCAGAGGCGAGCCCGGGGCCCCGAAATGCCCCCCCCCGGCATTGGACACCCCGCCCTGGTCCCCACCCCGCGCCAAGAGAGCCAGAGCCCCAGCCCTGTCAGAGCGCTCCGGGTTCATCCCTCCCGCGCTCTGGCTGTGTGGTCCCCACAGCCCCCGCCTTCAGCCGTGCCTCTGCCTGCTGTCCTTGGTCCCACAGACATGAGCGACCGTCCCTGTTTCCCAGTGGAGGATTGTTCCCGACAGTGTGTTTTTCAGTGCCTTGTCCAGTCTGCTTTTAAATGTGCTGTGTCTGCTCACGACTTAGTGACTCAGTTCATTTCTTGTTCCACTGTAGCTGGGGGGGAGTTTTACATCCGTTTTGCCCTAATTTTGTCCATTAAAGAAACTACATGGGGAGTTAATCAGGAGCCCCAAAGGCACATAAAATGAAGTAGGTTGGAGTAATCTGTATGAATGTAGTGATGCACCCCATGACTAAGATAGGGCCCCGTGCATTAAGCTACCTTGGGTAGCCTGCAGAGATGACAAGTTTACAAATAGTACAGCCTACAGAGATGACAGTGGATTGTTTATAGTTAATTTATAGTTTCTACAGACTATGTCTTCAATTTTAGAGATAAGGGTAGCTGGAGAGCTGTCTTGTGGAATAATCTGCCACAGACTTGTTACCTTTGACTTTTAGTTTTATCATAATAAATAATATGTCTAAAACATTTACTGTGATGATTACATCCACTTCCAAAGAATTAATTGGGAACATTACACATGTGACTAAAAATTCTTTTACAAGACTACAAAATCTGAGAGTTAAATTCATCTCACAGAAGTCTGCTTTAAAATTTCTCAGATCTGTCTTGGTTACTGTCCCCCGGTAACTGAGAAAACTAATGTTGAATTAAGTCTTGTTTTTGAAGGTAATGAACAAATTTTAAATATTAAAGCGAAGAAAGAATAGCCTTTCACCAAATCTAATTTCAGAGAGACTAGAAATACTGCTAAAACTCAAATACAGGCTACTCAGATTTTGAATATTTATTTGGTGAAAGAAGCACACTAGGTTTTAATGCAGGTATGTATCTTTACAGGAGACTTAATGAGAGAGAAAGAATTGGAGAACTGGGAGCACCTGAAGTCTGGGGACTGTCACCAAAGGTTCCTGACCCAGAGTAAGTAATTTTTCAGGATTTTTTCTCCTTTTGGAATTCAGGTTTGTAGTCTTATGCCAAGATAGTATTGATATTAATTAAATATTAACATTACTTTACAGAAATGTCTTGTTCTTGTTCTACTTTCTTTATTCCTCTGTAATTCATGTTACACGTGTCCGAAGTGAAATCATAACTAGTTACACTTTTTCACATAATCCCAACAGATCAATTACATGAGGTTTTAGCATGTTGTAGATCAAATGATGTCATCTGAGTACTGTAGTTCTGAGAGTGACTCAAATATTTCATATTCGCTATTTAATGGTTTCATTCCTTACTAACCCAGGCTCTGAATCTGCAACCAATTATACATGTGTTTGATTTTGGATCAACAATCTGCACTTCAAATCATATTTCATAATATTTAAGATCTTTTTGTTTCTGTTCAGTTCTGATGAGCATACCCCAGTAGAAGATGAGGAGGCAAAATCTAAGAAGAGTAGCTCTTCAGATTCCAGTTCAGAAGGTATTTCATTTTGACGATAGAAGTTGTTTGCACAATATAGAACATCCAGGGTTAGAATCTGCTCACTTTACAAAGAACTCTACTGACTTCAGTAGGATTCAGTAGAGTTAGCTTAGTGGATTTCCATGAGGTGAGGATGCTAGCATACTAAGATCCAGAACTATTATTGGTGTGCCAGACTCATCTTGCTGGTGACATTCTCTTTTCAAATCTTTTCAGAAGAGAAAAAGAAGAAGAAGAAGAAAAAAAAGGAAAAGAAGAGAAAGATATCAAAAAGAAAACACAGAAAGCATTCTGGGGATAGTGACAGTGAGTCTGAATCTGAGCTAAACTCCAGTGGTAAGAAAATGAGGCTTTGATTAATCTATATGGTCTGAAACTCACTGTATGTGTTCTTTATAATCGTGCGGAGTACTGCATGTGTTGTGTGGCATCCTCACGATTCTAGCTTATAGGATTTCGTATGTTAGTTGCTTTTTATGGGAAAAATTTCTGTGACTGTGTTCCTTGATGACAGTATGCATTCTGAAGACAAAGTTTTCTCTTCTCCCAATATCCATATAAATTGTAGTGAAACTTTTTGTAATTCCACTTGTACCTGCATTCAGCTCTCATTTTTTCTGGCTCGATCCAAAACTAATGTTCAATAGGCATCCCTTTGTGTCCTTTTTCAATTCTAATCTCCTTACACCTCTTATATTTAGAACAGCCTCTGTTTTTGTGCACCAGATCACCACTCTCTCCACTCAAATGCTTCCTTTAAAACCTATTTTCTATGAAATCTCTCAGCCCTAATCCATTTTGTGCAGGATGTGAAATCACAAGATTCTAGCCCAGAGACGACATATGTTGCTGGAATTCAGTAGCCATTCCCATAGAAATAAATAACTAATCCTATATTTTAAATTCTTTCACTGTTCTAGTGAGTTCCCAGTGTCTCTTTCCTCTGTGCATGGGGTATGGCCATCAGGGAATGGTATCTTTAATTTAATCCATCAGGCGTTTCAGGCCAGGTGGTGATAGTATATGAGTACATTGAAGAAAACTGTCTTAACCAATAAATGGTCTAGAATTGAGACCGTCCCCTCTCATGCATGTAACTAATCACTAAGCCATTTTGGTGGTAGGTGAACTGAGGAATTCAGGGGCATTATTTCTTTTATTCCAGGTGACTTGCTCAGTGTTGCATGGCTTTAGTTCTTTCCACCTTACTTTAGCTGTTGTTATGTAGGGGATTATATATCCAATAAAGCTCAGTACTTTCTTCATTCCATTATTGTGGGGTTTTGGGGTGATCATATATTTGATTTTTTCAGATGAGGAAGATAAAAAGAAAACCAAGAAAAAGAAAAAGAAACATAAAAAGTAAGAGGAATCATGAAAATATCACATTTAAAACACTGCTATTTTTAAATCTGTCTCTCTCTTCCATTAGGGGACAGCACTATTATGATATTATTTCCCTAGCTGATGAGTAAGGGAGAGCTAACACCTCTGTTTCTCCTATACTTAAAGACCCAGGGTAATGTGTAATAGTCTAACCTCAGAATCTGCATGACTCTATCTCAAACAAAATGAATGGTGACTAATAAAGGGCCCAATTAAAGAGTAATCTGCCAAAGAATGATGCACGGAAGAGATGTAATGTTACGAGTTAGATTTGTAGAATGAAATGGTTTTTGTGACTTACCGAATAGTCAGATACAAAAAAGAGAACTACATTTTTGTTCAGTTGAACCCTCCACTATGATGCAGTTTGAAAAATTGATCATTTAAGCCTGGCCTCTAGCACTGTTTCTTTTTCCCTGCTAGATTTATAAACATCTGTCTGTCTCATCTTTAACTTTGTAACAGAAAGAAGTCTAAGAAAAAGAAGAACAAGAGGAGTAGGAGGAAATCCAGTGATTCAAGTAGTGAAGATTCTGATGAAGCGCTTCAAGGGGAAGATCTCTGGATTGAGAGTTCAAGTAGGTTCTATCTATTAATGTTCCTGTTATAATTCAGAGGTATTTTGTTCAGTAATATCAGTTCCGGATATGTTGATGTCCTGTGTAACTGACCTGACTTAGTCAGGTGTGACAGATTTGTGCAAAGCAGAAGGAACAGCAGTAATCTTTGTGATTATTTATGTATTGCAGAAAATATAGATGGGGATAATTTAATTGGACCAGAAGCTCCAAAAATGCATGCATCTCAAGACGATAGGCCTTTGAAGTAAGTAGTCATATAATTTACACAAACAGATCAAATCAAGGAAATTAAATAGGAAGATTGCCATCTCACCTTTTACCTGGCCTCTGTATGCTAGAAAGTTGCTACATGTGTACATGTAGGCTTCTGTCAGAAGAGACTGTTACTGAATCTTAATGCATTATAATAAGATGATGTTTTCCCACAGACTTTCATTTGTTAGAGGCAGTTGGTTTCATTCTTCAACTGAAAACTTACTGTCTTCAGCTAGAACTCTCAGCATGTGTGCCTGGTAACTTTTGTTACAGACAAGTTACAAATTTTCAGTAGAATGGCCATGTTACAGTATTATTTTTTTCAAACACTCTCTGCAATGTGGTGACTTTATCCTGGCTTACCTTAAATCATAATCAGTTTTGATAAAGATAAAGATTTACAATCTCTCTTATTGATGGAAACTGCCAAAATAAAGGAAGCATGGACATTAGCTGGGTAAATGGCTATATAGGGTGATGAACAGCAAGAGGGGAAGTGAGTTTCTCTTAGTAATAGTTCTGCTCCAGCTGTCCCAGAGTCATTCTTTCATAATATGTCAACCCAGAGGAAGCCAGTCCTGCACTAAATGCAAGCTTTCGTTACAAACTTCCTGGCTTTAGTTAGTCTGGAAATCAGCATGGGAGTGAGTATTCCAGTCTGTCATGTCCAAGCGTTCAAACAAATTATTAAATATGCTTCTGCTCTACAGCATATTCATATTCATGAAATAAATATCCCTTAGTTGAATTTCCACTGCTAGATTTGTCAGGTCTCCTCTGTTTTAGCTCTTGATTTAATTACTCGTGTGACCTCTTCAGTTTGAAACTGGTGACTATTTTTTTTTTTTAATAAAGCTATGGCCATGCTTTGCTGCCTGGTGAAGGTGCGGCTATGGCTGAGTACGTAAAGGCTGGAAAACGCATCCCCCGAAGAGGTGAAATTGGCTTAACTAGTGAAGAGATTGCATCCTTCGAGTGCTCTGGTTACGTAATGAGTGGTAGCAGGTAGGTATTTTTTATGACGGTGCTTGCTTTATGACTGCATTGGAGATCAAGTTGAAAGCACCAAAGAAAAGTTGCTAAGTGTGTATATTATGCAACGATCAAAAAGGTTAAACAGCTTATGACTCTGCTGATCTACAGTAAGTTTGTTACAGTTGTTTTTCCCAAGAGCAAAAATACTTTGTAGTTATTCCTCTATCATCTTCACCTCTTTTTCCCCTCTGTGAAATGCGGAGACTGATTCAAACCTCCTTTGTAAAGTACTTTGAGAGCTATATATGAAAAGCACTATATAAGAGCTAGTTATTACAATTGCATTAGAATGTAAATGTTTGTTTTCAGATCACCGTCAGCCTGATGTTTAGACAATAGGGAAATGAGTGTTGGTGAGTTCCAAATAGCATACTGGATAATAGGAAAGACAGTGTAGTAGACTTTACAATGTGAGGTGGAGAAATATTCTCCCAGAGAAGATGGGGATAAATGATTTTTTTTCCTCCTGACAAATGCAATGTTCTCCTCTTCAGGCATCGCCGAATGGAAGCTGTGCGTCTGCGTAAAGAGAACCAGATCTACAGTGCAGATGAGAAGAGAGCTCTGGCATCTTTCAATCAGGAGGAGAGACGGAAGCGAGAGAACAAGATCCTGGCTAGCTTCCGGGAGATGGTCTACAGAAAGACTAAGGGCAAAGAAGACAAATAACTTTTGTAAATTGTACAGCACGGATTGTAAACAGAAGCTAACAACCCCTTCTTGTTATGACTTAGAAACAGCTGTAAAGTGCTGCAGTGCCTTGCACCTGATGGGATGAAGTTCTCAGGAATGGCTCATTTGTATCAAAGAAACAATTACCCTTACCAGATTTGCTTGGACAACTCATTCAGGAGCTGTAGGCAACTGCCATTAGGGGAAGTACAGAATCCTGAATGAGACAGGAAGAGATTCATGATCATACAAGATGATAATGCACTGTGTTAGACCTTGATATGGATACCACCGTATACCACCATCTGCTGTGTGAGTGGCTCTGGGCTGCCTGCTGGTGATACAATCATTACCATCTTCATTTATTTTGGTTGATCAGCATGGACACAATCAGACTAGACTTACACACCGCAAACAGGCAAAATATTAAGGAATTCCTGAACATCAGTTTAGATTTGATTGACTGTTCATTTATGATGTGCTTTTGATATGTTTTTTTGTTGGTGGTTTTTTTTTTACACATTTACAATTTCCTTTTAGTTTTCTGTCTCAAAACAGCTGATTTCATGGTTTGTGGTTCAAATTACATTTGTAAATAGGAATGGATTTGTAATTTAATATATGCTGGCTTCAATTATTTTAAAATGTATGTCAAAGCTTTGTATATTATAAAAGTAGTAACATTAAGGAACTGGCTTAGAGCCTAGAAAAGCCCAGGGCACTAAATGTTAAGAGTTAAAAGCTTTCTGCCTCCTCCTCTTAGCTGCTGTACATAGATATCTGACAGATGGGGTGCAGTAGTAACCAGTGTTTAGAAGGCCTGGAAATACATAGGCAGTAACCAAGGATGGATTTTTCAGTTCCAGTTCTGACTTTCTTCACTCTGGAAATCTTCTAAATTAAACTCTTATTATTTTAACTCCTTGTATTTAATTTCTTTTTTCAATAGTATTACTCTCCCAAGATTTGTGTTAGAGACTGGTGTTCCCTCATTAAATCATCTGACATATTTCCAAAATGAGTATTCTGTATACCCTTTAACATTTCTTAAATGCTTTTTTCCTTTTTTAATTAAGTTTCTGGAGGTACTTTTAAGATCCCTGGTTTGTACTTCTGATGGGTGGAAACACTTTTACCTTTGGTATGTTTCCATAAAAATCTTCAGAAATCCTGTTATCCACTTCTGTTGGATTTATAAACCTTGTTTTAACATCACATAGGCCTAACCTACTTCCCAACATCATTTAACTTAGTATGCTTTGATCTTTTGTCTTCTGCTAACCTTAACCTGTGCACCCAGCAGGGTGCAGAAGAGCCAGTTGCAAGGTCAGGTCCTTAACCTGTCAGTGTTCCTGTCACACTAATTTAAAACTTCTGTGTGCATAACGTAGTAGCCAAGTGCCAATTATAGGAGGAACAAATTCAGAAGAGCTAGTAAAAGAGAAGGAAAGGCAAAACAAAAAAACCATGGCTGTGCCCTTAGTTTATGTTCCATATAACACCAATTGACTATAGGTACCCTTTTGAATTGATTTAGTCTGAAGTAAATGTTTATTTAGAAAGTGATGTTGTCCATGAGAATCATCTTGCTTTCAATGATGTCTTTGAGCCACTTTTCTCTAAAACGACACTGTCCTGGTCTAGGGGGAAAAAAGGACAAATAGATGAAGAACATAGGTGGCAATTAGCTGCAAATCTGAGTTCAGTTGCAGTTAGCTGCAAAGAGGCCCTTTGAAGTGGGCAAGCCTATCCCCTAGAAGAATGAGGCTTTGTAGGCCTGTGTAGATCCATCACTAATTCAGTAAGCAGGAAGTAGACACCCATGGAGCATGTCCATGCTGGGATAAGGAACTCTGCTAGCTTGATGTGGTTTGAGTGTGTTTTGCTTGGTGAGATTTTTAGTGTGGTTTCTCTGAGTAGCATGGACAGGATTTTTTTTTCTAAGAACTCTGCTATAGCTGTCTCACTTTCCTTCCTCTTCAGTAACACTGTCCTATAACTTGCTTTTGGTATAAAAAAAACAAGTTTATGTTGATCTGTTCAAATGCTGGTGGAGCTAGACTGCTGCCAGTTTATATAAAACCATGAGTTGTTACTAGCATTCCACATACACATCCCAGATCAGACCCTTAGCCCTGCTTCATCCCTATTGTGCCACAAAGACCTGAAACAGGCTGGAACTCCCTGTGTGGGGAGTCCCCAGCATGTGGGGAGTCACCATAGTTGACTTATGTCACCACCACCCAGACCTGGTCGGAGAGAGAGGGGCATGGCCAAAGCATAAAATCCTCAGTTGGTGTCAATTAGAGCAGCCAATGGCAGGGCCAGACAGCATCAGTGTGCAGTAACTTGGCAGGTCCAACCACAGCATAGCTGAGTATAACTTGGCCACAGTGGAGGATCTGTCCACTTTTCTAAAATAGCTGGACATACCTGAAATTAACCATTTTTATGCACAGTTGCTAGGGACCTTATACATTGGTTGTTGCTTTTAAAAAAAAAAAAGCTACAGAACAAAATATACCTGTGAATGAGCCTATTTGATTCCAGAATGAAGAATACCTCAACTGGCAAGGTCTGCAATAGATGAAAGTTGGGGTAGAGTTCAGGTAGAGTACTGGTAAAGCCGTTAAGACTCTCTCTTTAAAAAGTTTGCATGTATAGAACAATCTGGTATCTTACAATAAGTCAGAAATGTATATGTTTACACACAGTTCTAACTCTTCCTAGAGCCAGACAGATAGATTTTACCAACTTGCACTACAGAATGGGAGATCAACAGGACAACCCAGAGAATTGCAACTGAGTGAATAAGCAAAAACCATTAAAGAAAGTCAGATGGTTCAGTGCAAATTTCACTTATTTTGACATTTAATTTTGTGATTATTCTTCATGGTATTACAGCACATAGGCAAATAGTGTGGAATTAACTAAAAGACCTCAGTAGCATGCACTCTAGGGTTACATTTTAACCACAGAGGAAAGGAAATTGTCACTCCTCCCTTCTGCTATAATAATTTAATCTGCTGCTTTCTCTTTCCACAGACGAAGTAAAGTTAGATTTTTACTC
The DNA here is from genome assembly GCA_007922155.1 of Mesoclemmys tuberculata. NCBI lineage: Eukaryota > Metazoa > Chordata > Testudines > Chelidae > Mesoclemmys > Mesoclemmys tuberculata. Next base: position 12,237,120 of record ML675622.1, on the reverse strand, counting down.
TCATCTCAAAGGAAGAAATGAGATGCTTGAATAATATTCTGCATACTTACAGGTGGTTTAATTTTGGAGATCTCGATGATGAAATAGATACTTGCTGTTGCCCGGGGAATGGGCTTCCTACATGTTGGGATGCTCCAGCGAACCCGGTAATGGTACCTCTTGCTGTACTTTAATTCCTCTTCCTGGAGGTAGTCTGACCAGTGAAGCCAGCTTTCATGAAACTCCCACGTCTGCTAAACATACACCACACTGTAAGATTGCCACACTCTAGTACAGATGACTTAAGAGAAGTGGGGGAAAAAGAGAGAGAGTTGTTCTTGTTTAACTCTGTCATGCAAATCCAGATTGGGACACGATGAAAAGGAAATGCTACTTTTAAACACTGTTTAATCACAGTCACCTCAACAACGTATTGCTGCCATATATTACTGTGGCCAATTGTTTAACAAGATTGGTAGAAGATTTGATATACACAGAGCAGTGTTTGCAATAACAGAAGGCAAGTTAAAGTTAGCTGGGTTGTCATTTTAATGCTTCCAAGCAAAAGCTTGATTGTCTGTGGAGTTGGGAAGGATTTTTCTTCGTTCAATAGTGCATGCAGTAGTTGACTAGGTGCATTTCTAATATGTGGCACTTTTCATACGCAAAGCACCTTAAAAACCAGGATCTTGTGAGGCAAGTTAATATTTTCCACATTTTGCAGATGGGGATATGAAGACAGCTTTAGGTTTAAGTTTTCAAAATGTGTGTCTAAGCTCTCTGCTGCTATGGTATTTCCTGTATTCGTGTGACCTTGAACCCTCATATGTACATTTAAGCTCTATTCAAGTTCTCTGATATTTCATGTAGCATTTGTGAAAAGCTGGATAGTGAAGGTCCCAATTAAAAAGAACCTATTAAATAGTCTAAACCCTCAGAGGAGTTTTAGTCTAGATCCTCAGAGGTTTTTAGGTGCCTAACTCCCATTGATTTTAATGGTAGACACCTAAATAAATAACTATCGGGATCTGGGCCTACACTGCTGAAGACAATCTCACTGCGTGGACATACTTGTGAATCTTTTCCAAAGGCCATTAGGATATTGGGTTTTGCAGATGGGAACAATAAGGCAATGGAGGGCACCTAAACATGTGAAGAAAGAGGGTGTCTTCCAGCCAATTGGAAAGGCACCCCAGGGTGCCACTGAGTAGTTAAAGGGCCTGCTGAGGAATGAATTGGGTGAATCTTGGAAGGCAGTGAGAAAGGTTTCAGATGCACAAAAAGGGCATTGGGAGCTGTCAGGGAACAGAACCAGCCCTGGAAAATGCCCAAACACCTTTCTGCATGATTGAAGTGACATCTCAGTGAGTGTTCAGAGCTCTCATGTTGTTAGGCTGCCACCAGGAGAGTCAGGCTGAGAAGGTCAACCTCCTTCCACACACTGACATTTATGGGGCACTGTGAAGACAGACTGCTCTACAAACCCATCTGGACCAAGGGCCCTGGGGCTTCTATTTGGAAAGTACCCAGTAAACTGCAGTGCTTCCAGCAATTAATAATAGATGATAACTTTGCTCATCGACTTCGCAGGGAGTAGGAGTAGGGCCTGGTGGCTCAGTACATTTACAGCTGTACTGAATGAAAGCATAGCTCTGTAACTTACAGACATGTATTCCTCAATTTGCTGCTGTCCCCTCTCCACTGTGAAATCTTTGCACGAGGTCCATTGAATGTTTTGGATGATGTAACCAGCTTCTGAAAACACAATATGCTGAATAAGCCAGCTGATGGGGCTCTGTCATACTAAAGGATCTCGAATGCAGCAGGCTTTGTATTTCAATACCTCTCTCTTTTTCTTGCAAATCTCGAAGATGCTCTTTTGCATCCCTGATTACATTTTCAATTAAAATGTCTACTTTTTCTTTGATGGCAGCATCTTCATCTCCCACATCCATGAGCATCAGCTTTAGAGAGAGAAATTGACAAATTCACTAAGAGAAGGTTAATATGTGAAACTTGGGTAGAGCTGGGCTTTCTCGCCTAATCTATCCCCAACAGACCTTCAGCTGATCTGGAAAGAGATAGCAAACCAGCAGCTGCTTTTGTTGGCCAATTCCCTTATAGCCCCTGATCCCTCATTTCCTCTATATGCCCCCACCTAACTCTAGTCACAAAATATCTACCCCCCAGTATTAGAAAGCAGTTGCTGCTGCTCTCATAAACAAGCTAGGTTTCGTGTATTAGACTGATCTCTTTGGCTGCTGCAATAATATGCAGAGAGAAGTTCAGATTTAGTTAGCAGGTCCTGCTGATGAGCACTGTGATATTCCCGGTGAGACATGTTTGGGCCTCAAACGTGGCACTGAATTCTTCAGGTCTGAGGGAGGGGGGCAGTGGAACTGCTCTCATGCCTACCTGTCTGAATGCACCTGGCACGTTTTTTCCTTACTGCTGGGATCTCCTTTATCCCCTGTAGGCTGCAAATTCCCAGGGCTCATTAAGCAGCTGGCTCGCAGGGTTCCTTAGAAGAGTGTTTGCACACAGCCGTCACCCAGGCAACACTGGTGTCAGCCAATAGAGAAACGGAGTTGATGTGCAGGCATTCCATTGTGTTTTAAGAAAAGAAAAGAAAAATAAGTACTCAAAGTTTGGCCTTTCAGTGTCGGCATCACAGCCGTGCCAATATTAACAGCGCCAAGAGGGTCCCGGTCCTGCTCCCATTCAACAGGATCAAGCCCTCAGAATGGAGCTCCAGGGAGCAAATTCTGTCGTCTATGTCTGTGCTGCACCAAGGATGCAGTAATTATCCTAATGAGGCCTTTGGCTGAACTTCATGGAAGAGTCCTGCTAGGGAACAGGGGGCCAGTGTTAGCAAGAAGATGGATTGCAGACTTTTTTCATCACTACACTTACAGTTCCATGGTGGGGAACACCTGCAAGTGGTGAGGAGAGATTGTTCAATCCCTGGTTATCCGGTGTAGGATTTCCTTGGTTCCCTGTGCATAGCCTTAGCCTGAATTCAGCGGAGGAACCTTGCCGGAAATCAAATCTTCCACAGGTGTCCGCTGGTGAACAGAAAGGGGACTTGTTTGAGTTCTTCACCATTTATTAGCTCTGATGCTCTGCACTGTCATGAGCCCCCAAGGTGATGGCACAGTGGGACAACGCTGTCTGCAGTCGTGTTTCCATTCCCTTGTATCTGTCATCAGCCACGAAATGCCCTATGCTCTGGCTGTGTGTGGGGCCACCACATCATTCAGGCCAGGCCTGAGCTGTGGCTAGTGGTGCTAACTCAGTCACTGGGCTTCTTTCTGGCAAACTTTCACCCCCCAAATAATAATTTCATCCCACATAATTTCTCAGCCCAGAAATTTTGCTCTTCCGTCAGTGTTCACTGGTTGGCTGGCTCCACGTTGGAACACGTGACAGTCCTATTGGAATTGTCCATTTTGCCCTGTGAATTCCCCATGGTGCAAGCAAAAATAAATCGGAGCAAGTGAAGGCTTGCCTCCGAGACCTGGCTCTGGAGAAAGGGAGTGTGGCTGTGGGACAAACCAAAGCTCTTAGCGCGTATGTCTGACTGAGAAATGTTGCTTGGGAAGGAAAGTATGACTCAGAGCACGTGCCGGGGAAAAGAAAGGGATGTAATGATGTGGTGGGCTTCAGCATGATTTAGTGATCAGACCACGGGACGGGGACTCAGGAGAGCGCATTGCAGTTCTGGCTTTGATGCTGATTCAATGTATGTCCTTGAACAAGGCCCTAAGGCCAACTTTTGAAAAGTCTCCTCTGATTTTGGGCAGATCAGTTTGTAGGGCGTCCAGCTTTAGATATGCAGGGCCTGCTCTTCAGAGGTGTTGAGGCCCCATCGTTCTACTTGAAATCTCCTGTAGCTACAGGTGCTCGGCCCCACTGAAGATCAGCCTCTTGGGCCCAGATCCTCAAAGGTTTTTAGGCACCTAACTCGCATAGGGCCCTTTCAGATATTCATGCCCTCCCTCCCCCTGGAGAAAACCCTCTTTGATTGGTTGCCTTCTCCACTTGACATGAGAGCAGACAGAGCCCAACAGCGCAATGTGATATAAATCCCTCCTCTCCTGTGAAAAACGGGTCACTCTCCCTCCCAGAAATACCAGGCTGGGAAAGGGGTGAGGAAGAGGAAGAACCCTTAGAAGAACAGAAAGAAGGCTGGGAGCTGAGCAGATGTGAGTTCTGGGGATGAGCTGAAGGGGCAGAACTGCTTGCTGGGCTGGGGAGACAGAATTAACTCATGAGAATGAACTAATGGTGGGGTTTAGAGAGAAGCTGGAAACTCTGCCAAGTCATGAGTGAGAAGAACGAGGGACCCATGGGAGGTTGGTTTACTTTTGGGAAATAAGAAAATTACCTAGACACCAGAAAATTACCAGAGAGCGATCAATGAAACTCTGCTTTGATTATTAGAGTCCTCTGTCTCATTGTTCTTAAATGGTGTTTTGCCTCCTGCCCCTCATTCAATTCACCTGATTGATCACACAGGTTTGTGCCCCTGGTGGCCCTGCTCCTCATCACTTTGCATTAATCATTGTTTCTTTGTGTAAATTGCTCAGCAATGTAACAGCCCCATCTGTGTTCTTCCATGGGAAATTGTATTTAAGGGTCCCAGCTGCAAAAAAAGGACTTGTAATTTTCCCACTGGCAGAAGCAGTAGTAGAAGCATCGGTAACGGGACCATTGAATTTTACCAATACATCATTTAACCCTGCTTAGTGCTTTTTGGATTAAAAGGCCAGATGGATGACCCTGGCTTTCCAAAGCTTCTTGATGCTGCGCAGCATTATGGAGGGGACCAGAGACCCTGGACCAAGCATTAGGCCAGGCCCCAGCCAGTAAACCTTGAGTGCAGAGTGATTTTTTTTGTTTTGATTCACCAGTGACATGAATTCCAGCCTCTTCCAAACACTGGGCAGGGGTTTTCCAGAGCAGGGAGCCCTTCACTGAAGGGGGGAGAGTCTGACAGGACAAGTCTCGTGAGCAAGAAATGCGGAAGCAGGACCAAATGGAAGCAGGTGCAAGGTACCGTGTGGACACATGCTGCAAAACTGCCCAAGAGCAGCAGGATAGATCACACCAGAACCAAAGAGGGGGCTAGGATTTGGGATAAGAAACCCAGAAGAACTTACTGGATGTCTGGCAAGAGGCAGCCCTCGTTCATGTTGCTGTCCAGACTCCTGCTCCAATGTATCCAGGGTAACCATCAGATAACGGGGGATAAGGGGAACATTGGTGGATACCAAGAACACTAAGTGCACCCTGAAAGCCACCTTCTGCAGCAACACGCTGACCTATCCTGGAGTGAAGTGGAATCGCACACTAACCTTCCGCAACCCTCTGGAGAAGGTAGCTGCAAAGACAAAGACCAGGGTCAATCATGGCAAGCACAAACTTGGGTGGGGGGGGGGGCATCAGTATCCGTGTTGCAGACATTAGTGATGGCTCCTGTGTGCTCTGTAGCTGAGAACTGGGAACTCATGTGGACCAGAAGTAGCCACACGTGACTTGTTGCTGTCCAATTGAAGATTGCTCTGCAATGCATCACTGGAACCCTCAAGTCAAACCCAACACCTTGGCTGCTGGTCTGGTGCACATCGCTCTCCCATCCATGTGCCACAATGTTACAACCCTTTGGGAAATCCAGAGGATCATGGAAAATGCATGTCTTCCCACCCACCAGGACCTTAACAATGTCCCTTACCATTGCCTGAAGTTGCGTACGCACTTTTGGATCCACTTGTTTAACCTTCAACAATGCAACTTCAACCTTGAGGAAGCTTGACAAGCCGAATGGAGCTCACAAGAAGGTACAAATAAACATCTTGTGAAAGGCCAGCCACAGAAGAGTCCTGGCTTTGATCTCCCATGAAGCTCATGGGCAACCCTAAACCACATGGGCACAAACCATGGAAAATGCAGATCCTTGCTGCACAAATGGAAAATGTAAAGACTCTCCAGTGTGCAACAGTGGTCATCCAGAACAGACCAGGGAACATATAACAGCTCAATGGCCAATTCAGAAATACAAAGGAGGCATCACAGCATACTCTCTGCTACTCCAGACGCAATGATCTGGCTTAACCATCTGAATGTAAATTGATAGTTGTTGCTCTACATCAGCCATTCAAAGAGGAAGATCAGAGAGGAAATTTCTTCCATTTGTCCATCAAGTTGTGCTTCATAAGGTGAGAAGAGTCCTGCCACTGGATTTCCAAAGGAAATAGCTCCATCTGGCCCAAGTGAGAGCATTATGGGTTGCCACGTGTCCAGGTTTTCCCATGAGCATCCATTTTTTGAGGTAGCTGCCCTGGAAAATCTATACACGTGCTTAGTATACACCGCCAGCTGTCCAGGTCTATGGGCTGAGGATCAACCCAGATGTCCCTTTTAATAACCTCAGCTATGGCAACGCTATGGAACGTAGCTGGGTTTCCCCCTTGTGGACAGTCACCCAGCTGCTGTATTGGACCCAACCTTTGCATCCCACGTGCTTCCTGGGTCTGGCCAGAGTCTGGACACTGGCTCTAAATCTGCCCTCTCAGACAGATCTGCTGATCTGGGGAATCGGCCTGTACAATTTATGAATGATGTGAGATTATGAACTCTCTGTATGTATCTTTACCAAGCTGCAAACTCCATTTTTACTGTGCAGCCCTTCGTCTCCCAGTTGGACTGGAATTCCAAGGTGGGTGGCAAAAGGATAAGAGAAGAGGGTTGTTAACTTAAGTGCTTGACCATCGAAATGTAATAGCTCTAGACCAACGCCTGGCTCCCAGTCCGAAGACCCGGTTTGTCAAGGAGAGGTTGCCTAACCATGACGTTATCTGGTAGGGTTTTGTTGACACCTGTTGCAGCTGACCAGGGAGTTACCTCTGAAGGGGCTGGTAGGATACAAAGGGCAGAAGCTACCGTTTGCATGCAGTCATTCTTTTGCCAGCCATCTTTCACCTGTTTAGGATAAGGAAAGCTGCTGTAAGTGCCCTATGAGGTGGGGAACCCTGCCTGCCTGAGCACAGCTGGTCCTCCAAGGAGTCCCGAGGGAAGGACTGCGCCACAGTGAGAAGACGTGCATGTAGAGTTTTATCATTTTTGAGTGGCTCTGCATAGATCCCTTGTGATTAAGTAAAGAGCAACAGCAGTGTAACGCCCTGTACAAAGTGACCATGTGTGTTATATGCCACACTTCCCATGTGCCTCCGGAGACAGTTAAACTAACCCAGAAGCCTCACGCTGTCAGTGGGATAAATTACAGAGGGGTATCTGGGGGTCCGTACTGGACCTGAGGATGTAAGGCAGGAAATACGCTACAGCCGGCTGAACCTCAAGGAAGCTTACAGGACCTGGGGTTCCAGGGGTTTGGATCCTCTCTCAGCAATCTGGTGAGTGGCCAACAGGGTCGCTTGACCAGCTCTGTGACAGGGAACTAAAAGGATCTTTGCAAACACACTCAGGGGCAGACATGCTTCCACTCAGGTAGTGATCTCTCACTCAGCACATTGGTGCTGCTGTGTTTTGCACTGGGAAAGGGACCCAGAAGATAGACATCATCCCCATAGAGAAATTCCCTCCAGATAGACCCTATCTATTCCTTTTCACTCCATTTCATAGCATCTAAAGTCCCAGTGCCTAAGCTGGGGACAGAAGGGAAGTCTATGGGTACCAAACCGGTGGCATGTTGATTTTTCTGGAAGACTAAGGATAAAATTAGCCTCAAAGTGGCCCTTTCACCGGCCATACAGTTTACACTGGGATGCCAGTAAGCTTCACAGCATCAGCAGCAGGGGACTTGGCATCCTTTCTTTCTCTCCTTTCTGACCCCCCTCTTCCTCCTCCATTTCCTCTCTCTGACCTTCACACACAATCTCCCTTTTTTCATCATCTGGCTTGTCCCCTTCCACTCTCCTGACTGGCTTGTGACAGGATATTTGGGCTTTGAGTTTAATTGATTCCCAAGCTGTCTCCGTCATTCAAAAGATAAGCTGAGGCAGGAAGCAGAATGAGTTGATCACTGACTGAAAACAAAGCCACATGATCTGCATTAGCAGCCACCCCAGCTAACGTATAACACTGTGTCCTTAGAGCTACCACGCAGGGTGGCCTCAGAAAAGTACTAGGTCTCTCAGTGCTTATCAACACAACCAGTATTTTAAGGCTCAGACAAGAGATGGGTCCAATTGGAGCCCCGTCCAAATGTGGGGAAATTCAGGCCCAAATTTTGGGTCCAATTTAGGCCAGATTGTGTTCTTTTTTTATGCCACTGTAGTGCTAAGGAAGTTTCATTTACTTCCATATATGTATTTTTATTTAATTTTTCTTAAATATCTGGATGAAACCAAATTTGGAGATGGTTATATTACCAAGACATTGATAAAATGGATTAGAGTCGTTATAACATGAGAGAGCCATGGGCAGCTTCCCCATCATGCTTATGTGAATCATAAAAAACCTGATTTTCAGAAGTGCTGAGCACCTTTAACTACCATAGACTTCAGTGGGGCCTTGAAGTGCTTAGGCTTTTCCCTTTATGAAGGATGTGTGTAGGTGAAGACCTGATTCTCCATTCACACTGGTTCTACCCCAGTCTTTCTCCTCCTGATTTCCATCAGTGTGAGCAGAGTAGATCAAATGTTCTGTTGTTTTATGTCTTTTACTCCTTGTTTTGCACTCTTAGTGTTCCACAAAGGGGTCATGGCTGTTTTCCTCTTTCCTTGCCTCTGCCTACAAACTCCCTTCCCCTTTCACGGCTCTTTAATCTCGCCTCGCTTAACCTTGAGAAGGTTTCTGTAAATTTCTCACCAGCAATGTGAACAAATTTCCATTTATTCTTGTTAGGGTACAGAGAGAACTTGGCCAGCCTTGACATCTGCCATACAAGTAAAGACTTCGAAGGGACAGTTGATAACCCTTTTTATCTTTCTTGTGATAATGTTCAGGAATTCTGACCCATGCATCTTCAGCAGCTCCCTTGCATTTTCTAGTACTAACTCCTGTTTGGCTGGAAAGCATTTTTTTTCAATGTCAGTGAGTCTAAACAGAGTAATAGCAATTCATTAGAAAATGTCACTTCTAAATGTGTAGGTTGCAATCAGGGAATATGCTTTCAGGTGTAGGTAGTTTAACTGTGATTATGTAAAATGAAAGGCATAAACCCTTCACTTTTCCAGGCCATGTGTTTGTTCTGGCATCACTTACCCATGAAAGATTAATGCAAAAGAGAGAGCTGTTAGGATATAAAATGTCGGATGGGGGAATGGATGGTTCAGGGGACTAATAATAAGGATATAAAGTCTCTAATCCCTAGAGCAGCTTTGTTTATAGCCCAGGCTGGTCATAGCCAAAAATTACTACAGTCTGATAGCTGCTCCGTGGCCTATTACAGCAAAAATACCAGAGACATGGGGAAGAGCTATGGGGGCTACTCTGAGGCCAGCAGCTTTGAATGCATGAAAGGGAAGTGGGCAGGCAGACAAAGGCAGCAGAGAAGGATGGGTTACCTTTTTTATTTGCCTTTCTGTAGAGCACCAGTATTAATAGGGGAACTGCTTGCCTTTCCCAGCTAATGCTCAGTATATCGAAAGAATCCAACTGAGGGAAGCTTGGATTGGGGAGCTCAGATCTTGAGGTTTGGTTCAGGCTCATTTCCAGCAAAATGCAGAAGGGTCACCTTAGCGCTACAGCATCTTGGTCTTTACACAACACCTGAAGGACAAGGTCCCTGTCCTGAACTGCTCACTGAGACAAATAGAAAACCAGGAACAACTCAAGCACGGGGAAGCTTGGAGACCTCTTGGCAAGGGTATCAACATAGGAAAGCATGGAGGAAGAAGTGGATTGTAAGGAGGGAAATGAAAGCAAAGATGGAAGTGAAGGCAAAATGTCTGAAGGGTTTCTGAAAGATTCCTTATGCAGCTAGCAAAAATCTCTGAATGCAGTCCTTATTCAGAGGATGTGTGTGCAAAAAGCATTCAAAACCCGAGGCTAGAAATTAATTAGTTGAGGGTAAATGACTCAGCAGAGCCCTCCTCCCCTTCCCTCTGTCCTAAACATTGCCACAGTCAAAGAGAATTTATTGTTGATTCGAAGGAGAGGCAACCCCTTGATCCCCAGTCATGGCTCACTGGAGTCCTTCACTTCTCCTTGGCTACATCATCTGTTGGACCATTATGCGTCCATGTGTTTCTTTTCCAACAGGAGCCCCAGCCTCAGCCTGTGAGAATATGATGCCTGTGCATATGGGGGTCCAGCCCCAGCCAAGTCCAGCCCCCTATGAGTTCCAGGTGGATGCACCTTCCTTCATGAACAGGAAGCCAATAAATGGTAATTAAGTTCCAACTTTTTAGTTGGGTTGTTAAGATTCACTTAAACTCCATGATTTCTTCATAGTTGTTTGCATTTGGCATGATTTCTGTGTAAAAGGGTAAATATTATTTAGTGGGCTTCTCCTTTTCACTGTGTTTTCTCGCTAAACTGTGTTTAGTAAAACGTTTATTTAGTGAGATGAATTCAAACCAGTGAGCAGATCAGTAGGACAAGATGAGTAGGAAGAAAAAAAAATCAGAGAACTACATGTAGATGAAAGTTGCCACTACAAACACTATGCAAGTTATTTTAAAGTCTGTCAGGTCTGTGTGCCAAGCATGTAACCATGCTATGGCTGGTTTCAAGAAGTGCAAACTGCATTCTGTTATGGTAATGCTGGTAATCTAGTGATGAATCAGACAAATGTTAGCCTCTCAAAGGATGAATCCAGCATCTGCCCGTATTGGGACAATGCTATTAAATCAGTGGATGATTTTAACAGGCACCAGATAGCCCTGCGTCAGTTAAGAATTCCCTGAGCTATCACTGGTAGGTCAGTGATTTGTATCTGTACCAAGTCAGTAATTCGAAATTAACATCTGCTAGTCTCTGGTGGCCCATGTGAAATGACGTGGTGGTCAGATGGGTAACTGAGGCTAGAGAAGAGATGTGATTTTTTTTTTCCCCAAGTGCCACCGGGAGTCAGTGGCAGAGTTGGGAATGGAAACCAGGAGTCCTGACTCCCCTGTCCTGGGCGCTAGTAACAAGACCATCTTTCCCCCTGCTGACTAATGCCCGGTTACTTGCCTAGCATCTAGTGCAGTATCTTCTTCCTTTCCTTTCAGTCCCAATATGTCTCGCGTCTTTCTTCTTCCCCTCCCGCTATGGCTACCATCTGGCTCTTTCTGCCCTCCTTTTGCAAGGGCCCAGTCTCCCTCTCCTCACTTTCCACCTAGTCCATTCTCGTCTCTGCACTTTTTCCAATTCTAACGTATCTTTTTTGAGATGTGACCATAGCTGCACACAGGATTCAGGTTCTGTCCCCTTGTACACCTTGGCTGCCTCCTGGAGGTGGAATGTGCTGCTGTTCACAGCTGGGAGAGGAGGAGGAAGCCTTAGGTGCCTATTCAGAGGCCCCAGCAGGAGCAGCGCTTAGGAGCTGGGAGAACAAGCTGAAGAGGAAAGCTTGCTCCCTGTCCCCCCTGCTTATAACCACAATGGGAGCTCACCCGGTTACCCCAGGGCAGACTTTTGTCTAAAGTCTTTTTCACAGTCAGTCTCTGTGGTACTTATTTTGCCCCCCCTACCATAGTAAAGGATCAGCTCGCCCTTGTGAGATAGAGAGCTGCTATCACCCTCCACTTTGGGGATGGGGAAACCGAGGCACAGAGAGTCTTAGTGACCAGCCCAGGATACCCCAGGAAGTCAGTGACAAAGCAGCAAATTGAACCAGGATCTCGAGTCCCAGGCTGGCACGCTAACTACTGGGCTGTTTTGTAGACACAGCTGATGTGCCAAGATGCATCTGGTGTATCTTGGTAGTTAATACCAGCTAGTGATCATCTGAGAAGCTACCGCTATGCGTGACTAACATGACCATAGTGTGTGCATTTATCGCCAGTTCAGGTTGTAGGGCCGGGATACAGAGGTCTCTTGCTAGAAGCTCGCACCTTTGGCTCCACTGCTGCCCTTGGCACTTGGCAGAATCCCGCCAATAATACAAAATTCTTACAGGTAAGTCGGGAGCTCTTTATTTCTAGCCCTATGTATCCAGGTGGCTTAAATACTGTGACATGAAACATCGTGAGGGAAACAACATACGAAAGCAAAGGCAGCTGGGAAGCAGGAGACACAATGAGATACACTGGGATCAACAGCCAACCTGGGTCCCCGGTGAAGCAGAATGCTTGGCCCCTGTACACTGAGAGTTGTAGGAGAATGCACACAGATGTAACACAAGCTCAGTAACCACTAATTCTCCCAGTGCGCGCTGCAACGGAGTGCAACCACGGACCTTCCATCATACAGCCCAACTATCGGCCCTGCTGTGCTACTATGGCTTGGAGAGGTACAGAAGGGATTCCCTCCATGTAACTGGGCGGGATCCAGCAGGGCTTGGATTTCGTTCTCCACTACTCCCTTTTCACATCACAGATCTCTGGATACCACCGAACAAGGGATGGCGGGGCCAATGCTTGTGCCCGGTGTCAGTGCTACGGAGCTGCAGCATTGTGTTCCCCTCCACATACCTTGAGCGGTGTGGGAGAATTTGGATTGATCAGGGCATGTTGCATTGGATGTCTATTGCCCAGGATTTTGGTGAGGGGACAGATGGGGGTGTGTGTGAAGGGGGATGTTATTAAGGAAACTGGGGGGATTTTTTTGTTTACAAAGAGATGGTACATGCACCTAGTGTGTGTGTGATGGGTCTTCTATTCATTGTAATTAAACAACTAATACATGGATTGATATTCTTTTCTTTACAGTGCTCTGGAAACCCAAAAGGTGCAATTACACATTCTAACACCGAGTTAAAAACAAGCCTGACCACTTATACCTGGCTGCCTCCAAACTCTGGCTGCCCTCCAGTTATTACATTCATGTAAGCAGCTTTAATGAGTGATTTCCATTTTAAATGACATCCCCTCCCACTCCAATGGTCATCTCCCACGTATTTTCTTCTTTTTTCTTTACCTGTCCATTAATGCGGCCATAAAAGTTTCAGTTTTTAATATAGGGCAGGATTTTCAAAAGCACCTAACTGATTCCAGAGCATAAGACCCATTGGCTTTCAGGGTCTTTTGCTCCTAAGTCACTTAGGTGAAAGGTTCACAAACACCTCTAATTCCTAGGGGATCAATTAGAAGCAGAGTCCTCCCAGACAAGTGAGAGCTGCACATAACTAATGAGCATTGAGTCACACCATTAGAGTTACAAATTATGTTAACGCTGAAGAATGTTGCTATACTGCTAGAGGATACTACCAAGTTCCTGCAGGAATAGTATTTTGATCCTTTCTGGGAGTGGAAACCCATCAACCCCGACACAGCTCATCTTTTTGTGTGCAAGAAAAGGCTGGGTTCACTTTTCTATGTTAGGCTATGTTACCATTTGCTAATGAATTTATGAGCAAGCCAGCAATGCCATCACAGAACAGCTACACTAAGTTATTGGAATATCTTTATGGGGTGTGAGTAGACAGTCTTCCCATTTTGTAACCATGTTACGCTATTTTTTTCCTTTTGAACAGGGCAACTGTGGCACAGTCTCGTGAAATTTATTGGCTCAGTGTCAAATCCAAAGTGCTTTGGAGAGGTGAGTAATTCGTGAATTTACTATTCCAGTTTAAGGCAGTGGATTGTGTATCCAACTGCCATTAATGCAAATAGGAGTTAAAGATGCATCAAGAGAAGAGCCTCGGTGCTCTTCTGTGTGTAGTTTGTTTTGAACTTATTTTTCTTCACCATACAAGGGTTCAGCTCAATTCATGAAACTGGAATTTATAGATGTAGCTCTTAGTCTCTCCTTTTAAATCATTCACTCCAGCCCCCTAATAATCTTCGTTGCTCTTCTCTGAACTCCTTCCAGTCCAACAATCTATTTCTGTTAATATGGTGCACAAAACTAAATAAAATATTCCATATCTCCAATGAAGATATGACTCAAGTGTTAGGGATTAAATTGTCAGCCACTGCTACTAAACTAATGGGAGTCTTGCACATGGAAGAAAAAATTAACTAGTTACCGTAACAGCTGACTCTCCAATTGCTCTGGAAAGAAGAGTAAATATGAATTAGTGTATGCAAATATCCAGGTCATCAGAAGGGCAGACCACTGGTTTGTTTGATTCTTCTAGGGCATGACTGTCTTTCTCTCAATTCAGCTAATCAGAAAACCTTTGTAACAATATTGAGGGCCAAACGATGCATACCCATGTAACCTTACCATAAAAGTTGCCACAGCTGCTGTTGCACAGCTTATGAATAAATGAGCCACTTTATCTTTACGTTAATATTATATTAATAGCTGCAGTTGTTCAAATCTGAAGGTAGAACCATGTTCAACATATTGCCTGGGATCTTACATAGGGTTACTTCTACATTAATTTCCTAAATCCCAGCTACTCATCTAAATCATAAATCACACAATTTTCGTATGTTCTTCTTTCAGCTAGTATTACGCAAAAGTACCTCAGTGCTGTATTGGTGTATAGCATTCTAGTCTCAAGGACTGTTCCATTACTAGCAGGAATGATCCAAACTATGTAGGAACAGATGTCTGTTAAAGTGGCTCCCACATAATTAAGTAGATGGCCAGTTAAGATAATTTTTGAGGCAGAAAGTGGGAGTCAGGCCTTAGATTCTGTTTCTGGTTCTATTGCTGACTCAGTGTGTAAGATCATGGGCAATTTATACAAACTGTATAAACTGTGCCTCAATTTCACCACTAATAAATCAAGATAGGCCATGCCCTCTCAAATACTGGGGTTTAATTCATTAACATTTGTAAAATGCTTCAGTTCTTGACTAAATAATAAAAGGAAACAAAATACTGTCACCTCCCCCTTAATACAAAGACAAAAGCTCATTTTTAAATTGATTGCTCATTAGGAAGAACAATTTTATAGCCATCATTTTAGAGACTGTCACTGCACCATACTTAGGGATCATTATTCCAGGGATTTAAGGTGTAGCCAAGTGTTGTTCTGGTCTTACATAAGATAAACCGTACTAATGATTTATCATCCTGCACCTGTCCTCATTTCTCATCTCTTCCATGATTGGTCCCCTCTTCTCACCATCATCATGGCTTTTTCAATATTGCTCTCTAGCCCTATAATTCCTTCTCCATGCCACATTGCATGAGGCACTTTCCCACTTCTCTTCCTAAAGTATCTGCCATGAGGCCCACAACTATTAACATACTGTACTGCAAATGCCATCACTCAGCCTTTATGCAAAATGAGGAGAAAGACAATGCATTAAGACAGAACATTCCTTTTGGGTTTTCCAATGCAATTCATGTTGTAAGAGACAAGCACAGCATCGTGTCTGGTTTGCTATACAGTGCTAAGTCCAATGCAAGGGCTTAACATAATAATGGGTTTATTTTAGGGAGAAATTCATGATTAAAAACTCCATAATTCATTAATTTGGTTTAGCATGCAAGTACTGGTGGTAGCCTGTGACATACAGGACATCCGATTAGATGATCTAGTGTTTCCTTCAGGTTTTAAACTCTGACTGTACATGGAAATTGTGTAAGAGTTTGAAGGAGGTATGAAGACTCATTTTAAGTGGAAAAGACAAGCTCTGAACCCACAAATCATACTTAAGACATGTCTAGAGTGAAGATTTGGAACTAACACCACTGTGCTAGCTAAGCTTCAAGCCGAAGTAATTCACCAGAAAAGCACAGTCAGTTGATGTGCTTTGACAAAGATAGCATATGTAGTACCCAAATTTTACATTATTGAGTCTCTCATCCCAAATCAGCTGTCAACTGTCTTTAGTGGTATTCATTTCTTCTGAAGATGCTGGGTTTAACTGCAAGAATGCTTTTGAAATGTAGTTGATCTGTTCTAGTCTGACTTATCAAATGACTTCCTGAGACAGGAACAGTATTTTAAAGCCAACATAATAAATGATAGAGGAATCCCCTCAGTCCAAAACATATTCAAAATCAGGAGACAAAATGTCTCATGTCAGCACTAGAGAAACAAGGCAACTGTTCATCCTCTGAAAGCCTGCAATTACTCAAAACGGACAAGGAGGGAGGAAGCAGTGAGCCTGTCATTTAACATGGTTGTCAGGCTGTTAATGCTTAACAGCAGTATAAAATAGCTAGAGCAGGAGAGTAGGCACTTGTCTCCCTATGCTCCATTTCCCACTTTGCAGCCAACTTACCGTGGGAATTGGGGCATGTCACACAATCTGTGTTTTATTTTTTCTATCTCATCTAGGTACAATACATATCTATCTACCTTTGTATAAAATATGCTGTAAATGCTAAGTACAGTTTGAAATGTTTCTTAGAAGTTCATTAATGCTCTGTTCGTAGTTTCCACACATCAGCTCTGCTTAAAGTTTGTAAATACACAGATGATGATTGCCTGAAAAAGTACAGTGATTAGTAGGTATTGCTACTGATTGTGAAAGGGAAGTGAACAAGGAAACTATTGCATTGCCTTTTCCCTGTCATTAAAACAGAATTAAAGGGGAGGAAAAACTGAGGACCACACTAATTTCTGCATTAATGTTTCCTCAACTGTGTAATGAAAATTAATTCTAATTGAAGATAACATCCCGTTTGTTTTCCAAACTACAGATTCTAAAGCTACATGTGGTGCTGAAAAGCTTACATGGACAGTTGTTGTGACAGTGATGCCTTTTCACTTATTGCTTTTGCCTGGCTACTTTTAAGTGCTGGAGTTTGAGGATCTACTCAACAGCTAGGGAACAAATACAGACCCTGTATACAATCACTGCATTTGCTTCTGCCATGAAGTGGATTCTGGAAGCCCAAGGTCCTTGTCTACACCACCGTATACTGTTTTGAACTATACTAAATAGTTAAAATAGTACAACCCTCTATTGTGCAGAGTTATACTGATACAGCTTATTCCCTACAGGAATGTTATATCAGGATAACAACGTTCTCTCTGTTGGTGGTATCCTCACAGTCCTAACCAATGCTACACGATCTGTATGTAGACTAGGCCCGAGGTTAAAATTTAGTACAAAGACATAGTGGCATCTCCGAGTGGCTAGGACTGATCTGAGAAAAAAAATTAATGTCATGACTTCTACTCCATTCTAGATTAGAACCACCTTTGATTTGTATAAGGAATGGTACATATATCACCACAATATCTGTATACCTTTTCATTATTATTTAAGTAGTACATGCAGAATTAACAAGCAATGGCCTACTGAAATAATATAATTAAACCTCAGTTATTTTACTTTAAACAGGCAATGTATTCGATTCAAGCTAGTGCTACAGTAACAGTAGTAAGCAACAGTACACGCCAAAAATAATTTCTTAAAAGGTTGGTCATTTCATTAAATAATGACTGTACTGATACTAGATAAATTCTTTCAATCCTCTCTTTTTAGAGAAGAGTAACCTGCACTTGATCATGTCAGAGCAGGAGTTGATGGTTTTAACAGCTTTGTTACAAATAAATTAAGGATACTTGTTGCATGTCAATTTCATGAGGGGACATCTCAATAAATGGCTGTTTTTGCTATTTAAAGCAGCTTAATAGTCTATTAGTATATGTGCAGAGATTATGCAGTTTACTGAAAATAACAGGTATATAAATAAGAGTGCAGGGGAGAGTTAGATTTAACTTTTGTCACAAATTTCTTAGCTGGAAGCACGTTTATAGCTTTAGGGTAAGTGCCTACCTCTGCTGTGTATTCCTTTTTGTATGTTTCAGAATACAGAATGTTTATGGGTGGCTGTATTAGTTCACATATACACTTTTTAAAATTATACCCATAAAATAAGTGCAGAGACCAACTTTCATTTTCAGGTTTATGTGCAACATAACACATTGCATCAAATGTACATGCATCATCACTGGAGCTAAACTGCTTTGTACAGGAAGTAGAACTCTTCTCTCAATGAGTTGTTTCTTAGTCAATGTTCTCCAATCCCTGAAAAATAAAAAAGTGAAACGCTTAACTATCCATACAGAACTTCCACCAATCTCACCCGTTTGGATTTCTCAGAAAGTGCACATAACAATTTGCTACTCTTTTTCTAAACAATTAAAAAATGGGGAAAAAGAATCACTAAAACACAATTAAGGATGAGGTGGTAACAGTAGGCAAACTGTACTGGTAGCATCACAGAAATTACAAAGGGAAGAGACCCACTACATCAAGGCTACTCCCTGCAAGTCATACTATGCCTTCCTATTACGGTTAAAGGATATCTGAAAAGGTTTTTCAAAAGGAATGTACACCCCCCCCCTTGTTCTTTACATTAGGCATTTAGGTCTTGTCTACTCAGGAACTCTATGCTAACTGCAGAACCAGTGAAATGATATCATTTTAGTGAAGAGTGAAAAGCTGAGCAGTTCAGAGACAGGAATTTTGTCACTGTTTAAAACTTGTTTCTGTTAACGCCTATTTCACTTCAATGATTAAATAAGGTTTGGAGAAAGGACATGACATAAATTAAACATTTGCCCCCTTCTGCTAGTGTGACAGCTCACAATACAGGCACTTAGAAACATCCCAGAGACCACTAGGAAAAAAAACAAACAGACAAGGCCATCTCTAATAAAACATTCCAGGCTTTCTTTGTATGTTATAAAGCAATAAATAAGGTCACTTTTCACTCTAAGTACTAGCAGTAGCAAGTCTGCACTGAAACGATCAAGCGAGGATGAAAAAACTCTAAAGCTAAAAGAGTTAAGCTTAGGGTTTGCAAAGAAGACAGCATCCATTGATTAGTTGCAAGCCAATGCATTAAAAACAAGGACTTGTTTTCTGCTCCAGAGAGCAGGTTAAGTTCTACCCTCGATTCCCTTTAAGACTCCTGGCTTTATACTGAGTTAAGGGAGAGCAGAACCCAGCCAAGGGTCTAACAGAACCCAAACAATAACCAGGGCTCAACACAGAGCTACAACTGTAGTTTTCAACACCTGTTCACTGAGGGGTTTGGATTTTGCAGAGTTCAGCTTCCTTGGATTTAGGGATCTGCTCGGCTCTACGTTTGCAGAAATTTACCTTGGACCGGAAGTATTCATTAACGCCGGACACTCGCCTGTCTCTTTCCATCAGGTGCCACTGGTAGGGATAACGGGCCACTCTCTTTTCCTGCACACACACAGAGCAACACCTCACCACAGTGGGGGGAGGGGGCCTGGCCACAGACGGGGGGGAGGGGCCGGAGACAGGACCGTGCTCAGAGCCCAGGTAGTTCCGAGGCCCGGGGGCGGGCGGAGGAGCGGCTCACTCGACTCCGCCACTCAGGGGCAGCACAAGCGGGCACAGACCCAGCAAATGCCTCACAGCGGAGCCAGGCCGCGGGGAGACCGACGCTGCTCCTGCTGCCGCCAGGCTAGGAGGCGGGCGGCCCCCGCTTACTCCCTGCAAGCCCGGTGCAGGCAGGCTCCCCCCGCCCCGCCCCGCCCCGCCGTCACCTCCGGGCCCCGCCCCCCGGCCCGGCCCTGCCCGGCCCTGACCTTGCCCCCGTTCCAGTATCTGTGGAAGTAGGTGAGGGACACGCCGGGGATGCACAGGAACAGGCCCATCACAGCCAGGCCGGGCAGGATCTCGTACCACATCCCTGCGGCGCTCGCTCCAACCGCCGCCGAGCCGACCGTTGCTGCGACACACCAGCGCAACCGCCAGCCTCACAACCGCGGTGCGCAAGCGCACGGTCACTTGTGCGCATGCGCACTTGCCCCCGCCCCGGAACACGGCCTACCCGTCATGCACCACCATGGCTGCCCACGCAAAGGCTGCTGGGCGTGTCAGCGGCGATAGGGCGGGGCTAAATCCTCGCAACCCTTCCCGCCTCGCGCGGGCGGCGAGAGCGTCCCAGGACCCCGATAACCTGAACCGCTAGGAACCTCCGGGGCATGCCGGGAGCGGACTCCGACGCCTCCTCCAGCCCCAGTGCATGCCGGGAGCGGACTCCGGCCCCAGCTCGCGAGAGGCGCAGCGGCCAATGGGGAAGCGGGGGTGTGGCTCGGCGGGGCCGCAGCGCAGGCGGGATGAAGGAGGACAAGGAGAACGCCAGGCCCCGGGAGAAGTGGGCGCCTGGGGGCCCCCTGGACGCCCGGGGGGGCGGGGAGCCCGAGCGGCCGAAGGACAAGAAGGAGACGCTCAGCAAGGTGGGGGGAGGGGCGAGCCTCGTGACAGGCCGGGCCGGGGCCGGTAGGGCGGCCCCGGGGGGGCGGGCAGCGCTCGGGAAAACCCGGGGCTGGGTGGCGTCCAGACCCGCTCGGGACACGTTCGGCCCGAGGCGCTGCCTCAGAGCAGACAGGCCGTTGGGGCTGGGTCGGGCCGGGTACTCCGGGGTCCCTGAGCCCCATGTCCCCTCCCCGGGCCGCAGCCCGCCCCCGGGGGCAGTGCGCAGGGTGCTGCTGGGCTGAAGGGAGCTGGCCCGAGCCCCCGCGTTTTTCTGAGCTTCCTTGAAGGGTTCTGGTGTCTCTAGGTCCCTCGGGGCCAAAAAGCCACGCGGGTGACGTGTGTTTATTTCCCCCGGAGTCGCCGTTGTTGACTTCGCTTTTTTCCCCCCCCCCATTCTCCAGAAAGTTTCAAGTAATAAATCCGAAATGAAGTCAGGGGCAGGCAGTCCTTTTTTTACACTTGACAAAAATAATTTTGTGTTAAGGTGGTAATTCGACGGCTGCCTCCCAGTTTGACCAAGGAACAACTTGAAGAACATCTACAGCCTTTGCCTGAACATGACTATTTCGAGTTCTTTGCTAACGATTCCAGGTACAAACACTGCAGGTTTCAGTTGTTTGTCGTAGGACTGTAATATGTCAGAGCTGTCTTTTAATTTACAGTTGTCTCTAGTGCATATAGTTAAAATCATCCGCAACTAGCCAGCTTCATTTCCTTACATGTTGCTATTTTTTGTCCTGCAGTTTGTATCCTCACATGTTTTCCAGAGCATACATCAACTTTAAAAATCAAGAAGACATCGTACTGTTCAGGGATCGCTTTGATGGTTATGTTTTTGTTGATCACAAAGGCAAGTAAATTTGGTTATATATGAAAATCTTTGTATATCACATGTATTAGATGACTTTTTGGAGATTGTCAGGTAACTTTTTCCCCCTTTTTTTTAGTGCCATAATTATAGTTAGCATTGTACACTGAGATCAAAGACAGGGTGCATGCCCCTACAGTTTATACATTAAAATTCAGTTTTTCTGTTAAATGCTACAAACCTAATAGGGATAGAAATATTTCCATAAATAAAAATAACTAAATGAGCAACTCTTTCACCTGGATTTAACGTTATTCTGCACTGTTTGTACAACACGCTGTACCATTGCATTAGTGTGTGAGCCAAAAGTGAACCTGACTAGTATGTTTCATTGATCAAATGGCTTGAACTTTACTCTGAACTTTAAACATGGGAATTTACAAAATATCACTTTTCAGTATAATTTCAGCTGTTACCTCATCACAATAATATGTAAAGAAAAAATAAATTCTTTACCTGATAGTGTGTGTCTTCCAGATTATAGATGAGTGCAGGCATTATAGATGATGTGGCATATGTTTTTTTAGAAGCCTATGCTTAGCCTTTGTGATTGGAGTGACTAGATGTTTCAGTTAACACATTGGTTAAATATCTAAATATTTGATCTCCACTTATGGCATTGTTTTCTAAATGCATGTAGTCTTTTCAATAAACTTCATTCCTTTTTGTAACAGATTTTAAATACAGCTTAAAATAATCATAATAAAAAACCTGTTTTAAAGTAGCATTAGTGCTAAATTTTCTAAGCAGACTGTATAAGGGGCATGCCAACCCATTATTAATTTAATTTGTGTAATATAAGTTTAGCTACCAATATACTGAAATGCCACTTGTATGGTTTATTGGGTGTATTCAGCACCTAATACTAAAGCTTATTGATGTTTTTGCTGATATCCTCTAACAAATGTATGTTGTTGGTGAACTTCTGGCTTTATGAGAGTCTTGTGACTGGTTCCAATTGACTTCAGTGAGGCCAGAATTTCACTCTTAAAACTCTTGATTTGGATATGTAGTTTTAAAAATGTTTGAGTCTATGAGTCTTCATCTTCCACCAATCAGCTGCTTTTTATGATATAGGGTTATTCAAAAGATGTTGAATGGCCAGCTTCATGTTCCAAGCACAATGTAAACTAGCTGGATTCTCTGAAATTACTTCATTTGAAACATGGTAATTCACTGCATCCATCTTACAGAATCCATGCAACTTACTGTGTTGGAGTCTTTCAGAAAAAAAAGGTTGAAAACCAAGTTCCTGTCTGTTCTGCATGGACTTTTTTTTTTTTTTTTTTTGTCAGTCCTATTCGATTTTGTGAAGAACACGGGGCTGGGGGAAATCTCTGTTCCTGGTTTAAAAATATCCCCTTCTCTCCTTCTCAGACCCCTCTTTCCCCCCATGAATATAGCAGGGGTTGTGTGGGAAAAACAGTATGTGATCATAATGAATAAATATATCAGGGAGCTGAATTAAGGTAGCTTGGGCAACTTTAGCTCGCATTTTCTAGCTTTTGAGTGCTATGTTTTGCAACTTTATTTTTCTTTTAATGTAGCTTTGTATGTATTTTGCGTATGGTCTGGAAAGTGCTTTGAGACCTTCATGTGAGGAAAGAGCTATAAATAATGATATTTTTATGGCTGATTACATGATGCATTTCATAACTGCCATCTATTTATCTGTTCTGGTAGTGTTTCTTATAAACGACCCACTGTTCTCCCTCTTACACCCCAAATATAATAGTGTTTGGTTTTTACCCTTGGTGCTTAAACAGTTTTAACATTTTACATTTAACAGGTCAGGAGTACGCTGCCATAGTAGAATTTGCACCTTTCCAAAAATCTGCAAAAAAGAAGAATAAGAAAAAAGATGCCAAAACTGGGACTATTGATGATGGTATAACTACGAGTGGTGTTTGTAGTATGCATGCATACCTGGCGCATGCTATCTGATAACAGAAATTTGAACTTATTTTGACTGTGTGATGTCATAGTGTAACTATAATATTTGATGGCACTTAATATGCAACAATTATTTGTGTTTTTTTCAAAAGAACTTCCCTGCTTCACTGTAACAAAATGACTTACAGTATTATTGATATTATGATAGTACGTAGTGGGCCCCAGGCAGGGGATAGGATCGTGTTATACTGGGTTCTGCATGCACATGCAATGAAAAGATGATCCTTGTCCCAAATAGCTTTTACAGGCTTAGTACACTAGCAGAAAAACACAACTGCAAAACCAATAAAATAGCTTAATAAGCACACTGTGGAATAAAGTTGTTACAATCTTGCATTATTAATTATGTACTTTACAAAATATAACCAGACATGGTCCCTGCCTCAGTTTAAGATTTAACTTGACTAAAGACAGGCATGGGGCAGGAGCTTATAGAGGCTTGTGTAACACATTCTTGTTCGTTCATAAGTTGAAAATGCTGAGTGACTATTGAAACTCCCAGCAGAGAGGTCAGTATGTGTATTCTCTGGCACAACCTGATCTTTCTTTTCAGACCCAGAATATAAGAAGTTTTTGGAAAGTTACAGTGCGGATGATGAAAAGTTAACATCTACTCCTGAAACACTACTAGAAGAAATAGAGGCAAGAAACAAAGAGTTAATAGGTATGAAAACTGATACCTTATATATGTGAGCCTCTTCTCACAGTATAGGAAAACCTAAGAAGTACAGTATTTTGTAGGTTTATGACTTTGGGGACTTTATATTCCTTTTGAGATTATATGATATAATTAAGTCTTTAGACTAATAATGCTAGTGAAGGTCTACTTAATTCTTCCCTACTTCAGTTCCTCTATTTAATTTAAATTGGATATAGGAATCTTCTCCTCTGCCCATCCTAAACCATTGTGTTATGTGCTGTTAAGCAGATGTGTTCTGTTCCTGTGGTGGCTGCATTTCAATGATAGCTGTAATGGCTGCTTTAATACTAGTACTATGGGATGTAAAAAATTATGTAAATGTAAGTTATGACTCATTTAATTTAGCTAAAATATTACATGAGGCGACATAGCCATTTAAAAACATATGAAGGGTGTATATTTCAGGAGAGAAGTTGTGGTAGAAATAAGACTGAAATTGAGCAAAGCATAATATAAACTGAGATAATAAGTCTTTCCCATCTAACATATGAAAACATATTTTGTAAAGGCAAAAATATTTATATTCTTAATATTTGTTTAGCTAAAAAGACAACTCCCCTTCTGAACTTCTTGAAAAACAAACAGGTATGATTTCTCTGTATAATCTATGTAGAATCTTTTTGGCTTACAGTTTTTGATAATTTGCACTTAGACAACTTGGGTACAGTGGTTGTCTGCATAATAAGATTTTTTTTTATTGTGTTAAATGGATCTAAAGATCTTGTTTTAAATAACTCTCCTAGAGCTGCAGAAATGTTCAGGTATCTGGGAACACTTCCTGCTCCCTTATCTCCTCAGAAGAAAGTTGTGGAACTAAGAAAGGGGGGTGGGGAGGAAATGCCCTACAACTGTTTCTTCTCCTATAGGATTGCATGCTGCTGCCAAACTGACTCCTTATCCCAAATGCTTGAAGCATGAACCCAGGTTATACCAAGTATATTTAGCAGGAATGAGAGTGGCTTCCAGAGTATTGGTATCAAGCTATATTTTGCTTAACGTGGTTAATAGCAGTCCTTGTTACATTGGAACACTGTCATGTGAGCTGCAACTGTGTGATAGGCAAGCCATATTCTATTTAACATAAGAACTTTGAATACAGTTGTAGCTCGCAGGACTTAAGGTGATTTGTCCCATGTAAACCTAATGTTCTTCCAGATGTTTCACTTTTGATAGTGGTGGGTGTGTGTTTTCATTTTAACTTCAATTAAAATATGGGGCTAATGATTTCTGAAATATACATAGTAACGCTGCTCCAGTGAATTCTGAAGATTTCAATAAGTTGCATAAAAGTAAAATACAAAGGGAGACACACATGTTTTATAAAAGCTGTCTATGTTGGGAAATGTTCTGTCCATCTCAGGACATGGCATCTTACGGAACTTTTTTAATGAACTTTTTCTAATGTGGAAAATGTGATTTATTTTTTTTTTCTTTTTTCTTCCCTTCCCTCTTCCAGAGACTGAGAGAGGAAAAGAGAGAGGAGAGGAGAAGAAGGGAATTGGAAAGAAAAAGGCAAAGAGAAGAAGAAAGGAGGAAATGGAAAGAAGAAGAAAGGAGGAAGAGAAAAGAAGCAGAAAAACTAAAAAAAGTGGACAGATGCCCAGAGAAAGAAAGGGACAAATCAAAGGATGAACCAAAGATTAAGGTACAGTACATGTCATTGTTTTCCTCCCCCTTTCCTGTAAAAGTTGCATACAGTCTCTCAAAATGTATGCATTGAATACTTCTCCAAGAGTAATTCATAATCTGATAGGAGTAAACTGGGAGCTATTTCATAATGTTCGTGCTTTTGTTAAAATACAGTGAGGATTTGCACACTGATTAATAAAGATAAACTAAAGCAATTAAACAGTTTTCATTGTAATACTTCTGTATTTTTGTTCCCTAGAACATATGAATTTAGTATAATCTGGGTAATGATATATTTGATCTTGTTCTCATACTGTAATTGGAGATCCTATTCTGAGGTTTGGATCTTTATTTTATTTGTAGACATTACTACCTCTGAGCACAGTGAGTATGGAAATAATTACATACATGTGTATTTCTCACATTACACAAGTTTTTTCAGCCTAGAGTAACTGAATTATATTGTGCTGCAAAGTAGAATGAGGATGAGCTTTTTGATTAAATAAAAGTTTTGTTTTCTTCTCAGCTACTTAAGAAACCAGAAAAAGATGAAAGAGACTTGGAAAGAAAAGAAAAGTTCAAGAAACTGGAAAAAGAGAATGTGCGGGAGGAAAAGGCTGCTGGTGCACTAAGCAGTATGTCAGCCAAACGATCCGATGGAGAAGCTAGAGAGGAAAAGGCAAAAAAGTTAGTCTTCCAGTACTTAGTGTATATGACGTACCAAAAAAATAACTACTTCATAGGAGTGTAGTCATGATTGTGGGGAGGAGGGCAGAGAGTGGCCTAACAGGACTTGAACTATTTTATATTGGTTCATTTAATAAAACATTTTGTCTAACACTAACCCTTGGACTTTCGATTGAAGATCTTTACAAATGGAGCCCAGCTCAGGAGGCACAGCTCTCGGGCAAAGTGGGTTTAAGCCACCTCTGTGCCCTTCAAATTCTGGGTCTGGCTTTGGGCTTGCATAATCTCTAGCATAAATGAGAACAGCTCCATAGACTGCACTTATATAGCAGTTTCTAAGAGCACAGGGGCCACTCCAAGATCCACAATACTTGTAGTGCATATCCCTTCAGAGGTCCTGGCAGGAAGGAAAATGGCATATTGACTGCCTGCACTTAAGGAGTTACTAGATTGGTGGATGGAGTGAAAGTAACCTCTCTGGTTGCAATGCTTTGGAGCCACCAGAGAGCCCAGAATATAGCCCAGAATGATGGCTATGTATTACAATAAATAATCCTCACAACATCCATGTGGGTGTGGATTTCCCCCCGTGTCAAAGGAATGAGGCAGAGATTTAAATAATTTCCCAGGCCATGGCGGGAGTTAGGAAGTCCCACAGTTCTGGTTGCATAGCTGACTATCTGTAGCGTGCTGTCTTTCATTATCAAGAATTACATCCTCTCTTCAGTAACTTCTGTATCTGTAGTCAAATATGACTGTAGGCTTCTAGGCTATTTTAACTCCTGTCTAAAATGTACAGATCAGTGTGTGGCAACAGTGTTGCAAATTTTGAGCTGTAGTATTGATTACATAGATTTGTGATTTTGATTATCCAATCTTCTAAGTTTATTTTCTTGTTGTGTTTTTCCTACAGATCTGAAGATGAATGTGGAAAAGAGTACAGGGACCGGGAGAGAGACTTTGAAAGAGAGAGAGACTATGAGAGACTGCAGCGAGAGAAGCTGAGACGCCAAGATGAAGAGCGTCGTAGGCAGAAGGAACGCTTTGAGAAAGAAAAAGTCTTTAGAAGAAAAGAGGAGGAGGTGAAAAAGGAGAGAGACTCACTCAGAGAGAAAGGAAGGAAAAGTGATCTTACAGATTTTACAGGCAACACAGATAAATCAGAGAAAGTAACCAAAGATGACAAAAAAGAGGATGCAGCTAAGAGAGATCGCATCAGAAACAAGGTGCTGTCTCTCTTTAAAGTCTCACAGGGTCTATAAGGCCTAATTTATGATTTTCATGGTAAATGTTAGTTATGGGGAGGATCATGCTATTTCTTGCTTTTTGACATTTTTCCTCCCTCATATAATAATTTAACCGTAAACTTTGCCATCAAGTATGAGGGGAAAAATAGGCAGATTTTGTAAGCTTGCTGCTACTAAGCTGAACTTTGTCTTGTCAAATTTCTTGTTGCCTTCGGGGAATTACAGATAAATCCAGCTGCTACTGGCAAATTCTGAACAGAAGTGAATAAATGTCTGCTGTTCTGGTTTTAGCGGATAAGCGTTGAGTTTTTTCACTTTTGTGTCACCAGGGAATTGATATGGTAGGGCCAGATTCTGGCAGATGCTGCATATGCGGTAATGCCAGAAAGCACATATCTGTCTGTGAGAATGATATAGCGGGCAGTCACCCCCATTATAACTCCTCCAACACACTGCAGCGGCTGCTGCATCAGATATGAGAGGCATGGCACAGTCACACTAATATATGATCTTTCTATATTCAAAATACTCCCAAAATATGTGTCCCTCCATTGATAGGAACACATCTAAATTAAATGTGCTTTAATTCTGTATTTGCAGCATCTGTGGTGTGTCTTTCATGTTGTAGTTAGAAATTTTTCCTTAGGAAAAGTGAAAATTAATTACTGAAGGAGCAGCTTTGAAATTGGCTTGCGTGCTTTCAAGAGGACATGCTGAATTGCTCCTTAAAATATTATCCTTGTGAATGCTTGGAAATATTTGGGTACATAATCTAAATTAGCTTTCTCATCTGTGCTATTTGAGCAGTTACATTTGTCATTGAATTTGTGTGCTGGGTGTCCCTGAAAATAGTATTTTAGTAAAGTCTGAAATGTGTGTGGGATTTTATGTGCTTTTTTTTAATCATCCTTTTAGAAATGATAGGAGTGAGTATGATATTCGATCTAATACTTTCTGATTTATTTCAGGATCGTCCAGCTATGCAGCTATACCAGCCAGGTGCTCGAAGCCGAAGTAGATTGTGTTCATATGAAGACATTGCTACAAAGTCTATGGACCAAGGAGCAGATAAAAAGCAGGAGAGTGAGACCAGTAATACAAAAGAAGAGGAGTGATTAGCACTCAGGCCATATGTGTTCTAATTATCCAAGCAGCCAAAGAGCATGTACTACACAATCCAGAAGTGCCTTCAAAGGGAAGGGAACAAAGGAAGAAAAGGGGACATTGTGTTGGACGTTTCTGGTTAAAGCACATCAGAATTTGAAATGTATTCTCGTTGTTGGAATTTATTTTCATATCAGACTACAATGCAGAAGAAAAGGTTTTCAATATGCAAAGTAGAAAAGATTTTTGTGGCCTTTAAGTATGAGAATGAGTGTCATGTGATCAGGAGGATGACACCTAGATCTAAAACCAGAGCTGGTTGTTTTTTTTTTTTTTGTTTGTTTTGTTTTTTTTAAAGCAATCCTGAACCAGTGTTTGATGCACTTAAGAAGAAGAGCAAACCTAACGCTGCAGTTTTGCTCAAAAGCTAACATCTTTTATTGTTACGCTGTGTGGTGTTTGGGCCTGCGACTACAGTAGTTACAAATAAACAGTGTACTTCTAGCACTAAAACAAATGTTCAGACTATGGTAATTGGGTCATCAGTGTTCTGGTGGAGCTTTTCCTGGTGGTCTGCAGAACAAACCTTTTTTGGGATACAAGGAAAAGGAAGTTCAGAAAGTGGGGGAAGAGGCCTTATAAGGACTCTTCATGTAAGAAGTGGACTACTGAATTAAATAGCTGAACTAAAAGGTTTCAGCGTAGGAACAGTTTTTGTTTATATACTGGGTATTTTTTCTCTTTTTTGACAAATTATTATGTAATGTCTACCTACCTACCTACACTGAAACAATTTTTTTTTAATTCAGTATAGCTATGTAGAGCGTCTGATTCTTTTCAAGCATTCCCTCTTGTCTTAAAAATAGGAAACTTGCCATTTCAGTCTCTGCTTCATCTTTCCTGATCGTTGGAGAGTTATTTCATGGCCTGGAAGAAACTTCACCAATAATAACTCCTCTTTAAACTAGCAAGTGTTAGCCTTAGCTATTTTGTACTAAAACCAATAAAATATCTGAAAATATATTAAAGATAATTTAAATTATTTGTCTTCAATACGACTTTTTTCTATTTGGGCACATGATACAGCGAGCTTTATTTCATGAACATTGTTTATCCTATTACCAAAGCTTTTCATGCTAATATTGTACATTAGTTAACATTATCAAATTGCCCTTAGTGCTGTTCTGAATTCCCATTTATAAATCACCTCTACTCTCAGTTCAGCTTCCTGCGAGAATGTTGAAATGAGCAAAGCCCAGGTGAGGGAGCCTGTTTACCTCCCCTGTTGCTTTATTATGCATTCAATTACACTACTGTCACAAAATGGAGTGCAGGGAAGTCAAATGCATTATGTTCCTAATTGTAGTCAGAGATTGATAGTAAGTCAATTCTGTTCCTTTTAAAGTATGCCAGACATAAAAGCAGTGGACCACAGTTATCACTCATCACAACTCTGCCCATACCTCAGTGATAAAAAATAGGCACAGAATTAACTACTAGAGGCAAATACCAATGGAAGTGATGGCTTCTCCTGCTTGATGTCTTTACATCTGGATTGGTTGTTTTTGTGGAAGAGATGCTTTAGACAAACAAGTTACTGAGCTCAATAAAGAGATACAGGTGAAATTAAATGGCCTTAATTAAAAAAAATCCTTGGACTCTGCTAAGAACAGCAGAGAACACTAAACTAATCACTGCAGCTAACTTACAGTGCATAATGTTACTTAATTCTTTTTTAAATACTGTAAGTAGAGAAAAACCTCCCAAATGCAGACATGAGTCCTTCCTTTAATACTATTAATAACCTCACCTTTCCACTACCGACTAAGAGGCTGATCTCTTATTAAAAAAATATCTCTCTGCAAGCAGCACCAGCTCCTCCAAGTTAAAAATTTTGGATTCACAGACCAACGTGTACAGCAGAGGCAGATTCTTGCTATAGTATAGCAAACCTCCCAACTCCAGGCCTATGAACTATGCAGTCTACCTTTCAGTAATATCCTCCTACTTCAGCATACATCCAACAAGTAGACGTTTTCATTCTGAGTCTGGAATGGGTTCCTATACATTGTGCTGATTTTCAATCACCAAGCCGCCTTGGCCCCTTTCTCTTTGTTGACTGACGGGAAAAAACATTTAGCAGCTAGCAAACAGCCACAAGGGTCTTCTCTATTTCTTTGCTGGCTGGTAGAACTTATCCAAAGATGATACAGCAAGATGGCTGGGACCAATGGTGATTTTTTTTGGCCCAGGTATTCGGTTTTATTTTAAGAAAACAAAGAGATTTACTCAAGCAACAACAGGAATGCGCTAAGACCTTGTCCCCTTAGTTTTGGTAGGTCCTACAAAAACAGCCTTGCGAGTCGGTGGCGGTGGTGGACGGTTTCGAACAAGTAGAACAACGCTGGTTTTGGGGCGGCTGGCACCAGCTTTGGCTGCTCAGTGAGCCTGGGATCCTTGCCCCTTAGACGCTGTCCCTTTAACACGGTGCGGCGGCAGGGCGAGCCTGCCCTGCAGTGGGCCCCGGGAGCCGCGGGGGGTCGCTGTTCCTACGGCAGCCGCCTCCCCCGCCCTGCCCATCGCTGCCTGCTGCTCCGCCCGCTCGTTGGTCCTTCCTTTTCCTGCGCCGCCGTAGCGTCCGAGTGCGAGCCGGCTGGTCGCTCCCCGCCATGGTGAGACAATCCAGCCCCATCCGCCGCTGCGCGGGCTCTTCCACGCCCGGCCCCGGGGCTCGTGCTTGCGGGGGGCGGGGGGATCCCCGTCGGCGTGGAATGGGGGGTCGGGCTTTGGGGGCCCGGCCCGGGGGCCGACTCCTTCCCGGCTCAGCTAGGCCGGGGCGGCTCGGGCCGGCGGGCGAGGCCGCGCAGGGCCCCCAGGATGTGGGGGTGGGGTTGGGGTTTGTGCCGCCCGGGCTGGGGCTCGCCGCTGCGGCCCGGTGCTGCTAATCCACGTCCTGGGCGCTCCCGTCCCTCGGCCCAGCAGCGCCCCGCTGCCCCGGGGATAGGCTGTGGGCGCCCCAGCTCCGCGGGAGGCGGCCCCGCTCACTCCCTCCCCGAGCCAGGCCTGTAGGGGCAGGAGGCCGACTGGTGGCGAGCGTTCGGGTAACACGTGGCTTTGATTCCATGGGGGCGGGGGTTGGGTTGGCCCGCCCCAGGCACAGAGTGTCCCCCGGAGACTTGTGATGGGGGCGCTTGTGATAGCGTTAGGGCAGGCTTCGTGGTCTCTACTTGTGATTGTGGCACCCGTTGAGATCTGCCGATGTCCATTGACTCCCACTGAGGTCCTGCTGCTCCCTCTGAGGTCACGGTCAGCTCCATGTTCCTCAGGCCCGGTTGCACCAGTTTACATGTGAGGTGAAATCTCTTTAACTAAGCCTGTGCGGCTTTGAAGGGGTTTACCTTGATGCGGAGTGTCCCCGCGCACACAGTTGCACCAGTCTACTTGAATCTGTTTAGCCTCATCCCTTTAGTTAAACCACTGATGTGTAAGCAAGACCTTACAGGCTCAGGCTGCATCTGGAGGGAGTTCTCAGAATGCAACTCGTTATATGGGAGTGTGCCTTCAGTGTCTTCCCTGTGTCTCTTCTTTTTCAGTCGTCCCACAAGACATCCAAGATCAAGCGATACCTTGCCAAGAAGCAAAAGCAGAACCGACCCATCCCACAGTGGATTCGCATGAAAACTGACAATAAGATCAGGTAAAAACAGCTATGATTTTCTTAGAATACACAGCTGGCTGCCACACCTGATCAAAAATACATATGGGCCTTGTCTACATTACACACTTCTGCTGGCATATGGGGGTCGGGATTGTGACGGTCCATGATCAACACAGCTGTGCTGGCCAAAGCCACTAGTTGTACAAATGCCATCTGCACTGTGAGTAATGGTAGGAGGATGGAAGAGCCTTGTACTCATGGATGTGTGGTGAGGAAATATCATGCAATTTCCCTGATGGCATCCATCCCCCTATCCTGGAATACAGTGTCTGGGGAACCTTACTACTAAAGAATTTGCTTCACTGAATGTCTGCTGCTGGTGATAGACTAATATATAAAGTTTGGAGGATTTGTAACCACAAATCATTACCAGAATGCGTGTGTAGACCAAAATACTTGAATTTGTCTGCCGTTGTTCTAAGATGTATTGCTTGTCGGTACTTGCTTGTGCTAAACTTTAAACAAACCTTAAACTACAACACCACTTCAAATAAAAGAATCGAACTGTATTTCTCTTTTATTTGGACTGCAACACTTGATGCTGTAAAGCAGAGGAACGGTTGTGTTTCTTAAGGTGCCTTGTGTTTTTTCATATCCTCAACTGATGCAGGTGAAATACACAGCTCTTTGCAGGAATAACGCTTTCTGTTCATCAGTATATGTATTTTTTTTATAGTTTATTTTTTTTTTTCCATTGCTGAGTTCTTTTTTTCTCTTTGAGTGAGTGTAGCTAGTGGTTAAAGCAGAAGGGTGGGAATCAGGATTCTTGGTTCTTTTGCTGTCACTACTGCTAATTTTCTCTTTGTTCGGGAAAAGTCACTTTGCTCTGTTCCTCAGCTTACCTATTTGTATAAGGGGCATAGTAGCTGTCTAGCTCTGTTGCAAGCATGTTGAACATTAGCATTACTAAAGTGCATAATTTTAGTTATTTTTGTCTTCCAGCACTTAATGCACTAAAATCATCAGTTTTCTGCCCAAACTATTTGATAAAGCAGGCTGCAATTACAGTGCTTCATTCTGTGGGAGTACTGCCATTATCCTGCTGAGAGTAACTCTGTTAATATTGCCTTTGATTTCACCTATGCATTGGTGAAACCGCTAACCATTAACATGTACAAGTATGACATTTATAACTTTTTGCAGGTTTTGAATGAATAATTCAGTGGATTTCCCTGCAGGAGTGCTTTCTCCGTGCTGCAGTGCATTGCCCTTGTGTTCTCAGAAGCCACTTCTGTTAGGAATGTGAATGAGTTTTGTTTTGGTAAAAATGATACTAATGGTGATATTTTAAGAGCTAACCAGTTCTTTATTGCCAGCATTGAACTGATGAATTCTAGGCTATTCGTGACCGTCTTCTCTCCTAAAAGCGGCACAGTGTACGTACATGCTCAGTGCTGCTGTCTCTTGGTAAATTTGCCTTCCTGGGAACGTTCACCTTTTTTTAAAGCTGCTGATATTATTATGCCAACATGGGTTCATGCCTAGTGAAAAAGGAAAGCAAGTACATATAGAAAATGGTTTTAAAAGTGAATATGCAGTAATTTGCTGTTAACAAAATTAATTGACAAATTGCCAGCTAAACCTTTACAAGAGATTCTAGCTCCTTCATTGGTGGGTTAATTCGGAATGTGATTGTAGTCTGTAACATATGCTCAAGTGTGCCTTGCTTACTAAGTGTGTTGCTTTTGTTCTAGGTACAACTCCAAAAGGAGACATTGGAGAAGGACCAAGCTGGGCTTGTAAAGAGAAAAGCTGCTCTAATGGGAACTCTAATGGCATATGTATTTCTCCTGCGACCTGGAATATTAATTACTACAAAGGCTTGCAACTGCTACATTTTTGAGTGTTGAATCTAGTCATGTCCCCTCCTCCATGTCCACCCCCCCTCGCCAAAAAAAACCAAATAAACAAACGCCAACAAACCCACAGTCTTGAAAGATAACTTTAATAGACTATTTGAAATAATTGTAACTGAAAAATGAAGACCATGTTCCTTATTTCTGTGCTCAGATGTATTGACTTAATTTGTATTGCTAGTTTATAGGTTTGTTAATAAATATGAGCATTATTGATTCTTTGAATTAATGGTTCTGGCTGAATTTATTACATGCATTGTGTGAACTGGGTGGATTAATCAGGAGAATACAGACTGAAATTAATGTGACCGTTATCACTGTGTGAGAAAAGATTCTGCCATCTCAGTCTATATCTTGTTTGAAACGAGCAGACAATACTAGTATCCCCCTCTTGTACTCTTTTGCCATACTCATATATTAAAAACCAAACTAATTATGCAATTTAGAAATATGAACTTGCTTTTAAAAGAAAACGTAAGTATTTTAGAAAGAGGTAGCTGAACTAGTGAGGGTCACACTCATGTAGAATATGAAAGGGACTCTACATGAATAAGTAAAATAATCAAATGCTTTTAAAGCAAACTGGAAAATCTCCAGTTACTAGGATATTCTATGCTATGTTGTCTTAGTCTTTATGATCTGGCCCCAAGTCCTTTTGCAGTGATTAGGATGTTGTATATTCTCCAACCTGCATGGAATAGAAAGCAACGTATATTGAGAAAACGAGGCATGGAGCAATCCATGTGCATTGGCTGCTTCTTGGACAATTAGTTGTGGTGAACAAAGTTTTATGTTGCAGATCCACTTCCAGTCAATTTTTTTATTCTCAAATAGCCAGATTTAATTTTGGAAACGTGCATTTGCATAGTCACTTTAATCCACACAAGATTTCAAAGGGATATAAAAAGTCAACAGTGAGATTTTGCAGATTGACTGGGCATGAAACTAATCTTTCCTAGTTAGCCCTGTGTTTAAATGTCATTTCAGCACTGAGGACTATCTCCCCACTTTGACCAGCTATCATCACAATTGAATGATTAATGCTTCTAGTTACAACGTAATCAAAAAATGAATGATGGTTTAGTGAGGGTGAAGGAGGTTCAGTGGGTAGGAGCAACTGTATATTTTTAAAAAGGGGAGGAATAGAGGTTGGGAATAGAACTGGTTGAATCTTCAGTACCATGGAATTGTTTATTCCTGCACTCAGCAGCTATGACTCTTCACTTGCAGTTACATAGCACCTTACATGCAAAAATGGAAGTTCTACGAAGATTTTTCAAGTGGGGGAAACTGAAACAGTGAGGTCACACTGCATCTGTGTCAGTTTAGAACAGCCCTAACCTGGTCCCCTGCTCTGCATCATGTTTGGTCTGGTATATACGTTCTGGTTACCATAGCAATGGTTTTATGTCTGTGTGTTGAGTTGGCTGAGACCAAGCTAGCTTGGTGCTGAATGGAGCAGAGGAGTGAGCTGCAATTGCTGTCTCTTCTGTGGGGAATTTAGTTGAAACCCAGTTACCTGGTGGCAGCACACCACATCCTGGGGAAGCTTTATTCCTTTATCACTGCACCCTGTAGGATTAGCAGAGCTGCTTTCAATTTTTAAGAATAGGTAGAGTTGCTGGCAATGCTAAGGTGCAGCTTATGCTGAGCGAGGTCAAAGATTTTGCTTGAGGCAGTTGTTGCGTCTTACACAACTACCCCTCCTTCCAAAGGCATTCTGGAAGTCCACGTTACCAAAAACAAGGGAGTTAGTGTTCTGTATCAGCCACAGGACACATCAGTAATATCTGATTTTCCAGCACCCCTTCCTGGGGATGTGTGATAGATGCCTAATTTCTGCATCACTTGGGTGGGGGGAAATAAGACACTGCAACAGGAGATGAGCAGGAAGCATTAATAAAGATGCTTCAAATCTAAGTGGAGACCACATAAAAGTATTCGCTCCCAATATTTTTTAGAGGAGCGTCCTCATGTTCAGAGGTCTTCCAGAAGCCTGTGTCTGAAAGCTTGACCCACAGAGTCTCTTATAAGCTCTCCTTATGTTTTTTATTGTTTATCCAAAAGTTTTTGTGGATAAAAAGTTTTGTGGGATCCTGAATTTCTTCTTTCTCCACATGTACAACCGCTGAGGAAGGAACCTGTTGTTTGAGGCAGCAGGCATCACTGAGGAAGGCTGAAAACCAACCGTTAGATCCATCAATCCCATCTTTCACCATTCTTGTTTATTTCCTTTCATAAGTCCGGGCAGGAGCGATCAAAGCCATTATACCAACCAGGATAGGCTGCTGACAGTTTCTCCCTAGCATGAGGGTCAGGGCTTGGATGAAACCAGTTATTTTACAGTCTTGAAAGTAGAACTAGACAATCTTGTTTTAGAAGGTATTTGTGGCAGGCAATAAGAAACTGAATTGGTTACTCTTTCTTGTATAACTATTACTACTGTTATTATGCTATTTTATCAGACAATGGCAATTTCGAGCAGGGATTTGCTTTTTTTCTCAGGAAAATAACTCTTTATAATGGATTTTCAAACATTTCCCCACTGAATCTTTCTTTTGATTCAAATTCTAACTTAAAGGAACAATGTCCAGACATATTTAGCCCCAAACTGGGGTTTGGTGAAAACAAGCTTTTAGAGCATCTTGGCCAAAAGAGCCCTTTCTGTATTTTAAATTATTATTATTCTATTTTTCAGTTTACGTAGATTGTAAACTCTTAGGGACAGGGATTGGCTGTTTATAAAGAGCTTAACACAATGAGGCTTTGGTCTGGACTGAGGCACTTATATATAGTTCAGTTCAATAAGTGTTCCTCTGCAGTCCTTAACCCAGACTTTGCAAAATTGTGCTAATGCACAAGAAACAGGAAATCAGAGCTAAGGTTTTCAAGGCTGCACAAGGAATTTGGAATATGCCTGGGTCCCACTAATTGCAATGGAAATAAAGTGTCCAAATTCCCAAGGCACCTTTGAAAATCTTTGCCTAAGTGGACTAGGAACTGACCAGTCTGTTCTCATTATCTGTGCTGAGTGAAATGCAGAGTAAATTGGCCTGGTCAGTTAAAAAAATGCTGTTCATAAAATAAGTGAGGCTATTTTGTTTTATATATATTTTGAATGTGATTGTTCCTCTGTAGGTATACAAATGTGCAGTGGAGGAAAGACGGCATGGGATCACTAGCTATGACATGGGATTCTGGGTAAGCAGAGTAAACACGGGGAATGGGGGGACTGTAAAATTGAAGGAGTTCCTTCTTTTCAGGAACTTGTAACTATAACATACAAGTTCCAAGGCTTACCTGTGGTGAGCATGTAATAATATTATGGATAGTAAATAGGTCTGTGCTCTTGCTCCCTTTGAAGCCAATGTCTAGACTCTTTGGGAGCAGAATGGAAGCTCAGAGCAGTGGACAAATGGAACAATAAATGCCATTAGGTTTTTTTGTTAGCTGCAGGAGTTAGACCTCCTGCTAGAAATCATTTAATTTTATTTTCAGTTAGTTTTGGACTAACTTTGCAGTTGTCATTTGAATTTCAGTTTAATAGAATTAAAGTCTAGTTCTGCTGTGAGAAGAGATTATGGAAAAGTGGCATCTTCTTAGAACTGGTCCCCAGACAGTGTTCAACCCAATCAGTTTTGAAGCAGATCTAGTTAGATCAGAACAGCCCCCAGAGTGGACACAGTTACACTTATACTGATATAAAGGCATGTATACTGGAATAATTTATTCCCCATTGCTATATCTTTGTTTTTAAACACAGAGTTAAAGCAGTACAAAAAAACCCACAGAATAGAGCAGGTGTTACCTAAATAGATCCATTTGCAGTGTGCATTATATATCCTAGCTGATAAAATAAATCTTTATTTCTATTAACCCTGCAGACCCAACACAACTGGGAGTCAGCTGGATTCTATCTCACATCATTAATTGTTTACATATTCCTGGTTAGTTACATCTGTGCAATCTCAGTGAAGCCTCTAGAATTGCACAGATGTCACTCAGAGCCTAATTTGGCCTGCAGGATCCTTATTAGTGGTGATGATGCACAGCAAGGAAAGAAACTAGCTTGAGTCTCAGAGCCCATCTTATATTTCCAGGGCTGGCCATTAAAGGAAAAAACATCATTTCCCCTTATAAATGGAGACGATGAGCATGGAACTCCAGAAGACCATTTTACAATTACTTTTCAAAGGAGACCCATACTATAAATAAAGGAGACAGTTAAAAATTAACTCATTCTGTGTGAAACTAAAGGTATGACAGTTTGTTTTAGGACATTCTGAGCAGCCCAAAAACTTAAAACAAGTTGAGCAAAGTTCCATTTTTCTTATGAATAACATACAATTCAGACAGGTGACTAGTAGGATTTACCCTTTTAATACTTACAAATAGGAGCAGTGATACATTAGAAAGAGAGATTAGCAGCCTCCCTTGTTTCTCTGGAGTGTCACTTCACAGCATGACCTCTGTGCATTGGTATGTTTGTTGTTCTTATCTATATACCTTTCCGTTTCTCAGAACAATGTCACCAACTCCTCCTTACCCTAGGAATGTGATCTAAGTTCCATTCCTCTGCATGGACGTGGAACCCACCTACACACACTCCCCCCTAATCTATCCCCCTTTCCCTCCTACCCAGGACTCTGTTTATTAATTTAAAATCTTCAAACCCAGGTGTTCAGAAGTAGTCTGAGTGTTCCTAGCTCCCTTCCTTTTCTTCATCCTCTGGGTGTGCCTGGCAGACTGTCACTTTTAAATAAGCTGCTTCCCTCCTCACTCCACTGTTTTTTCTGTGCTCTGCCACTAGCGTCAAATTTAGGACTTAAGATTTTTATTTGACACAGGAAAAAATAGCTTATCGAAAAAAAGAAATGCACATGATCTAAGGGCAGGCTACCTACTGCAGCTGATATTTCCTTCCCAGGGCATTCTGAAAGCACACCAAGTTTAGTGGTATTACCTGTTTTCTGTATTTTTTCTTCCTAAGCAGAGACATGCATGAAAAGAGGATTTTTGGTTTTGGAGTTTCAGCTGCTGTTTATTCCCCACCTGAAATCCAAATCCTCTGTGACATCTCAGTGGGTCACTGTGAAATGTTTAATGCCATTCTGCTAGCTCCCTCTGTCCAAGGCCCTCTGAGCCCCTACAGACAATCAACCTAATCTCAACCCCTCACTGTGAAATAGGGATGTGTCATTATCCTCAGTTGGAAAAAAGGAAACACAGGCATGGAGCAATGAAGTGACTTCTCCAAAGTCACAGGAAAAGCCTCTTGCAGAGCCAGAAATAAATTCGCAGACTCCTGCCATCCCCTCCTGTTCCTTAACCACAAGACTGCACTTCCTCTGCCACGCTATCCTGTGACTTGCGCCTTTGGGCAGACAGCTACTCATAAGCAGTGACAGCAGAAGAACTAAAGGTAAAATAGCACCTCTTTCTATACTCCTGTTCTGAGTTACAACACTGGAGCAGGAAGGGAAACAATGTAAACGATGCAGAGGAGCC
Source organism: Mesoclemmys tuberculata (assembly GCA_007922155.1). NCBI lineage: Eukaryota > Metazoa > Chordata > Testudines > Chelidae > Mesoclemmys > Mesoclemmys tuberculata. Next base: position 12,197,664 of record ML675622.1, on the reverse strand, counting down.
TGCTTATAAGGTGCTCTAATATCTGGATGCTCTGCGTATATGCCCTGGCTAGCTGTGCAAAATCTGAGTAAATGGGCCTGAGAGGCACTTGTGTGAGGGTTGAGGTTGGCAGGTTGCACTTCTGGGTCTCCATTCGTGATGGAGAGGTTCTGCAGCAGAAGAAATGTCACTGGAAGAGGCTTCCGTTATAGAAGCCAAACAGTTACCAAGGGCCATATCCTGCTCCCCCCCCAGGGACACGTGCACAAGCCCTAAGCACATGGTACAAGGTTTGCAGTGGCTCAAGGGTAATCTCAATGCACCAGCTGCCATTGGTTAGTTCTGGCTCAGCAATCATCTCGTGTACCAACCCTTGCCACCCCATTGCTTCCCTCCACACTCCATCTCCCCTCCACCTCCCCCGCCAACAAGCTGCTCTTTAAAACTAGTTCACAGGTAACAGCAAACTGAGGCTCAGCCACAAAGGACAATTTAAAGCTCTTGGAAGAAGGAAAGCGCCTGTCTGAATATGTTCCTGAAGGATGACAGCCTTCTCAACATGTGGCTCGTCCGTTCGGCACCAGAGCTCCCAGCCTGTCTGGACGGCTTGCAGTTGTTGTTGATGTTACATGCCCCAAGCGGGGCCAGGTCTTCCTCCAAAGCTCCTGCCAGCTCCTTCAGCTCCCTGGAGGCATCTTCTCTCAGGTACTGCCAGGCCTTGCGGCCACTGTGGTCCCTCAGGCTCGTGTTGGCACTGTAGGCTCCCACCAACACCTTGATGACCATCTCATGTCCCTGCAGGGCAGCCAAGTGCAGGGGGGTCAGTCCACCACTGGCTGTGGGAACGTTGACGTCCACGCGGCAGCCCTTCTTCTCGGCACAGGTCATCACCTCGATCAGAGCCTCATGAAAGCCGTGCTTGGCCAGCCAGTGGAGGGCAGTGAAGCCTGTCACAAAATCTCTCCTGGCCAGCAGGGTGGGATCTATGTCTAGCAACCTCAGGAGGCTCTCACTGTCCCCCTGGGCCACCGTCAGCATCCACTCGTGCTCGAGGGGGTCTAGGGCTAAGGCCAAGTCATCAGGGCTCTGTTCCAACCGCTGCTCCGGCTCTTGGTGCATCTCCACAGCCAGGCTGCTGCTGCTGGCGATCTTCTGAGCAGTTGAAAGCCACATGGCTCCCTCGGCTCCACTGCTGTGCAGTAGGATCTCCTTCAGACCTCTCCTACGTGTGCTACCCCGGCCTATGGAGAGCCTGGCTGTGTCCGAGCTCACTTCCCAGTTACCTGAACCTCTGCTACCCATTCCCAGGCTTCTGATCAGGTTCCTCTTCTGTGGCTGGTGGGGACTCCCGTTCCTCACTGCTGTTGCTGCTGTGGATGATGATAATGCCTGGACTCTGGGGTTGGATGCCTGGCTGCCAGTAAGTGCCTCTACTTGAGACTGGGAGGCCACTGGCAACCCCCCTTGGTCAGTGCCCTTTGGTACCTCCAGACGCTCTTCCTTCTGCATCCTGGCCATGATTTCTCCTCCTGCAGGCTCCACCATCCCCAAGAGCCGCTCCTGTGACTCCCCTAGAGGCATCTGTCTCCCTTTAAGGCATGGTTGGGGGCGGGGCTCCCTGTGATGGAGTAGGGAGATGTGGTTCCCTGTCCCGATGAGACTCTGACTCCGACTCCAGTCTTCCCTCCAGAGCTCTCCAGCTGCAGAGCTTCCTGATTCTGCCTTAGAAATGTTGCAAAGAGGAACCAGCGGTTAGTTTCTGTGCTCAGGGGCAAGACACACTTGTTGTGAAATAAGTTACAGGCAGCAGCAGATTCTGATCTGCTAGCAGCACACCCTTCTGTTGATCACTGATTTTCAAAGACTTCAGAGTTTGCCATTTATTTGCAGAGGGGATGCCAGAGCAATCCGCCCCCTGCTCCCTGTCCCCCCTCTCCAAACTACTTGCTCCCTGGTTCTTAATATTCAATAGCTCCCCCGACAGGGACTTGTGTTTTCTCTTCTTCTCTCTAGATTTTGGTAGCTTATATGATAACAGAACTACATTACAACAAACTGTCCAGCTGGATCTGCAGATCCGGGACCCACTTGACTTCCTCCTTCCTACACACAAATCAATGGTAACAGCAGACAAAAAAAAAAAAAAAAAAAGGAGCTCAATCCATTCAAGATGAAAGCAAGCAGTAACTTTTCCCCTGGAACGGCTGCCGCTTACCTTTCCAATTGCTCCTGTGCTGGGTGGGAGAATAGAACTGTCTGATCTAGTCCTTCTGGGCAGTGTTCCCAACCTGCCTTTTGTGGGGTAGCTCAAGGCTGCTGGCAGCAGCCGGTTTCCTCCTCTGAGAGTGGGTTCTCCCCAGACACACCAGCCTGCTCCTTGCCAAGTTCCTTTGTGTGCAGGTTGCCACGGGTAAGTTTTGCTGCACAGTAAAAGCTGTGGTGGGACCTTTGTCCTCACTTTCGACTGAGACAGATTAAGCTGCTGCTGCACGTGACTTTCTTTTCTTTTGCAGGCCTGGCACTAACCTCAGCTGTTGGTGATGGGAAACCAAATGCACCCACTTCCTAGAGAGCAGAAGAATACGTGCTGGCCACCGCCCCAAAGCCTTCAGCCTGTAACGTTACAATTGTGGGCCCCAAAAGGAGGCATGCAGGTAAAACCAGTTGGGCCAGGCACTTTAAGGGATTCCCCTGGAGCGCAAACAGCCTGATGGTGCAGCACCCCTGAAGATAGCAAGGCACAAGAAGGAAAGTGAGAGAAGCCTGTGTTTGCATGAGATGGAAGTAACTAACTGTAGGTCATAAAGGGCTGGGCTAATCTATAGGTTGAAAATTTCTAGGCGCTGCTGAACAGCTTCTAAATGGGCATGTCCCTGTTTTTCATTCAAAGAGCTTGAAAGATCAGTGTGAGGCAGTTATTCCCCTCCCTTGGAAGCTCCTTGTGACCGAGTGTGGCTTGCTCTGTGAGTGTGAGAGTGAGAGAGAATGACTGACTGCCATCTGCTGAATGGAATCAGAGCAGTTCAGCTGTATGTCATAGGCTCTATACTGACAGCAACTAAGAGAGATTCTCCTAACTCAAGTACTAGAAACCTGTGCTTTTGAAGCAACCAGACCTGGGCCCTATTTCTTCCATTGCCTTGAAGTTCTGAGCAGCTGCTGTGTGCAGCAAAGTGACACCTTCAGCTATGAACACACACACACACACACGCAGAGCTCACAGGAAACAGGTGTCCGCTTTCATTTTAAGTCACTCAGCAATTCAAAATGTCTAATGTGTGGGTCAGCTAATTTGCCTTCTTATTAAGCAGATCTAGAATGTGGCAAACAGTGTCCCATTGGCAATAACCTCTCATCCTATCCAAAGGGCTAGAAGTGCCAACAGCCTTGCCAGCTCTAGAGAGCTGTCGCTTCCCCTCTTAATTGCATAGTAACACAGAGAGGGTTAGGTTGCTGGCCCTTGACTCAGAGCCTGCCATACAGAAGGAGACCAGGCTGTGGCACACTTGTGCTGCTCTCAGGCAGTTCAAGAGTCAGCCGACTTCTGCGGGGTAAAAGCTAACGAGGGAACAGGGGAAGCCATTCTCCAGTGCCCAAGCAGGTGAAATCATGGGCAAGCCTAACAAATAAGCCCTTATTTGGTCACTCCTTCTATTGGCCTTTACTTCTAGTTCTCAGAACTGCCGTAGCTGGAAAGCAGCGTGCAGGTTGCATGCTTCCCTATACGTCGCACCAACAGTGTAGCTAAAGCCTGAGAAGGGACAGTCTGGCTGGAGGGATGTGTACAGCCCTGCAGCTCTACTGAGACTACAGTCAAGGGGTCCAATAACTGTACTGGAGACTGTGTGGTAGAGAGACCTGCACTAGGAAGTAGACCCAGCTAACTTCACGGAGGCTGCCAAACAGCCACGGTAGCTGTTGTTATAACTTACTTGTATGGCAGTTGCGCCTAACAGCCGAGTCTTGAACCAGGCCCCCATCGTGCTAGGCGCTAAACAAAGACAGACAAAAGGATCATCTGTGACATGGCAGTCTATCCCTTTAAGGATCAGAGGGGCTGGGGAGCAGCTAGACCTGTTCTGGGGTGTCTAACCGAGACAGGATTTGAACTGGAAACCTTTGAGTCAAGACTGACTGTTAAAGACTCTCTTGTGCTTCCTTTTTTTGGTGGTGAGGAGGAGGGTTTGCAGAGAAACATACTCAAGGCGTGAGCTATACACAGCAGACAAGATGCTAGGCAGGACACTTGCTATTTGAAATGTTTTTCATTCCTTCAAGGATGGTGCTTTGTTTTTGGTAAGAGACTGGGCTGGCAATCGGGAAAGAGCAGAACAGCACAGAGAGGCCTCCAAAGGGCGGATCCTTTGGTGACTGCAACGATCTAGCAGCTTAGAGCTGCACCGCTCGCACAGGGCCCTGCATTGCTCATAGACTCATAGACTCATAGGTCAGAAGGGACCAATATGATTATCTAGTCTGACCTCCCGCACAAGGCAGGCCACAAAACCCTACCCATACACATTTATAACAACCCCGAACCCATGACTGAGTTATTGAAATCCTCAAAAGTGAGATTTGAAGACCTCAAGCTGCAGGGAATCCACCAGCAAGCGACCCATGCCCCATGCTGCAGAGGAAGGCGAAAAACCTCCGTGGCCCCTGCCAATCCGCCCCGGAGGAAAATTCCTTCCCGACCCCAAATATGGCGATCAGCTAAACCCTGAGCATGTGGGCAAGACTCACCAGCCAGCACCCAAAAAAGATTTCTCTGCAGTAACTCAGTTCCCATCCCATCCAGCATTCCCACAGACCATTGAGCAGACTTATCTGCCGATAATCCAAAATCAATTGCTCAAATTAAACTATCCCATCATAACATCCCCTCCATATACTTATCAAGCTTAGTCTTGCTCAGAGCTTCTCTGGCCCAAACCCTGCTCAGCGCCATGGTTTGCATGAACCCTCCCGTCCTCACTCCGCAGTGGGAGGCAGATACCTCACTACTGCTACTGCAGCCTTAAAGCTGTGGCAGCTACTACTGCTGCGGCTGCACCCCTGCCTGATTCTCAGTTCCTCTGAGGCCTTTCTGTGCTGCTCTACCATGCCCCTGGAAGACGTGCTCCCCAGACCAGATAGAACAGGTGTAAGGACTCCAGGCTAGCTCTGCTGGCAGCCTCTGGCAATGGGGTCCTGGAATGGCAACGCTGTGAGCAGGAAAGGGGGAATGGCTGGAATGTACTAAGCTAAAAGGGGGCCATAGGAGAGAGTTAATGCAGCTAGAAGGTGCACTAACGTACACCACAGGCAGCACAAAGGTAGCTTAAAGCCACTGTCCCAAGGGCAGGAACAGAGGTACCTAGAATGGGGATTTGAAACAGGGCCTGGCTGCTTCTCTCTTTTCTTCTATCTCCATTAAGTGGCTCCCCAAAAGCCAGGTGATTTGAATTAGTTTTTAAACACAGAGCCAAACGGCACATCCTAGAATGCCCCCAGCAATGCCACTGAAGTCACTGGTCCGTATGTGCTTGTAAAACTGGCACACAAGGAGCGACAAATAATGAGCCTCTCTTTTGCCTTCTCTTTTCCTCTGACTCTTACTGGGCAGAGAGCACTGCGCTGGGATGTTGTGCTGTCATCCGGCTGATGACTTTGGTCTCTGGGTTTTAATCTCTGTCCTCTGAAGAATCCTAATGAAAACGACCATGACAACTTGTGTTTTAGGCAAAAGGCAAGGGAGGTCCAAAACCTGAGGACATTCCGAGCAGATGACTGTCTTCCCTGTGCCATTAGGATACTTTCTTTCATAAGAAGCAAGGGAAATGCAGGCAGCTGATAGCGTGCTGTATGTGCAGGGGATGTCAGGCAGCTATTAGCAAAGGGAAATACAGCAAGTATTGTATTAAAGGTCAGCATCGCTCGGAGGGGACTCCCTGCTTCACTGGGAAGCATTCGTGTTTTCAGCACGAATCCCTGAGGCACTTGCTTGGTCCCATATGTTGTTCTAATGAGTCTCTGCAGCAGCTCTGTCCTGCTGCACCACCCCGATCATCCTGTTGTGGCCGTCCGTATGGAGCTATTAGAAATCTCCACCGTGCCTCATCAGTAACTCCATTTACGGACATCTGTTCGGACCGAATGGGGCACGCCTCGGCACTGCAATGTGGTGTGGAGCAAAAAGGGATGGGACGCTCCAAAGGGAGGGGGATGTGCCACCTATGTGACCCCAAACTCTGCAGAAGCCCCTCCATGGGAACCCAGGCAGTAAGGTTTGCATTGCTGTTCCCTTGCCTCCATACTCCCCCCCTCCACTTGTCCCAGGGTCATAATATTTGGGCTATTGAAAAAGGAAATAATTACCCTTGTGAGGCTCTAACATTAAGCATGGCTGTTTCTAGGAAAGGATAGGACTGGAGTCTTTCCTTCCATTGTTGTTCTACTAAGAAATAGTATAAACCGTGAGGGCTCCTATGGAATGCTAAGTGGAGGTGACATGTACAAGCAAGTAATCTTTGCTGGCTTTTATTTCCAGGGGCCATTACTGTAGCCATGGTGAGATCAGCAGAGCGGACATGAGGGGCAGCGCTTGCTGCTCCATGTTGCGTGAAGTAAACCTGGCTAATGTATTTGGTCGTGTGATTTAGTGGCTGGTTCAGCACAGTAGACAGGCTTCCTTTGTATGCAAATGTAACATTCTAAAAAGAAACTGGCCGTGCTGGCAGGGCCCAATCCTGTGAGGTGCTGGCTGCCTTTGGAGTCCAGGATTGGGCCCACACTCTGGCTCATCCCGTTTGAACCATCTTGTCTGCCTCTTTTGCTTGCAAACTCCTTGGGGCAGACCCAGAGTTGTTCTCTATATTTTGTACAGGACTGAGCACGCTCTGGGCGCTTAACAAATCATAAGGATCATCGCAATCACTGCATGTGCACATGAAAGGGCTCATTCTTGCGTCCATGGAAGTCAGTGGAAGTTTTTGCCCTTTACTTTTGTGGGAGCAAAGATAAGCCAGAATGCCAATGTCTGACATGATGTCACCACTCCTGTTTTTCCATAGATCTTTATTATTAATAATGTACTAGGTTTGTGATTCCAACCCGTGGCCTTTCGGAGACCCAGGTTCTTTCAGAGTGGCCCTCCTTCTGACTACAGAAGGGAACTGCCTCTTAAGTACCCAGGCGGAGCACATTGCTGGTGTAGGCTCCTTGCTGCAGCCAAGGGGGCTGGAGATCAGTGCTCCCTCCCCTGGCTCCAGCAAAGAGCAAAGCACTCTGCCTGTCTCCCTATGTGCTGGGTCCCTGCTGGAGCCCGAGGAAGGGGAGCACTGATCTCCTGTCCCCCTGGCTGCAGAAGGGAGCCACTGCCTAGAGACCCAGGTGAAGCGCACGGTTTTCCTGCTGCAGCCTGGGGGATGGGAGATCCTCCTCGCTGAACTCCTTCCTGCTGGCTTCAGTGGGGGTGGGGAGGAATGGGGACTGCTGGTGGAGACTTGGTGGTCCTTCAGGGTTGTAAAAATCATATTTGTGGCCCTTGAGCCAAAAAGGTTGGGAACCCCTGGGTACTCCTTCTCTCAGGATGGCTTTGATCTGCTCAGGTCTCCAGCCACCTTTCTTCCCCTGCCCTTTTCCTTTTCTCCCCCTTTCCTTGATCATCTCATTTCTCCTCCTCGCTCTTTATCTGTCTACAAAAAGGGTGTTGTAGGGTGGCTGTACTTTATATTAAAGCTAAGTCAGCCAGTCACCTTGGCCTTTTCCCTTTTTACTTAAGCTACATCTCTAATGCAATCTCACCAGTTAAAATGCCTTAAAATTCTAAATTTAAAAGAATAAGACTGTCTGACTTGCCTTTTCAGATGGCTGCCCAACCCCAGAGCAGGGTCATCCCCGTGATCTGTCACTTGTGCCAGTGGACTCAGATCTGGGAAAGGAATCTGCTGTACATCAAAACACACTACCTCTACACAGCACAGACTACGTGGATAGGTAGGTAAATATGCTTGTCTGAGGCTGCAGGAGTGTAGTGCAACTTGAAGAATTGCAGCCAGTTCTGATCAAAACACACTCTGCTCCACAAGTGCGTGTCCTGGAAAGAATTGCCTCTTAGCTTCTGTTTGGCTCGCAGGCTGCTGAACTGAATCAGCAGCATAAGCAGTTTTCTTTTGCAGCTGGGCACCCATTAAAGGAATTGGTAAAAAAAAAAAGGAGGGTTTTTATCTGGAATACTGGCGCTGGAACCCCATGGAGACTGGGCAGCTGAGAAAGCCTTTGTGCAGAATAAGCTTAAACCATAGCAACTTGGGGTTGCCACTTGTCCGAGTTTTACCTGGACAGTCCGGTTTTTGGCTTCTGTTTCCAGATGCCATAACTCCAAAGACAGTTAAAAAGGAAACCAGACTTGGTACAAACGGAAGCAAAATGGTGCCCATCCTGGACACTGAGGCACAGTGAATGATGTACAGTGGGGCTGTAAACTATTTCAGAAAGCCATTTACTTTCTGCCATTACTCTGCTTCCACTAAGAGAGGCCACCCTTTTATAGACAACCTCAGCTACTTATTTTGGTTGAGCCATACCGTGCACCCATTTAATAGAGGAGAGGCTATCTTTGGAGGTTTTTAAGAACGAGTTAGACAAACAGCTGTTAGGGATGGTCAAGGTTTAGTTCAGGGGTAGTCAATAGATGGACCGTGAACCAAATCCCCCAGACAGCCAAATGCTTTTGAATGGACCCCCAAATCATCATCTTATTTTTATTATTTTGGGGTTTTTAAAATTGTTTTCTTTGGCGTCTGGACCTTGACTATACTGTGACCAAGAAATATGGAACAGGACAAAAAATAATTGACTACCTCTAGTTTAACTAGTCCTGCCTGTGTGCAGGGGACTGGACTAGATGACCTCTTGAGATCCCTCCAGCCCTACATTTCTGTGATTCTATGAAGCCCGGATCACTTCAGGAAGCCAAAGCTAGTGAAGGTTAAAAACATAAATGTCCATTTGCTTCTGCTTATGTCTGTTGCCTTTAGTGGCTAGAGAGGACATGGGGAGTCAGGAAAACTGAGGCTCCAGATGACTCTCAGAGCTGTGGGAACTTGGCCAAGTCACTTAACTTCTCTGTGTCTCTGTCTTTCCCTGCAGTAAAACAGGGGTATTTAAGCCCCACCTTTGTAACACTCTTGGAGATCTTCCTCCAGAAGGGGCAGAGTGTTACTAATTATTATTATAGCTCTATAATGGGCAGACACAGGTTTCTAGCTGCTGCAAGAAGGAAACAAGCTGCTTTAACTCTCGTCATGCTAGAAAAATCTGTTTGGTATCAAACCTTTCTGAGGCGGCTGGAGCTCCTTACCTCAGAGAATGGGCCAGGTGCTCCAGGCCTGTTGAGATCACGGTTACGCTGAGCCCACTCTTTAGTTCTTTACTTACACAAGAGTCTCATTGGCTTCAAAGGGAGTTTAGCCTTCAGTGAGTTCACTGCCTTTTTCATTATGATGTCTCAATAGCAATTCTACTTCCTTAGAGCAGCAGATTTGCTTAAGCATTATCGCCGAGAACCTAGTCAGAGATATGGCACTGCCCAAAGGGATCCCCAGAGGAAGAGAAATGAGTGATATGCAGAACTCCACTTCCAGTAGCTCATTCCTGTTTCCTGACATCTAATTACTGCCTGCAAAATATTACCCCAGAACAGCGAATCGTTTGATTCCATGCTATGCCAACAACTTGCCAGCAGAATGTGAGATGGGAAAGCTGAATGGGTAGAGAATGAGCTTCTGCCATCTGGGATCTCTGAAAGATCATCAAACTTACAAGCTTTCTCTGAGGCCACCTGAATATTAAATCATGTTTGCACATGGTTATTTGTTGCTGTGCCCATTCAATCCCAGGAAGCTTTGTTTACTCTGCATGTGAATTCTGGGTCTGCTTCTCCTTTCACATGTCTCACACCAGCATCATTCCAGTGACTTCTGCTGAATTACTCTGATTTACACTGGTGTCTGAGGGGAAGTGAGACTGGGATGTGATCTTGTGAGGTGCTGAATGCCTCCTGGTGTACTTGGCTTTATCTAATCTGACCTGCCTCACGCAGTCCCCACAGAATTTCCCTGAATGAATTCCTGTTTGAACGAGAACAAGTCTCTTAGAAAAACATGCAGTCTTGAGGTAAAAGTTTCCAGTGGTGGAGATTCTATCCCAACCCCCGATGGGTTGTTCCAGTGTTTAATGACCTTTATTAGTATAAATTTGCACCTCATTTCCAGTCTGAATTTGTTTAGCTTCAACTTCCAGCCACTGAATCTCATGATACCTTTGTCTGCTGCTGCCCACTAGTTCTTTAGTGGTTATTGATTATTATTGATTTCCTAATTACTCATTTAAAGAGCTGGGGATAGTAGGGGTCTAGTTCCAGAATCAAAATGATCAAGTTCAGTATCTGGTTAGGCACCCCGTTGTGCACAATGAAGATACACTGAGGGCAAAGCAAAGTGTCAAGCAATTTCATTAGCACAATTAGTAAAGACACAAATGCTCCACGCTGCATACAAAGATAGCAGTAATATAATATTAAGCTAATATTTTGTACCATTCCTTACATCTACTGCACCCCCCCTTCCTTAGGGATTGGTGGTAAGAGACAAGATCCTGCTCTGTCCCTGGCATGCCAAACAAGTCTGATGGTACAGACCTCTCCTTTTATGATGATCTGATCTGTTATGCGGTCTAGGGGCTGTTATGAATATTCATACAAACATCCCGCCTCTGTTGTCCATATCTAACTTCCTCACCCTAATAATGTTGAGATGTCCTTCTCTTATAGGTCAGTATATTAATAATTGTGACCTATTTTCATATACATCAATTCGTTGCCAAGGCAAGTTCGTGGTTAAACTTCTGCCAACATTTCTATCTTAAAATATCCAAGACTAGTATCAGTTCAATGTTCCTATGGGTACCGGGCAGGGCTGTAACCAGGTGGGGCAAGTGGGGCAGCCCTCCAAAGTGCAAAGCCACAGGGATGGAAAAATGGGGAGGAAAAATTATGGGAAAGAGTGGTAGGGGATGCAAATCTGCTTGTTCGCCACAGGTGCTAAAATGCCTAGTTACCGCTCTGGTAATTTTGTCCAGACCTCCCTCCTTCCTGGCCCTTCTAGCGCAATGTTTCCCATTCACCAAAACTCAAGGTCACTGTTGGGCCACTTATTCATGCTAAAGTTCATAGGCCTTAAAGCCTTATGCTAACTGCTTAAGTAAATGCTTTACAGATTGTAGGCTTTTAGGTTCTTTGTCTTTCGGTTAAATTAAATGCTAAACTAGCTCTATAGGCTACACTGAAGAGCCTTCTTATTAAATGTCTGTCCCCCTTGTAAGTAATTATAGCCTGCGATCAAGTCACCCTATAACCTTCTCTCTGATAAGCTAAGTAGGTTGAGCTCCTTGAGGCTTTCAGTGTAAGGCATGCTTTCTAATCTTTTAATCGTTCTTGTGGCTCTTCTGACTGTCATGTATATTGGAATCACTAGAAATACGCTCATTCACTAACGATTCCCCATTCACAATTACATTTTGAGACATGCCTGTTAACTAGTTTTCAATCCATTTAATGTATGCCTTGTTGATTTAGTATCACTCTATTTTTTTAATCTAAATGTCACATGATATTAAGGTAGAGGCTAAGTATGTCACATCAACACTATGACCTTTATCAACCACACATGTAATCTCATAAAAAAGTGATCGTTAGTTTGACAGATCTATCTTCCATAAACCCATCAACACTGGTGGTCCAGAGAGCTCTGAGGCCAGCTCTTTTAACACTCTCAGATGCAAGTTAGCTGAATCTGCTGATTTAACAATGTCTGACTCTAGTAGTGGCAGTTTAACATCCTTCTAAATTATTGTTGGAATGGAAAGTATTTCATCAACATATGATATGAATACATCATCTGACTTTTCCCAAAATACAAAACAGAAATATTTTTGACCACTTCAGCCTTTTCTGCATTATTGAAAATCTTATCATTTCCATTTAGCAATGGACCAATACCATTGTTAGGTTTCACTTTGTTACTAATATACTTAAATGCCCTCTTTTTTATTGTCCTTTTCATCTGTCTTCTTGCTTTCCTTATCAATTTTCTACACTTTACATCTTTTAATTTGTATTCATTGCTCTCAGCCTCCCATTTGTCTATAAAACTCATCATAGCTGTTTTCCCTTCCCGTCAAAAGACTGTTTTGTTTGTGCTTTTGTGTTATTTTTTTGTTTTGTGTGGAGGTCTTTTGTTTGTTTTTTGTGAGGTTTTCTGTTTTTTTTTAAACCAGTGTAGCCTCTTTGTCAATTGTGGAATTGTGGCTTTTTGAGCACCTCATAAAATATTCTTAAACAGTTTCCAATTAGCATTCACATTTTTCTGTTTAAAGTCTTTCTCCCAGCTGATTTGGCTGGTAATTGTTTTCAGGTTTTTGAAATTGGCTCTTTGTAAAATACCAAGTGTGTGTGTGTGTGTGTATATATATATATATATTACTGGTTTGGACTTTATTCTGTTTGCACATTACAAATGTAACCAAGTCATGATCATTTGCAGCTAAGTAACCACTAATTTTTAGTTCTGTGATAAAGATGAATTTGTCTGTCAAGATGAGGTCTAATATAGAATTCTTCTATTGGATGCAACACTTTTTGAATTAGGAAATTGTCATCTATAATTTTTAGACATTCCAAGCATGCTTTAGTATTGGCAGCATGAGACCTGCAGCATATATCACCCAGATTGAAGTCCCTCATGATAAATATAAAGGACCAAATCCCTTCAGATAAGCACGCTATTGAAGTCAGTAAGAGTTGTGCTTTTATGGTGCAGATCTTGGACCATAGAATTTGCTGAGATGGGAAAAAGGTCTTTTTGGCTATATGGAACTATTGCTCGTTGAAATTAATGGGGTATCTCCATTGATTTAATAGGTATTAGATCAGGCCCTTAGTCCAGCCCCCAGGGATCAATACACTTCCAAATACTTTTTTCTGGTCAGTTTTATGATACATGTCCATTTTAGTGCAGGCCTGAAAATTGGAAGTAAATAGTAAAACTGCTACTAGCTAAACTGGGGAAAATAAAAGATTTCTCAGATGTCTCCTAACAAGCCAAGCACATTTTGCTTTTTCACTCCGATTAACAAGAAACATGACAAGTAGTAAAACGCAAGGTTATGATGCTGACTTCATTGGCGATTCAATGTCTGGTGTCACTGGCTATGAGATTTATAGACTGAATGTTATCAGCTGGTATTTTCAAAGGTGCCTAAGGGCGTTAGATGCTGAATTCATCCTTTCTGTTGGAGTTAGGTGCCTAGTCCTCTTAGGTCCTTTTGAAAGTTCTAGATGTAATCATTTATATCAGACTATACTTAAGCAGTGAGAGAGCCATTAATCCAATGCCTGGGAAAGACCAAATCATTTTGATAAATCCCAGAAAAATATACAAATATGTAAAGAGTTTCTTTTAAATAGCAAAGAATGTACTGAGACTCACAGATGTAAGAACCTTAAATTCAAGACATCTAGCCATGACTAGCCATGATTAGGATGCATTAGCACAGGATGCCATGTGTTATCCAAATTATAAATTTAAGAATACGCTTTTAACCAATAATTTTTTTTCTGCAAAGTCCACTGTTTCTTATTGTGTGTGCATTCTATTAGTCTTGCACTCTGCTGTGGGCAGCAATAGTCCACTCTCAGCTTAATATGCATTTGATTAAACTTCCAGAAAGGGTGGATTTGGATTTTTAAATCAAATAGTGTTGGTGTTTGTTAACTTCTAGCCATGAGCTTAGTAACGGATAAGCCACAGAACAAAACATGGGGTGAAATCCTGGTTCCAGTGAAGTCACTGAAAATTTTGCCATTGACTTCAGTCCCCCCGGAGCTTAGGCTAAAGAGACAGCACAACATGTAATAGACCTCTTGCAGTGTAGGTCACTTGCAGATTCTCATGGGCCTGATGGTGCCCATCCTTTCTCATGTGTGTTGCCCTTCTTCATTCAGAAATACCAAGAATTCACTCTAATTGTAATAGAGCAGCCACCAAGTTTTGCAAAAGGAGGAGGAAAATGAGTGTCTCCTGCCACAGGTAATCCAGACAGCATCTTTTCTAATGGAAGCCAGACAGCATCTTTTCTAACGGAACTAGTCACATTATGGGCAAATCAGAAGTAGGGAAGGTTGTGCTATCCCCCCAAAATATTTTAAACGCCTGATTGCATTGCTCAAAGGATCCTATAGTGTTACCAGTTTAGTTATTCCCACAAGGAGATGGATACTTTCAGGTTGCATCAGACTCACTGGGAGTTGAGGATATTCAGCATATTACAGGACTGGGCTTGATCCTGTACTACTGAAGTCTGTGGATACTCAGCACTTACAAAATCAGGTCACACTTAGGCCTGGGATCTGTTAATTTATAGGGTTGCCAACCTTGAAGGATTGTCCTGGAGTCTCCAGGAATTAACTATTATCTTTAATTAAAGATTAGGTCATGTGATGGACCTCCTGGAATATGCCTAACCAACACTGGCAACCCTGATGAGTCTCCTGTGCCCATGTGAAGTCTCACTGAAATCACTAGAAGTATACAGCCACAGGCTGAGAGAGAGAATCTCAATGCAGAACTGGAGCCTCATTTAGATGCCTAAATATGGGTTTTGGAGCCTAAGTTGGCCACCCACATTTGAAAATGTTGGCCCTCGTTCCCAGACTGAGCAGAGGGAAGGCTCCTACTTGCTCCTATGAAGGTCATGAAAATACCATTTCATGGTAAGCATCAGCCTCTTTGCACAGGGGGTCCGAATTTTGCAGGCTGGCTGCTAAAAAGCGGCTGATCACACCGGGCGGAGGCAGGAGTAAGGGGATGAAGTTAAGACGGAACTAGAGGTGGAAATCGAGGAAGAAATCGGTAGAGCCCTGCAAATCGCCCCATATCCATAGAGACCCGCAGCTGGGGAGGCCGATGTTTGCGGCCCCGTTTTGCGGAGAGGGTGTGGCTGCAACATCTGCGGGGCTCTGGCAATGGGTGCCGTGCCGCAGGGCCAGCTGCGAGGGGGCTGCACGTATCCGGCTCCACGCAGCAGTGCAGGGCGGAGAAGGGGGCTGCATGGCCCTGGACTGCCAGCGGCAGCGTGCACCCCCTCCGGGCAGGTGGGCGGGAAGGAGCCACGCACCCCGGCGGGGCGGGCGGGGAGCGCTGCGGGCGGCCGGGGGCAGTGTAGGGGGTGCAACCCCCCCCGTGCATGGCTGCAGCTGGCAGCGTGCAGGCGCGGTGCAGCTGGGAGGTGCAGCCCCCCCGGGCGGTGCGCGGTTCGCTCCCCGCCAGGCTCGTGCGGGGCGCCCGGCCGCCCAGACACATTGTAGCCAAGGGCTCGCACACGGCTCGGGCCGCACCATTCCGGGCCCGGGGGGGGTTAGGTTCAGCAGCTGCCTCTTCGGGGCGCGCAGCGGGGAGGGAGCCGGGCCGGAGCCTGTCCGTGACCGCGCGGGGGGAGGGAGCAGCCAGGCGGGGGAGGGGGGCGCTGCCGGGGGACGGCGGGCGGGGCGGGGCGGGGCGCCGCGGCTCTCCCCCTCCCCCCCCGGCCGCAGTGGCGCGGTCCCGGTGTAAGGCAGGCTCCCCGGCGCGCGAGGGGGAGTTTCCTGTTCGGCGGCGGGGCCATGGCGGCGACCGAGATCGCGCGGCAGGTGGTGAGCGGCGGGCTCGGGCGGGGATGCGGGGCTCGGGCCGGGCCGGGATGCGGGCGGGAGGGAGCCGCCCGCCCGCCCGGCGCCGCGATGCCGGGGCGGTGCCGAACGAATGGCGGCCCCGGGATGCGGCGGGCGAGGCGCGGCTCCGGAGGCTGCTCCCGCCCCGCGGAGCCCGCCGCAGTGGAAACGGGGCGGCTCCTTCCCTGCCCCCCCCCCCCGCTCCAGGCGCAAAGTTGGGGGGCGGTCGCTGGGTGGCTCGCACCGCATCCCTCCCCGGCCCGGCTTGCGCGGGGCGCAGGGCTCCGCTGCTCGGCGCGGGTCCTCTGCGGCTGCCCTGGGCGCCCCTGTGCAGGCCGAAGGGTCCCCCCCGCGGACCGCACAGCCGGCTCCCTGGTTAGGGACGGGGCTCCCCGGGGGGGCTGGGGAGCCCCGGGTTCAAATCCGCGCGCGGCCGCGGAGCCTGGGTAAGTCACGGCGCGTCCCTTGGCACGAGCGAGGCTCTCCAGAGGGACGGCGACGCTGCCTGCGGCGCTGTGCAGGGCCCCTCAGGTGCGTGCAACGGGAGAGGGCCGTGGGGGGAGGCGCCTTGTGAATCCACCCTCCGCTGAGCACGCGGGAGAGCGGCCTGTGCTGGAGCAGCTCGTCCCTCCTGTCGCCTCAGGCTCGCCACTTTTGAGGCCAGCAACCCACTGGGGCCAAGGGGACTTGTGCTGGCGCTGGAAATAGCTGTGCGCGCGGCTGAGAGGCTGTGGCTTGGACTGTGGCGGTATCTGTCCGGTGCTGCCTGGGAGGCTGTTTCTCCAGCTCTGTTGCAAGCCCCACTAGCCCACACCTGCTACCCTGGGCTGGGAGGCTCGTTCCCACAGGCTCCAAAACACTGCCTGGACATCTCCTAGAGGTTAGACAGGCAAGGCCTAGGAGGTCATCTAGAAGGTCAGTGTAGTGTGTTACAAACAAGGAATATCCTTGGTCCATCCTGTGGTTATTTAAAAAAAAAACCTCTAGTTTTATGACTAAAACTTGGCGTTGGTAGAGTTGCGCTGTCCCTAACTCACCCTGTCATGACTAGGTGTTGCATTTATCTAATCCTGGATCAAAAGGCCTCACAGAAAATTGACTGGTGCTAAATCCATCATAAATGCAGAAGGAATTAGTTTTAATGCTTGGAGGAGCTAACGAGTTTTTTGTTTACTTCTAATATTAATGAGTCTTGTGCAGCTTCCATTGCTGTAAATTCTTGCTTACTTGGCATTATTTCTCATCCATAAAGAGCCATAATGTATCATTTTTGTTTTTTTGCTTCTTAACAGCTCACTTTGTTAATAGACTTCTGAATCTTTCCTGTGTTGCAGACATTAGGACACAAACAAGGCTCTTTCATCCTAGTCTATCCTGGCTCGCTCTTGGCATGTCCCTGTGTTGTTAAGTTCCATAAGTTTTCCCTTTCTGAGTAGTGTTCAGTGGAAGGGTTCCTAACTTCTTTTGCATGTTCCTCCAGCTGCTCATGGCACACTTGCTCTGCTCTGGCTTCATCAAATATTTCCATCTCCTTTTCTGGATAACTCTAGATATCTGGGGTTGTGGAACACTGATGAATTTCTGTGGCATTTACTTTTGAAAGCACTTAGACATTTATCTGTACTTTTGGCAGATTTCCAGCTTTTGTATCCATATGTTAAGATGGAAATAACACTTGAGTTGAATATTCATAGTTTGGTTTCTAAGCTGTACATTTTCGATGACCAGATCTTGGTTAAACTGATGATTACAGCTGCTACCTTGCCTATTGGTGATGTTATTTCCTTCTGGACTTTCCCCTTGGCATATTGTTAAAGTATGAAAATTGCCACACTTCTTTTGCCTTTGAAAATAAATTCTGCATTGAATTCTCATACCTTGAAGCTGTACAGGACTATTAAATATGCATTAATAATTCAGTGAGAACTGTCATATGGTATGGCTACTATGGCAAGGCAAGGTAGACAGCTAGCTATTTACATTGTGTAATTAAAAAAAAAAAGTTGTAGACAGATGAAAATGAGTGTACCACAAACTGAAAATGTCTTTATCCTGATAGATGACTCACGTTGCCTTAGGTAGTGACTTGAGGTGGTGGTTTGTTGTGCAGTCAGTCGTAGCATGGTGGAGAAGAAAAGCATTGCTAACTTTGTTGAGAGCAGCTTAAATTGTACAAGACAGGCAGGGTCTGCATTGCACCAGGGATTTGTTGAGGGGATACGTTAGCTATTATCCCTATGTTGTCACTTTGATATCAGCCCTGGTCAATAGTAATGGAAAATTACCATTTTTAGTGGCTGTTGAGTGGTCTATAAGAAATAAGTGTGGTATCGAACAGTTTCCAGGGAACATGTATCCACATCGCAAAAATGATATCTGTTATTGTCAGCCTCTGCTGAGATGCAAGGAATGAACTCCTCCGTCACCTCTGGAGGGCAGTTTTTTCTGCTCATGGTTGAGGCACATTATCAGGGCAGTGCAGGGCAGGTAAGATTCTGCTACATTCTCTGTAGATGAAGAGGGTGCAAGTCTCAGCTGTTGTAAATCTGTCGTCTTTTGTGAGCAGTAAAGTCCTGATCCTGCAAGTTGATCATCCTGGGCAAAAGCCTAATGCCCACACGGGGCCCATTTTAAATTGGTGGGGCTCTGTTTGGATGAAGGGGTTCATGGTGGAGTGGGGGTCAGCTTGGAGGATCAGGGTCTAGAGTTGCATAGAAAGCTCTCATGTAATTTATAGAATAAGAATGAAAGCTTGGGAGGAGGGGTGCTGAACGTTATTCTTGTCTTTTTTTTTTTTTTTTTTTGGAGGGAATTTTTCCTGGGAGAATATCCAAATAGCCTGACATCTCTGCAACCCTTGGCAAAGGCATCAAGAAGTGTTAGCAATGGAGCTGTCAGAATCTGAAATTCCAGAAGCACTTGACTGTTCTTGGATGTTGAATGGATGATCAGTGCAATCAGTTTAAAGAGGAGACTGCCATTGTTTCTTCTTGGTGAATTCAAAACCACCTCTTTTTTATATCAACCTACTGATTTATTAAGTAATAACTGGGAAAGAAAAAGAAACATGAAGCCCCGTTCCTCCACAAGTGTAGTGCAAGAATATGAAGTATGGATATTTACACTGTCCATGGGGGATTTCTGCCATTACATAAAAGAACCACACACTTGTACAGGTCATAAGTAGTCAGTAAAAGTATTATTTTAGTTTGTCTTCTGATCAGAGCCGACAGAATTTTGCCTCCAGGAAGTGAAGTTGCTCCAGCATTTTTCTTGCTTAAAGATGAAGTGAAAATCTTTTTATCTGTTAAACCATGAATTCTGGGTACTGTGTGTTCTGCAGCTTGAAGTCTCTGACTCCTAAAGCAGTTCAGGGAACAGAACAGTTGTAGGAAGAACAGGGAACCCTTAATTTGTGTCTTGATCTTGCTTGGTTTTTTTTCCCCCACCAGCCACTTAAAGTGATAAAAATGTTGGTCTAGTCCAATTCTCTGTGAATACAGTGTAGGTTGTTACCTCCATTTGACCCGAGCAGCTAGCCAAAAATTCGGGGTCTAGTAGTTTGTTCTTGTTGTAGGTAGAAGTTAGTGATAAATAGGTAATGTTTTAATGCAGTTTTTTTATTTACAAAGAATATACAGAGTCATGTGTCTCTGAACACAGATGGAATCAAAGAGCAGGAAAGAGCTGCTTTTATCTACAGCACTGAGGGCATTCTTTTCAATCTATACCTCAGCCCAAAAAATCTTTCCCCAGATTTCTTCCAGAGCTTTCTGCTGCTCCTTCAGGCTGTCTTGGGGTCTCTCTGATCCTCTGTGTTCTGCTTTCCTTCACACATGCACCTATCCAAAACAATATCCCATAAAGCTCCTGATCTGATTCACATATTCCTTTTGATTTAGGTGAGGGCTTATCCTTACAGTTATGTTAATTGAATGGCATGTTCACACCTATCAATCTCAGTGAGGTTTTAACTCAACCCATAACAAGGCTTCACCCAGCTCATAACATTTGCAACTTTCTCTGCAATTTTTGTGTCTAAACAAACTTACTTAAAAGTTACTAGAGGGATTCTGTTAATGATTTGGAATCTGAAATAAAAATTCTCACTGGAAGAAACCTGCCATGTTGCAACCACTAAACGTCAATAAACAAAGAAAACTAGCCTTCTTCTAACAGTAGATGCAGAGAAGGTATTCCCTAGAATGATCTTTTTGTAGCACAGAAGAAATTTAATTTTGGACATCAGTTTAAACTTCCATCAAATTGTTCTATAGTTCTTCATGTACATTCCTGTGTCTGAACAGCTGTCAGCTGGAGGCTTTCTCCAGTATAGGCTCCAAAGACAGAAAAAAAGTATTAAATTCCCCAACTGGAAATTCTCTAACTGGATAGCTGTAATCTAATATGTTTACAAGTAGTTACATTTTACAGAAACTCTTAAAGAGCCCCACATAGCAAGGCATGTTGCTCTCCTTTCATTAATTTAAATCTGATTTATGACACAGACATTTTGCTCCTTCTAGAAATCAGACAGCGTTCTATCCTATATAAATATGGTAAAAGGCAATCTGGTATAGTGTCAGTACTCTCACTGTCTTTCTGGATATGTGGGCGAACAGATTTTCCTTCAGTACACAAAGTACTAACTTTAAAACATGGGATGCCCACTGGAGACTTTTTTCTCCTAGGGCATAATGTTATTGAACTCTGAATGGCTCACTCAATTTAATCTACCTTGTTGGGACTTCTGTGTGTACTTGCAAGCTAAGACACTTTCTAGACGGTTAACAGAGGAAGAACTTATTAGAAGAAACAGTCAGATAGTGACCTTACCCAAATAAGCTCTTATTTGTACCTGAAATTCCTGGGCAATTTCTTCATTGAGAAACACTGGAAAATGTGTAGCTCAGGTTTTACATCCCAGACTCTACCTTAAAATTCTTACAAAAGGGCAGTCCAGGGCAGACGGCTCCTGAGTATGTCTACCTTTGCCCCACATCCAAGCAAATGCAGCACAAAATACTGCACAGATTGAAATATTTTAATTTTGTTCAAAGCTGAAGGAATTCAGATCTGCATTTAAGCACTCCGTGTGATTCGTCACCCTCACACACGCTGTTTATGACGTAGACCTTACATACAGCAATATTCTGAATATTGAGCAACCCTTTTGTCATTGAGGCCCTGGTTCTGACAATGTGCACGTGCGTAAGTAGCGCTGTGGGCAGGCCGAACATTTCTGGCCCATGAGTCTCCTCTTCCCATGGATTTTCTCATTGTTGATAATTTTCTGGTGTGCCCAAGCAGTCTGACTCTAAACCATTGCTTTCTAGTACATTTCACTGCTCCTTATCTCACCTTGTGGACTAAAGTGCTGAGGAAAATTCATGGAGCTTGCTTAGGTGAACTCCACTATATTTCATAATGATGGACTTCATTGTATGACTTTTCTATTTCCATATTTCAGGGCTGTTTATCTTTGACTGTCCTTCCTTAACAGTGTATAGCAGCTTGAAAGGCCAAGTTATTTTTGCACAGTCTGTGTGTTTAATTGTGGAGATGAACATACTATGATGAAAAATCAGTTATTTCCACAGTATTTGCTGCATTGTCTGTAACGGATGTGCAGTGTGGTTTAACAGCATTTTAAAACCACAGGTGACTAGAGAAGAGTGAACAGGAAGTGAGTTGTAGGTAGAGTTCTACTTGGCAAGGCATATTTCACCTCTTGTTTCTTTTGGATAAACTTAAATATAAATGGGCAGCAGATGGAACACAATTTTAGGGGTGAAGAGAGAAAAATATGCTCTGAATGAGAGCCCACATTTCCTCCCACATTTCCAGTAGCAAATCAGGTTGGATTTTTAAAGTTTCAGTGTTTTAGCTAATATTCCAGCACTGCAGATTTAAGACTTGGTACTGACAATGCACTTGATATGTCTCCCTGTCTCTCGTTAGAATACTGTTTGTGATTCCTTCTCTGTTGCTTATGTTAGTGTTCATCAGTGAGATGTTTCTACTAGGGTACTAAGGTAGTGATGCACACTTATTGGAGACAAATCAATGCCAGAGAGTATTCTGTTGGTTTTTATCTTAGCATGTTTTAACTTAGGCTTGCAAAGGCTGTGTATATTGCAGCCTGATTCATCTCTTCTTCCTTCTGTGTACAATATCATCTAATTGTTGCTCTTTCTGAATTATTAGAATGCAGCACTGCATGCTTAAAAGGCCTTTGAGATAAATAATAAAATAAAATCCCTTGGGTGACTAGAATGCATTCCTCTTATAAACATGTGATTTGGAGGCCAGGTGCTTTGGAATTCATCAGGCACCATATTTGGTGAACATGTTGGCAGGAGGAAGCAGACTCGCACACAAAATATGGCTGGGGGAACATATTTACACATAACAAGGCTGTAAATATGGCTAATGGCTGGAGTGTATGTGGAGCCTCAGATTAAAAAAAAAAAAAGGTAATAGCATCCATGTTTTAGTCTATTCCAAATGCACTTCTTGATAGCATCTTCCCTGTTCTAAATTATATTTTAGTTCAATGAAAATTTGTTAATGGCCTTTTAAAGAAGGATTTTAGATATAAGTCTGGAAGGCTAAAAGCAAGTGACATTGATGCACTCTTCCACACTGGTATTGGCCACCTGATTACTGTAATACTTCGAACAAATGAATGATGCATTTTAAAATGTTGCATGTGAATTATTTTGCACTGGAGATTGAAATGCCTTATTTAGAGAGGTGCCTTGAATGAGGGAAATGTCATTGTGAGTGAAAAACTGTTCTTGCTATCACATTTGCATGCAAATAGATGAGATTAACACTGAAATACAATTTTGGATGAGTCATACTGTGAATATGAATCTTTAGCATATGCTTTGGGCATCTTTGTGCAGATTTCTAGCTTGTCTCTACAATGGCCAGTCATAAATTGACCTTTGTGCTGTAGCCAGGAGTAAACCTCTCGTTTGTAGCTCTGTGTGGATGAGGTGGGGATGGATAATCTTTTTTGCTCCCAGCAGTGGAAGGGGGATCTCAGCCCCATTTCTCTCTCTCTCTCTCATGGGTAGGTGCAGGGGTCTGAGTAAGGAGCTACATCCGTTCATTTGCACTCCTAAAGGCCCTTTGCTAAAGCTCCTGATGTGATGAATGTGTAGCTGTTGTTGGTTTATATTGTAGCAGTGCCGTTTGTGGCCCAGAAGCGGATAGAACCTTAGGGCAGCCACACTTCCAAATTGTTACCAGCTGACCCAGTGGATAACTTGGAGTTGCTGCTGTTTGAAGGTCTCCTCTGGGTTTGACCCAGAGCAGCCATATGGGGGTTTTGTTACTAGAACCCCACTGCCAGATGTAGGGGGTAGCTGAGGAGCCACTGTCAACATAGGGGTCTTTGCATCTAGGGCTTGAGATTTTCCTTCTCCAGAGATCCCCAGGATTGACGTGCAGCACCATGCGTGTCTTGAAACCTCTTCCATATGAGAGGACTAGGAGCATTTAGAAACGTGTTCAACTCTTGGAATTTTCCTGGACAGTCAGTTGCTTTTTGTGGATAAAAATGCTGGAGGGTACATGGTCTGCCAACAAACACTGATTCTGTATGGTATCGTCTGTAGCTTAGACACCTGCAATCCCAGAAACATAATATGTAGAGATGGAAAAGACCTGATAGGTCACCTAGTCCATCTACCTCCCATGTGGGTTTATTCCCTCTTGGTCCTTGCAATGATGGCAACTGTGTAAGTGTTTTCCTATCGCCAATTGTCATTATTAGGGTTATACTGAGCTTCAATCTGTTAACTAAGGTGTTTGCATTTTGCAACAATACAGAAAATGTTGTCATATTCAACAGCTCCTAGTTTAGGTTGTGTTGACAACAGCTGTTGTTACAATACTTACTTTACAGTTACGTTGTGTTTTCAGTTTTCTGATTATTAGGTATGGTTACAACTTTGTTACTAATTCTTTCTAGCCATCAAGTTCTATTGACATTGTATTACAAAATAGTCCTAATTACTGATGATTAACTTCTGTTTTCCAGGGCAGGGCATGTGTGTTGCTTCTAATATAAGGAAAGTCTTGAGTATCCTGCACATCAAATATTTAATAATGGATAAATAAACTGTATACATACACAACTGCAGCTGTTTATACATAGTTCTGTAACATATTTCTGTGGCAAAGCAACTTTGCAACACAAGTAGAATCAGGTATTTTGTTTGCATTATCTGGAGACATTTATTAATCAGTGAGGGAAGTATATGACAAGAAGTAAGGATTTACAATATATACAGATCTGTTTTTGGACTGCTCAGAAGAAGGAAGAAGTGATGCATTTATCTTGGGAGGTCTTAAAAAGCGTGTATAATTTTAGAGTGTTGTACTTAGAAATAACTTTTAAAAATGTGTTTTAAATTGTTCCAGGGTGAAGGCTGCCGTACAGTCCCTCTTTCTGGACATGTAGGATTTGACAGTTTGCCTGACCAGCTGGTTAATAAGTCAGTTAACCATGGCTTCTGTTTCAACATCCTGTGCGTGGGTGAGTATTTCCATTTTGGGAGATTCTGTTGCTGAACAAGGCAGCTCTGCAGCCTGAAGTCACATGTAGGTAATCAGGTTAACAAGGTAGCTTTGATTTATTCAGAATGCAATTTTTTTAGTCGTGATCCACTTACAGTAACTAAAAAAGATTTACTGGCACTCTGAGACATCTGCTGCAGAAGTCATGGGGAAATGTAATGTGGAATTCTACTGAGCAATGAACTGGAAATTATTTCGAAGATCCCTCGCTCTCTTTTTTTTGGGGTCTGTGTGTGATTTTTTAAAAAAATTTATTTTAATGCAACGTTTTTAGTAGGAAATAAGCTGCTCACATCAAATAATTTGATATGAGGCCTTCTTTGAACACACACTGGATTGCCATTATTTAAGAATGTTCTTTTGTTGTTTTTTCTTCCCCTATTCACTTTTCTTCTGTGCTTTTGTATGTGCACGTGGGTGTGTTTGCAGGGGAGTTAAGTTTCATGTTTGCACCAGGCTTTGTGTATCTGATCATTGCCCAAGCTACCCTCACACAGCTCTGTCAGGGTACTTCAGTCATGGTATGCAGTTACTGTATGATTTTTATATCATATCATCATAGTATCTGATGGAGTCCATACAGTCTTTCATGAGATTACAGCGCCAAACAGCCCTTTCTTAGCACGGGGTGAAAACTACAAAATTAGATACTGGTTTCACAGTGTGGATAAACACTCCTTAATCCTTAGTGGAACAAGACTACCAAACATCTGCTGACTGTGACTGAAGCCCAGCCTCCAGAGGTGAAATAAGTGTGTTAGCTGCCTGCCTGCTGCTGTTCCCGGTAGACTGCACTTGCGGGACTCTGGTTTCAAGGTACTGTTAATAGATAATGGCAGGGGCAAAGGAAGAGGTGATTCTAATGTTTAATAAACGCAGAATTTCCCCCTCAAATCCTAATGACGTGTCTTGACTCTGACAGCTGGCACTCGTTCCGTATGAAGTTCTTTCCAGATATGTTTACACTGCAATAAAACGCTTGCGGCTGGGTTGTGTCAGAGGATGGGCTAGCCAGGCTATACGGTTACAGTGTAGACGCTTGTGCAGCTCCAGTCTGCGTCTGAAAGTCTACGCTGCAGTTTTATAGCCTTGCAACCTGAGTTCTATGAGCCCATGTCAGTGGACGTTGGCTCGCCACGGGTGTCTTAATGCGGCGTAGACATACCCTCCGTGTCTGTGAAAGATCCATGCGTGCAGTGCTGAGTGGGGAACTTATAGGCTATGGAGTTCATGGGAAATTCAGACAGGAAAGAGCAGAATAGCAAGAGTTGAGCTCTGCCAAATGGAGCTGTGAGGAAAACTTTCCTTGACAATGGAATTCCTGAGAGAAGATAAACTTCATTAACTAATGGAGATCATAGTCTGGCTCAGCTGTTAGGTAATTCCACTGCATGTGTTGGATGCACCTTGCTTACATTGTAGATAGAACACTGTTCCCAAAGTTGGAACTCTTAACAGTATTTTCTTTTTGCTGTTGTGGTGTTTTACTCTCTTTTTCTTTTGCATTTTTTAAGGTGCAGTATTTCCTCTAAGACATATGTGCAACTGCAGGTTCCTCTTTAGATTATATGTGTATCTTCCTTGATACGTGGACAGCAGTTGAGTACTGCTGCTTGTTTCTCTCCTGTGTGCAGGACAAAACTTTAATACACCAGTCAAATGTTAATCAATATGAATAACAAGGGCTCATCACGATTAATAATATTACAGTAAATGTTACAGGTATTAATAACACCAAATGTATAAATAATCATTACAGAATAGACACTTCTATCTTAGCTTTGTTTTCTGTAATTAACATATTTGTAATGAACTTTACTAGGAAAAATCATACAAATGGCCTGGCATAGGGCAGAATAAAAACTTCCTTAGGCCTTATTTGAATGGTTCATTTTTTTACATGTTTGTTTTTTTTCTTAGAAGTGTTTGGGTTAAATTCATGTTAACAAAATCAAACGAACATTCTGAAAAAATAACTTTCTCCTCATCATTGATCAGGTTTAATTTGCATAACGTTGTCATCCATTCTTCTCATCCAGAAAGTCTTCCAGGAAAGTAGTAAAGACATAAAATTTTTATGCAAAAACACAAGAAGGGAAAGCACTTACTTTTGTGCCTCTTTGGCGCATCTTAAAACATTAAAAAACGGTACAAACTGATTTTCCTCCCCTGTTCCTCTTTTTTTTTTTTTTGCTGTCTTTTATACACAGTACTTACAGAGGTAACTATTTAAACAGGAAACTGTTACTCAACTAGTTTATAACCAATTCCATAGCAAGGAAGCTAAATATGAAAGAATAATATTTTAAACACTTCAATCACAAGTTTTCTTTTTTGGAAAAAGGAGACTACATAGCTATTTTAATAGATCCCACTGGTTGTAAGCCTGTTAATTGCACTGGCTCTCTAGCCCCTTAATGTGATTGCATTTTATTAAAGAACAATTTGAAAGTGACTTTTAATGATGAATTCAGATTAAGGGCAATTTTCAGATGTTTTTTTCTGTTGAAATTGATCTTTGATTTGAGACTAGAGCTAAACCGGGGGAATGAAAAATAACTGGGTGACGTATTAGAAGCCATGAGGTTCACAAACAGAATCCCTGATCATTGTCTCTCATTGTAACCATTTCCCTTCTGTAGCTGTAGTGTGAAGTGCTGTTGTCTTCTACTTCAGTGCATTACTTGGATAAATATTTTGGTGCCTCAGTCTGTTTCCTTTGTGCTGTCTACCTTATTTAGTGAAATGGAGAGAGAGAGTCGAATTGAGTGGCTGCTGAGCTTCAATGAGTTTTTTTCAGCATAGGCCAGTGCAGATTGTGGTCATATTAGACCGGTGTTCCACTGTACACAAGTGGCTCCTCTGCCTGAGGGAGTCTTAAAAATGAAAATGTCTGCTCCTCTTGCATGTGGAGCAATGAGAAATTGACAGCCTCACAGTGGTGCTTGATCTCATAGGTTGTGACAGCCACTCTGAGAAAAGAGAGCTGCTTCCACCAAATAACAAAGAATGTTCTCTAATTTCTTCACAACCTGTATTTCTCAGTTTCACAACCCTGCGCTTCTCGTTATTTGCATGCCGTGTAGCTGTAGTCATGTCGGTTTCATTATTTGACAGCTTTCTACTAAGAAGTGCAACTTTATTTCTGTTCGTAGCCCAAATTGAATCCCGGTGTTGGAGGTTCTAGTCGAGGTACCATTAATAGTTGTGCTGTTGTATGCCGGGACTGAAGTTGGTTCATCCTTGAGTGCTTCTGGGATGATGCAATTATTACAATTCTCAATTACACGTTCCCCAAAGAGAACACTTTACTTGTCTGAAGCAGATCTGAAAACAAAAGTGAGTGGATTCATAGACTCAAAGGTCAGAAGGGACCAATATGATCTAGTCTGACCTGCACAACTCAGGCCAGGGAACCTTACCCACCCACTCCTGTAATAGATCCCTGACCTATGATTGAATTATTTAAAGTCCTCAAATCATGATTTAAAGACTTTAAGGTACAGAGAATCCACCAGCAAATTAGCCATGCTCCATGCTACAAAGGAAGTAAAAAAAACCACAGAGTATTTGCCAATCTGCCCTGGGGGAATATTCCTTCCTGACCCTAAACATGGTGATCAGTGAAACCCAGAGCATGTGGGCAAAACTCACCAGCCAGACATCCAAGAAAGAATTCTCTGTAATAACTCAGAACCCTCCTGTGTAACATCCCAGCACAGGCCATTGGCATATCTATCACCAATAGTCAAAGCTCAGTCAATTGCCCATCATACCATCCCCTCCCTAAATTTATCAAGCTCAGTTTTGAAGCCAGCTCGGTTTTTTTGCCCCCACTGTTCCCCTTGGAAGGCTTTCCAGAACTTCACTCCTCTGATGGTTAGAAACCTGTATCTAATTTCAAGTCTAAACTTCCTGATGGCCAGTTTATATCCATTAGTTCTTGTGTCCACATTGGTGTTAAACTTAAATAATTCCTCTCCCTATCTGGTATTTATCCTTCTGATATATTTATAGAGAGCAATCATATCATCCCTCAACCTACTTCTGGTTAGGCTAAACAAGCCAAGCTCTTTGAGTCTCCTCTCATAAGGCAGGTTTTTCCATTCCATAGATGATCTTAGTAGCCCTTCTCTGCACATGTTCCAGTTTGAATTCATCTTTCTTAAACACGGGGGACCAGATCTGCACACAGTATTCCAGGTGCGGTCTCACCTCCCTATCTCTAACTGGAAATACCTCATCTGATGCATCCAAGGACCACATTAGCTTTTTTCATGGCCACATTACATTGGTGACTTAGTCATCCTGTGATCAACCAATACGTCCAGGACCTTCTCCTCTGTCACTTCCAACTGATATGTCCCCAGTTTATAGCAGAAATTCTTATTAGTCCCTAAATGCTAAACTTTGCACTTTCCACTATTAATTTTCATTCTATTTCTATTACTCCAGTTTACAAGGTCATCCAGATCTTCCTGTGTGATATCATGATCCTTCTCTGTATTGGTAATACCTCCCAACTTTGTGTCATCCGCAAACTTTTTTAGCACATTCCCACTTTTTGTGCCAAGGTCAGTAATAAAAAGGTTAAATAAGATTGGTCCCAAGACCGATCCCTGATGAACTCCACTAGTAACCTCCCTCCAGCCTGACAGTTCACCTTTCAGTATGACCCGTTGTAGTCTCTCCTTTAGCCACCGTACCCACCTTATCCACCTTTCAGTTTTCATATTAATCCCCATCTTCTCCAATTTAACCAATAATTTCCCACATTGAACTGTATCAAATGCCTTACTGAAATCTAGGTAAATTAGATCCACTGCGTTCTCTGTCTAAAAAATCTGTTTAACTTCTCAAAAAAGGAGATCTGGTTGGTCTAGCATGATCTACCTTTTGTAAAGCCATGCTGTATTTTATACCAATTACAGTTAACTACGTTCTTTCAAAATGTTTTCAAAGGCCTTGCATACTACTGAGGTCAAACTAACAGGCCTGTAGTTACCTGGATCACTTTTTTTCCCTTCTTAAAAATAGGAACTACGTTAGCAATTCTCCAGTCATATGGTTCAGCCCCTGAGTTTACAGATTAATTAAAAATCCTTGCTAATGGGCTTGCAATTTCATGTGCTCATCCACGCGTTGTATAGGACTAGCTGCACTTCTCTTTTTCCTCGCACTCCCACCTTCAGCAACCACTGGCTGTGCCCCTTCATTTTCCAACTCGGCAATCTCTTTCTGAGCTCTATTTCTCCTTCACTGGCCCGTCTTTTCCTCTGCCGGATTCTCACAGTCACATGCTTCCAATGGCCATTTTCCTCACCCAGCATTCTCTCCTCACAGTTTATTGGTCCTGCTTCTATCTGCAGGTCTGGGATTTTGCCTGCAGCCTCCTCATTCCTTTGCTCCATCATCTGCTCAACCCCCCTTTTAAACTCACCCAGAGTCTCCTACCCTCGAATCTTCTCTTCCATCAGCTCTATGAGGTGCACTTCATACAAACGAAACTCTTTTGAGGTAGCACCTCCAGAATCATGTACATCCCGCAGCTTCCACAGCCACTCATCTTCATTGTCTCTTCTACTGCTTGAGTGACCACCATTACTGCCTCTGTATCTGTCATAGCCTTTCCCTCTAGTTCCTGTCCATGAGAGAGAGACAAACAAAAAACCCACCAAGACAACCCCCAACGAGCACCCCAACAACACCAGAGCACCACACACTATTTCCCCAAACTCTCATTTTCAGCTCTTGATTGCTGGCTCCTGTGTGGCCACCTGATTGAGTGGCTGCCTTTATAGGCCCCCTAGGTAGGGAAGCCCCGCCCCTTAATTAGGGTCAGCTGATCTCAGTACCCCTCCCAGTACCAGCTCCTGCAAACTGAAGGGGTGGGGAGGAAACCCCCAAAACAAAACACACGCACAACTCATCCTCTGCCCCTAAGGCCCACTCAAACTCCCCTGTTTTCAGCTGTTTGATTACCCTGGCTGACATGTCAATCTATGGTGCCAAGAGACAGGGATCACTCTGGATGGGTGCAGTGTCTGATAACAATAGAGTTAATGTTTGTGATCTGTGACTTTGAAGGGGCCGTTGTAAAACTGTCACAACTATAGCTCTGTGGTCTTGATCAGAATGGGTTCAAAATAAGTAGATTGCTTGGAATACAAAAGTGCTCTTGAGAAGAGGAGAGGGAAGTATGTTGTATGGCATTTTCTGGATTTGGGCTCAGATTCTGCCTTCGTATGCACATATGCAGTTCCTGTTGATTTTCAGCAGTGTTGTGTGGTCATAAGTAACTCTCAGGAGAATTTGTCTCATTGAATATAAATTAGCTTTCAAGCCAATAGGAGTGCACTCTGTCTCCTTAAGTCTGGAAATCTACTGATAGTTTGTTTTTCATTATTGTTTCACTTGCCTGGGAATGGCAGCTGCCTGGCACTTAATAATAGATTGAAAGGCTTTTTAGTTCCCCATGGCTTCAAAGTACCTCTTTTGAAATGATACTTTGTTCCTCCTTTTATCCTCATTCTCCTTAACAAGCAAAACCAAAACCCTACACAAATGACAAGGGATCTCCCAACACCACCTGGCTGGTATAGAGGTGGTCTATGTGGTTGATTTCCCAGCATAGCTATACTGATATAATTATTTTGTTGTGATTTCTACCAATATAAATTCCCATGGAATTTTGGAAATAGAGTAAATGTTCTAGAATAAAATCATTTTTATTCCAAAATAGTGGCCAGCAGGGAGCTTTATACGTGCATAGCTATAGCAAAATCATTGTAATGGTAGTTATACTGGGAAACTTCCCCATGCAGACAAGCCCTAAGGGAACTAGTGTTCCCCTCTCCACAGGGGATGATTTTATCATGCGGAATTGCCTCCATGAACCCTGATGTAGCGTAATCTCTTTAACTGATGGTGTGTGTGTTCAGAGATTGTGGTCTACTTTCCTAGCATGCTGGTGTGTGTGGGTGGTGGGGGGAGCAAAAAAGTGCCTGCTTTTGCTTTAAAAGACATTTTCTTATTGGAGGGGGAACTCTCAAACCCAGTAATTGATAGGGCTTTTTTCTTTCTTATCGCTTTTTGCAGATCAAAACTTGGAAAAGTGCATCCTGGCCTTGAAAACCTTTGTTCTAGTGGGGCAAAGGGAGTGCCAACTTGTGAGTTACCTGATCTAAAAACTGTCACTGGCCTCTCAGTCAGGCAGTACTTTGGTACCAGTCTAGGACTGAATCTAGTAGGTCCCACGTCTTGGATTGGTTTATTTTTTATTCCCTAAAAACTCTGACTCAAAAGCAAAAATGCATTCATCTTTCATGTGTTTCTCATGTTTCTTTATGCCATGTTTGCTAATTATCAGGGGTACCTGTGTTCATACAGGGTCTTCTGCTGAAGCTGAATTTGTGAAACAGTGATTTTACTGACCAGGATGTCACAGGCACAGGACTGTGTTGCAGGATCAAGGAGAACAGGGTTTGTTAGAAGAAACTGCTTAATAAAGTAGAAACATCTGAAATAATTTGCAAAGTAAAATATTGTCCTCAGCATGGTCCAATGACTAAAGCTTGAGACTAGGGATTGGTTCTGTGCCAAATGATGCCACTCTCACATTGTGTAACCTTGAGCAAATCATTTCCCCTCTCTGTGCCTCAGTTTATTCATCTGTAAAAAGGAATAATGCACTTAAAAAGCTCTTTGGAAGCCTTTTGTGAAGGTTGCTGTAGAAGTACAGAGTATTGTTTTATACAACAGCTGGTCAGTTAACCTGCTTGGGTTTGCCTGTGTGGTTTTTGTTTTGTTGTCGTTTTGGGATTTTTTGCAGAAAATATTACAATTCAGTCATGCTCTCTGCTGCGAAGTAATGCCTGCAGTATATTCAAAGTCGTGTTGCTTTTGCTTTTCAGTAGGTGGGCAGTCTTTCAGAGCTTCCTGGTACAGTGAATTATAAAAACGGCAGGTCACTACTACCTCCCTTTTTCTTTCCCTAAACAAATTCCCAGCCACCCATTTGGGGTAACAAAGACTGCTGTGGTATTGCATGATCCTTAGATACAAATTCCGATATTGAACTCTGGGTGTTTGCAATCTTGACAACAAGAAACAACTTTCCCAGTAGGGATCCTCTCATTAAGTTGAGCACGTTGGCCCTTTCCCACTGTAATGCTTACGGTAATGCCACCTCCCTTAATTCCCACTTGTCATTTCTGTTTTCTGGAAAAGATTCTAATGCTGTCATGTGGAATGAGCCTAGACTTTGCCTCTTGTTCTTTTTACCATACCATCTATTCCAACTTGACTTCTATCTATATAAGAAGCACTTGGCACCATTCACATCGTCTTGCGAGCTAAAATTTCCCTCCATGCTGGGCAAGAACTCCTGAGGGATCCAGTAATAATCCTTCACTTTATCCCTTGTACCTTTTAAAGTAGCATTGTTCCCTTGTTTCAGTCAGACTTCATTCAAAAATGGCAGAGATTATTAAAAACTGAAAGTCATGTAAAAAATAACATGAGATTTTCACGCTAATGCTGGCTCCTTGGCTTATCTTTTGTATTTATCTTGGCTTAGACCAAGAAATTAGTTTCTCTCTTGTTCAGTCAGTTTTACTTATTGCTGCAGTGTTTGGGTTTTCAGATTGGTAGGGAAATATTCATTATTTTAAAAAGTTACATCTTCATTTTCGCGCACTCACACACATTTTTGGTGGCAGCATTGCCATTGGTCTTAATTTTATTATAAATTTGAGAAGTTTTATTTGGCAGGTATTCCTCTTAAATCAAAATACAAAAAATTGTCTTAATTAGTATTTGAAAAAAAAAAAAGCTATGGAAACAGATTTATTCACTTTCAGATTTCTAAGATTTTGTTTTTACGGAACCTAAATTTGTTTGGATCTAAATTCACACACATTGTCCCCGTTTAAAGCAACTGATACATGATTTTATGATGTACCATGGAAGTCAGTGGGAGCTTTCCCATTCAGAATCAGGCCCTGCATTTCTTTTCCTTGCTTTTTATTACTGAAGACATTGGCATGAAAACGTGCCCTTTCTTAAGGGGTCACCTACTTTTCCCACTTGAAGTTGCACTGACATTGCAGTCATTTAATTGCTGTGTTGCAACCAGATAATTGATTTTTAGGTGAGTGGTAATTAGCAGGTGCAAGATTTTGAGAAGCAAAGATCTTGTTTTTGTGCAAAAGCCCTTTCTGCTGAAGAGGGAGGGAAGGGAGATGGCAAAAAAGGGATGACTTAATACCAAAATTATTTCTAAATAGTTTTACAGGGGCACAGTCAGCTATTTAAAGTTTACAGAATTTTAGGCATGACCACTGCTGTAGTCTCCTGAGATGGTACACAAATGGGTAAATGCATAGGAGGAAAGTGTACGCTAAAGGGTATGTGTTTTTCCTTATTTTTTATACACTGTGTTCACCAGGTACAGGCTCTGTCTAGTTCTTCTGCTCTCCTGACCCTGAATTGTCTTGTCGAGCATGTTCCAGGTGAAATCAGTGACAAAATTCCCTTTGATTTCAACTAGAGCAGGATTGCGCCCTTATTTATTGTACCATGCTTCCTGACCCCTAGACTTCTCATGGAGCCTGGCACCCATATGAATGTCATGCTGCTGCTTATGCCTCTGGTATACGCTATGAAGCTTGGCAGGAATTCCTGGAAATATCGCAGCCTTCTCAAAATCTGTTTAGAATTCCTTTTTTTAACTACCATCTTCTTGGAATCCTTGAGAAAGGTCTTATGGGGTCATAACAGACATCTGTTTGTGCTTTCTGCTGTCTGTTCGCTCTCTGTGGATGTTTTGAAATCCTGATCTACATTGTGGAAATAGCTGTGGTGCTCAGTTCAGCTTTACATATTTGCTCTCGCTTTGGCTCATAGATTGGGGATGGGCAAGCAGGTGCCCAGAGAGAGAACATTTTATGGCAGCCTTAGTCAAAATCTCCTATCTGTTTATATGCCATGTGATCAGCTCTTTCTCTTTCCTTTGGGCACTCCTACTCTGTCCTTAGGCTGATTTGATTGTCCACCAAGTAACTTGGGGGAGCAGCTGCAGTACATTCAGTTGTACAGTGGGTTCTCTCAGCGGCACCATTTCAGATTGGAGGGAGGGGGTCGGCAATTTTAACTGTGATTCCAGGAGCTAGTTAGACACCTGAAAATTCTAGGTTTTTTTCTAAATACGAGCACTGTATCTAATTCCTACATAAAGAGAAAAGATTAAATAAATATTAGACCCACTC
Source organism: Mesoclemmys tuberculata (assembly GCA_007922155.1). Lineage (NCBI taxonomy): Eukaryota > Metazoa > Chordata > Testudines > Chelidae > Mesoclemmys > Mesoclemmys tuberculata. The sequence goes on along the minus strand of ML675622.1, from coordinate 12,163,077 downwards.
ACCTCTAATACTAACGTGTTCTGACATCTTGTGTCAAGTCACTTAAGGGACACCTGGTTAGATTTAAAATTTTAACGTATATTCTTACTTTGTTACAAACTCTTGAATGCTGCAATTGAAACAATGGTAGAAAGTAATCTAGATTACTTTCTATCATTTAGGCTACTCACTTTTTACAGTTCACCAAGCTTGGACTAGATCATTTAACTTTTGGAAGTATCTTACTAGGGCAAGGCCTTGTAAGTTTATACTGCACCTGTCTGGAGTTATAGGGTGTGTTACTATACTACAAATAATAGACTAAAAGGTGACTTTAAACAGGAATGAAACCAATGCTTTCAAGTCACTTTCACAGTATTGCCAACCCCAAATAATCAAAAACCATGAGTTAGACTCACCAAAAGATAAGACTGTCTTAAGAATCAGGAGATTATTTATAAAATAATATATGTGGGGTTCTTTTGATTGTCTTCTGCTTTTTTGAGCCTTTAGCGTGTACTGGGGTCACATTTTGAAGCTTTCTCCACAGCCACGAGAACTAGAAACTTACTTTTCCTTTAAGAATGAAGGCTGACATCATGACATATCCACTTGAGTCCAGGAGCTGGGACTTTAAGCAAAATCATTATCATTATGAGACTCATGACCAAACCATGAGAGTTGGCAACGGTGCTACTTTCCAGAAAGCTGTTAAACACAACACTGCAGTAACTGAGTTAGAAAATAAGAGAATATTTAAAACCAAACCCCAAGAAAATGCCACATTTTCAAGTTGAGGGAAAAAAATGGAGTCTTCTGAGGTATATCAGGGCCACTGCAGGCAAAAAGAGAAAATAATCAGGCACAGGAGCTCTGGGTAGCAATTCCTCCTGAAAAAAAGTTGTCTGCGGAACTCACATTCCACACTCAGGTTGCCTGGGGCTAGGACGCATGCTGCAATCAGACTTTCTGTACAAAACTCAGGGGAGGGTGACTCCTGCCTCCCCAAATGGCGCTCTTGCATTTGCTTTAGGGCAAATGTTCTTTGATCTGCAGTTCAGCAAACTGCGTCAATGCATTAACGTAGCACAACAGATAGTACTAATAAAAATGCGGGTGGCTGTTACAGGGATGTTGCATTTTTGCCTGTTTTTCCTTTTGATTTTTGCACTAATTCTCGTCTAAGGATTAGAGTGTGAACAGAAATCAAGTTCATAAGCAATGGGTAATCCTGGCATTTATCTTTGCCTTTACTAGTAGGTAGGCATATGAAGGAAGCTGTTGTTACCTCTTTCTCTCCAGTAATATTTATATACACATCTTTAATTTTAAAGTTGTAGTGAATTCTGCTGCTTATGGAAATATGCTAGTGCGATAACCCTGGAGAGCAAAGGCCACTCAGTCCCCAGAACATGTACGTGTGTTCATAGCAAGGCAGGATTTTCCTGTGCTGCCTTGGTAGTATACGTCAACTGTGTTCTGGCGGTGTTGCTTTCAGGGCTGAGAAGGTAATTGCAGGCCTTTAGTAGGGGGTGGCATACAGAGGTTCTTTAACAAGGAAAACGCAGACAAATAACATTAAATGCAAGTCTGGACAACAGGGCTGCAGCACACTAGCTTCCAGATCTATCATGGCTTTTTAAAATTGAATTTGTGGTAATAAGGAAGCAGTTGAGGCACTTCTCCTCTCGAAGTCAGTTTCCTGACTGGAGTGTGTGCACCTGCCTGCCTCCCTTCCGTTTTCCCTCATGGCAGATGCCTCAGCAGCAGAGCCCGAGCCTGGCAGGCTGGTCAGTGAGCATTCGCCATGGTGCCACAAAGTGGGTGGGATCAGTTAGATGCCAGCTGAGCAGGCCCAATGACTTTTCAGTTTCCTTGCCTTAAAGTCTGGCCGAGTCACCAGTCCTGAGGAAGAAATACAGGTTTTAGCAACAGCTCACAATCACCTCGCTAACTTTCAAAGCTAACTGCATTTAAAAATGGAGTCAGAGTTGGAAATAGAGGAGAAAGGAAAAAATACGCACTAATTCTGGGTTTAGCTTCCAGTCTACTGTTGGATGGATGCAACCTCTAAGAAATGTGCGGGTATGGAGCAGGGAGGGAAACCACTCTGGTCAGAAAGCTGTGAGTATCTAAAAACCCGAGGGAGTGGGGTAATCCTGGAAGCAGTTTTACCACCAGAAGAGGCTGCAGTGGAAGTGTAGACATCCATTTCCAAGGGTAGCACTGAGTTCTCTTGCTAGAATGTGTGGTGCGTAGGTTGGGTGTAGTGCAGAGTGGTACCCAAAGCTTAGGTATGGGTAGTTGTCTGTGCTGTCCAGGTAAGGACGTGTGCTCAGGTGCTGGTAGACTGGATCCAAGTAGCTGTTCCGAGAAGCGTGGAAGCGTTTCAAAGTATTATTTTTGTAACTTGTATGGCTGCTAGTGTGTTAGGAAACAAACGCAGCGGGCAAGGTCCCTGGCCAGGCTAGCTCCCTGATCCCACCGCTGGATTTGGGTGTGTGCGTGAGTCTCAGTATGTAGATCACACATGGACTTTAATTCTCCAAGTGGTGGGTTCCCTACGTCAATTGTAGATTCTGCAGAGACCTCCACGGGGAAGTGAGCAGAGCAGTTAGCTGCATGCCGGAGGGGAGTCTGCTGCCTGGAGAACATTGTTCCTCTGTTTCAGAAGCGACGTTTCTAACGAGCCCTCTATTCCATAGTGGCAGCCCTCTCCATGCTGCAGAAGAGTTCAGTTCAAGGCAAACGCTGTGACATGTGCCGGATCTGAATGCTGCTTCCCCTTTGCCTTTTCACCTCTTTCATCTGCAGGTTTCAAGGATCTAAATGACACCGTGCAGGCCCGTGGCCAGTGAATACACGTCTCCCAGGGTATGAGCCTTTCTGTTCACTGGACAGTTCGCTTGGAACATGGGTTCTAAGTTCACTTGGGACATTGCTTCCATCGGTTGAAATTTCACCCCGTTAACTTTTCTGACACCGATGGGCTGAAATATCACCATCGGTAAAATGTTCTGCCACTTGTTCTCTTTTCTTTAAAGGGGAAACTGGCCTTGGTAAGTCCACGCTGATGGACACGCTCTTCAATACTAAATTTGAAGGCGAGCCAGCGTCTCACTCGCAGCCCGGAGTTCAGTTGAAATCCAGTACCTATGACCTTCAGGAGAGCAACGTTAATCTGAAACTGACCATTGTCGGCACCGTGGGCTTTGGGGACCAGATCAACAAAGAAGATAGGTGAGTAAAAGGGGCCAAGGTTTGTTTGTAAGCTGGTGTTTTGTTCTCTGACCAAACCAGACAGGGGTTCCCTATCTGCTTCCTAGGCTTGACCCAGGTTGGTCCAGGTGGCTTTAAAAATGAGGTGCCTTCTCACGTCCTTAAGAACCACATTTTAAAACCCCTCTGCCCTGTGGCTTCTCTGAATGGGGCAATGGGGAGGGCAGGCAGTTGGCCTTCTCAGAAGCCTGCAGAATGTCCATGGAGCATTAGCCAGGAGATGGTGCTCGTTTACTGATGGTTACTCGTTTACCGTCCTCAGCACCTCCTGTCCATTTGATGCCTGAGCTCCACCTGTCTAAAGATCAGAGAGAGCCGAGGCATTTCCTCCGTTATCCTCTTGTGCTCCACCAATGCAAACCACCAATTACAGTCCAGTGGCTGCTTGTTGTCGCTGATTGCTGGCGGTGAAAAATTTAACAAATAAGGGTGTGCGATGTGCCCTCAATGAAAGACTGAATGAGACTAGGTCTGATCCTTGGCAGCTAGCTTCTAAACAGAGTGGTACAAGTGTACATCTACTTTTAGGATTTAAGAGCATTCAAGCAGTTTGCTGATCCCAGAAGTACCTTCCTCCTAGAGTACAGGCTCTCTGGATGGGTGCTTTTTTTTTTTTTTTAAGTACACCCTTCCCCCAGCTTGGTAGTTAAGTGAGAGTCATGCTCTTTATTGAGTGTGTCTGGCACTTGGTATTTCAAATAGCTTTACAGGGAAGTTAAATGAGAACATGCTGTAGAAAATGCACTTGTTGCTCCAGGAAGACTGAATGAGTGGTGTCGAAAGCCCCCCCAAGAGAATAGAAATGCAGTTAAACTCATGGACACATGACAGTAATGATGCCAAGAGCTTCTCAGGATTCCAGAAAGGATTAGTCATTTATATGAATGAGAATAATATCCAAAGTTACGTTAGATAAGGATATAAACCCCCGTTCTTCAAAGCATAAGTCAACAGTCCGTTAACTGCCCTTTCATGCGGTTTCTTGCACTTTTCTCTGAAGCAGCTGGTAGGGGTCTCTCTCGCACAGGGGTGCTGGACTAAGAGGACCATTTGGGTTGGCCTGGTATGGGAGTTCCAGTGTTTTGGCACAGTGAAAGCTGCTTACAAATGGGCAGGTTTCACAGGAGACTAGGTGCTGCACTGTGGGTTAGTAACCAGTGGACAGCTTTCCTCGTAGTGGGAGCATGAAAGATGGCCAATGCTCTGTATTGCAAGGTGCACTGTTCTTTTCTCCCCTCCATACAGCTATAAGCCCATTGTTGAGTTCATTGATGCCCAGTTTGAAGCCTACTTGCAAGAGGAACTGAAGATAAAGAGAGTCTTGCACAGCTTCCATGACTCCCGTATCCATGCCTGCTTGTACTTCATTGCACCTACAGGCCATTCCCTGAAATCCCTAGACTTGGTGACTATGAAGAAGCTTGACAGTAAGGTAAGGGGCTGATCACCATAAGCATCTAATCCTTGTCATCTGGTTACTCTTCTTAAACTATGTGTACCTCACTGATCTGTCCCAAGGCTCCTCCCCACTTTTCTCATCCTTCATTCTAGCACAGATGAGCAGGGTCCACCGTTGTATCCTGCAGCATTATTGAGAAGGCTGCGTAGCGCACACTTGAATTCTTCTGTGTGCCTGTGTTTTTTGTTGCGACCGTGGAAACTGCTCGTTTCATTATTGTAACCGAGTACAGACCCAATCCCCTTTTATTACCGCATTCCTTTCAGGTCAATATCATCCCTATCGTTGCCAAATCCGATGCCATTTCCAAGAGTGAGCTGACGAAATTCAAAATTAAAATCACGAGCGAACTGGTCAGCAATGGGGTGCAGATCTACCAGTTCCCGACTGATGATGAATCAGTGGCTGAGATCAACGGAACGATGAATGTAAGTAACAGAGCAGCTGTGATTTGCTCAACACAAGGCTGATTTTGATCTGTTTTATTCCACTTTAAGGAGCAATAAGAGGATTTTGCTGCAATTTTATATTTATAGTTCAGTTTAATCCAAAGTGTGTTAAACAACCAACTCCGCTGCCAGTCTCTTGTGCTATTATCATCCTGCTAGTTCGCTCGGTTGTCCCTAAAGTTGCAAGGTAGACACAGCTTGAATTTCTAATATTAAAAAACAAAAAGAATCCTCTCTTCCCTCGACATATCCTTTAAGTCCAACTTCATACCTTCCTAAAGAAGCAAAATAAACAAGGAACAACCTTCCACTGCCTCCTACCTTTCCAGGTCACCTTTCATATCTTACATTAGTTTAGAAGGTGCTGACCCTGCCTGTTTTAAGAGACGAGCTGTTTTAGAGGTGGGGAAAGGAAGTTGCTTTTGTTCTTAAAGTGACCGTTTGGGCCAGATTCATTTGTGGGGGAAATTCCATTGGCTCAGTGTAATTTCATCAGGGTCAATTGAGTGCCCCTTCCTCTCCACACCCCTCCAAAAAGGACCTGGTAGTCTGGTTGATCCAAATTCAGAGTGTGGTGGGCTGAAAGGCTCTCCTATAAATTCTGGCAAGGAGGGTGTTAAACTCTATCCCTCCCCTGTGGCCCTCTGACTCTAGCCACCTGTCCCTGCACTCCGCTAACAAGGGTGGCTGAACTGGTAGATGCTCCCCAGAGATGCGATCAGAGGCTTTGTTGGCGTCAGGCAGCTGATTCACCGAGGGCAGCTCTGCAGGACGAAGCAGGATGTGCAAAGAGTATGTTGCTGGATGTTGGGTCAGAGGGATCCATCCTCAGTCTTTTCAAAACAGCTCCTCTCTTCAGTTGCGTAAAGTCAGCCCAGGCCAGCGGAGTCCCATGCTTTATTTACCACCTCTCCGACTGGCCCGTCCCACCTTTTAGCCCCTTGGCTGCTGCCTTGACGTGCATGTGCTGCAGCTGCTGACGAGCAATGGAAGATCGGGGTAGATGGGTAAGCCTGGCCAGGCTACGGGAGTGCAGCTCTGGGATGTGCCTTACTCAGGTCAGGACTGTCTGTGTTAGACACGGTGATGCAGTCATACCTGTCTGCTGTTCTCCCCCAGCTCTTGCAACTAAGTGGTTGGGTCCTTCTGCATTCTCGTTTTGTGCAGAGTCTTGTATTGCTTTGGCTCTTCCTTCTCACGTAGCCATGTGTTTGCCCAGCAGTAACTCCCCTTGCTGGCTCGGCTTGCACTGTGCTATGGTTTGGTGCTTTCACAACCAGAAGCTCACGTGGCTGGGTGGTCTAGAAGCCTGTGGTGGAGACACTTGGATGAAGGGGGCATGTTTCTGGCCATAACACACAGGCAGACATACTGTTGCTGGGACTAACAGTCACGGTGGTTCTCCTTCCCAGAAGGGTGTGCAACGCATAAGCTTTGTCCAAGTAATAGTTCTTTCCCTGTGGCTCAGAGAAATTCTCCAGTGCTGGTCTGCCTTTTCAGTGTAAAACACCATAAATCAGAGAGGGGGCAGACTTTCAAAAAAGCAGCTCTGCTACGCCTTTTTTGGGCGCCTCTTGCATCCACGAAGCTGGTGTTAGCAGGTTTTGTGCTTGATGTTGAATTGTGGCTCAGATGAGAGTCCGTGTGTCCCTCTGTCTGATCGTGGGGCAAACTGTCCCTGTAAATGCCTTGTCCCTCTTGAAAACTGATCCCTTTATGTTCCCGTCTCCTCACATCTTGGTCATTTTCTGCAGACTTTTGATGGAAAAGGCAGTTACTCTCTCAAAGTATTTGGACAGTGTTTTCTCTGGCTTTATTGAATGAGAGCATATAAAAGGGAGCCAGCTCTGCTAAGGACAAGAAGTTGGGGAAACCTGTGTTGTGGCCAGGCTCTAACACTGGATGCTCCATTATATTGGGTGTATCACTTAACCTCTGCCTCGGTTTCCCATTTGGGTAATGCCTACCTGGAAAAAAATTGATGTGAAGTGCTAAGAATCTTTATGACATGGCCATGCTAGCTAGCATGGATGCTTTCTGTATTATCTGTTGTGGTTTGATCTTACCATTTGAATGGTTTTGCTGTTAGATTTCAGTGTGTGCATGAATCCTCTTGCTATATAAGATTTAAAATAATTGTAGATAATATTGCAAAATGTAGACTCTCTGAGAATCTGGTGAATGACAGAGGAATAGACACCACTTTCTTAGTAATCTTAAAGGTCCATGGTAAATATCCATCTATCTATCCCTTAGTCATTTCAGTTTCTTTTGAATGGGAGTTGCCATAATATATTTTAAATATATTGTAAATTGCAGCAGCTGAAACAGAGAGGGAGGGAGAGAGGAGAAAGAATTCCATTTAAATCCTCAGATTAAACTGATTTGAAATCATAATTGCCAGGTTTATGAGGACTAATGATTATACAGAAAGGAATCCAAATTTGATTCAGGTAATTTATCAAGACTGGGGAAGATGCAGTCTAATAATCTGTTTTGTTAATTGCATGAAACAAATCTGCTTAGACTGCAGGTGGTAGAGATAATCTGGCAGAGTGATTGAAATCAATAATAATAATAATAACACATAAGGCAAAAGCAGGGAGATGCTTTACTTTCTAAATTTAAATTTAGTGCGGAAGATGGGATTAGCCTATTTGAAAGACTTCCCTAAAAGACTTCCCCATTCCTTTTCTCACTTCTTCTCTGATCTATATACCAAGGGCAGAATTGAGTTTCTCTTAAAATATCAGATCATTCGTATTTGTGCAAATCAAAACACGCCTAAACTAGGAGGATCAGTTAATTCGCATTACATTGATGCTGCTGCTCGGTTACTTGATTTGATCTGGAGGAATTGACGGGGCTGTTTGCTTGTTCAATGCATTTTTTAAAAGGTTGTGTCAAGAGTGCCAGGAGTGCTGCATGGGCCATTATTTCATGATAGCTTGTAAAAATCCAAATAAACTAAAATTGGAATAGCAAAGGAAACTAAAATAACAGCCTGATGATAAAATAGTTCAAACAGATGGTGTGTTGTCTTGTGGGCAGAGCACGGGATTTTGAGCCAGAACGCTTGGGTTGTATTCTGCCTTCCATCACACACTTGTTTTTCTAAGGTCATGAAACTACTTTAGTTTACTCATGTGTAAAATAAGGATGACGCTTGCGTATTTCACGGCCATGTTGTGAGGCTTTATTGATTGTAAAGTGCTTTGGATTACTCACGTGAAATATTAGATAGAAGTTCAAAGGATTTTAATAAGGGTATAAGCATCCAGATTTGGTAATAGGCAAACTTATAAAACCTCCGGGTTTGTTATCAGAAAGCAGAGAGCCGAGAAGTTAAATGTAAAGCACTAGTGTGATGAGAGAACATTAGATCTGAAAGAGCCAGGATATCATAAGAACGTCGTCGTAAAGAGAATCTGAAGACTCATTGCAGTGAATAGTAAAATCCTGAACTGACTCTTTCCAAGAAGCTCAGTGGAAATCTGGGAGCCAGCTCCGAGACTTTCCAGAGAGACTTTCTAGGCTCGCAAAGTGTTAGCATTGTACAATAATTGCAGTTTATAAACTGGGTGTTGTGAAAGGACGACTCTGACTGGTGGTCTGTGTTTGCAGCATGAATTGGTGCCCAAAACACTTCCTGAAGGCAGTAATGTACCTCCAGCATCTACAGCTCGAGATAACCACACTTCTCAGGTGGCTAGTTGTGCTTAGTCCTCAGCCAGGTACTGCACGGCATGCTCTAGTTGCTCTGGATCTCACTAGAACCATGTGCTGTTGCTTATGTGAATGGCAAGTTTTAAATGGGACTTGGGGAATTCCTGAAGGTTAAAGTCACGTTAGAACAAAATTAATCACCATAGCCTGCGCTAGCCCTGGAAAGAATATTTAATTGTGAGATATTAATAGAACTGTTGTATTAGCCAAACTCCTCCCCTTCAGTTATCCAAGTCTCTGTAAGCACTGAGACATCCAGCTTAAGTTTTTGATCAGCTATTCAATTGGAAGCCACCGATCTAACACAGCGTTACACAAACTATGCCCCAGAAGCATAGGAATGCAGAGAGACACTAAGCAATGCTGGCACTCCCAAGCAAGAGTCTCTCAAAACATCAGGAGACTGTCGTAAAACAAGCCAATTGGTCATCAGAAGATTGAACCTGTTCAGAAAGGGTAACCAACATCCGTCCATTACATCTATGGACTGTAAACTGGTCCTGTGTGGTGCCCAGCCAGACCTGCTTGATACCTGAACTTCAAGCAAACCAATGGCAAAAACAAAGGGGTGAAAACAGGTGAAATGAATGGTGGCTATGAGGCTCCTAAAGAGCCAAAAGTACAGGTCCAGGAATTCTTGTGTGGCATCCACCAGGCTGGGAACAATGAAGAATTTGAAATGGGTACCAATGGGCAGTCATGACCTAAAATAACTAGTGGGTTATGGAAAGCAAAGGGTCACCAGCAGGAAGCACATCAACTGTAATTTATATATACTCTTATGCTCAGAAATAGACACCAACATGAAATCCCACCATGTCTTCATGACCAAACTCAGGCCAGCTGCCAGTGGAAGGCTCTCAACTGCCTCGGGGATGGTATCGCGCTGTCTCTGGAAAGAGTATTTTATAATCTTGGGAGTTTCTGTCCTTTAAGTACATGAATTTTCTTTGAAAATTTTAACAGTTATTCGTCAGCGTAGACTAATGATGACCCATGTCATGGTGACAAACAGCGTAAATGCCTGGATAGGCTAAAGGCCACATTCGGTTCTTAGTTACACCACTTACCTACCTGCAGTAACGTCGTCAGTTTTTCCTGACTTATGCCAGTGTAACTAAGGGTGGAATTTGGCCCTTGATCTAGCTTGTTCGTCTCTTTTAGTCTGGTTACATTCTTCTTTGTGTTTGGCTGCTCCTCCACAGTTCTGTGGGAAACAAATTTCCCATTCATAACCTTGGAGGTGGTAATATCCTGTTTTTCTGGGCTGTTGCTAAAGTGGATTCATTCCACTTCCTTGTGCAGAAGTTTTCCTTTTAGGTCTCTGGACTGTGTTTGTGGGGGTGCTTGGAATTCATCTGTCTGAAAAACCAAATACATTTTAAATGAGGACACAAAATGTCTCCAATAACTGTTTAGTTTTTTTCTTTAAATGTACAATGCTATATTCCCAGCCCTTCACAGTTAGCTGATTTCCAGCAGATGTCTGCTTTCCAGCTGAGAGGCTGGATCCTTCCCTGTGGCCGCTTTGCTTCCTAAAACTCTTTGCTCCCTTGTGCAGAAGGAGTTAAACCTGAACATAATAGGCCCAAATCTGTGCTAACATAGGCCTACACCTCTCCAATCCCATTGTTTTTGGTGGGAGTGTAGAGGTGCATGTCCATACAGAATGTAACCCAGAATGTCCTCACAGTATTGAATGACTGCATGGTCCAGCAGAACTGAGAGCCTGTCTCAGCACTTAGCCTTCCTTTTTTTTTTAAATCACACAATATATTCATGTCTTCACTCCGACTATCAGGGTGACAGCAGTGTGGCCCAGGAGAAAGCCATATGGCTCCTCCTAGTCTGTCAGTGCTCACAGACTGTTTCATAGTGTCTGTTAGTTAGTTACGTGTAGTTAGTAGCCTGATTTAAACCCAAGTGTTGTATTTTTTATGTCACTGACATGTGCAGGTGGAAAATAGCTTCTAATCCTTTGTTTGAAGCTCACATCATTAAAATGACTAGGAACAAGTCAACAGGAGAACTCACATGGCAGGATCAGTGACTAACATACTAGCTGTTCTCCATGCACCAGTGAGCCCACCCCCACCTTTCCTTCTGATCCGTGAGGCCCAGAGATTCACTGCCCCCCCCCTCTCTTCCCTACTCACTTTCAAAAGCTCTGGGTCATGTCTGATCATCCTTCAGGCCGACTGTGGCTGGCTCTGGTTCCCTTTGGAATTGATGCTCGACTCAAGGATGGTGCTAGCCTGGTGACTACAGAATGGGGGGGCTGGTGCTTCCTCCCCTTTCCTAGGGACTCCACTTGCTGCTCCCCCATAATGCTCGTATCCTGCATCAGCTCCAGGGCTAAGGGCAGATCTGAACCACTGTCTTTCAGTGAGTGATATGAACCGGCTGTCATACAGCCCTTTCAGCTTAAAAACAAATCTCTCCACGTTCCCCTGTCCGAGTGCTTCATGCTCCTATTGATCCTTGTCACTAATCCAACACATTTTCAGCTGTTTGTGATCTTAAATCCTCCTTCTTTATTCCTGTGAGCAAAGCCAACGTTATTGATCTTACTGGTATAATTGGTGTCCTAAGGCTACATTAATTACTCAGAATTCAGTGCAGCTTAATGGCTCTTACTAGCAAATGTCACTGCATGTTATTCAGCATATGGGGTTGGGGAGGGAAGTGGGGGCAGCGGAGCTGGCTGCTTATTTTAAATGATGAAACCCAGAGTGTTTCAAGAGCGCTATAATCTTCTGCCCACCCACCCTTCAGATCTAGTTTATCACACAGCAGACACAGTAACATTTTTAGTTCAGTTTCTGGCAGGTTTTAGAGCATACCCACAAGCTCCTGGCTGCTGACAAATAACAGCAACCTAACGTTTATAGAGCCCTTTTTACATTTTTCAAGTTTGAACCTGCTCAATGTCCCTTTGAAGGTGCAGAATGTGGTCCTCATTTTACTGAATGGGTAACTTAGATTCGGAGGTTATCTGGCTTGACCAAGGTCACAGAAAGAATTGGTAGCAGAGCTGGGAATAGACCCTGGAAGTGTCTGGCTTCAAACCCTACACTCAGTCTAGTAGGCCTTGCTGTGTTCCACTACTTGTGGGATGCCAGTGTCCCAAAATGAAGAGATGGGTGATATTCTCAGATCTCTCATGCTGTGGCTGCCTTGAGTTGGAGAGCAGTTTCCATTAATCTCTTTGCACACGTGGCAGTGAGGGAAAGACATGCTCTAAAGCCTGAAAAGCAGTACTGCAAAGACAAATGGTCACACAGAGAGGATCGCTCTAAAGTTTGCAAGATGTGCAAGGGCAGTGAAAAATGTGCATTCCTTGAAGGATTAGCAGGCAATTAGCAGGAGCTGTGATGTGCTCAGGATTACTTTAGATGGATTAATCCCTGTACTTTTCCAAGCCCAGACCTAGAGTCCATGTGCTTGTAGGAAAACTAAGTTAACATATATAACATATCTCAGCTAGTCAGAGCACCACTTCAGTTCTCTTAGTTTTGTGCTATTCCAAAATGCATCTCCTGGATTTGTCCCCCTAATTTGACCTGAGAATCTCTCCTTGCCTCTATTGTGGAGTGACTCAGTTGCCGCCATTGGCAAAGGGTTCACGACCTGTGTTTGTGAAGCAGTCAAAAGCTGAGTCAACAGATCAAAAACGATTAGAGAATCTTGTTTGATCCGAAGGCTCTTGTGTGAGACTAGACCTGTCTGACCATTGGTGGTAGGCAGAGCCTTTTATTGCTTAATTGCAGGGTCAGATGCAGAGCAGGCCATGGTAATGGCAGGTTGTTGTCATCTTGCTGGTTTTATGTCAGCTCCATTAACCACTTGCCTACATTGAGACAAACCACCACAAGTGGCATCTTGTATGTATGAATGGGAATGGAGACTGATCTACCCCCATAGACATGAGGGTCGCTTCTGGTAAGGGCTGAGGCATGTAGGCAGGGAAGACTGCTTCTGTTCTATGGTTAAAGCTCCACGGAACAGCCTCCAGGACTTTTAAGATGGCCACATTCACGATTGTCTCCCGTGTGTGTCTTAAAGAGGGGAAACGTGCGATAACTGAAAAAAGCAAAGGAGCCTCGGAGCGGTCTCGTGCTGCTTCCGCTCCCACCCCGGACTAGCTCCTGATTCAGAACTAGCCTGTTAGGAGAAAAGCAAAGCTGGTCATAATGCACAGAGTTGTCTGTCTATGCTCTAACTCCGTAGTTCTGCTTGCTCGGGACTTGGGGAGTGTGCTTGGCAGGAGGGGCAAGGTAATGACAAGAGGACAGCAACATTAGCTACAGAGTTAATCCCAAAAGCCCTTTTTTTTGTCTCGCCCTGGGGCCGTTGCCGTGCCCCATTTCAGTGAGTGGGTTTGTGGGGTGGAGACTGTTTTAGTAGCCATAACCCAAAGGGCTAATACAGACTTGTTGCAATGTTTCAGGCCCACTTGCCATTTGCGGTCATTGGCAGCACAGAGGAACTGAAAATTGGAAACAAAATGATGAAAGCCCGTCAATATCCATGGGGCACGGTGCAGGGTGAGTGTTGGATGCGCTGGGACCATCCTCTCTAGAGGAAGTGTGATCTCGTAGTTGGATGCAGAACTGGGTCCCGCTCAGTCCCCTGCTGTAGCTCTGCTGGTTTGGGCATCTCCATTAGGGGTTACCCTCCGTCTCCTTTAACGTATCACTGTGTGGTGCTTCTCCTAAGAGAAGCAGCTTTCTGTGCCAGAAGGAGTTACTGAAGTCTCTTCGTGGGGTTGTGTGGAGCTGAGGGGTAGCTGTAGTGTGTTTCTCCCTGTGTAACACCTTGTCACAACTCTGTACAGTTGAGAATGAAGCGCACTGCGACTTTGTGAAGCTGAGGGAGATGCTGATCCGCGTGAACATGGAGGATCTTCGCGAGCAGACCCACACGCGTCACTATGAGCTGTACCGGCGATGCAAACTGGAGGAGATGGGATTTAAAGACACTGACCCAGACAGCAAACCATTCAGGTAGAATCCCTGGAGCACTGGGAGCTTGAGGGAGATACATGTTGGCCCTGGCAGGGGGCCTGGGTCCTGTACCGCGCATGTTAGTGCACCATGACCTGGTTCTGCAGAAAAATCCTGCCCCCTGAAGTGGGAGAGCAGCTCTCACAGCTCGTTAACCCCTTGGTGGGGGCCCAAGCAAAGTGAGGGGGAGATGAGGAAGTAAACAAATGAAGGGAAGATGAAGCATGAATAAGAAGGGGGAGGGGAATGCTGGAAGCAGAGAGAACTGAGGAAAATAATGTCTTTGTAAAGCTGAGGCACCTCCTGCCTCATTAGTGTGGTGGTTTCCCTTTGAACAAACATCCATGTATAAACACTGTGGCTGACTGACTAGCCAGTCTGCTCGTGCCAGGATCCCGAGGTGATCTCTGCTGCTCTTTTCCACCCAGCCATGGCTGCAGAAGCAGCAGAGACTTGAGGAGAGGCTAGAATCGTGCTGGCAGGGGGTGGAGGTTGGAGGGAGAGGGCTTGTTAGTTAAACCGTGAGGTCAGGGAGCCTATCCATTCAAGCCCTTTTAATGCATGGCAGTAGTGTGATGATGCGCAGAGCTAATCATTACATGGAAGGGAAGGCCCTTGGAGACGTATGGCTTTGTGAGCAATGTGTGTGTTATATATGGATGAAGGGTTTGATGGTGAAGGTCTGATCTAAAGCCCATTGAACTAAATTGAAAGCCTTCCATTGACCTCAGAGAGCTGTGTACGTGGAAGAGTGGGAGAAGGAAAATGGGCCTGGGTGAAGAGGAAGGCGGGACAAGGAGCGAGGGGGGGAAAGCGGTGCAAGGAAAAAAACTAAATTAGAGATGAGACTCTCACAGAATTGGAGTGTTTTGTGGTACTCCATCTTCTCTGAAGCAAAGTCCGTGTTCGGTGTGAGGAGGGTGTGGTACCTGGGATGTTTATTGGTTGGCACATAACTAATTGTTTTTTAGCAGTTACTCAAACGGTTTGCAAAATGGGACTGATCTAGCCTGCCAAGTTTGGATCTGGAGTCAAATTTTCCCAGAGTCCTAAAGGTGTTGGGATGTGGGGGATTTTGATTTGGCCTCTTCTCTTCTGATTGGTAGCATTTGAGCAACATGGTTAAATTCTGCTCTGTCCTGTGCATTCACTCCAGCCATCATCCTCATGAATTTTAGTGGCGATGCACAAAATGAGAGTAGAACTTAGACCACTGATTATTAGTGGGGTCTGTCTTCCCTCCTTAGCTTACAAGAGACTTATGAGGCCAAGAGGAATGAGTTTCTGGGTGAACTGCAGAAAAAGGAGGAGGAGATGAGGCAAATGTTCGTCCAGAGAGTCAAGGAGAAAGAAGCTGAACTTAAGGAAGCCGAAAAAGAGGTAAAGACAGCTCTGTTTGTCTATCTGTCTCCAGTCCATCCACTGTTGTGAGCATTACCTTTGCCACAAAAAAGTTGGTGCTGAAATTGCCATTATGTGTAGAGAACATGGCCCAGCTTGATAGAGATGCTCCGTAAAGAGAAAAAGGGCCAAATTTGGCTCAGGAACAGATGTTGTTGCATCTGTTTCCCAGGGGGGAATGCAAGATTCTTCCATTGTGATGGCTACCATGCAATATCACAGTACCTTAAATAAATGCACCACTTCCACTGTGCTATGTCTGTGTGCATGGCCTAGGGAAAACAGGGATCACAACTGGACAAGGAGGTCCTGGGTCTGTTCTCTTCCCATTTGCTTGATTAAACTCCCTTCCCAAGTGTGCAAGTGTGTGCCAAGATGCAAGGACTGCAACTAGGTCCTTGAAAGAAGATTAATCCTCAGTCTGTTTTCTCACTGTGCAGAGAATTTAAACATAATTTCCTGAGCCTCAGAAGGGGAATAAATCCTGTAGTGTGATGGATTGTGAGAATAAAGTTTATGGCATGAAATAGCTGTAATCCATTTCTGGCTGTTGGCGCATAAAGCCTATAATTTACTAAACTCTTCAGTTAGTTAGATAATTAAGAAGAATTTAAGAAATAACCCAAGATCCCATCAGAAAGTAAAATACATGAATTAAAATAAATTAAAAAACAAAAGTTGACTGTTACTTTAAGTAAAGTGTCTACCACTTGTCCCGTCCTATCCTTCCTCAGTGACATATATTCATAAAATATTGCCTAGATTGTAAAAATTTTGGGAAGGACTGTTTGTTACTCTGTTTATACAATACCTAGCACAGTGGGGGCCCGAGGCACTACTGTAATAAGCATGTGCTTTCCATGGGCTGTATATCATGTTATGAACCTGGGATGGCAGTCTTATGGGATCCTAATGAGCTCCTCTGAGGAGAGTCTGATGGAGGAAGAATCCGTACGATGCCTTGATGTTCTCTGGAATAGAATGCTGCTAATGCCTTGTTCTGCTTTGATGACCTGCCACTGTTCTTCACTCTAGCTGCATGAAAAGTTTGATCGTCTTAAGAAGTTGCATCAGGATGAGAAAAAAAAGCTGGAGGACAAGAAGAAATCTCTGGACGATGAAGTAAATGCATTTAAACAGAGGAAGACGGCAGCTGAATTGCTCCAGTCTCAAGCCCAGCAGGCTGGAGGATCACAGACTCTTAAAAGGGATAAGGAGAGAAAAAAGTAAGTGGTTAATCTAGTGGTATTTGCTTCCTGGTAATGATTTTCCTTTATTCATTTCTAGAGGTGAACTGGATTCTTTTCATTTCAACCTCTCTCAGTACCATTTCTCACTCAATGGAACCCAGCATCCCGAAGGGCAGACCTTTCAGTGAGACAAACCTTCAGCCTCTAGTGTGGCTGAATAATAGCTTGAAGCTGTTGACTGTCACATTTCATCTCGAAGAGCAAAGAACCCCAATGCTCATTAGGTTGTATAATGTTGTGATTGCCATTTTTGGTAGGATTCAGCTCTCTTTCCCCCTTTGTATGCCATGTCATTCACATAAAACCAAACTGATGTGGTACTTGTTCATGGGCCTCCTACGTTTTCCTGTTGACAATTTGTGAGCACGAGAGTTAATGCACATGAGTCTCATGGGGTTTAGAGAAGTGCAAGGGGACGGGTGCCAGACCGAGCTCTCAATAGTCCATAGTTAGGACATATAAAAGCAAGGAGAGCCCTGTAGCCACTTCGAGGTGTCCTGGGTTTGGGCAGTGGATGTATCAGATAAACAGAGATGAACAGAGGAGCTTCTCTTCCGTCACTAACCTGTTTGTGTAAGTGAAGGTTTTTCCTTGTCTGGAGCGCTTCCTATAGCTCCTAGTTACATTGTGGAAATTTTTCATTGAAGTGAATCACTTTAGATACATGCAGATCCTAGGACTTTTATTTTGTTACTTAATGAATTCTAGCTGCTTCAGAACAACGTAACCCAGGTAATAGTTTCCCATCGGAAAATGTGAGGAACTTATGTGTGACTGGAACGAGGTGAAGAGATTAAGATTGAAAGAAGGCTTTCAGTTGCATTACTTTGGTAGGAAAACTAGTGTAACAGAGTGGAGAATTGGGTCCATTACATTTAATCTGCAACCACTGGAGAGCAACTAGAGAGTCATGCATATTTAAACAGCCTGTCATTCCACCCGGAAGTGGACAGTTATAATTTCTTGTCTGTGACAGTACGTTACCTGAGACAGAGTTCCACTGCCATCTTGTGTCTGTACTAGCAGCATTGTGCATATAACTAATGGGATCCATATTTATAGTTTTCATGATTGACACCAGTCTACACCATCTGTGCAAATGCAGAGTAAATCTTGCATGCAGTCAGCAGTCCTAACAAAACCAATTAGTCCTGTTAATGTGAAGAGTACAGGAGATGCCCGAGGAGCTGGATGAAAATGTTCGTCAAAACAGGAGAGCCCCACTGTGTTGGGATTAATTTGTAGCTGTTTCATCACTTGCTCAGCAGTTAAGAATCAGGTCCAGCATTTAAGATATCATTTTAGGTTTCAGCTTAGTTCTTTTAAACTGCTACAATCTCCATATTTCTCTGGGTTGCACAAATCTTGTAAGGCTGTAGCTGTTGACTAATTAGCTTTTCTGCCCTTTCTTCATATGTTGGTTCCTTCAGCCTCCTAGTCATTTTTATTTCTGTTTTAAGTTCCCTGCGCTTAGTTACTGAGGTGTCCGGGCTGATTTCAGTGATCTGTTCTCCACCTTGTCTCGTGCCTTGCTGTATATTGGGCACATGTTCCACATTGAGAACTCACTAACAGCCATAAAGAACATGCATGGTTATTTGCACTGTGGACTGAAGACTTTTTGCCCTAAGATTGATCTTGCCAGAGCTGTATAGAAAGAGAGATTATCTTATTCCATGACATCTCTATGTGATATAAACAGCTCTAGAAGCACCTAAGCATGCTCTGTGTATCTGAACTCAGACACCACTCCTGTGTATCATTCTTAGAATTCAGGTTGATTAGGATTGGTACTGTCTTCACTGAAAAGTTTAAGGGCCCAGAAAACACCATCAAGAGTTGGTATTGAGCACTGAAGCCAACTTTGGGATCAGAGTACTTTAGTTAGAGGGTTCCCTGCTCTCTAGTAAAATAGCTGTCTTATAAAATGTGATATTGTGCTTTGCTGTCTACCTTAAATCTTACAGTTGATATTGTCCTATGTATTCCATTACAGTATTTAGATCGGAAATCTCCATAACAAGCCGTGGATTATATTCACAGTATTTTGACTCTGTTTCATTACATAGTGGCTGAAGAGACTAGCCCTTCTCTTTCCTATGTTGTTTGAATTTGGAGATAGATGGATTGGCACTTTTTGCTTTGCTTTTTTTGTTTTGTTTTTTACTTCAAACACTATTAATTGTTAATTCATGACTTGATTTCTTTTTTATCATCATTCCATCATCAGTAGTTCTTAATTGTGTGCTGTTTTACAGTTAGCTGCTGTTTGCTGCATGGTGCATGAGGTACAATGACCTGGTAAGCTTAATTAACTAAAATAGACCTTGCAGTGGGATCAATTACAGTTCTTACAAAACAAAAACCACACAAACCTAAAGCCAGTAATTTTCTTGCCCCCTTTCCGCATAGTGGATGTATTACCAGTCTGTTGTGGTACATACACCATTATAAAATTACAGTGCCCAGGTGAAGTGTGTGTGTGTGTGTTTTTTTTGGTAGAGGCCTCAAAGTAAAATATGCGTGATTATTCATATCGAACTGTGTTTTTATTTGTAATACTAAAAGACCGGACCAAAAGAAGGATGAGGTGCATTTCCCTTTGAGCTTCACAGCCATTTAGTTTGTGTAACTAGTTTAAAAAAAGTGTGTTCTTTGCTTTTAGCCCCGTAGTAATAAATAATATTCTTTAAGCTTGTAGGCCTCCCCAATACCATGGTAACAGTTGCTATAGAAATGATAATAGAATCAAGCTAGCTGGTGAAAATTGTCTCTGTTTTCATCTGGGATGTAGTATGATCTAGTGGTTAGAGTGCAGAGCTTTGGTTTCAAGACTGAGTTGTATTCTTGACTCTGCCACTGGTTTACCATGTGACCTGGGTAAGCCACTGAACTTGCTCGGAGTCTCCATTCATCTCAAGGCACCATATAATCACAAAGCGTTAATTATTTTTTAAAACCGCTATTGTCAAATAAGACAAAATCCAAATCAGGTTGATTATCTAAAGCAATCCAGGATCAGAAGCAACAGGCTTCCATAATTCAGATTAAGAGATCAGAAACATATTTATGCTTTGTATATCGAGCAACCGATGGCAGTATTCTTTAATATTGCACATGGGATTTTTGGTAAAAAAAAAAAAATTACCACCCCAGATACATTCAATCTTCTAAAACCATCCCCTGTAAATATCCAATGACACATGCCCCTCCGAGCCATGCCATGCACAGTCAAGATTAAGGTAGTTGTTACAGCTTTATGGGAGAGCATGCTCCTAGAGAGAGGCTACAGAAGTGTTTTTACCAATACGTTAATCTTCAAGGAATTTTAACCCGCCTTACAGAAGGAGGATTGTCTTGACTGCAATACCATTAGATTGGGGGTCTCTTCCATCTCTGACAATGTGAGCTCATCCTAAATATTCTTACCATGTGCATAGCATGCAAATGTTGTGGGCTGCATAGTGTTCAGAAGGCTTCATTTTCCATATCAGGATGCATGTCCTCCAAAGCCCTAACAGGGTTAATGTAACTTGCAGTCCTCAAGTGCTTTCTGTGTCTGTATGTTGTAAGGGGAAGGATAACTTAAAGAGAGACCAACACCTTTTGAGAAATGCACTTGTCTGGCTGAAGGAGATGAGGAAAGCCGCCTACACCCCTATGGGACAGATGAAGAAAGAATTGATATTTACAGCTGTCTATTTGCTTTTCTTAGAGCTGGAATGAATAAGCATATATGTGAGCTTTTCAATTTTCTACTAGATAAACTGATACTAAAACACTTAGCTTTTTGCAGATCAACAATACTATTTATCCAGGTGTTAGTGGGACATCTGCCCTATCAACATTAATCAAGCTTGCATGCACTTCTGTATGAAAGTACCCTTAAATCATATTATTTACTCACTTTTTATAAAGAGAATCAGGGTCACACCGATTTGGAACATTGCACGCGCACATGTATGTGCACAAACCCCAACTAAAACCTATTTAAAAGAAGTTCTTTCTTTAGGATCTAGCTGTTAACAAACCCACAGTCTGTTCTTAAACAGGGAAACAAAAGCTAGTTCTAATTTTATTCAGAGAGGAAGGAAACAATCCTAATTAGAATAGCAAGCAAATGTTAAAGTGTAAGTAGGCATCTGAATTGAATTTAACACGTTTATCAAGCACCACTTAATAAGATCTCCAGAAGCAGCATATCCTTATTGAAAAAAACCAAAGAAATCTTCTCAAGATGTCTGATGGGGTGAGTGTTCTTGCCTCTGACAAGAAGAGTGTAAAACAGAAAAGAACAATTCTCGCTTTTCACAATCTGAACATGAAAAATAAGCTCAAAGAACAGCAATGTTCATTCTGAGTACAAACCCAGGGCTAAAATGCAGTTGGAGTGAATGACTGCTTCTTGTTGGTTTTGGATTGCTTTTGGCAGTCCTTGTAACTCGACGCTGTTGTGTACTGGGCTCTGAATCCAGGAAAGTTCTTTTGTTCAAAATACACAATTGCCAACAGTGTCTTCTGAATGGGTATTTATCCTTGCTGAGCTTAATATGTATATCAGCTACCTTTACAACATTTTCAAAAAATACTTATTGATCCATAGAACTATCAGGCGTCACTGTTTTGCAAGGGTATAACTGATCCACACATGATAGATCCTGCAATCTGCAGAGATCCAAAAAAGATTGTTTTAAAAAGAAACTTGGTTCATCCCACTGCTTTGTGTGCCTGTGTGGAAAGCATGTCTGTTAATCAGTCAAATTAAACTTCATTAACACATGGCGATATTTTCATTTGTTTTGTACATTAGGAACCGTATTATTTTTTTATTTTGAAATTAATCCATAAAATCATTAATCTGCCTTTCTCTTTCGTTTTCAGTTCGGGTTTCCTGTAGAGCCTTTCCCTTCGCACCAGAACCGAATGTCCCCACATTCAGTTAACATGCAATTACACCACTGTGCCTGTTTGCCTGTCTTTACCCCCCCCCACTCCCTCCCTCTTCTCATCACTCTTAAAAAAGCAAAAGAGTCTGCATCCTTGGCTGTCTTTTGGTGAAGAACCCAGCAATAACCTGTGTGGAACTGACAAGAGATGCTAAACCCTGCTATCTGTTCCCTGGATCAGTAGCACGTTTGCCAAGAGCTTTCAGGACTAGCGTTCTCTGTGCTAAATTGTTACGACTATTTCTCTATCATGTTTGTTTCACGGCTGCATGGTAAGAGCACGGCTGCTTGTTGGTTGCATTTAGCACCATGACTCCTGAGCCCTGTTACAGATTGCCTGTGAATGAAGTAGTCTTGCATTTTGATTAAATGTGGCTGCTTATAGGTAGAGGCTTTTCTTTTTTTGTTTTCATTTTATGTATAAACAACTAACCCATCATTATTTAGATTTGCTGTTGTTTGATTTGATTAATTTTAAGTGACTATTACAGAACTTGCCGTGCTAGCAGGGATGGGCCTGAGCCAAAACCCAGAGGATGAAACAACCCTCTGCTCCAAACTTTGGGAAAATCCAAATCAGGCTCTAACCTTTGCAGTAAATCCCTGTGGTTTCTTCCCTTTCCCTACGATGGACTGAACCAACATGCTAGGTCCAAGCACTCCCCTACTCTGTGAGGTTCAGATTTGATTCAGTCTAGGCTGCCCTCTTAGTTCTCTCGCCCTGTTGCTACAATGGGTTGAAACAAAACCTGGATTCAAACTCAGGGAACATTGATGGCGAGGGCCCATATTTACTTCTTATAACAAACTGGTGTTTATGAAGAAAGATACGTTGCAATGTTTCTGTGTGACTTTCTTTTCAGGACCTGTCAATTTTTGTTTTTAATACACAAAGTATTGCCTAGAAAATATCAGCATGTGCATTCCTAAGCAGATGCTGCCAACTTGCATCTTAAGTTTTCTGTTTAGCAAAAGCCTTTTTTTAATGCGAGATTTGCACGGAAAGAATGGAAGTCTTGCCATTGTTTTCAGTGGGGCCAGTATTTCACCCAGTGGCTAGGTACACTTTGACCCCTAAACATACAGCTTACTGCAGTCTGCATGTAAGTGTCTTGTATATTTCTTGATGGGGAAATGTTTAAAATAGTCTTCCTCAGACAATGAATTCTGGTTAACGTTACATTTTTTGCCCTTCTTTTACAGTAACCCATGGCTCTGTACTGAATAGTATTCCCTGAATGCAATGGGCTGGAATGGACCTTCATTTACTTGTTAAATTGGAGGTTCTAATATAAACTGACAGCTTCTCATAATATTTCAGTCCTGGCCTTCCTATGGTGTTACTTATGCAAAGCTGCTCTCTCTTAGATATTTTCATCATGAGTCTCTTTACTGTATACTGGTGGTTATTGCTTTTATGAAACAATGTAAAATAAGTTAATAATGAGGTTTTTGGACATTGTAACTTTAAATCTCTAATTTTTTCCCTACATTTAATGGAGTCACCCTCCCCCACAATAATTTAGGGATGTAGAAGTGAACTCTGTGCTGGCAAAATAACAGTACAGATTAAAATATATTTATTAGTGAGTTTAAGAAGACAACAGCACCTTGGTTTAATTATGGCATGACTGAGAGGTTAAGAACTTTCCTTGTATCTTGGATGATTTGTTTTGATACAACTGTTGTAAAATATTAATTCTTTCTGATATTTCTCAAATCACATTTGCCTAAAAATGGGCCTTGTAATATTCATTTGAAATTCCTACTGGACCTGATCCTGCAGTTGGATCTGTGTAAACTCTGTGTAAAATAAGCACACTTACATCTATCATTCTGGATAAAAAGTGATCTTTCAGTGCAGAGTTATACGCTAAGAGGTAGTTTTACCTAGAAAGATATGAAGTGTGCATGTCTTACAAAGTTTGAAACGAACCCCTCTCTTCCCTCCTACTGTCTCCCCTTCCCCACCCAAACACCTTTGTGGTTAAATGGTAGCCGGTTACCTCCATGCCTTTGACAGTTTTGCTATCGTCAGAACATTCGTCAGTTGTCTGCACATGCTCATCTTAAACCTGAGTATTGATAGACGCTGATAGATAACCACTCAGGTAAACTTGTCATTGTTTCTACTGAGTAGCATGTTTTTTATATATTCAGGGACAAGCTTTTGGACCACATACTGCCCCAAATTTTCTGGCAAACTCCTGGCTGAAGAGCTGTATAATCCTTCATTCTGAAGTAGTTAGCACACCCTGATACAAGGCATTCCAAATAGTATCATTCTGAGGCTGGCCTGTAACTTGTTCTCTGATGTGCATTGATGCTAATGGGGAGTTGAGTTGAAAGCACTGGAGTGCTGTGTGTATTTAGTCCCCCTACAGCCACATAGTCACTCGAGTGGTCCCACAGTTAACCTTGTGCAGTAATCCATAATTCATACTAAGGTGTGGCCTCGTTTTAGAAATTAAGACTATTAAAACCCTTGGTGGAAACTTATTTATATTTTCTCAGGTATCCTGTTTCACTGTAAAGACAATCATTCCTCCCCCTGCCAAAAAAAAAAAAAAGCTTTGGTTCCTTTTTTAGAAGTGGAAATGTTTTAAGCTTTTGCTCCTTTCAGCTCTGTCAAATGTAAGCGTGTTTTTTTAAATGGGTCAGTCTCACTTTGTTCCAGGGATTAGCTGACAGAGGCTTTTTATCTTGCTTTCTCTTACTGCTTCGGGGGTCCTTTTAGATCATTTGACTTTTTTTATAATGCTATTAAAAGTATTTTCTAAAAAAGTTTTAACTTGTGTGGTTTTCTTAGAGCACTTTGAGTAGCCCCAGTAGGATCCTTAATTGCCTAGAAATGATGCATGCGCCCATCTCTCTTCTATTGTTTTCATGTTGAGGCTCTCTTTCTTGCTTTTTTGAATGTCCTTCTTCTTTTTGATAATCTCCTGTTTTTCTCTCTTTCTGTAGCTTTTTTTAATCTGTCTTCGCCAGCTGCACTGTGTCTGAGGGAGAAGACTGCCACTTATAGAAGAGTTTAGGGATCCTATAATGTCTGGGGGGAAACAAATCTTCAGTGTTAGTGTCATGGAAAGAAGCTCTTTTCTGACTTGCATGGTATTTAAAATTGAAGTGTCTTGTATTTTGTGTGACAAGACAGCATAATGTTGGAGAAAGCTGATTATGTACAAAAAGCTTTGAGGAGCAACAGAAATGTGATGTTTATATTAATGAGTAGCCAACTAAATTTTCAAAACATTAGGTTACAACCATGTTTTTCCTCTAATCTGGCCTAATAGAAAAGTCATGGACTCCCCTAAGGATCTGTGAAAGGCTAAGGGTGGGTTTCAGTACGTGAGTTTGTTTGTTTTTGTTCTGAAAACTGTTGCATTGGATGTCGAAGGAGATATAAACAAGGTGTGATTTGTTACATTGACAGCCACGAAATACTTAATATTAATAAGGAAGTAAAGCAAAATGAAATGTTTCCTTTGGTGTCTTTTGTGTCTCCACCTCCTTATTAAACTGCAACACCTGATTGACACAGGTTGAGTGAGATTTTTTTTTAATGTGAAATCATTTTATTGTATAAAATCCTCCAAATAGTCTCTGACCTCACCCTTTGCACTTCTGTTAGAGAATGATTTTACACATGGACCCTCGGAGCTGTCCATGGCTAGTAATACCCCATCCAAATACCATGTGAGTAGAGTGCAGTTCCTTAAAATGCATTGGATGCCTGTCCTAAAACTTTTTGCTTGTCTCGTTCTCCCTTGGAACATTCACTGCATGTTTTTCCAAACTGTGTTCTACCGTCTTTTCTTTATTTTTTTGTTTCCTTTTTACAAATGGAAGTGTGAATAACGGCACTGAGTGTATATTTACATGACAAACATTAAAGAGCCAGCACTGCTGTTTAGCTTGATACCTTTCTAACTTCAATGTAAATTTTCAATTAAAAAAAATTGCAAAAGCCTGGCTGTGTCATGCTGTTGTTTGTGCTGAGGGTTTCCCCAAAATCAGTCAATCCTTTTGGTTACATTGTCGTCAAAGGACACGTATGCGACTCAATAGATAAGCCTATTTTGAAATGTAGCCAGCATAGTAGGATTAACACATTTGTCAAAAATATCACAGGTTCTTTAGTGGAAAACATGGTGAGGGTTGTGAGGTGATGGGGAAGTGGGGGAGGTTTTGTAGTTTTTACATCTCATCCCAAATGCTTCCTCTCTAGCACAACACCCTTAACTCTGTGTGGATGCTTTTGAAGCAGTCCTGACTCAGATAGAAAAGCGCCCCCTGCTAAATTGTCAGCACCACTTCCTGCAGCACACTTTGGGTTGTCCTTGAAGATCTTCCACACAATTCTTTCCCAGGCCTGCCTCTGCTTAGTTTAGGAGATAGTAGTCTGAGATATTATGACTGTAGGTGAAAATACAGAAAAACCTTACATGCCAAAATATATTGTGGATGAAAGCTGTATAAATTCAACATGGATTTTCTCTTAACCTGTTGCACTTTAAAAAAAGCAACTAAACAATTCTTTATCTTAAAGAAGGCCGTGTCAGGCTAGTAGTTAAATTTCCTCGTGTGTTAGTAACACTGCAGAGTATAAAAATGTAAACATTTAATTTGCTCTTTGCCTTTTATGGGATGTGTTTTGAGGTTGGCTGGTTGAAGAAGACTGGTCTGACGCTTAAAAAGTGTTTTTGTTTGGACTTGTGTGACCCAGACTGATAAAACTCTTGCCCAAAATGAGCCATGAAAGACTGTATTGCGAGATCCAGAACACAATGAAATACTGTATTTAAAGTGTCCAGAATAACCTGTCAGGTACTTATTAAGTATTTCATCTTTATAACAGCTGTATATAAAAGCAGACAAACTCTAACTACAGAAATCTGTAGTTTAAACTAGGAGATGCTGGGTTGGTTGAGGAAAGACTTTCTGTCAAAGAGTTGATGCTGTAGGTGAGCTCTCTAAACTGGAATGTAAAAGTGCAGTGAAATCTCTCCTCCGTGACTTCTCAAAAGGCTAACAAACTGGTTGCTTAAGAGATGGCTTTTGATACCGTTGGAGCCGAATGGTACTCAATAATTTTGGAGTGGGATCCCTGAGCCCAGACCTCTACACTATAACCCTCCAGCCTGAGCCCCTGACATGGGCCAGCCCTGAACCTGTGATTGCAGGGTAGACAGATCGTGAGTGGGCCTAGCATTCCAAGGCATGGTTCATTGTCAAACTTGCTGCATACGGCAGAGCAGCTCTGTCTCCAGTCAGACTAAAATGTCCATTTCCCTTGATGATCCCTGATTTCACCAGCCTTGGGAATTGCTTTGCTGCAGGAAAGTCTCTGTGGTTGTATAATTTATTGCAACGGACTTCGCACGGCTTTACTGAACTATATCCAGGCCTCCTGGGTTGGAGACTTGGCCTTGGGGTCACAGAGGAAAGGGACCAAGGATGCCTCATGCATTCTTTTCCTGCCCTGTATAGTCTGTAATAACCCTTCAGCATCACACATAGGGGCCTGATCCTGCAATCAGTCATACGAGCAAGTGCGCATTATTTAGGCACTTATTCCCATTTATATCAATGGGATTTATTGCAAGAGAATGCCTGGCCCTTTTTTGTTTTACCAGTTGCCTGCACCTCTTATGGAGGCGCTGTTTCCTTCCCTATATGTCTGGGATCCAATTTGGTGTCCATGTACAATAACAACAATGTGGGCATTGACTTTCATGGACAGGGCAGAAACAGCCACCAGCTTATTCTCTGGAATCCCTGACGTTTGCTCCTATGGCAAATTTGAGACTCTAGGTTTTCAGGTCTTTCGCCTCCCCACAACTTGGTTCTTAATCAGTGTTTGGGCCAATGACTCTGACCCCCTCTCCACTACATCAATGTCCATCATGGTCTTCAACCCACAGCTCTACAGAGATGGAATTTCTGCTACCACCATCTCTCCCCAGGCTCTTGGGATGCTTCATATTTTATCTTTTTCAGAGATGACTGTTGCTCATGGCGTAGCCGTGATCTCCCTGAGACGTGCCAACCGAGAGGAAGGAGGTGTAAGAGTGTTGATCGTGAGGCCTGAGGTTTACTCTCTCTTTGCATTATTACCATGGTTTAGTGCCCTGGAACTGTCCAGAATCAGTCAAAGGTAAGTGCAGAAACAAATGGCTCCTGGTTTTCAAACATAAAAGTAGGGTTTTTGCCCAAAGCAACCAGAACTCTTCACTTCTTGCTGTCCACTCTCTTCTCTCCAAGGTTAATTTTGTTTCTACTTTGTCCCCCTTTCTGGTTCTGCCCTAGCACAACACTGCCATGTTTGGACTACAAACACAGGAGGAGTACCTTTCCATTGAAATCTCAATAAGAAAGTTTGACAGTTGGGAAAAGCATTTCCCTAGCTAGTTTAGAGTTTACATTTTAAAGATATTGTCCATTAACTTAAAAGGAGTGGGTGCAGGCTACTGCGTATCCAGACAAAGGGGTGATCCAGCCACCAGTTATGCATGTTAATACCACTGACAGCCTGTGGGCAGAAAGTTAGGCCTGTGCACGTGCGTCTGCAACACCTAGCAAGAGGACAAAGAGGTCAAACTTGAAGTGATCTATTCAAACAAAATAGATCTGTGAGTGCTCTTAAAAAAAAAAAAAAAGTACATGGGCTATATGCATACGTTCTGAGCCTCTCCATATCCCTGCATAGGGTAGTTTAGGGATTGTAATACATAGTGAATGGGTTGGACTGGGATTGGTAGCTGTGGTGCAGGCCCGGGTTGCCAGTAGAGTGTGTTAGAACAGCCACGGTCTAGTGAGCGGGTTGTGGCTCTGCCAGGGTTTACACAAGACTGAGTGTCCTGCAATGGGGAACAGCACCTCTTTTCTGCCTGCTGGTTTTTGACATAGCAGGCTGAAGAACCTGCTGCAGGTATAATCCAGGAGGGGACAGTCTTTCCTTTCCCCTCTTCGACCAGCCCCCTGGCTGTTTTTGATTAGCGTCCCTTTGACAAGAGGAGGCTGAATGCTGGAATGAGAAGAGGCTCTGGCAGTTGGGCTAGGTCCTCACGAAGAAGGGAAATGGTATAAGGCAGGAGCGTTGTATGGCACAGATCACAGCACACCATCATCACCTGGCTCGTCATCAGGCCAGGCAGCTGCCCCGTTCTCTGAGGGCAGTGTCTCACTCCGGGTGCTGCACCAGCGGAGCCTGCTGGCCCCAGGACCACGCTCCGCGTGTCTTGCCCTTGCCGGAAGGCAGCACTAACCACCCAGCCAAACCGTGCCAGGCGTGGGGCGCCTTGAAGACAAACCAATGGGTTTGGGCCTAAGGTTTTGGGGCCAGGAACCCCCTGGGGCAGCTGCCCCAGGCAAAGCAAGAGGGGGGGTGGTACCGAGGCGGAGGGGGGCCCCGGGGGGGGGGGGAGAAGAGGGGAACTGGCAGAGGTGGAAGATGATGAAGAAAAGGAACGAACCAGGGGCTGCAAGGAAGGAGAGGGGCCGGGGGGCCCGGGAGGGGGAGTTTTTATTAACCTCGGCTGGGCCCTGCCTTGGGTGGGGGGCTTCCCCCAGCTGGGTCTAGGGCCGAGGTTTAAAAGCCCCTGGGGGGGGCTGGAGCCCAGCATTGGCTTTCCGCCAAGCCCTTGCAGCCGGCTGCAGGGCGTCTCGCTCCCAGCGCCCCGGGCTGGAGCGCGTGGCGGGAGGGGTCCCGCCGGCTCCGGGGCCGGCCGCTAGGTGGCGCTGTGCCCGTGAGCCGGGGCCCGGCCGGCGCCTCTCGCGCTCGCAGAGGGGGTCTCGCGGTCTCCTGACGTCACGCCCACGTGACGCGCGTGTTAAAAAAAAAAGGGTGACGGGCACCGGGGAGCGGGGCGGCGCGCGGGCCAGGCGCGAGAGTCGTGGCCGCACGTGCGCGGAGCGCGCGCGCGTGCGTGGGGCCCCTCCCCCCCCCGGCACCCCCGGCTCGGTCCGCCCGTGGGGCCGCGGCCCGGCCCTGCCTCTCCCCGCCGCCCCGGGAGCCGGGCTCGGGCTGGCCGAGCCCATGGCCGGCGGCTGGATGCTCCTGGGCGGGGACTTCCTGGGCCCGCCGCCGCCGCCGCTGCCCCCCGCGCCGCCCTCGCCGCCGCCGCCGCCGCCCCCCCCGGAGCCCGAGGCGGTGCCCGAGCCCGTGCTGGAGCAGTGGCGCCAGTTCCAGGAGAGCGAGCGGCACTGGGCGCTGCGCCGCCGCTTCATCCTCCGCCACCTGGCCGCCTACCCGGGCGCCGCCATCGACCAGCTGCTCTCGCTCTCCGTGCTCTGGACCAACCACGTCTTCATGGGCTGCAGGTGAGGGGCCGGGGCCGGGCCTGGCGGGGGGCCGGGGCCGGCTCCGCCTTCGCTGGAGCCTGGGCAGAAGCGTAGGCGAGTGACTGTCCGCCCCCTCCTGCCTTCTCCGCCCTCCTCGTCAGCCTGGTCCCCCCGCGCCCCCCCAGACCCGAGTTCCCGCTGTGGTCCTCCCCATCCTCTCCCCTCCCCCCGCCTGTCCCCTCAGCGCCTCCTTCCGTCCCCCGCTTTCCACTCCCCGCCCTCGCCCCGCTCCTCAAAACCCGCTGCGGAAAAAGGCCAGCGAGGGGAAAGAGGGAGAACGGTTACCTTGTTTCTGTGGCACCGTCCCAAGGGAAGGGCCCCCCACCCCGCCCTCCCCGGAATATCTTCGGAGTCCGTCGGCAAGAGTTTCTTGCGAGGTCGGAAATGCTGCGTAGAGCCAACCGAGGAAATGCATCAAATGTGGTAAGACGACGATGGACGCATGTAGGACGCCCTTTAAAGGATGTCACCAACGCGACTTCTGCGGCGAGTGATAACACGGGCAGCGCCGGAAAAGAGGGTGACTAGAGCAGTGGTTCCCAAACTTTTCTCTGCCATGGCACACCTTGATACCGTTTAATTATTTTGAGGCACCTTACCATATAGTCTCCAAATGAACTCATGGATATTCATGAGCCAACTCAGAACTCAAGTAGTTTTTCAAGAAATTCCGTGGCACACCTGCCCAGGCCTGACGGCACACCAGTGTGCCATGGCGCAGTGGTTGGGAAACACTGACCTAGAGAAACATGACACCGAAAAATAGTGAAAGAAGCAAAATCCATGACGGTGATACCCAGAAGCCTACACGGAACACCACAAGACTGAAATGAATGATGGAAAGTGGTGGAGGCTCTGTACACGTGGGCTTGCAGAAGAATAAAGAAAAAGAAAAGAGTAAAGCACTCAGACAGAAAAGACTGGTCCTGCCCCAAAGAGCTGTCATCATCTAAAGCCTCTTTCTTACTATGCGTTCTGCATGGGTACCGATCCTCACCTGGCAGCGCTCATAGCAGGATGAATGGACTTGCTAGATAGAGAGAATTTAACCTACACCTAAGCACTGAGGAAAGGGCATGGATTATAGAAAGATAACTAGGCAGTTACTCTCTTTAGGCAGACTTGGTGTTTCCATGGTGGGCTATATAATTAGTATAAACTCGTTCATTTTTTTGTAATTGGTACTGCAGGAAAGTTTTTAGGAGTGACTTGAGTGAGATGAGTGTGGAATAGATTTTGGGAGGGCATCCAAAGCCATAAAGGGCAGCACAGAAGAAGGTATGGAGACATTTGTGAAAGTGTCATCAAGATGAGCATCATATGCAGAGCAGAAAGGATGTGGGAAATGCAAAAGGAAATCAGGTCAGAAAAGTAGGTGGGGGCTGCATAAGGAAGGGTGTTGAAAGCAAGGAAGAGAAACTTAAGGAGAACAGAAGAGGGAGGGAATATCAGTTGATTCTGAAGTCTGAATATTCCTCTCTTGACCATTAATCTAAAGATGCTCTGTTTTTAGTTGTTCCTGTTGGTGCATCCCATTTTCTGGGCCCCAGGCTGCATACTTGGGATGTAAATGCTAAGACCAAATGAAATCTTTCTTTGGTGTCTTTTGTTAAATACTAAACAGAATAGTTTTTAACAAATTATCTCCCAAAATGTTAGGAACTCAGGCAGTAGTGTAGGCAGTGTTTCTCAGCTTTTCTGATGCCAGGGACTGGCTTGTTGCTTTCCTAAATCATGTCAGGGAGATCTCAGTGACTGGTGCCACTCCATGGAAGGGTGGCAGAGAAACACTGGTGTAGAAGAACCTGAAACTGACCAGAAAACAAAAGTGAAACTGATGTGTCAATCTCCCTTATTCACAATGAGAAAAAGGCAAAAAGCAAGCTGTATAAATAGAAATAAACTTTGTGGTCTTCATAATATTAGGGTTTTTTAAAAGCTGGTTGTGTGAATAGTTTTGCTTTAATTATGTATTTAGCATTACTTAAAGAAGAAAACACTTGTTACCTGTTATAAAGCACCTTAAAACTGAATTTTCTGGCTATGTTAAAACAGATTCAGATAATGGAAAAGCTATGTAGTTACTTTCCCTAGACACAGCAACTATTAACTTGTGGAAACCACAATCCAGGAACTAGGATGCTGTTTTAGATTTCCACATCCTTGCTAGTCAGAAAGAAAAGGTTGCTTTCCCTGTGTACTTAGACTGAAATTTCTAGAAATGAAAGAAAAATAAGTACTTGCTGATGACTTAAATAGCGTAGTGACTAGCTTCAGTGAGTCAGGTAATACTTAAGCAAAGCTTGGTTACGCTTAAAGGTAATTTAGGCTCAGAATTTAAGCTTTGTTAGTCTTCTTACAAAATCTGTCTTTAGTACACACTTCTCATAATTTGCCTGAATTTCAATTAACTGTTTTGGTTTGGATCTAAGCACTCTGCTGCGGAGTTCACAGTCCAAACATTTCATCATAGTGCTAGAGTGTGAGAGCCAGAAAATGAAACTGGTTATGGTTTCTAGTGTTTAAGCCATATGCAAATAACAGATGAATGTCCCACTGAGTTTTAATATTTAATAGACTAAGCTCTCTGGGGCAGAGACTTTTTGTTCTGTGTTTGTACAGCACCTAGCACAAATGGGGCCCTGATCCTTGACTATTGGGGCCACTACCACAGCACAGATAATCATATCTTCATGTGGTGTTGACAGCAGATGTAAGAAGCACTTATATATATTTAAAGATATTTAGTCTGACAGTGCCCTATTAACCCATTTTCAAACATGGTTGCATGTTCACCACCTCTTTAAAAACTGCCAGGCCTAAAAATCAAGGCCCAGAGTTGCTTATAGAGCTAGGGCACTGATGACCTTTATTAATGAGATGCATGTAGATTGATTCCTGCACCTGTATGGAATCCACGGATGGTGATGCTGCTGTGTACGGATGCAGTTCATGTGACTGGTGCCAAGGAAGGCTGAGTTACTGAGGAATCGTGTTGATTACAGAATGGGCAACCACTTACTTTTTCAGAATTTGTACTGCCATCTTTCAAAGCAGGGTAGGCATATCTAAATCAGTTACATAAGACTAAAATGTCTTCTGTCTGCACTGGAGATTCCTTCTATTCAAAATGGGAAGAGACTCTTGGGTCTGATACAGGAATTAGGAAGGCTGTCAGATCTTGAATAATGATATTACTGAACTCCATAAATGTGTAACCAATACTGCACGGAACCCACAGAAAACCAGAGTTACTTTCCCTGAAGAACTTACAAACTCACGGATGATGCACAAAGGAATAGTTCAGCTATGAGATGGTGCAGACACTGTCAATCAAGAGATTTGTGCAGGAAGATTTCCCGAAAGATGCTGTAGTAAGGTGCAAAATTAACATGCCATACAGCAGTGGAATGGATGAAGGAGGAGGACGACATGTGAATCGGTTATGAAATACAGCTGCATTTATAAGTGTTTTTGGGGAAAAAAACCCTTCTAGTCTAAAATAGTCTTGGCTATCAGGAAAGAAGTAGAGGGGGAAGTTTGCTGTTTAAATTATATTAACTAATAGTTTTTTCAAGCCCTATTTGTTAATATTTCCCAGACACCTGCTAGTGGGATGATTGACCTATTAGCCGGAAGCAGTTCTTGGACCCTTTTGGGAGGCTGCCATCTTTTGTATCCTCCTCTCTCTAGCTGAAAGGGGATAAAGTTCCAACCCTCCCTCTGATTGATGGTAGAAAGAAAGGGATTCCATTTTTCCACCTCTTGGCTGTTGTGTGCGGGGGATGGCTTCCATTGCTCTGTCTCCTCCTGCTGCCATTTTTTGGGTCCCTCTCTTCCATGAATATTTCTAGTCCCTGCCATTGCTGCTGAGCCTGCTTCTAATTTTCCCAAGCAGCAGCATGAAATCGACCTGTTTCTTGAAGATTTTATTGCTGCTCACAGGGTTCTGCTGTTTGGAAGAGTGATGAGCAGCAGTGTAGGTCCTGGAGTGTCTGCGCAGACTCAGGCAGAAAGCAGTGCATCAGTTTACATTCAGAGAGTTCTCATAATATTTATTTAAGCATCAGCTTAAATTCTGGTTAGGTCTCCAGGCATTGCAGGGAAAGTTTCTTGAATGCCACCAGTGAGTAGCACATGTAGCCATCAGTATTGAAAAGCTAATAAAGGCCATTCGCTTATAGTAGTATTTCTAGCTTTTGGGCTTAGAGCCTAACGACGACCTTATTCTTTGTCTGCCTTTGTAGACATAAGATGCTGACCTGATCCTCTGCTTAATTTAAATACCAGCCCTGTGGTAGAACAGTGTACCCTTTCTGTACTGTAATGGAAAATCTACAGCACTTGGCTTTATGCAGTGTTTTCAGGCTACCTTTTGTTAGAGAGCTTTCAATTCAGATTTTGCCATCCAAATACACTGAAAAGATTTAGTAAATTCCAGGAGCATTTTGCAGGTCATGAAATTGTATAAAGCTAAGGGTGCTAGAATTCTGGAACACTGCTGAATTCTGCTTGATTGGAACTGCAAACGATCTTGGCAGTTCTAATACAACTTTTTTTGCAGCAGGAACCAGGCTTCAAGTAGTGCAGGACTCCTTCTGAAATAACCCTATTACATTGTCATTTTTGTGGCAGTGGAATTTAAAATGTTGCAGTGACATGGATGCTAACTTAAAAATAAAACTGCTGTTTAAAGTAATATTTTTTAGTAAAAAGCAGATGAGTTCCTACAGTAAAAACCAAAGAGTTTCTTAGCGGCTGTCTGACAATGATGCCAAACATCTGGTGACATGTCGCAGCTTGTCGCTAAGCTTTTTGTCTAGGCTAATGGCAATGAGTCACTTTCAATTCTGTTCTTATTCTACTAAATTAATACCTGGTAACTTCTCCTATGTTTCTTTTCTACTGCCACTTAAATTTTCCTCATCACTGTATTAAGTGGTACATTTCAATAATAGATACTTTTAACAGGGGCTTCAGTTTATTTGATCCGAAATGATATTCTTTTTTGATGAATTCTAATGAACAATTGACAGAATGTTTGATGCTAAGATACGTGAGTTCGTTCAGAATCTGTATGAAAACTAGTGACGTGTTGCCTTATCATAGATTTCTTTTGTAAGACTCCAGTCCTGCAAGGAGAGCTAAACAGGGACTTCTTTGGGGTTGCACACAGCTGCAGCAGTCTGCCTGCCTGGAATTGATTATAGGTTCAGCATTAACTTTTACCACCATTTATTAGAGCCTGCTCCTGTGCCAGTAAAGACGTTGGAAAAACTCCCATTGACTTTAATAGGCATTGGATCAGGCAACTTTTTAGTCCTAATTTTACTGAATTAGGAAGTTCAACAAGATACACTATATTGTACAAATTTCATACAGGACAGGACAAGAAGAAATGGGCTTAAACTGCAGCAAGGGAGGTTTAGGTTGGACATTAGGGAAAACTTCCTAGCTGTCAGGTTGGTTAATCACTGGAATAAATTGCCTCAGAAAGCGTGTGGAATCTCCATCATTGGAGATTTTTAAGAGCAGGTTAGACAAACACCTGTCAGGGATGGTCTAGATATTACTTAGTCCTGCCATGAGTGCAGGGGACTGGATTAGATGACTCTCGAGGTCCCTTCCAGCTCTATGATTCTATGCGTCTATATTTTTCCTTGCGTGGGCTGGTAAGATCTTGCTGTCTGCATGGTTGCAAATACTGAAATCTGGGTTGTAAGGACCCCCGGTGTGTGAAACTGGAAGCGGGAGCGGTCTGGTAAAAGCCTGGGAGCGTGAATCTTTTGCGTAGCGGTTCTAATGCTCTGTGTCATTGAATTAAACACAGGTATGGCTCACAAGTTATGGAGAAAGTCCTCAAGATGGCTGAAGGCATCGATATTGGGGAGATGCCATCGTTTGAGCTGGTACCTCGTGCTAAGCCACCAAAAAGGCCCTGCTCTCCACCTTGCTCTCCCTATGCCAGTGAGTACATTTGCCTGCCTGTTAAAGGAGATGTCATTCTCTGTTGCTGCTTCAGATACGGTTGTTGGGACACAGGAGTGGCAACTGCAGAACAGACCCAGGTCTGCCTCTGACTAGCCATGAGAGGATGCTTCAGGGGGGGAATGGCAGCAGGCCAAATAAGCAGTGGACAACTTAGTGCATACAGTTACACCACAAGTAAGCTGGATTTCTCCTTCACCCCAGCTGGTGGCTGGCTTGTGGTACAAATAAACAGAGTTGTGGCATTTGGGGAGCTTGCTAAAGTTTACAAGCTTAAGGTCATCTGATTTAGATGTCAGGGTTTTTTCCATCGGTCTCAAATGAACTGGGTTATGATAAATATGCTGTAACAGCGGTATCTAGATGTACATGGGAGCCAGACCTCTATTAGTTCCACAGGTTAGCATTGGATCAGATTGTTCTTTCCAAGGGCTTGAGATGGCCGCCTGCTTTGCTGATGAAGTCACATTCCTAGCACTTGGGGCATGGGAGTTAAATCTTTTACAGTGGTTTGAATAGAATTCTACGAGGGTGTCCTGATACTTCATGTATTTCTGCACCGGATATTTAATTCTTCAGATTAGTCATACAGTGATCGTCTTGGTATTTGTTCATGTACGACTTTGTGTCTTGTTTCTATTCCAGACAAATTCAAATGAGAAATAAGGCACAAACTTTAAAGTGAGGGTAAAGAGGTGGATTCTCCATTGCTTGCAGTCTTCAAATGGAGACTTTTGGGAGGATATACATTGATATAATTTGTATAGCACTTTTCACCAGACCCCAAAGTGCTTTACAAAGGAGGTCAGTACTATTGTCCCCGTTTTGCAGGCAGGGGAACTGAAGCACAGAGAGATCAAGTGACTTGCCTGAGGAGAGCAAAGCTGGAAATAGAACCCAGGTCTTGTGTGTTCCAGTCCAGTGCTCTATCCATTAGGAAACACTGCCTCCCCAAATTTAGTCTCACAAGTTACAGGGCTCACTACAGGAGTAACTGGAATTCTTTACTCTGTGTTATACAGGAGATCAGACAAAATGATCCGATGGTCTTTAAATCTATGAACCCGAGTACTACAAAAACCAGTTTTTCAAATAGCAGTAGGTGAAGTGGAAATGCTTCTGCAGTAATTCAGCAGTGAACATTCCACTTACCTATGGTGTACATTTTCATACAGAAACCCTTGGTATCTGTGCTTGTGGGGAATGGGAATCCTGTACTCAAAAGCTTACTAGTTTCTGCTGGTGATTGTACTGTACATATTCCCTCCGTATTGTAGAACTTATTTTTTTAATGCTATACATTTCACTCATTCCGTAGATCCAGAGCCTCCCAAAAAAGTCCTCCCCAGGTTCCGCGTGAGACCTCGTTTTGAGCCTGTATACTTTGTAGCCAGTAGTGAGAAAGATGAAAGAAAAGAAGATCCTTCAGACAAACAGACACAGGAGTCAAATCAAGATGCAAACACAAACAGCACTGCCCAGCCAGTCGAAAACTATGCGGATTTTGTTTTTAACAGTTTCAATACCCAGGAAGCAGATCCCCAGTTCTCCAACTCGGTGGGCTTTGGTTATGCAAGTAGCCAGACAGCAGCCACCAGTGTGCTTTTGAACAGCATGGACACTACAACCTTGAGTGGTGCAACACAACTTTCAGCCTCCTCTTCAGTTCTTCAGTCTTCATCAGATACTTTCCCCCAGTCAGTTATAACAGCAAAGCAGTATTTTATTGACAAACTCTCAGCAGCAATCTGGAAGAATCTTGCTAACCCAGATGCTAACACTGGGACTGATAAAATTAACTATACATATCTGTTGACTCGTTCGATTCAGGCCTGTAAGACAAATCCTGAATATATTTATGCTCCTCTAAAAGAAATTGCCCCTGCTGACCTCCCGAAAAGTAAAAAGCTTCCAACTGATGGCTTTGCTTGTGAAGTGAGATGCCAAAATGTCTACTTGACCACTGGTTATGCTGGC
Organism: Mesoclemmys tuberculata; assembly: GCA_007922155.1. Taxonomy (NCBI): domain Eukaryota; kingdom Metazoa; phylum Chordata; order Testudines; family Chelidae; genus Mesoclemmys; species Mesoclemmys tuberculata. The sequence goes on along the minus strand of ML675622.1, from coordinate 12,125,274 downwards.
AGCAAAAATGGATCCAGGGATCGAGCCACAGAATTGGCAGTGAAGCTGTTGCAAAAGTCTGTGGAAGTTAAAGTCGCTCAGCGGAAATTCAAACATACACTTCGAGAGGACCTAATAGTGTGTGAGTCTGGCACATGCCCACAGGAATTGCCTCCTGCTCTGAAACAGCTCGATGACTTTCTAGCTGCCAACAAAGATTTTTCATCTGGGCAGTCTGGTTCTGATCCCTTGCAAGGTTCTACTAGTTCAACCAAACACTGGACTAATTTTGTCCTCACGGAAAATGCTAGTGATGCTATAGGGATACTTAACAATTCGGCTTCATTTAATAAAATGTCGGTTGAATACAAATATGACTTAATGTCAAATCGCTCATGGCGCTGTAGAGTGTATTTACAGGACCATTGCTTAGCTGAGGGGTACGGCAGTAAGAAAACTAGCAAGCATGCAGCTGCAGACGAGGCTTTGAAAATTCTTCAAAAGACGCAGTCCAATGTGGCACCCATCAAAACTACCCAGGTTCAGAAAGTGGGCTGTTCATCCCGGGGTACTGGCAAAAAGAAAGACCTAAAGGATCTTGTTATCTATGAAAACTCTGAGAATCCTGTGTGCACGCTAAACGACACTGCTCAGTTCAATAAGATGACAGTGGAGTATGTCTTCGAAAGGATGACGGGCATGCGATGGAAGTGCAAGGTAATGCTGGAAAACGAGTTCATCGCTGAAGCAGTTGGGGTTAAGAAATCCGTGAAGCATGAGGCGGCGGAGGAAGCTGTGAAAATCCTCAAAAAGACACAGCCGACTGTCGTCAATAACCTGAAGAAAGGCACCATCGAAGATGTCATCTCAAGAAATGAGATTCGGGGCCGCTCAGCGGAAGAGGCTTTCAAACAGAAGATTAAAGAAGACAACATAGGAAATCAGATTTTAAGAAAAATGGGCTGGACAGGTGGTGGGTTAGGGAAAGATGGCGAAGGGATACGAGAGCCTATTGCAGTGAAGGAGCAGTTCAAAAGGGAAGGACTTGGGCTTGATGTGGAAAGGGTGAACAAAATTGCTAAAAGAGATATTGAGCAGATCATCCGAAATTATGCACGCTCAGATAGTCATGTTGACTTGACTTTCTCTACAGAACTTACCAATGATGAGAGGAAGCAGATACATCAAATTGCCCAAAAATATGGGCTTAAAAGTAAATCCCATGGGCAGGGCCATGATAGATTCTTGGTGGTAAGCAGAAAGAGACGCAAGGAAGACTTACTAGACCAACTGAAGCAAGAAGGCCATGTTGGGCATTATGAACTTATTATGCCTCAAGCTAACTAAGCTTCATGGTGTCCAGTTTCATAGGTGAATGCGTTAGGAGACTGGGTTTTCTAGATTCCTAATTAAAGAAACAGATGCTGCATTTTCTTGTGGGATTATTAATATTATGTTTTACTTTGCTCATTTAATTTCTAAAACTTTATTAGAAAAAGTAAGAACTTCCAAAGTTCTGTCCAATTGTATTAGCACAACCCAGCAGCCAATATTGCAGTTACTGGATGTGTCTTTGATATTACTTGTTCCTTCACATTTTAATAGTTTTGTAATAGCAAAAACACATGTCCAAAAAAACATTGACACAATTTAAAATTATAGTTCCTGTATTCTTTTTGCCCCAGGAAAGAGATTTTTGCCTTTTTTTAAAAGCGGAGGAAATGCAGTTTGGAGGAAAAAATATATGTAAAGTTGGTATTAACGACAATAAAAATACAGTTTTATTTCCAGAAAAAACAGGATTTGCCACATTTTGTATGTATCATAAATTTTGTGTGAAACCTCAAGTCTAGAGGATTTAGCAAAGTAAAATGTCTCTATCTTGTGTGTGTATGTGAGGAAGTTTTTATTTAACCAGCTTAAAATACAACTTTCTTTATAACTAGTGTTCTAGTTAACTCATACATTTCTACCCTATTGAGAATTAATGAATGCATCCTAATCAACTTTGTATTAAAGTTAGTTAATTCTGGAAGGGTTTTTACCAAGAAGTACTGCCTGACAGGTGCAAATACCATGGTGGAATGTAAAAACTAAGTTTACTCTGACTATAAGGTCTTAACCCTGAGCAAAATCAAATTGTGCTTCATTATTTCTATCCACTACATTAATGTATCTGTGCTTGTGTATGTCAAGGAGAGATTCACAAGTAAAAGTCTTGTGCTGCTCCATCATGTGGTTTGAGTGTGGAGTGTCTCCAGGACTGGCCCACATGGGCTAGAAGACTAAAACAGCCCTGTGTGTGCCAGAAGGACAAATAGTTGGCTGCTGCAAATCGCCATGTTTGGGATGTGCCCTTCCACCATTGCTGAACTTTTGGGAACATTCCATAATGCAATTCCCAAGCCTTGCCTTGTAAATGAGGAAGATATATGAAATAAAAATCAACCTGTGGGGGAGACAAATGTAAATTCTCCTGTAGATGCTGCTGGTCTTTTCCGGCATGACCCTATGATTCGCTCAGCCAGCTATGATAGATGTTCCTCAGTATCCATCCTCCTGTCTGTCCTTGTGCTTCCGTTTATCATTCCTGCCTCCCATATCTGCCTCTCCATCTGTTTACATTGCCCTCTAGGTCAGTCCGTCCTTCTGTGTTGCCTTTTATACCCTTGGCTTTGAGAGGCGGAGTGGTCCCATCTGGCACGGCAGAAGATCCTGGTGGTTTATGGCACAGGCAGTTTGAATCCCCTGGGTGTGAAAATAGAGGCTCACCGTGAAGAACTTCAGTTACAGGTGAGTAGCATTCACTTATGAATGAACAAATGCCCCATGTGCAGTCCCTGTTTTCATTAGCATGCCTCAGCCCATCTTCCTGGGACTTGTTTCAGCTAGGTCCCCTCCAAGGAGGAATGGTAATTTGGCAGTGGTTCTGTGAGTGTGTTCTCTGTAGATTCATGTTACCTGCAACATTGTCTCTTCTCCCTCTGAATTCTACTCTTTAAGGACTCAGGGATTTGGCAAAAGGTAATAAAGGGTTTGTGGTCAGCATGGCAGTTTATAACATTTCAAATATTGGTGCAACTCTCCCACCAGTCAATGCTTTTCCAGCAGGTTCCCAGGGCACAGTAACTAGGGGGGGCGTTGCAGGGGCAACACTTGAATTGCAGTTACTGGAAGGTTAAGGGGTGTGTAGAGGAATCTGGCTAAATGGAATAGTGTTTTCACAAAGGCATTTACATGCTGGAGTCAACGTACGTGTGTGTGTGTGTGTGTGTTTTCACAAAGGCATTTACATGCTGGAGTCAACGTGTGTGTGCGCGCGCACATTTGGTGGTGTGCCGAAAATATTTTATCCCTGGATGCTTCCTCAAGCATAAGCTTAGTGTGCAGGATAGCTGCAGGGATTTCAGGTGAAACTTCAGTGTACAGAGCTGCTCGCCGCCCATACATTCCTGTCTAAGCAAGCAGCCACATTGAGAGCCCTCAACGTTTGTAGATGTATATCGATTGTACACTTCTTTGGGGGTCAGGGACTATTGTGGAAATTACTGGAAACAAATAATTTAGTGAACTTCCATTTCACTACCATACACTTTTTCTTCCCATCCCTATTCACTTAGTAATTTATGGGGAAGATCACTCCTTTTTAAGCTAAACACCTTCTGTTTTAGGCTGTGGGGCCTTATGCTTGTCTGTTTTAAATCTTTGCACACATTACCATCTTTCATTTATTTTCAATGATGTGGAAGCTCAGGGCTTCCACACTTAGACTGCTGCAGCAATGCCACTGTAAAACCACTGCCTATGCTGATGGGAGGGTTTCCCGTTGGCCTAGATACTCCACCTCAAGCAGCAGCAAGGTTGATGGGAGAATTCTCCCATTGATGTAGTGTTGTCTACGCTGAGGGTTAGGTCAGTTTAACTGCATCGCTTTGGTGTGGATTTTTAACATCCTTGTCTGGAATCTTTATACTGACCTAATTTTCTAGTACAGAGCAGGCCTGAGTGTTTTTACCTAGCTAAGTCTCCATGATACTCTAGCAAGAATCAAAATGTGAGTTAAAAGTCTTGGATTTTGATGTAGTGCTGTTGCAAAATCAACATGCGTTGCCTAATGCAAGCACAACGAGTAATGCTGATATTTAGTATTTCTGTGGCATGCTTGACAATTCAGCAAGACAACTACCTGCTAAAGTAGAGTGAAGGGTGACTGGATAGATTGGAGGGGGGAAACATGAAAGTCTTAATGTAGCGAGAGGTTCTTATGGATATACTTGTTGCCTTTTATGGGTGAGTGGATTTTTAAGTTACTTAATCAAGCACCAAGGCAGGACTGGGTGAATAGAGGGCAATACTGGAAATCCATCATCAGCCTATCTCACTTGTGGGGTTGAGAAAGTTGCATGGGAGGGCAGTCCATGTAAGAGAGGGAGCTATAGCAACATTAAGGTACTTCCTAATGCTAAAGTGTAATATTTGAGCAGAAAGGTAGATGAGACTTGAGCTACGTATGGCCTGTAATCTTGAATTTGGTGTAGAAAGTCAGTGAAGGGTAGTTTTGTTACAGCATTCACTGAACAGGGTATTTCTGATGACTTACATGAGACTAGATTTGTGAGTAAAATTCTGTTGTGGCTTTACTAAGAGTGGAGATGGTATTTGCCTTGCAGTCAGTAACTGGTTAGGTATTTGGAAACGGGGGATATAAAATTAATTTAAGAAACTATATGAAAAATGACTTGCAGATTAACAGTACCCCCATCCTTTCCTTTTTCAAGGGAATGACCTAATCATTCTGTCTTTATCACTACTAAATAGAGCTGGAAAAAGGCAGTCACTTTTTAAAAAAAAAAAGTGTGCATGCACTTACCACACTACTGTGATTTCCTTTTTACATCTAATAGAGCTTGCTGCTGCCATGTAAATGGACATCTGAGATGCCAACCACAAGACACTTACTTTAGATGTGAACAGCTGGTATGTTAGACACTGGTGTATGTAGATAATTATTTTTAGGTACATTGTGTCCTCAAGGGAGTCTGACATGATAAACATAAATTGCACGCCAGTATAGCTCTCTGCACTATGTAGTAAATACTGCTAGACAACTTACTGATATGACTGGGGAGATTATCCATGAAAGAAAGGAAATAGTGTGGGATTGTCTGTCAAGCAGATCACGCAGCCATTCATTATTGCAGAGAAGCAAGATAAAGTTCATTCAATTACTTAACATTTTTTGTTAGCACCTGCATCTAAGATTCATAATCTCTCTACAGGGTAGCAAAGCAGCTTATGCAAAAAAGCACAAAACAGCTAATAGCCTAAATTCTTCCTTCAGGGATCTTTTTCAATTTCTTTTAAATAGCAGTATTCCATGCTGTCAGTGTAGCTATGGCATCAGCTGCCCTCCAACATATAGACCTGATCCTTGCTGCAGCTTCCTTTGGTGTACAATGCTAGCTAAGAGATACTTTCTCCTTTAAGAGCCTCTAGCACTGTTTTTCCTGCATTAACATTTAAAGCATCTTAATAGTACAAGGCAAATCTTAACTGCTTGCAGCCCTTCCTGTTTACTGGCTGTATTAGAGAAACTACTGTCCCCTTGTTAATTACATGGGGAGGATGGAGCAAGAACTGTACTCAGTGAAATAAATGCCACTTACGCCAACACACAGTGCCTGAACTCCCTGCTGCTCTTGGCCTATTTAAAAATAGTGAGTGATTGTGTAGAGGACATTTGTAACTGTTTAATTCAACTCCTACAAGTCCCTCTATGAGCATGTATTTTGGTTTATCTTGAGACTATCCATCAACTTAAAGCTTGGAACTGCAGTACATATAGCCACTTTACTTGTGCACTAGTTTAAATCAGGGTCATTTTCATTACAGATAAGCCCTCAACTCCTTACTTCTTTTGAGGCCTGTGGGGGACCAGAATAATTGAAATGTAGACCTACTCTTTGTGATTTGCACTTTTGATTACACAAGCGTGAACAGTTAAGGCAAGATTACATAGCTATATACTTCCTTTGACCAAATCGACAAGCCTGGATAACAAACTTGTAGAACTGTTTGAAAGCTTGCCTTTCACCCCCAGAAGTATTCCAGGACCAGCATGCCCACTGCTGGTTACCTTCCAGGCACTTGTTCCATAGCTACTTGAAATGCAGTGTATTAACAGCAGATGTGATGATCACATAACCACTTATGTATGCACCTTCAAACAACAAAATTGCATCTCTTGCTGGAGTCAAGCTGCTAAAAGTTACTTCTGCTACCCCTTTTAAAATAGGCACAGTTGTACAACTTTTGCCTCTTTATACAATAAGGATATAAGGTTACACTTTTATTTACAAGTTTTGAAAAATGTACAGTTTCTTACATGGGTTACTTGTGCAAAGTTATACTTCTCAACTAACAGACCAATGTGCACATAAGACACTTGGACAGTGGACACCACAGTTTAGGTCTCATCCCCTACTGCTGCTTAAAAAGATACTGCCTTCAACAGTATAAGCAGCCTTGCAAAAGAGTTAGTTTGGACTTTACCTCTTTTCCATGTTGGAAAGATACTTTCATTAACTTTGATGGAAACTAAAAAGCACCTAGGTATGACTCTCACAAATCCCACCACTAATTTACGAAGAGCAGGAATTGCAGAGTCTCAAGTGCTTATCTTACAGTTCTTCCTCACTTTCCATAACAGTTATATTGTGGAGATGTTTTGACTGTTGCATACAGAGAATCATTACTAATGCATGTGTTCTTAGCTTTGAAGCATTTTTTTTTTCAACTCAAAATACTGAAGTCAACAAGATTTTGAACTTACATACAACAGTTCAACCTGGGTAGGTCCAGTCAGTGCCTCCCGGAGAGGACTACAGTAACCTATGTCATCACTATCCTCATAGGCATGTCCTTTAAAACCCTATTTTTGTAAGTAAAAAGAGGTACTTTGCATGTCACCCTAATTTGTATCAAGTACCGTAACTGTAATCATATGTTATCTTGCACATGAAGTGCAGGAATAGCCAGCAACCCACATTTTCACTATTGGCTTGGTTGCACTGGACTCAGTTATTTTCTAAGTCTAGTATTTCCTTCTATTGGTAAACAGTTGACAGTCCTATAAGAACAGGGAAAAGAAGGAAGTTAATTCTTCAACAGCAGAGGTAAGTGACCAGCCTGGACAGATCAGCACTTTAGTAATATCAGTTAAAAAAAAAAGTGTCCCTTTTGTCAAGCTACACATAAGCATCACTGTGTATAACACAATTACAATTAAAAGCTTAGTGTACACTACAGAAATGCACAATACTGCCCTAAGACTGGAGAAGAGGAACCACAAGAAAATAAATTCAGCATCAGTAATTCTTTTGCAAGTAACCCAAGTACAGTACATTTGACTTCAAAATGGGTGCTTTCTGATGTCCAAGGAAGGGAAGCTTCAGCAAGGGAGGGTGGCAACAGCACAATAGCTATTCTGTGGTCAAAGTAAATGCAAGGATGCTAGGAGGAAGATGACTCAGACACTTCATATATATTTTCCTCATCACCAGAGTGTTCATTTGCATCATCCTGCGTCAACAATCACGCCAACTCTGTTCTACTATTGCAGAAACCCGTTTTTCATATTCCCGCTTATTCTCTTGGTATAGTTGAGCTGCCTGGCTGTTTGCTGGGCTGTTGGGATTCGGCTCATCCAATAGAGACTATTCAATAGACCAAAAAACAATCCTGTCAGTTTCTGATGTATAACATTTATTTGCAGTAATTAGCTAAAAAATTGTCACATGTTCCTCCCACTCACTGTACTCAAGCGGTGTAACCACAAAGTACTGCAGTGTTTTCTGGGTTATTTGCTATCACAGATAGCAATTCCTCTTTCATATGTGCAGTTTAAAAATATAGAACTAGTGGTCTGTTACCATAACACTGTACCCCATATATGTTCTAAAGTCTAATAGCTTTGTCACTACTGGTCTTACTCTCAACAGCCTAGAAGAATAAATTCCCCAATTAAATCAAAATATCTAAGCACCTAGTATAAGAACTGATGAGCATACCTGTCATTGGGTACTTAACTCTCTCCCCAGCTGCCCTCTACCAAAAGACTCTAATTGATAAGCAGTCTAATGATTCTCAAGTCTTATACTTGTTCTTAAAGATAAAGCAGAATGAATGTTTTGTGAACACTTTCTACTTAGCTCAAAACTAGACTTATGCCACTAACTGAAATGTGTCACAGCAACTTTACATGAAAGTATGAGTTTACAGTACATGCTGGCAATGTCATTTTACCTGTATGGATGTTAAGATGGAGGACACATCATAGGTTGGACTCCAACGATTCTGAAGAATATCCAGACATATACTACCATCTGCGTAGACTAGAAGAGTTAAAAAGGATGGTTGTATAACAAAATACAAGATGGGATAGCACTCAGTATAGAATTGGAAATTAAACAGACAAGTGGCACACCAAATTTTTGGCACCATTACTCAATCTTCAGAAGCCTAGATAGTGAAACATACCTTAGGGCAAGTTAGTGACAATCACAAGCCTTACAGAGTAAATGACAGATCTGTTACCAACAAAAAAAAGATAAGCCCCTCCCCACATCAGACTTGTTGCTAAGGAGAGTTGCCTAGAAATTATGTAATATTTATAGACTTCTGCTTATTCCTCAAAAAATACTTGCTCCTGTGTGACCTCACAATGAAGAGCTATGAAAGGATGCCATTTCAAGCAAGGATTAAAGTAGCAGGAACAAATTGACTTTGAAGCAACAATTGTTTTCTTGCAGGTGACTCTACTAATTAAACAAGGAACAGAGAAGAAAGGGTTTATTTAAGATGGTCTTTCCACTCACCCATTTAAGGAACTCCCAACCCCCAGTTAATAGCACATTTGATCCATACATGGTTAGCAACTGAACATGAAAGTTTTATGGCGAGTCTACTTTTATACATGTACCCAGCAAGTGTTTAATGAGAAGCTTTTGGAATTAAGAGAGTTATGCAGGCCACAATGCCATATATTGTTAGTTACCAGCTACAGCTAGAAGCAAGCATGTTATCAGAGATTTCAAGGAATGCAATCTGACATTGAATTGAAATATCCATAGATAGATCGATCTAGAGAGAGGACTGCACAAAATACTGTAAGAGCACTGCATCTGATATTATAAGCCACCATGATACTGAAGAGAGAGCTGTATGTTTCACAGTGAAGAGGGAAAACAAGGTCAAATAAGCTTAAGAGTGACGAATGTCACCTTTAAGCGTTCTCCTGTTATGCCTGTATTTACAAAGTTATTCTGCATGTGATCGTAAGTAGCAAAATCATAAAATGGAATGCTGTTACCTCAAGCAGTTTTGTTTTTAAAACAAGGACAATGTTCACATAAGATTCCACTCACTGCTGTTAATTCAGTTAACCAGATGTGTAAATGAACATGATTGCCTTCCCTCCCCACCTCTCAGAGTGGAAGGCCTTTGTCCTCAGAGCCAGAATTCTCTGAGCAAAAGATATTAACCAGAAATAGAGTAGCCAAATAAGATGGGAGCCTGAGGGGTTCATGTAACCACTGCTCTGTAAGAGTTTTGAATCAAAGGGAGTCATTCCACCCCCCCCCCCCCCCGGGTGCTACTCAAGACATCTCCAATCCCTGCTCCCTCCTATACCAGAATGAGAGCTAGCTCATTTGTTACATAAAAACAAAGATCTATAAAAAGACTACACTATCTAATCATCAAGCAGTATTCCTTTACTCTAAGTGCTGTAATAAGCCACAAACAACACAGTGATTGCCTCTTATATGGGTACTTACCATTTGGATGAAACATTTTAGAGACAAATCTAACAGTAGGTGGCTTATTTGGATATTCTTCTGTGAATTCTATCGTAAGTTTGAAAGTTCCTGGAGTTGAAAGAGAAAAAAGTTATAAATAACCTTTTGTTCAAGGACATCCATATGTTTCATGAGGAATGGGCAAGTAGCCTCCATTTCTATACTGGGCCTAGTGAGGTCCAATGTATTATCTCAATATCACACACAAAGCTGGGAACACAATCCAAGCTGTTCAGCTCCACCATTCCTCTGCTCTAAATCCTAAACAATGCCTCAGAGTTCAAGCAATTTCTCCCAATGAGAATATTCATCACTGTGTTTTTTATGCAGAATTGTCCTATTCAGAAATTTTAGGTGAGGAAATAAGTCCATTTTCCTCCCAAAGATATAGTTCACTTACTAATAGCTCTTAAACATCCAAATGCACAGAACACAGATCTGCAAGTCCAGACCGTTGTTTTTCCCTCTAATGCAGATTCTAGTGTCCCATTCTCAACAATACATAATTGGACTTAATTTGTTTTGAAGCCTGATGCTTCTACTAGTATTTAAGAGCTTAAATTTCTAGGAGCATCATGCATTTGTGACTTTCTGTGTACATCAAGTTGTGTGGAATCTTTCTGCAACATTGGTTCCTCAAGGCAGATTACTATGAATTCTATAAATTGGACAAATTTGAAACAGTTTTGGGCATTAAATTATCTGCAACTCCATATGGCTTGAGACTACCAAACCTTGTGCCTCTTAAATATGTTAACCATCTCAATTCTTGTGGCTCATGTTAAATCCTTTGAGCCCAGTAACCTTAACATAGCTTCTGCTGATACAGGCTATTTTAGTCCTTCTCCTAAAGCTCTGATGACCTGGGGAAAAAAGTCTGCCAACTCTGCTGCATACAAGCAGAGACCCACATATTGTTACTGCTAGCAAAAATGTAAATGGGACTGAGTGATGGACTCTAGAAACTTCACTCACTGAGACGTAAATACACTGAGCCTTTTTACAGCACTGTCCTTGACCTACCAATAAAAAAGTATGGTTTAAACGAAGCCAGACATTGTGTACCATACATAGAAGTTAACAGCCAACAACATGTGAAGCTAAAAAAATATTCTCTTCACAAGATGAGGTCTCCTATAACTGAGCTATATCCTTGTACCTTCTAATCAGTGTCAAGTTAGCATATACAACCAGTTGCCATGATGAAGGCAAACTGACTGCAATTTTACTTTTCTTCTAATGTGTGTTCTTCCCAGACCAATGACGACCTAACGAGGCCTGGAGAGCCAAAAAACAGTTCTTGTATATTAGAATTCAGATCTCTACTGTAATTAATTATAAGTTACAGATTCAATCCTAAAAGACCATCTTGGAAACTGACATGCCATTATGGAATCAATCCCAACAATAACCCTCTCTAGCTGTAAACTTAGTCATCTTGCTGATCCTAGGAAAGGAATGAAGTCTCATTTTTGTCCACAAGCAGAAGTCAGACCTTGTTAAATGGCAACATAAACACACAATGCCTTTTAAGTTGTGTTCCCACTCTTGAAATGAGGTTTAGGCAGGAGAATCAAGCTGGATTGGCAACTCTACCACAAGCAACACTTCTTATTGATTTGTTTGCCACCCAAAATTTTTAAAGTGGATAAGCATCTGGCTGAAAACTGAGCACAAGTTATCACAAATGGTGTCCCTATGATGGACATCAAGGGGTTAAATTGCTCAGGACACTACCTTTAGGTTGGGCACCTTTTATGTGAAGTAAACTAGTCTACATGGGCCTTCTTGCGCATTTGAAATCTTGTCTGTTTATAAATAGGTCATCCTGGCCTCTTGAAGGTCATATAGTTGGAAACTGTATGCCTATAAAGCTTCCTCTAGACAGGAGCCAAAATTTCAAGGGGAGCAGCTTAAGTTTGAAGAGAATAACATGGCCTAGTTCTGAGTAATCACTCCTAGCCAGACACAGCCTGATGGTAGCTGTAGTACAGTTGAGAACTGTACCCCTCTGAACCAGTGCAAGATGAACCATTTGTCTCTCCTAAGCATGGCCAAAGATTTTTGTTGCAAGGCTGAAGCACAGAGTTAAACATTTCCCTCCCTAGAAAATGGAGGAGATATCCCTGGCTCAAGCAATTTTTCCCCCCCTACTATTACTAGCATCTGTAGTTTAGTGAGAAAGATCACCACCTTTAGTGTCCCCCAGTGAGGAGAGTTCTCATCTATATGTACTCCATGACCCAGACATCAGTTGTAAGAATCTATCACAGAAAGATCCTCCTTCCTGTTCCCTTTTCTCACAAGCAAGGGGAGATCAATGTCTGTAGGTGTGGGAACAGGCACTGTCCTGAAATGTCTCTGGACACAGGAGATCCAGACCAGGATCTCTTTGGCAATCATTATATCACAGGCCAAAACCAGAAACTATGCCCTCACCTCTTTCCTCCTATGGATAATGGCAGTAAAATCCTTTCACTGAAGTCAATAGTAAAATGCCCACTGACTGCAATGGAAGCAGTATTTCACCCTAGGGCTCTTATGGCACTTGAAATATTAAGGACAGCATCTGGGTAATAGTAAGTGAGCAACAACTGTCCTCTGGGAAAAATGCATTCCCGGGATGTGAAATTCTCAGTGTAATCTGTCCCCTTGTCAAAGAGGCTGCAATGTACCCATAGATAAAAAAATCCCTAAGTGAACTATTTCACAGGGGACCAAAGACTGACTGACAGAGGCATCCCAGGGAAGCTATGAAGCTATCTGCGGTCATAAGATCAAAGACTCCAACTCCTGTACTGTTGATAGCCAACGCCATAACTCCATTCACAGTAATTTGAGACATTACAGAACGTAGCCGGACAGTCTGGTTTGCTATTCCACTCCACATAGTGGGGAGCTGCTTACTTGGAACTGCACATTTGACCAATTTACTGACATCTATAGACTTCAGAATCCCCATTTTGGACCCATTAGTACATATATTACCTCACCATGTACAAACAACAAAAAGATTGTGAAACCTGGGAAGCAAAAATAAAACGTTTAGAATGAAGCAGGTGATGGGTCCTACAAAGAAAACAAAAAGACATCCCAGAGTATTTGGTTACAGGCAGGGCCCCTCAGAAGTGGGGTTTAAGAACTATCTAATAAAACACTGGTCTCCCAGAGGCTATGAGGCCCAAGGAAATTAATAACCATGATGTGTCAAGGCTCCACTTGAGAGCCAATGATTATGAGCTATTCCTAGAGCATCACTTGTAATCCAATCAAAACAAAGATCTTCAGACTGGTTTGAGGCCTCAAGTATCACTATCTGCTGCTGGTAAAGAGGTGTTGTAATGAGCTGCCACACCACTAACAGTCCAGTATTACAGGAGAAAGCATACTTGGAGTCAGGTCTTACTGAGCCAGAATGGGTGTAAGAAACTAAACACCAGTACGCTAGCCTTAATGAGAGGCAGAGCACAGACTAAAGGCACCACTAAGCTACCCCAGTAGTACCTGCAGTTATCAGCACCAACACTTCTAAATTATGCTAGGTGGTGAGATGCTGTGCTGTAGGAAATAAATGTATTCTGCTCTGTCCGGGGGGGGGGGGGGAAGAGTTCCCATAGGCTATGGTCAGGAAAAGTTAAAGATGCTGTTACTCCTCACTCAACTATGAGATGGGAAACGCAGTGGGCACCAGTGCCAGTATACCTTCCCCAGGACTGTTGGTCCAAGGAACAATCCAGCAGGCACCAAGGTGAAGAGAATTTGCCAAGGCTGGGAGCGCTAGCAGAGCATTTAAAGACACTTAAAAGCACGCAGTGAATGAGCACTAGTCCCAAGTAATGCCAGAACCCACTCAACCCCAGGTCTAAATCTAAGAACAATACCAATCTTGAAAGCCACAGCTGACATTAACATGCCAATACTTCCAAAAAGCTGTTCTACCACCTTCAACATTACCAGTGGGAGCACTGGTGCCAAAAGGCCTTAGTAACTAACCTTCTTACTTACCCTGACACTGAACCATAGAGATAGGAAAGGGAGACTCCCATGTTTCAAGTTTCAGGAGATGAAATCCCCAGGTATTAACCCATTCCATTAGTGGCAGTGCACCTAGAACCTGGGCCCCTGAAGAGTTCTGGTAACGTTAGCATACCAAGACCAAGGAGGCAAAAGGGAATCCATCTGGCCTTAAACAGTTGCACAAATTGAGGGGATGTTCCTAGCACCAAATGCTGCGCGCGCGAGGGGGGGACCTCTGGCTTAGAATGACATCCACTATTTACTCTTATGTTTAAATACCTGGGTTGACCATTTACATTTCACACATGAAAGTCACCTGAAAAAATAATTCAGGGTTTTGACAGAAATGGCTAACCGATTCTAAAAGTGGTATGACTAGATTAAGGACAAAACTCAACTAAAGACTGCATGCAGATCTGCATTTGTTTTTGTGCAGTGAAAGTCTTAGCTTTTTTGTAAATTCAGAACCAGGAGAGGAAGGAGGGAATGTTCCAAGAATCAGGGGTGAAACAAAGCTAAACATCAATTTTAAGAGCAAAGTTGTGCCCATGGATCTGAACTAATGGTCTGTTCTTCTGACAGAATTTTCATTAGGAGAGTAGAATATCTAGCCTAGACCTATTGCACGGACCCGGGAGAATAACATTTTGAGACTGTGTTAAACTTTTGTAGCGTAACCCTTTATGCGCACACAGATATTAAGAATAGACAAGGACAGGATTTTAACCATACTTACCATCTTCGAAAGGGGTCCCCTCAGGCCTGGAAAATAAATAAAAACAGTCGTCATTCCACCACACACACCACTTGACTTTGTCCCTCCCCACCATAGACACAGGGTTTAAAGTTTTTCCCACAAACTTATAGACACTGTGATAGTCTATAAGGGTAGTTGAACTATGGAATAGGCTTCCAAGGGAGGTCATGGAGTCCCCATCCTTGAATGCTTTTAAAACAAGGTGGACAAATACTTGTCAGGGATGGTCTAGGTCAGGGGTGGGCAAACGTTTTGGCCTGAGGGCCACATCTACATATAGAAATTGTATGGCAGACCATACAGAGAGGCAGGGAGGAAGATGTGGGGCTGCGTGGGGGAAGTGGCTGCCGTGTGGCGCTGCTTGGGGCCAGGAGTGGCTCCAGTCAGGGTGCCGCTGGGCTCACGTGCTGGGAGAGGGGCAGAGCAGAGAAGGAACATTCTCATAACAACACCCGCCTTCTACATCTGTGCCAGGGGGAAATGCGTATGGGTGCCAAGCTCTTCGATGCTACGGGGAGAAGCGGACCAGCACCCTCCCCGTTCGTATGCCCAAAGGGTGCCTGGTCCGGTGTGGGGGTGCGTGCGCGTGCGTGCGTAGGAAAGGGCACCCTTTCCTTACAGCTATTGGGAGGGGCTCACAGGCCCCAGCTGAACATCACAAAGTGGGGGGCTCCCATGGCTGCGGGCTGGAGGCGGCCCTCGCAGGGCGCAGGTGCCCCTAGACCCCCGACCCCCCCCTTTGGGCGCAGGCCGGCCTGCGTGGGGGAAGTCCCCCCCCGCTGCGCGAGGCCCCGCTACACCCCGTGCCCCCCAGGCCCCGGGGGCGGAGTCGCCCCGGCCCCGCCTCACCCGAAGATGACCGCGTTCCACACCATGATGTTGTTCTCGGAAGGGGCCCCGCTCACCCCGGCCGGCGGATCCTCCTGCAGCCTGCGGGGCAGAGACACACCTGCCGTGGGGCGCCCGTCACGCGCCGCGCCCCGCCCCGCCCCGCCCGCGCGCCGCCTAGGCAGGGAGCGCAGGCGGCGAGTACCCCCCCCCTCCCCACCAGGCGAGCTGCGCAATTGCCGTAAGACGGCGGAGAGCTCGACTGTCACGGGCAAACGGCGTAAGCCGCAGCCCGACAGCGTGGCCCCGCGTTACGCAATCAGCGTAGCGCTCCCTAGCCCGCCGCCATGTTAGGCTGCTCTCCCCCCCTTCCCCGGGAGAGGCGCGGGCCCCTCAGCCCCCGGGCTCGTTACCTCTTGAAGTCCCGCATGAGGCGCCTCCGGGCCGGCGTGGACATGGCGGGCGCAGGGTTACGAATCACTCATACACCAGCCCAAGGCGGGAAGGACGCGGCGCCCACAGATCCCCCGGCAGCAGGCAGCGGCTGGCTCTGAGTGAGGCGGCGGGGGCTGGCGACAAGCGAAACCGGCCTCTACCACTGTGCCAGGGACGCGGGGGGGAGGCTGAGGCAGCTGCTGCTCCTGCTGCCTCGGCCTTTGCTGCTGCCGGGCGATACCACTCACCACGGCCGCCGCGGAAAGGGGGGGGGGGGAGCCGGACGCGGCTGAGCCACATCAGACTCTACCACTGCGGCGGAGAGGTGGGAGGGCGAGGCGGTGTTGGTAAACTGGACTGTACCACTGACACTGAGGCAGGGGAGCGGGACGTGCTGATGCCCGGGCCGGGGGAAATTCTCACGTGGCCCTGGCGAAGGGGAGACGAGGCTTTCCGTCTGCGGGCCGTGCCCACCTGCGTCAGAGCCGTCCTGCCTAACGGCTCGGGGTCTTGCTTTGCTCCACATGACTCCTGGGCTGGCCCGCCTAGGGATCCCAGGCACTGGTTACTTGACTCCGCGCCAGCCTGTGCGGGGTCAGAGAGGCAGAGGGGGTCATTGTCCAGACATGGGGTCCGCTCCCTTGTGTTCCATTTGTGAGAGCCTAGGGAACATGTCACAGAAGAAGCTGATGCTTGTGCGTAACAACATATTCTGGGGGTCACTCTAAACGATTTTCTGCTCGTATAACGATTTGCCTCCCTTATTTCCTTAAATGCCACCTTAAAATCAGTTACCCAATGGGGCAGTCATTTTACACATAAGTCACTGTAAGTAAACCGCTAGATAGTTAGACTGATTGATGCAAAGTAGCTGTGCAGTAGTGCTGGACAGCTGAAAGGACAGCCCATGCTACTGGTGATGTCCTTTAGGAAGAGGTTGCTACCTTTGCATGTGAGGTGTGACTGTTTTCTACTGCTAGTATTTCTTTGGAAACTGCAATTACTTTTGCCACAGATAAATTGCTGTTTTATACATGTTTTGACAATATATTAATTAAACATTCTTGTCTCCCTTTGGTTTTTGGCAGAATGGTTTGCATCTGGGAAACCCCATCTCTCTGTGTTGGTCCCTCATTCTTAGTGGTCACTTGTCTGTCATTTGCCAGGACTAAATACTTTTTGTTTCACTCTTTTCTATTATATGTCTCTGTTAGGGTGTAGTACCCAGGAACCACTACTGTTCCCCTGACAACTTATTTCCCCCATACACACACACTACCACCATGGGAATGTTGTCTCTGGAGCTAAACTATTCCTTGTCAAGAAAAACACTGGGAATCACTTCTATTAACCATCAGGACCTCCTGCAACACAGAACATAAGAGCGGCCTACTGGGTTGGCCCATGATCCATCTTGCTCCGTGTCCTGTCACCTACAGTGGCCTATGCCAGAGCTTCAAGAGGGAGTGTACAGATCAGGGCAATTATGCAGTGATCCATCCCTGTCTTCCACTGCCAGTTTTTAGCATCCACTCCCGGCTTCTGCTAGGTACTGTTGTTCCTCATCAGAGAAGTGCTTTGTGCTGCATATGGGGGAGAACTATCTGGCATGTCATTCATAGATTCCCAAGACAGAAGGGAAATTGATCATCTAGTCCAACATCCCATAGAACACAGGCCATAGAACTTCCCCAAAACAATTTCTAGAGCAGATCTTTTAGAAAAACAGCCAATTGTGATTTAAAAGTTGTCTGTGATGAAGACTCCACCACAACTCTTGTTTTTTCCCAATAGAAAACAGGAGCCCCTTAAAATTTCCTGTTGGCCCATCTACAATCCCATTGGTTGAATGGAATTTCCTAATACTGCACAAGCCAGTCAGATTCCTCCTGCCTCCTGGGTCAGGACTTCAGGAGTGCAACATTCTGATGACAGTCCATCCGCCAGGTTCCAACTGTCACTGAATTGTCTGATCCCAACATTCCATCCCTATTGTTATGAAATACATCTCCAACTGCAATGGCACTGTCTGACCCCAATATTTCATCCCTGCTGTTAAGGGGGCATTAAACATGCTTGGGGGGAGGATAATGAAGGAGTTCTTAATTAAGGGACAGAAGGAGGTTTTATCCTGCTTATTATATATCAGATTTAACTCTTTATAAAGGGAATGGGGTGCTTCTTACTTGCTTACAGAAAGGCAGTCCTTAGAGCCAGGATGGCTTCATAACTTATTGGGTGCAATACCTGGTTATGAGTGCCAGTGGACTTCTTAACTGTTTATAGGATTTTTTTCACCTGGTTATAGGGGTCCAGGGATCTTATTCAACTTTCAAAATGGCAAGAATGGTTTCTTGTAATTTTCATAGAATCACAGAAATGTAGGGCTAGGAGGGATTTCAAGAAGTCACCAAGTCCAGACCCCTGGTGCTGTGGCAGGACCAAGAAAACCCAGACCAGGAGTGGACAAACTATGGCTCATGGACCACATATGAGCTTTTCATCAGGCCCTCCAGCTCAAGCGGTGGTCCATGGAAAAGTTGTGGAACAAGTTGTGCGGTGCAGCTGCGGCCTCTCCCCCTCCCAGCACCGCCCCTTCCCTCTGCCCCTCTCCCACCACGTGGGCCCAGCGGCACCCTGACTGGAGCCACTCCTGGCCCCAAGCAGCGCCACACGGCAGCCACTTCCCCCACACAGCCCCACATCTTCCTCCCTGCCTCTCTGTATGGTCCGCCATACAATTTCTATATGTAGATGTGGCCCTCAGGCCAAAACGTTTGCCCACCCCTGACCTAGACCATCCCTGACAGGTATTTGTCCACCTTGTTTTAAAAGCATTCAGTGATGGGGACTCCATGACCTCCCTTCGAAGCCTATTCCATAGTTCAACTACCCTTATAGTTAGAAAGCTTTTCTTAATATCTAACCTAAATCTCTCTTGCTGCAGATTAAGCCCATTTTGTGATAGAGCAGTGAGTTTCTTACCTGCCTTTAGAGTGTGGGAAGGAACATAGAACAACTGCTCCCCATGCTAATGTCTGACCTGACCCATGCTCATAGAAATTATACGAGGTGGAATAACAACAATAACTGTATTGATAAAGTGCCCCTCTGCTGCCATGCATGGTAGAGATGAATAGGAAAGCCATACTGAAAACAAATTGTTACTTCTGTAGGGAGAGAGAAAGAGGTGAGTAAATAGAATTATAAGGGCTGTTTGCTGAACTTCTTATAACCAGAGGCCAAAGTGCAGCCCCTTCACTTCCACAATATGGTCTAAAGCTTCCCTTATCTTCATTACAAGGGTGCATTCCAGGGAGACTGCAAGTCTCAATGTGTGCCACCTTCCATTTTGATCTGAATGGCCTCTGAATCAGAACAGTGTATGGTACGTTGGGGCCTATAGATTTCATGGGCCCCATATATGCACTGCAGATAAGTGTGGCTGCAATCTGCTCAATTTATATAGATGCGGTGAGTCCCTTGCACTCCTAGAAAATTGCCAAGGTGGCCCTTGGTTGGGCAAAGTACATGATGTGCTTGCCTCATTAAAAATAAAACAAAACAAAAAACCAACACCACAAAAAAATTCACCATAATTTTGTATCTTATGCAGGGTATTTGGAAGTGTTTAGTATCATCTATATGATAAGATTCCAGGAATCTCATTCTGTGTATCACTTTGAAGCCTATGATGTCTATACATTCCTTGTGAAGTAACAGAAGAAGCATAAATTGTGTCTATTTTTGTCCAGAATCTCACCAGGTTGAATGATGACTGGATTTTGCAATCTGTTACAACCCAAATTAAATTCCCAGCCATTTTGATTTAATGAACTATACCCGTGCAATGTACAGCTACAGTAAGGTATGCATCTGTGCCATGCCAGAGCCCTGGATTAGCCTTTGTGATAGCAGAGGTAACTCAACCAATCACCTTACTCTACAGCCAATCTGTATGCAACAATTTCATTGGCTGTATGTGGGATTCTGCACAGATGGTGGATTACTTGGCCCAGCTGCTACAGTTCTTCAAAACCACCCACACCACAACACAACCAGCACACACAATCACCCCAAACATGCATAGACCCTCATGCAGCAAATGCCCCTCATTTGGCACCCATACAAATCAACACAAATCTCCCAGGATTGTCACTCTGTATGTGTGTCACTCAGATGCCTGGAATGTCTATTGAGTCAGTGTGAAGTGATGGAAACAGCTACGTGCAGGGTTGAGAGCTTTTTGCTTAGCATATCACCAGGTCCAATCATCACTAGGCCCTTTGAGAACCAGATGGACTGCTGTAGTCCAACGATTCTATGGCAGTTTGCATATGGCAGTTGATCAGAAAAGACAGGAACAACAGCTAAGCGGGGTTACAAAGGGGGAGGGGCTGCCACCACCAAGGAAGTAGCTTTATGCATAAACTTTGGGAAATAGGCACAAACTGCAACACTGCTTGCTACGACACAGTGCATGGAAACAAAAGCCCCAAAATACTACCTACCTATGTGGCTTTGCTGCTGCTCACAGCAAATGATTTTCTGATCACAAATACACTTTGGATTATGTTAACACATTTACTTCTGGGATGTTTTGTGAGCATGTTTCCTGCGATGGTGTTCAATGATATAGTGCACAGGCATACTGGTATGAAGAAAGGCTTGCCCCAGATACTGAAATAATCTGATTCCAAGCCACACAGAATTGGGCACACATGAAAACAATTCCCATACCTGCTGGTACACCAGTACCACTCTAAGCTTCTTTGGCCACACACAATGCCAAGAAAAAGCTATGCTCACTGGCCACAAAAAGACTAAAAGAAGAACACTAAGGGAAAATGAATTAGATACAGGGTATGGATGGTCCCAACTGTCATCCCCATATGACAGCACAGGCTTTCATCTACTATCTAATACTTGCAAGTAAAAGGAATTTGAAAGGTGCCTTTAGTCCCTCATCCATTCCTCATATGTGAATGGTGCTTGATAGACAGCTGGACCATAATACCATTTAACTTTTCAGGGATGCTGACAGGTAGGGGGTTGCTGCCTCCTCCAATCCAATAAGAGTTTTCTGAGGAAGATAGGCAGCTCAGCTTTCCTCTTTATTGCCACTGAAAGTAAAAGCCAGGAAAGTCGTTCTGCTGCAACTTTGGCCTACAATAGCCCAGGCCCTGTCTTTTTTTAATATATGTTTCAAATTCTAATTTGTCTATGTGTGGAGGTGGCTGAGGAAAAGCCACGAAATAGGTCAGGTAAATGGTATATGAGAAGAGACATTATTTACTGTTCACAGAAGTAAAAAAAGGGATATGGAACACAGAGACCCAGCCCTTCATTACATATTTTTAGGCATTCTTATGGGTAGCTCTAAATAATCTCTTCCGCTCTTGGTCTGATCTTGCATATCCTTACCAAGCTTGTATTGTCAGAAATAGATCAGCTCCTGATAAACGCCAGAAAGGGATTCAACTCCATTTCATACGCTCAGTTCAACTGCAAGTAATCAGTGTCTCTCTGGATGTGGGAAAAGCCCTAGACTGAACTGAATGGAACTATTTGTCATTGAGTCTGGCGGGAAATGGTTCTGGCTCCAATTTTTTTTTTCAATTGGACCAAATTTGGCACTTTGGGTCCAATTCAAACCCAGAATAAACAAGTGCAGCTCCATTGATTTTAGTGAATTTGCACCCTAGTGAAACAAAATATGAATTTGGTCTTTTATTAGTCCATTTTGAGATAAAATCTAAGTAATTGTATTATGTTCTCTTGACATTAGAAATGGGATCTGTCTATATAGTTACTTATACACTCCCATCATAGTAGTATCTGAGTTTCCCAAATTTGTAACAGGAGAAATTACCACTATCAATAAATATAATCAGGTGCAGCAATAGAGACAATGTACAAAAAGTAGCCTTATCATTCCTTCTCGAGTAATCCCGTTTGGTAACACTAAAAAGTGGAAAAACTGCTAAGCTAACCCAGTAGATACTTTTAATAAGTCACATTTCCTGATACACAGTTTGGGCTCAACTGCTTCAGGTGCTGAGTCCCCTTGACTCCCATTTGACTTCACCCATCTTCACAGGATGTGGCCCATTCATATTTCCAGATTCTCAGAGATTTGACTTTTGCTTGAGTCCACATGGGGGGTTATTATTAAATTCTACAATAGTTCCATATTTAGAATGTCAATTAGGAGTTTATACAATAGGTAGCATGTATGGGAAAACATTTCCACAATTGGGAGGAACAGAATGTGTGTGAAACTGACAAATTATAAAGCTCTTTTCATACCTTGATTTTTCCAGCCAATCACTAGTTTAAATTTTCACTTAACAACTCAGACTTACTTTCTCTGCACCGTACTGCTGTATGTTTTGTTCGTACATTACTACACAGCAGTTTGCACTGCAGTTATATCTTGGGGAATATGTTGAACTTGCAGTGCCAAGAACTGCTTGTTCTATTGTGTGTGTTCAGAATTTCTGTTGCTCACAGCAGGTTTGTCCATGTTGGAATAAATGTGTGGGTAGATGCAACTTTTTTCTGGGTTTATTTGTACATGTTTATATACTATTTGCTTTTAAAACCCAATAAAAGTTATTGACAATAGAATAAGAGATTCAATTTCCTAACATCAAACTTGGAAATATAGCATTCATAGGGATTTATAAATTGGGTCTTTATAAGCAAAAAGCCATTTTCTGTGACAGAAGATAGACATTGTGTAACCACCATATGCCAAAGAAACACATGATCCAAACTTAATTTAATGTAAGCCAGTCCTGCAATGTTTTATACACAGGCAGCCCTGCAATCCACATAGAACCTCATTAACTTTCAGCGGTTGCAGAGATCCACCCAGGCACAATACATTGCAGGACTGAAGTCTCACTTTGGATAATGTGCAAGGTGAAACTCAAACAGAGGGCCCTCCATACTGTGGAAACACTTCTTCAGCAGTTGTCAGGGGAGAAAGGATCGTGCTGCGTAGAGAAGATGTCCAGGGTGGCAGTGTAATGCAGAAGGCACTCCATGCTGGTTTAAAATAGGATGGCATAGAAGGAGCCATAAAGGGTGGGCCAGTGAAGGGCTGCTGGATGCATGATTCTGTGGATCTTGTGGCCCTACCTCCTCCTTCTACCATACGCACCTTCTGTAAGGGTAATAGCTTCTCTTCCAGCCCTAGAGTTGTGGGTATAATGGTGCTGTGCTGCAGCCAGACCACCTGCCTAAGGAGGTTGTGAGTGAGTTCTAGTCTTTCAAACTTGCTTATTTCCTACACAAAGCCTAAATAATCAAGCTTTGTGCAGAGAGGGATAGATTTCTGCTCTATGCTTTGTCTTAGAAGCTACTCAGATACCATTGTGATTAACATTACATAAAAACCTAGACAGAGACAGATCAATGGATTAGACAGTAATGGCAAGAAGTTTAACATGAAGCATTTTACTTACAATAGAAGGGGGTTCTTTATTAGTTTATTAAATCTTTCTCCATATAATAGATCCCAGGCTTTGCATTGGATCACATTTAATTTAATTTATGCATTGTGGTTTGTCTAACAGCTCCACTTAAACCTTTTCTACCATGGTTAGGGATGAAGAGGCAACTTGTCCTTTAGTCTTTTACATCGTTCCAAACTTGTGGATATTTCTGGATTTTTGCTGAAGTTTTTTAAATACTATTTAAAATGTGTTTGGGTGCATGATTCATTGTTTATTGAGGCTTGGTAGTTTATCTGCAAGCAGAGATATTGTGGCTATCCTGTGGAATAACCCATACAATTTCAATTTGAAGACAACATTATTCTTTGGATATAGTGGTTTGAAGAAAGAACCATCTAAAGGGACCAGATGAATTAATTCCCCCCATTTCCCTCAGACTTGGTGGATGAACTTTGGCTCTTTTTACAGTGACTTAAGAAACCCACCTAGCTTTTTTGTGATAAGACAAACTAGCCAATATGTTATACTTTACCCTATAGTTTATTTGATTTTTGGCAGCTTTCCTGTGATAGCATTATAAGGATGACACATTGGTATATCACACATTTCAGGTCTACACTTGAATGGCAATAAAAATAAAGAGTTGACAGTAATTATTAAAGCCCCACACTTCAATGGGGTTTCACATGGAGAAGCTTGCAGGTTTGGGGCATAAGAATTTTAGGCCCTGATCCATCTGAGCATACACTTGCATCGATGTGAAGCTCTTTGCAGTCTCAGGACCTTATTTTCCAAGTATGCAATTTCATTTTGTTTCAGCAGTATGTATTTTCTGGATCTAAAATAGATTCTGTAAACATTGGAATCAAACAGTCCTTAGAGAAAACAGGCTTCAATATCCTTAGTTTGTAGTTTCAGTATCTTAATTTCATAGCATTTAGCGCCATCATAAGGATCTCTAACATTTTTAATTAAATACTATTTCCCTTTGATTCTTGAACATTTTGCACATGCAGTATATAGAGCCTGTTACCTGGGGCTCATAGGAAACACAAAAATTGTCATACTGGATCTGATCACCAGTCCATCTAGTCCAAGATCTTGTCTCTGACAGTAGCCAGAACCAGATGCTTCAAAGGATGGCATAAGAACCCTGCAGTAAGCATATATGGGATAATCTGCTCCGCCTTCCCCACCTAGGCCTCATCCTGATCTCTAATAGTTAGACATTGGCTTAAAACCTGAAATACAAGATTTAATATTGCTTCCAAAAATTGTTATTGTCACTAATATGACAACTCTGGATGTTATTGATAGCCATATGATTAGCCAATCTCTTTTTGAATCTTAAATTCTCTGTGCTTTACTAATATTAACTAACTTCACAATGCCCAGTGAAGAAGACAGGCAAGTAGTACAATTCCCATTTTACTGAAGAGGAAACTGACACATTCAGGGGGAGGTGTTAAATGAGAAAGTGATTCTCAGCACTGAAGTATACACTGCTTGTAGTTTACAAACATTAAAAACTGCTCCTATGCAAGATGGTCTTGGGATTTTCAAAAGTACCCAAGGGAGTCACGTGCCCATTTCCCATTGAAAGTAACTGGAGTTGGTTGCCTAACAGTGCCTTTGAAAATCTCCTTTTTTACAAATGTAGAACAGAGAAGCTGCAGCGTCCCTCCCTATATGGGCTATGCCAGTGCAGGCCAGAGAACCCCCAAATGCACATGCTGTGCTACTAGGGCAAAGCAACCCCTTTAATATACTGTGTGTTCTGCTAGTGAGCTGCTGTCCATATATGCATATGTCCCCCCTCTCATACACATCATGTCGTGCCCCTTCTTGGTGCACGTCACAACATATAAGCTCCCCATTACATGTCATGCCAGTTCAGTGTACAATCTATGCTATGCCAGTCCCCACAAACATGCTACCCCAGGACAGCACTCCCCACCCCCTAGTGAACTCCATGCCAGGGCAGCTCCCCCGGATCTAGTATATATTATCCCAGGACACCACCAAGAGCAGCCCCCTGCCCCAGTGTAACCCCCCAGGAGCTCCGCGAGTACAACCACGCAGAGTAGCCCTTGTCCCTGTGTACCTCCCTGAAAAATTCCCCCAGTATCACCATTGCAGGGCACCCCAATATAATCACCCCAGGGCAGCCCCACAGTGTAACCACCCAAGCAACCCTCCCTATAATGACCACCCCAGGGCAGCCCCCCACTCAGTGTACTCACCCCAGGCCAACCCCCCCATGTTTACCACCCTAGGGTGGCCCCCATTCAGTGTACCCACCCCAGGGCGTCCTCCACTCAGTGTGCCCACCCCAGGCCAACCCCCCATGTTTACCACCCCAGGCCATCCCCCCACTCAGTGTACCCACCCCAGGGCGTCCTCCACTCAGTGTACCCACCCCAGGCCAACCCCCCATGTTTACCACCCCAGGCCATCCCCCCACTCAGTGTACCCACCCCAGGGCGTCCTCCACTCAGTGTACCCACCCCAGGCCAACCCCCCATGTTTACCACCCCAGGCCATCCCCCCACTCAGTGTACCCACCCCAGGGCGTCCTCCACTCAGTGTACCCACCCCAGGCCAACCCCCCATGTTTACCACCCCAGGCCATCCCCC
>ML675622.1:12069199-12099201 GCA_007922155.1 Mesoclemmys tuberculata | reverse complement strand
GCCCGGCCGCGGCGGAGGAGGCGGCCCTCCTAGGCCCAGCCCCCGGGCGCGGCGCGGCGCAGGCGAGGGGGGCCGGGCCTCCGCTCCCTCCCCGCGCCAGGCCCGGCCCAGGCCCAAGCCTCCCGCCCCGCCCGGCCGCGCGCACTGACCCGGCGCCGCCATCATGCCCAAGGTGGTGTCCCGCTCCGTGGTCTGCTCCGACACGCGGGACCGCGAGGAGTACGACGACGGCGAGAAGCCGCTGCACGTGTACTACTGCCTGTGCGGGCAGATGGTGCTGGTGCTGGGTGCGCGGCGGGCCGGCGGCGGGGGGCCGGGCCCTGCGGGAGGGACCCCGCTCTCGGCCGGCTGCTCCCCGGAGGCCAGAGGCTGGGCGGGGGGGGCTCCCGTGGGGCGCCCTGGGCCTGAGGGACACGCGCCTCCCACCCGCCGTGGGCCGGCGGGGCCCCTGGGCCGGCGGGGGAGGCAGCTCTAGCCTTTATTCCTGGCCCTGCTCGTCTGGCACAAGCCGCTGTCTCCGCCCCCCGGTTCCCCACCCGTCGAGTGGGGAGGGTGGGTTCCTCCCCCTGAGGCGGGGGCCTAGTCTACATTGGTAACCTGCAGCAGCAGGGCTACGCCGCCGGAGAGCGTCCACACGGGCGCTTATGCTGGCAAAACGTGTCGCTCGGGGGCTGGGGGTGTTTGTTTTCACGCTCCTGAGCAACTAAAGTTTTGCCAGCGGAGGGGCTCGTGGAGACAAGGCCTTGGCCCAAAGGATGGGCGCGCTCTGAGCACAGCACGAGGAGAGGGGAACGCCGGAGTCCCCAGCCCATCGCTTACTAATTTAAGCCAGGCACCTCGGGACTCGGGGCCTTAATGTTTGTCCATTGCTTTGGAAATGTGAAGTGATGCAGAGCTGCTAAGTATTAACATTATTAGGTTCTGTCACCACTCTGTGGCATCACTTTCCTGGTACCCAAAGTTTCTTAGATCCTTTTGTTGGGATCCTTTTTTTTCCCCGTCCTCCCTTCCATCCTTAATGATGCTGGCTTGTAATGAATCTCCAGCTGAGGAGAGGAAGAAATTGCTTATTCCAAAGCCAACGTTCAGTACATTGACTAGGTAGAATGGAGGGAGAAGAAATGCTGTACAGCAATGTCGGGTACTCTTCTGTACCTGGACTTAGCTCATTTAGGTTGCTAACCGCTGAATGTTTGTCAACAGGAGCTCATGTGGAAACCTAACAGAGTGGACCAATGCTTCTGTCTGGCTGTTTTTTAATGCAGGATGATAAGATGTTTAAAGCAAATGTGTGCCTGACAGAAGTCACTAGGTGTTCACAAAAAAGAAAAGTGGCCCTTCAAGATTTCTGTCTCTCTAACACAGATGAACATTCCTGCCAATCAGAACTCCCTGCCTTAGTGATGGGTCTGAAACTGCATTCTGTAACAACCTCTCTTCACTTCTACAGACTGTCAGCTGGAGAAGCTGCCCATGCGCCCTCGAGACAGAGCTCGGGTGATTGATGCAGCTAAACATGCCCATAAATTCTGTAACACAGAGGAGGAGGAAAATGTTTATCTCAGAAGGTAGGAAAGTTTCTTTTCCTCCATTGTCTCCTTTGACAGTTGCTGTGACATTGTCAGTGTTTCTCTCCAAATTTTTGGATGAAAATAACTCCTAAAATGGGACTGCTGCTAAATCTGAAGTCATAACAGTGTCATCAGCTCATTTGACATGGTCAAATAGTTTAGGTTCCCATTTGAGCATCTTTAACCATATGATAGGGAATGCCATATGAATGCTAATTCTCTTTCATGTTTACCAGAGGAAAAATTACCAATCCATTGATGATAAATTGCATTTGAAAAAACACAACCTGGTCCCTATTTTATGATCGCAACAAAACCAGCCATGAAGCAGACCTATCTATTCTGAAGTGAACAGATTCCAAGAAGCTTGACTGCCAACACCCTTGTTGTTGGATTTCTGATACAAGAAGACCAGGGAGAGCATATTATAAATCACTTTTGCAGTGACCGTGTTACAATACAGAATAAACAGGTTAAAGTGCAGCCTATTTGAGGGAGGGGACCTTCTGCTTTATTTTCATCTTCTCTTGGATTTTAGGTGAATTGCAGCATGCCTGCTATTGCTAAAAATATTGCTAAATGTGACTTCTAACTGTTTAGGAATATTAGTTTTAAAATTCTCATATATTCACATGGCCCCTTACAACATACCATAGACTGTAACTCATTCTCTGACCCAAAGAATTTACACTTTAAGAGAGAGGAGAGGAGTGTTTGTAGGGAGAGTTAGTTTGTGGCAAGCTGGTGTGTAAATCTATCCAGAGTAGTCTGATGTTCGCAAATTGTCCATGTGGACCCTGCTTCCGCACAGTGAAAATTCTGTAGTGAGCTTCGCTTTACTCTCATTTCAAAGCGGGGTAGCAGAGTGTGCACAGTCAATTTGTGCACAGCAGGTTAGTGCGGGGGTAGATTTAGACCCCAGTTTGCTGTGAACTAAGTGTTTATGTAGACAAGCCCTAAGACAAAATAGGACAACTCCTCAAGTGAGGAAGGCTGTTGAGAGTTCATTAAAGATAAAATCAAGATAGCAATGCTTTCTTGAACAAAAAATGTTTTAAAAGGGCTTTTATGGGAATGTATCTTTGTCTGGGCCTAAGGATAGTCCACCATGGTCTATCTCTGTGATGTATGTTTTCCTGCCTCCTCTGCTCCTCAGTGATTCTAGTGTTGTGCCCCATTCAGATCTCCTCTCACTCCCCTGTCTCTTTTACTTGGTGTCCAGAATGAGACTATGTATTACTCCTTTATGGACATCTAATGAATTGCAAATCTGTTAAGCATAGACAACCCCCAAGCCACTATCTCATTGCTCATCTGAAATTATTTCTCTTTACTCTTAGGTGTTTCTAATGCACTTCCCTCCTTAGTATCTTAGACAGCAGTAGCTGATGCCTTTCCATTTGTCTGTAAATTCTCTTTCTCCCCCAGACCAGAAGGTATTGAGCGGCAGTACAGGAAGAAGTGTGGAAAGTAAGTGTCAGCAGAGAAAATCAAATCATTATAGCATAAAAGACATGGTTGTACAGGTTTGGGTTTTTTTTTTTTACTTTCCATTGTTTGTCACACCTCCTTAGAAATAAAATTTTGTCTTGTAAGAGTAGCTGCTGGAGATGATAGATTTTTTTACTTTTGTGATATGATGGGGGCATTAACATTTTGTAACCCTGATTCTGGTCAAATAGCTGGGACCAGAATATACAGACCAACGAGCCTTTTACCAGCACTCCTGTGTGTCACACTTTTATTGCACTTTTCATTTTTGTTGCATTTCTCCATGTGGCAGCTCAGGAAAGAGTTGGGTATGGATCACATGATGGAAGGAGAGACAAGACGTTATTACAAAATGGACTTTTGAGAAAACCTCTATTTGTGACTCTTTGCCTGTTGACATTCTAGTGTTTGGTCTATGATCTGTATCCTTTCATGGTCAGTTACTTGAAAAGAAGTTCCAGCCTGTACAAGAAGGCTAATTAACTACACAGTCACTGGACCAGTTTGTAGTACAGTCTAAAGTGCATTTGGAAAATAAATTACACCATGGGCATCTGAACATGAGACTAAGATTTATGCTCTTTCACCGATAGATGTGTTACTCTTTCCAGGTGTGGACTTCTGCTGTTCTATCAGCATCAGCAGAAGAACGCCCCAGTTACTTTCATTGTTGATGGAGCTGTGGTCAAATTTGGCCAAGGCTTTGGGAAAACAAACATATACACTCAGAAACAAGAGCCTCCCAAAAAGGTAATTAAGCTTAGAAGAGTTACAAAGCTATCTTTGTCTTTTGCAAAGGTGTGGATGGACAAAATGACCTAATAGGTCTTGGCTGTCTCTGTTGGAGTGCCTGGCCCCTGTACCTTATCACTCGAATGACCCCTTCTAGTTGACCTGAATAGTGGTGTTGACTGCACTCAACTTCTGCTAAGGAAGACTAACAATGTTTTTTTAAACTGGAGGAATAAGGATGAGGAGGGATCTCTACACCCATTAGATCTTTAGTCTAAAAAAATCTAGAAGAGCCATTTGTAAGCATCTCAGACTTGTCATCTGAATATTATATTCTCTCCAGTTTTTGGTGTTAAGCACATTGATTCTAAGAACTGGGACTTCTCTGTACCTGCAGATCGTTGGGGTTAATTTTACTGTGCCTCCCATACAGGGTAATATGTAACAGTAAGGATTTACAGGAGAAGCCTTGAAGGCCATGGAGTAGAAAAACATTATTGGTGACACTAATGCGCACTGAACTAAAGCAAAATCTCTTGTTCATTTCCTAGGTGATGATGACCAAACGGACCAAAGACATGGGCAAGTTCAGTTCAGTCACTGTCTCTACCATTGATGAAGAGGAGGAGGAGATTGAAGCAGTGAGTTTTCTTTGGCTTGTAATGCCAACAAGATACCAAGTTACACAGGTGTTTTATTGGGACACCAAATCTAGGCTCTCCAGAAGCTTCTTGTCTGAATGGCAACACTTTCAGTTTAGTTCCATTTTAGCCTTTGTCTGATCCATACATAAGGGAAGTCCATTATTCCTCACATAGAAGATTTGAGTCTCCCCTAACACAGATCTAAGCTGCCGTTACCATGCACTTTAAACAGCAGGCATGCTGCACCCTAGAGCAGACTGCATTTCAGTGACAGGAGAAATTTGAGATCTTTTGAGAGGAGAAAAACACTGTATAAACATACAGCAGGAGCAGCAGAATAGCACAGCGGGGCTCTTTTCACAGGTGCAGGCCCCACACTAAGGTGGGGTGGTGCTCACATTGTCACTAATCTTATACCCAGCTGGAAATTGATCCTGCCCATTTGACTTATCGGCTGAGTGAGGCAATGCAGTTCTGGACCACAGTATAACACAGTGGCACTGTATATTTTTCAGCGAGAGATTGCGGATTCCTATGCACAGAATGCTAAAGTGATTGAGAAGCAGCTGGAACGCAAAGGCATGAGCAAGAGGAGGCTGCAGGAACTGGTGAGTCTGTTTCGTTTTCAGTGCATTGTTGCTGCAACTGTATCTTTGTGGGGTATCCAATATCCTGGGGTCTGTTGGCAGTATGCATAAGTCACATATCTTAATGCCCTTCACTGAGTTTACGGAGATCACACACAGCTTTGGAGTAGGAGTTGGTAAGCTTAACAGTCCAAACTATTTATTCTCTGTATTTTTAACTTGAACTGAAAAACTTCTTAAGTAATAATGAAGAAAATCATTAAGGAAATCATTAAGAAAATCTACACAGTTATTGTAGGTTTCCCCCCAGTTGCATAAGCTCCTTATGTGTTAGACATCACCATATCTTACTTCTACCTGTCCTAGGAGGAGAAGACTTTACAGAGGTTCTCTCTAGTCCTCTAAAATTGAAGAACATAGAAAATTATACTTAGATCTACTTAAAAAGGATAGTTTATAAGACACTGGTGTAACTAGGGCATCCTCTGTAGACAAGTTAGCCCAGGAATGATCAGATTAGAGCTGGGTGAAATTACCCCAAAACTTGAGCAACAGAATGCCTTACATTGTGTCCTCAGCCTGCCAAACCCAGGCTTTACGATAGACTAGCAGAGGGAGCAGGTTACGGAGAGGAGGGCCTGCCAGCACGAGCCCTACTGTTGGTCCTGGAAAGGTCAACCTAGAAACCAACAGAAAGAACATTTCAGTTGATCTTAACTACGGTGACAAGCTTATAGACGTTGAAGCTGGAAAAGACTTAGATTGTCTAGCACGCCTCCATGCCAGTGCAGGATATAAGGTGTGAAATGGCCTCTTATGTAACTAGTACCAGGAACCCGTTTGGGGCTTCAAAGATTGCAACCCACCTTCTGATTTGCATCCAGAAACAAAAAACTGGTGAATGAAGGGACTGGAAGCGTTTTGTTCTTCACTTAGGTGACAGATGCTCAAATGAAAAGATCACACCTCATCCGAATGCTGGAGAGGAAGATGATGATGTTCTTGTGCAGAGTTTTCATTCTGTCCCAATTTTTCTACTCAGGCTGAGCTGGAAGCCAAGAAAGCCAAGATGAAAGGAACTCTGATTGATAATCAGTTCAAGTAAAAGGAACCAACAGCAACTTCTGAGACTCCATCAGAGACTTCAGTCAACCCTGCAGACCCTAAGTACAACTTTTAAGAGCTATGCATTGAAACCAGCTTGGAAGGTGACACTGTGTCTGCTGGAGGCCGTACACTGATTGGTGGAATTTTAACACACTGAAGGACTTGAAAGACTTATTAAAAATTATATTTCTGTGCACCCTCAAGTTTTTTGCATCTAATACCCTGACTTTTGGGATAATGTCTGTTCCCAGGGAAACCCTTTACTGGTGTGTGCATAGGATTATTGCACTGTTACAAAACATCCGTGAGTGTTATTTTCAAATGTACATAAGATTCCAGTAAATACCTTAGATATGTAGGTAAAGCAACAATCTAACTGTGCAGCAAATAAATCCTTATAAAGTAAGATGTGTCAATGTTCTTACTTAAATAAAGTCTTCGAGTCATGCAGTATCTATAAAGGGAATTCACTCTAGCAACTGAAAATCTTCACTGAACAGATTGAAACGAGGTCCCATGATGCAGCACAGCTGGTAAGTAGTGCATCTTTGTAAACTTGCAGCGGAATTATTTTAAGATCACAGAAATTCCTGGGTTCTCAGCATTTTCATTTTCTGGAAATGCTTTGCCTGTACATCCTAGGATTGCATTTGCCTGTTTCAGAGCCACACGTTGAGGCTCAGCCATCCGGTGATCGATCTACACTTCCAGATCTCTCCCCACCATTGCATCCCACTGATAAAGCCCTCAGCTTGTAGCAGACATTCTCATTATTAGCCCCTAAGTGCATGACATTGCATTTTGTACTATTGAATTTCATCCCATTGGTCACTCCAATCTTCAAAGTCCTCCAGATCTTCCTGTGTAACATTCTGATCATCCTCTGTACTGACGATGATGCCTCCCAACTTCATATAATCGGCAAGTTTCATTATCACACTCCTACTTTTTGTTCCAATGTCATTAATAAAGATATTGAATAAGATGGGTCTCAAGCCCAATCTTGGAAGAACTCCACCAGTAACATCCCTCCAGTTTGATAATTCACTATTCAGCATAACTCATTGCCTTCTCTGCTTTAACCGGTTTCTTGCCCTCCTTAAAATTCTTCTACTAATCCTATCTTGCCTAATTTAAACTAATAATTTCCCACATGGTACCATCCAAATGCTTTCTGAATTTCAAGTATATTATCTTTAAAAAAAAAATCCGTTATTTTCTCAAAGGGGGAAATCACGTTTGTCTGGCCTGATCTACCTTTGGCAAACCCATGTTGCATTATATCCCCTTTACTGTTTACATTCATTAATTTAATTATTCTTTCCTTCACAACTTGTTCTAAAACCTTACATGATAATGAGGTCAGACTAACAGGTCTGTAATTGCCCAGGTCACGTTTTTCCCATTTCTTAACTACAGGCACAATGTTAGCTATTCTCCAGTGGTACTACCACTGAATAAATTCATTAATTAAAAATCCTTGCTACCAGCCTAGCAATCCCCTGTGCCAGTTTTTTCAGTATTCTGGGATGGAAATTATCCACTCCACTCTGCTTTTAGTGTATTAAGAGCTAAGTTTTCTTCCACCTCAGATGTGGCAATTGCCATTTCTATGCATTCTTGTTCGTCAGTCATCCTGCTTCATGCCCATGTTCCATAATATCCTTATTGAAAACCGAGGCAAAGGATTCATTTCGTTTTTGCGCCATTCCTGGATTATCTTTAATCATCTTCCCATCCACATTGCACAGTGGCCAGCTTCATCCTTCCTTATTCTTTTTATTTATATAACAAAACACTCTTAATTTCCTTGGCCAAATGTAATTGTACTTGACTTTAACAAGTCTCACTGTATTCGTACATTTTCTAACCTCCACCCTGTAGCTTTCTTTGTTGATCAATAAATTCATAGATTTTTAAAGCCAGACGGGACAATCATGATCATATAATCTGACCTCCTGCACATCACAGAACCTCACCCACTCCTGTAATAGGCTCTTTTTCTAGTCACTATATGTTCTCTGCTTACTCCTAATAACCTTTTTGAGGAGTTTGTTCATCCAGTTGGGTCTGGAGCCATTTCCTACAACTTTTCCCCCCTTCCTTGGCACGTGAAGTTCAGACAGTAATTGCATCACTTCTTACTGGTTTGCTGAAAATTGTCATTTATCACATTCAGGAATAACCTACCAGTATTACTGGAGCTTCTTCTCCAATCTATGTCTGGGAGGTTAAAGTTTCCCACTATGATATACTATCAAATTCTCTCTCTCTTTCTCTACTAATATTAAAAATATCACTAGTCATTTCTGAGTCTTATCTTGGAGATGTATAGCTGACCCTAACACACCCTTATTTACAGTCTTTCCCCAAAGTGATTTTGACCCAAATAGATTCTGTTTTGTCCCTACTACCACCTTATTACTTTACGGTTTACTGCTTTGTTGTACAATGCTACCCCACTACTTTGCCTTTAATTTTCTCTCTCTTAAACAGCACATATCCCTCCATACCTATATTCCAGTCACAAGTGTTATTCCACCACGTTTCTGTAATTCCTATAACATCCAGTTTGATGTACTGCACAAGTAGTTTCAGTTCCTCTATTTTATTGCTCAGACTCCTTGCATTCATGTTCAAGCATTTCAGTTGTTTCCCTCTTCTGCAGGGACTGGCTTCCCTTCTTTTCTTCCTCATCATCCCATCATCTGCCTGTTTCTCCTCATTAGTCAGTGCAGCTAACCTATTACTCAACTCGTTTTCACCACCGCTAGCTGGTCTCTTCCTCTGTCTTGCCTTATGGTTACATTCTCCCATGGATCACCCTACTCTTCCACCAGTCCAGTTGAGTCTGTAGCCTTTCCCTACAACTTTTTTTCCAGGTCCTTTTGTTCAGCAGGTGTCCACAAATCTTGAATTGTCCGTACCATTTCCTCTCTCCTCTCCTGCATTGTACCTTCAACCCCGCACGTGAATTCCATCATCTCCTCCAGCTGCTTCCCTAATCCTTGAATCTTCACTGCCATGAGCTGTGTCAGGCAACATTTCATGCCCAAATAGCTTCCATCAGACACCCACTACAGGATGATGTGCATCCCACAGATTCTGCATCCAGCCAATTTCTTTGTCTCCTTTCCTCGTTGAGTCACTTCTAGTGCTGCTCTAGTGGCCATCATTGTCTTCTCTTCTGAGACCCTATTCCCAGCAGGGTTCAGGTAGGGAGAGGGAAGGCAGGAATCCCCCAAAACTCTCCTTTACAAACTCCTACAGAAACTCTGCTGTTAGCTACTAGCTATTCACTGCTCCAATGTTTGCTAGTGACAGGCTTTTACAAACTTAGCCAGACCAGGTCAGTACCATCCTCTTATTAAGAGATATCAGCAAGCATCGATCAAGCCACACACCAGGAACAAATCACTCAAAAAATCAAGACTGCATCTTCAGAACACAAAATCATCACACTTCTCTCAGGCCAAACACCCACAGAAAATCCAGTGCTAGCTGCAATCACTTTTCACATGTAACACTACTCCGCTTTTACGTCGTATGGGATATCAGTACTCTGGATTCCATGTTGCTGGTTCCCTTTCTATTTTGACTTCAGTACAACTATCTTTTCAATCCCGCCCTCTATAGATTTAAGTTAAAATACTTTCCCCAACATATTATTTATGCCATCACTCTCCTGTCCTGCAGGAATCAATTAGTAAAGTGCAATGGCACAGATGCGATATATTCCAACATGTGATGGGAAAGTTCTGACACCACGGTGTCCAGCTCAAGTGTCACCAAATGTCATGAGCCGAATCTTGTTTTTTAATCTGCCTATATAAACTTACCGGCAGAAGGGAAAACGGCCTGTTCAGCTCAAGTCCACCTTGTTTTCCCAAAGCGAACGGAGAGAGGTAATCAGGAAGAAGAATCTCTGGTAGGAGGGTGGAAACTTATGCCAGCTCTGGAAGGCAAGGACAGGCCAGAGCAATGTATTCTGATTATGACTCGGTGCTGAATAAGGCAGACCTAGGTAGCCTAAGGCAGTGCTGATCTTGTAGGTAATAATATGAAGTTTGTTTCAGAGGCCCATCAATTAGAAAACAGCAGGGCTGTGTGTAATAGATGGGGAGCGCAAGAGGAGATGTGACTGGGAGGCGCTGTACAGAACCGCATTGGTTTCACAAAGGAGTCAGAGAACTTGTCTGATTGTGGTAGCGCAGTCCAACCAGTGGAGGGCATCAGTGGATAGATTCAATAAAGCATAAGGGCAGCCCAGACTTCTGGCCTTTGGGCTTTGAGTCAGCGTCCTTCCCTGACCCTCCCACAGCAAGACAGAAGAGTACAGAATCAGAATGTCACTTACTCAAAAGAGGGCTACTGAACTGAGGAACATACAGGTCAATCTCTTTGTCCTTTGAAGATTTTGTCACATTTCTCCATTGCAGGCCTGTCCCACTCCATATTTGGATTTAACAGAAAACCAGAGAGCTTTTCTTCCACCTAGGAGGCAAGGATAGGAGATTGCTTTTAAAACTAAAAATCTTTGTTATTTAATGTGACTACATCATGGTCAATGATGTCAGCTGGGGTGCTGAATTTTATTTAGCCTATGGTTGGGACTAAACACGGAGTGTGTGTGTGGGTGATCCTGCTCCAGCTGAAGTCAGTTACTGCCAAAGTCCTGTTGAGTGAATACAAAGAAAGGTTATGAAATCAGCTCTTTCTCTAAAAGGACATAAAATTACCACTTATTATGTCTGTATGTGCAATATTGTGTACACTTGAGTTGTCAGTACCGGTAATTAAATTCGATCAGCTGGAATAAACGAAGCTCTGTGAAAAGGCAGCTCAGTACAGATAATCAACACATTTAAAATCAGCTGCTATTAAGTCACTTGTGACTTTTTTTCCTCTGTGATTAACTTCTTCAATCTCAGCCTCTCCAGCCAGTAGGCAATATTAGCAGTTCAGCATAGAGAAATGGCCTTTTTGCTTAAGTTTGATTCTCAGAGGCCCAGCCTGGGCGCAGCAACCAGTCTGAATGCCTCGCATGAATAAAGATACGCTAATAGTTTTGAATCAGTGATGGACCATTATATCTGCAGTTTGAAAAAAAGCTCTATGCCCATGTTCTGTAACCCTCGACACAACTAGCCACTAGAATTTATTTTCTTTCAGAGCGATTGTAAAGGTCAATTTTTGGTTTTTATTTTATCCAGAATGCGCTGTAAAACTGTATGCAGGGGGCTGTAAAAAAACTGTCCCGGGAATGAGCTTATGCAGTGGGATAGTACATAGACCTTTTGCTCTAAGAAATCAGAGTCCATGGATTAAGAACAAAACTGAAGGGCAGGAAAAGCAGATTTTGTTCCCAGTTCCACTGCTGAGTGACTGTGAGATCCTGGGGAATTTCTCTACACTTCTTTGTGCCCCATTCTCCTCATCTGTAAAAAGCTTATCCACCAGGATCAGGGGGCTAAAAAGTGCTGTGTATATACTGAGTATAATTAATGTTATATTCCGCCTTAGGGGGTGTCTGCAAACAAGTTGCACTGCTTTATCTATACCATTATAGTGTATACCCCTAGTGTAGAGACAGTTATATTGGTAGGAAGGTGCTTTACACTGAAACAGCTATTCCTGCCCAGAAAGGGGAATAAGGCCTTGTCTGCGCTAGGGTTTGGCTGGTCTACCCAATAGCATAACCTACAGCAGCATAAACAAAGTAATAGCAGCATAATGGAGTCCACACTAGGGGCTGTCCTGACATGAGTGTGCCATTCCCACACTGCTACGAAATCTGTGCACAGACCGTACTGAGGCCCCAAGGAGAAGCTGCTTGGGGAATCTAAGCCTATTTGCATGTCACCAAACAACTGCACAATCCCTCTCAGTGAGCAGAGCGGCAGGGACGTTCCAGGTCAGGCACATGTGTGAGGCAATGTCAGGGTAACTCCTCCTGCTGTCTGGTGATAGGGTGACTTTCACTGGAGGGGTTAAGATTGTAATGTTATCAGGAAGCCACCCCCACTGGGAGGCAGCATTCAGCACTGGCCCGGAAGGAGCAGCCACTCCCTTCCTTTGCCTATGAAGCTCTGTTAAGGCACGTCCTGGATTTTGCAACTGCAACGTGTTTCAATGCGACATTTAACACTTCCCTGGTTGGCTCAGGCTGACGCAAGCCTGCCAGCAAACCTCAGGTTGCTGTCAATAGAGTGGCAGGTATCTGTGAAAACTAGCTGAGAGCAGCAGTGCATGTTAGTCACCTTGTGCATGCTCGGGATCCCCCTTCGAGCCCCCATGGGAGAGTAATAACATTTCACAACCAAGAAGTCAGCAAGATCCGGGATGAATTGCTAGAATGACACCGCTCAGCTGATTGAAGGTGGAGCCCTAGCTAATATAGTAACACTTCCTGCATTCACATATGTCCCTAAAAGGAAATCCAGCCCTGCAAGCTCCAGATGTGACCTTCGGTCAGGTGACTTAGTAAAGCTTGTGCTTTTCCTTTCCTGAAGGTCATTCTTAGGCCATGTGAGACAAATATCTCCATTCAGATATTTCAGTATCCTTGCTCTGCACCTTTGATACACAATCAGCTCCCTCTGTTCTGCAAAACTTTTATTTAAAACTCCAGGAGTGTATAACACTGCATAATACAGGAACGTGCGCTTAGCCTATGCCGGTGTGAAAGGCTTTGAAACCAAACCTCAGACATGAGCATAACACAGAGGAGAAGTCCGAAGTTACTCACTCCTTTTTCTCTAGAGACACACCTGCTTGCTGTGTCATGATGTGGCTTTATGGATGTGGATCCCCTTTGTAATTTGTACATAGGAACACGGAAAGTGCCATATCAAATCACACATCAGACCAGTGGTCCGTTTAGTCCAGTCCAGAGGTTGGTAGCAGATGTTCCACATGAAGATGCCAGAAACCTCAAAATTGTCAGTTATGGAATGATCGCCCCCTCCCTCCCAGTTCCAGTTTGGCATATTTCTGGAAAGTAGAGGGTTTGTGTCCCCTCCAAGCTGTTGGGCTGTTATTTGACCTACTTACCCATCTATAATTCTTAAAGAAAGGCATCCATGCCAACTGAGCAGTAGGGTGGGATTTTTCAAAACACTCAGTCTTGGTTTAATGCTGTTCTCCCAGAAACCAATGCAGGTTTAACATTAACGTCAAAGGGAGAACAGTTAGGCCAAGGCAGAGCTCTTGAAAATCCCACTGCAATGTTCAGGTGTTCTATACCGATTGTTCTTGTTCCTGGCATTAAACAATTAAAAGAGTTATTTTAAAATTATATAAATCTAAATAGTATTTTTCCCAAAATATTAATTTTAAGGAAGTTTATACAATTTTAAAGCTCTTTAACAATAAATATCAAGGTCACTATACCAGGAATTTCCCTTTATACCACAGCTTTCATTTTGTAAATGACAGATAATAGCTACTATTCACTATTAAGAATGGAAGTGTAGCCTCAGTTTAACATCTGCATAGGATTACATCCTGCCCTGGAAAGGGAATACATTCAGTGATTGTATAGATCTGACTGTCTAGCTGCTATGAGCCTAATACTTTTAATTGTGTTGCAACCAAAATCTCTCTTTGGACAAATGTCTGAGTTCCTAAATTATTCTCAGAATGCAAAAAGAAGTGTGTGTGTGTCAGCTAAATTCCAGCTTATTACAGTCCAGGAGATCACAGGCTTGCCTGATCGTTTATTTTAATTGTTATTACCATTTGCATTACACAAAGTATCACTTCTTTCTTTAAATCAAACAGGGTTGGACTGAGGATAAATTGGTGATGTTACTTATCTTATCTTGTATTTCTGAGCGTCACTGCCATCAGGTGGAAGAAAATATTTTATTTTAAAAGAATAACTAGTTATTATCTGGACCCAGGCAGAGACCACTTTCTTCTCACTGCCAGGAAGCTGGTGGAGTACACTTCTGGTGATGTATTATTCACAACTACATGGCCTCATTAACTGAAGTAAGAGTTAATGCATTATAGACAGTGCATTACTGCTTGTAAATCAAGGTTGTTTGGACATAATGTACTATGTAATTGGCTACCAAAGCTCTGAGGTTTGTTCCAAGGAGATAACAGGCAATTCATGTGATTTAAACAAAATAATATATTGTAATAACTGGGGTGCATGTATTCCCCTGCCATTAACTGGATGGAATCAGAACCACTTTACGATGTGTCATAGGCCTTCCACTGATAACAGATTATAAGAACTCTCCTTAGGGCCTTGTGTTATAGGAGCAGAAGAATCTGTGTTTCTTCCTAGTTTTGTTGTGAAGTTTTAAGCAGGGTGGATTGATTTCAATCAAAATTATTTAAATCACCAGTTTTAGTCATGATTAAATCAGCAAGCAGAAAATCCATACACTGCCTCTGATCTGACCATTGGAAGTTAAAGAGCTGAGTCTGGTTTAGGAGTACAGGAATTGCCCTGCTGGATCTATCTAGGGGCATCTACTCCAATACACTGTCTCTGGCAGTGGCCAGCACCAGATGCTTCAGAGGAAAGTGTAAGAAATCACAGTAGAAGATGTGGGGTGATCGGTCCCCTATATTAGATCTCATCCTGATCTCTAATAGTCTGATGTTGTCTTAAGTCTGAAGCATGAGGTTGAATATCCCTTCCAACATTTTTATCATCATTAATTATAACTCCAGTGACTCTTATTAATGTCCAATCCCTTTTTGAAGCATGCTAAATTCTTGGCCACAAATTTCCTGCAGCAATGAGTTCCAGTCTTAGGGCTTATCTACAAAGGAAATTTGACTGAAATGTCTATTTCAGAATAGCTTCCTGTGTGGACACCATTCCAGAGTAATTACTCCACTTTGGAAGTGCACTAGTTACTCTGGAATAAAAATGGCTTTTATTCCTGAATAAACTGTCTGCACAGGGCGCTAGTGTGAAATAAATTATTCTGTAATAGCTATTCCAGTCAGTTTTCTAAGGTGGATAATCCTGGAATTTTAGGGTTAGTCTTTACAAGCAGTTAGTGCATGGTAAGCTGGGGTGTAAATCTACAGCACAGTAGCCTACTGTTCACTGGCTGGCCATGTAAACCCTGCTACCATGAACTAAAAGTTCCATCGTGCCCTGTCAGTTGCTCTGCTTTGAAACAGGAGTCGATCCAAACACGCTGCAGAACTTTTTGGAGGGCAGTAGCAGACCCCACATAGTCCGTTAGTACACAATAGGCTACTGTCCTGTAGATTTACACCCCAGATCACCATGCCTTAGCTGGCCATACAAACAAGCCTTTGTCTTGCAGCACTTGTTTATATTTGTAACAGATACAAAGTGAAAATCAGCACATCTGCTTAAGAGTTTGCATGGCCAGGGCCTATGTGTGAGTAGCATGTGAAACTACTGTAGCTGTTTGATAGAGAGGGGATTTGATTACAACCCAAAGAGAAGAGGGGTCACATTATGTTTGTGTGGATGTCAATTCCTCGGATGGATTTCAGAGAAACAACATGATGTTGACGGATCTATCTTTGCCCAGCAGCATGGAGAATGCCTACATCTAAAAAAGTCTGACCACATTCAGGGCTGTAAGCACTTCCTCTTAGACACAATAATAATGTGGTATTTTAGATCAGATACCCAAGGGGAAAAAAGCACCACTGTTACAATATTAATTAACCTCCCCTCCCTCCAAAGGGAACCTAATTACAAACACCAAGGACCTGATGAGCCCTTTAAACTTCAACAGGAATTCTCAAAGTTATACAAATATGCCAACAATGTGCAGGCAGCAGGGACAGGGTACAGGATTCAGGGCTGCTCAAGGACATGACACACCTGCTTCTTCTGGTCTAAACCTGCTGTGCAACTGTAACGTGGGTGCTTTACAAGGCAGATTGCTCTAGCAAGTACAGGTGTGTCAGTGCCTGGCTTAGTCTAAACTGAATGAGGTGAGCCACTCAGGCACTCTAAATAAAACCAGCAAGGTGGATTTGATTTAATAACACAGAGTAGGGCAGACAGTTGTCTGCCTGGTTTTTTAAAATTCTCTCTTTTCCTAATGCAGTAAGACCTCATTCATTCATCCCAGGAGCCACATGATGGATTTCCCAATCAGAGAACAAACATGATCAGGAAACCAATGATCCAGCCCCACAAGCTGTGGCTCATTAACTTATCTAGGAAAGCATCATTTCCTTTTAGTTTTATTTGCCTCACACAGCAGGCAATATTTTGTTCTATATAATGGAGCTTTAGTGACATGGGTCCTTATTCCTGCTCGTGGGTATTCTCTCTTGGCTGAGAAGTAGGGGTGAGATAGCTGTTTTTTATTTGAATGACTGGGTTTGTGGACCAGCTCCTTGTGAGTTAATGAAGTGCTGATTTAAAGACATACGTGTTTACTTAGAACTTTTAGAATGTAATTATCCATTAATCAAAAGGGGGATTATTCAAGGGATAGATCCTATTCTGGGTGCTTGTTACTGTCCATATTTGTCTTACATTATCCACAGGGAGGAGAGTCTTGCAGTTAAGGCAATAGACTCGGACTCTGGAGGTCTCAGGGCAGTCCTTGGCTCTCCCACAGCCTTCCTGTGTGAACTTGGTTAAGTCCCTGGCAACACTGTAGCTGGGGATGAGCTGCCCTGCCTGGTAGTCAGAATGCTGTCAGCAGGGCTCATGCTAGCACACTCACAATAGTTGTGTGGCTGTTATGGCACAGCAGAGGTGCTCGGACCAGCCCCTGAGTTAGACACTAGGAATAAGCTGAACTTCAGCTTGCGGGGGGAGGGGGGGCTCGCCCAAGCTTCTGCCAGTGCCTCAATGTCCTCACCACTATTTTTAGTGCACTAATGCGAGCCCAGCTAGCATGAATCTGTCTCTCCGGGCTGCGAGGCTCAATCACGATTGCAGTGGAGACCTACCTTTAGGCCCAGATCCTCCGTGATATTGAGACTCCTAGCTTCCATTGGTTTCAATGGATATTTGGAGCCTAAATAGCAATGAGGATTTAGTTCTTAATTTCTCTGTAACTCAGTTTCCCATTGGTAAAACAGATGAATCTTCCTTTCTCTCACCATTTGTCCTGTCTGTTTAGACTGTAAGCTGTTCTGGGCAAGGACTGTTTCTCCTGGTACAACGTCTAACACAAAAGCTCATCGATCTCAGTGATGGTTTCTCCACACTCCTATAATAACAATAAATAATAAACATTGCTGAAGTTGGATGCAAACAGCTCACTTATTTCTCTGGCTCCCTTGCAGGCTGAAACAAAATGACTTCGACTAAATAGAGGAACAGGACCCTGCTACAATACATCTCTGCTCTTGCGCTTTGCTGCACGCTACAAGCCTATTTAAAAGGGCAACATTTGATTGCTGGTTGTTTGATTAGATGGCTGATTCCCATGACAGTTTGTACGCTAAGCACGTCACATTAATTGGATCCCGATGGTTTTTGTTTCGTAGGGGAACTCTATCAGAATATCGGGCACAGTCAAGAATTTTTAAAAACTTATTTTGCCCCTTTTGCCTATCAAGTTCCTGTCTTTCCTAGAAGTGTGTGGACTTGCCACAAACTAGCAAATATTGGGCTGCATCTAGCTATCTGCCAACCGGTAAGTTCAAGGTTAGTGTATCTCCAGTACCAGCTGAGATCACCAACACCTAAAGCAGAGCCAGGAGCTGCGGTGTTTGCATTGCTTGATGAATGGGAGTTTCACGCACAGAACAACTGCAGATAGGTCTGCTGCTGTACGGGGCTGAGGCATTTAACACCTTGAGGTACTGAATCTTGTAGTAGGTGAAGCACAAAACGTGTTCAGGCCTTGGCGAGGGTATAAAGGAGAAATGGATATTCAGCTCCATTGTTTCAAAACATCTTGTCCTTTTCAATCCTTTATACAGATATAACATGAATGAAAAGAGTGTGTTCGAAGATCTGCCATCTAACAGCCAGGATCTCCAAACCTGTATTCTCCTTCCACCAGCTATAGCTAGTCTGGTATTGAATGCCTTTATACCAGTCAAACTGCATTCACAGTGTGTGGGGGGGTGGGGGCTGGGGGGGACCTGTACACCTTTTACCATAGCCCTATTGTCAAAGCAGGCTGACTTGTGGGTGTAGACAAGGTCTGAGACACTCAAATTCCATCCCAGAGCCATCCTGTCATTTCTAGCACATGTGGGGCCCGACCCAGAGCCCAGTGAACACAGTGGGAGTCTTTTCATTAACTTCAGCGGGCTTTGGATCAGGCCCATGGTTCCAGAAAGGACTCCAGATAAACAAAGCTCAGACTCGCTCCGAGGTTGGCTTCCCCAAAGTCCCCCTTCTTGGGAAAAACTCCTCCTGCCAGGCAGACTCTTGTTTTCCTCCCACGCCTGGGTCGTTGATCCTTCTGCTCTTTGATTTCTCTTTTGCACTTCTCAGCTTGGACAACAGAAACAAATTCAAATCCCTTTCAGTTATTAAGTATGAGTCACTTTCAGGTTCTCAAATGTTGC
The DNA here is from genome assembly GCA_007922155.1 of Mesoclemmys tuberculata. Classification (NCBI taxonomy): domain Eukaryota; kingdom Metazoa; phylum Chordata; order Testudines; family Chelidae; genus Mesoclemmys; species Mesoclemmys tuberculata. The sequence goes on along the minus strand of ML675622.1, from coordinate 12,080,568 downwards.
AGTGTTGGGGGTGCAAACACCACATAGGAAGGCTGATTTTATTAAAAATCTCTCTCTCTATGGGGATTTTAAAATAAATATATAAATCTGGGAGACATTTGTAGCAGGTTTAGGCCTTGTAAAAGCAGGACACTTACAAAATATAAACTGTGAGCCTAATCTGAGTGACTGTCTCCCCTGGGATGTGTAGGGAACACATTCACTCAAACTGTGTTTCACTCCCACCCCAGTTCAATAGGGCTTTATTTTCAACCCAGAACTCCAGGGCTAGCCGGGGGCTTAATTTTGCCACTTTTATGCATGTCATTGTACCTTATTCCATGAGTCATCCCAAGGGCCTGGTCTGACACCACCAAGGAACACCCGTGGCACAGAAAACTTGCTCTGCCTCTAGGGCCTAATAACAAGGGCCAGGAGGAATCATGGGTGGAGTAATCTTATGACCAACTATTTCCCAGCTGCTTCAAGCGTCAAAAGATTAGGATAGCCTGCATGTGTGCCATAAGAATGCCCATACTGGTCAAACCAATGGTCCATCTAGCTCAGTATCCTGTCTTCCAACAGGGGCCAGTGCCAGGTGTTTTAGGGGCAATGAACAGAATAGGCAATAATTGCATGAGCCATCCAGATGCCTATTCCCAGCTTCTAACAAAAAGAGGCTAGGGCCACTCAGAGAATGGGGGTGCATCCTTGCCCATCCTGGCTAATAGACATTGATGGACCTATCCTCCATGAACTTATCTAGTTCTTTTTTTAACCCTTTTATAATTTTGGCCTTCATAACATCACCTGGCAATGAGTTCCACAGGTTGACTATGCCTTGTGTGAAGAAGTACTTCCTTTTAATTTAATTGGATGGCCTGTGTTCCATGAAGGGGTAAATAAAACTTCCTTATTCATTTTATCCACATCAGTCAAGATTTTACAGACCTCTATCATATCCCCTCTTAGTCCTCTCTTTTCCAAGGTGAAAAGTCCCAGTATTTTTAATCTCTCCTCATATGGAAGCTATTTCATACACCCAGTCATTTTTGTTGCCCTTCTTTGTACCTTTTCCAATTCTAATACATCTTCTTTGGGATGGGGCAACCACAATCTGCACTGGGTCTGAACTAGCCCCAGGTCCCTTCAAGATAGGCACCCCTCTTCCTGTGCAGGGGTGATCCAAGGGCATTTCAATGGGACTACTTGCCGAGTAAGATGGTACTCAGCCAGAGTAAGGCTGACACAGTGCAACCCTAGAGAAGTCCATGAGATTACTCTCAAGAGAAAGTTCTGAGCCCCGAGAGTGTTCCACAGTCTGGCCCTACGTGTTTGACATGACCAAGAATGTTGCACAATAAAACCTGGCAGCTGTGGACTGAAAGTGCAGATATAACAACATTGCGCCCGTGGCTTTGACCTACCTCAGTGCATCACTGCGAATCAGGTGATTGACCTCTGGGTAACCCAAAGATAAAGCCATCTCAGCTGGGCTCGTACCATTTTACGTCTAGGTCAGGAATGTTTTTGTTGTGATCTGGGTGATTTTATGAGTATGTCGTTCGCCTGTTTCAGTGTCCTGCGTTAGTGCAAGGAATTACAGCTGAGAAGTGATGTGATGCCAAACACATACTACAACGTGGGGCAAGTGGCTGTAGCTACACAAACTTACTAGCAGGTCACGTGGCAGGGGTTTGAGGGTGATGAAACAAAGGTTTGTTTTTCATTTCTCCCCCTCCTCTCCCCTGCATCAGGTGGCTTGGCCCAGGAGAGTCATTTGTTTGACCTCCCAGCAATCCCCAGTCAGGATAGGAGTGCCTGCACTCTTAGCCTAAATCACTGAGATGGGTCCAAACTGCAAAATGGGATCCTACATCCAGACCTCCCCAAAGCTGAGGGTGCGAGTTACTCTTTAATCTCTTCTGGAAAGTCCTTGGCTCTTGGGCTTTGCTTTCCCGATGATCCCTTGTCTTGCTTTATGCCAGTCACAATATAATAGAACAGCAAAGGTGAAATAACATTTTTAAACATCCAGATCAATACAATTGTTGACTGTTTGTTGTTTGTAACTTTGTTTTCCCCATTCATTTGCTCAATTATTTGCTCCTGGTTATTTCTGATCCCTTATCTAACAGCAAGAGCAAAGCAGAAAAACTCAAAACGGAAAGGCATGAAAAGGTGCCATGAAATCTTAAAGCCTTTGCTTTAAAGCACTTTTAAAAACAGAACAGTTTGAAATGTAGTTTACCTAAGGCACTGACCAGCGGGGGATCGAAATGCTGACAGTTTAAAATGCAAATTTTCTACTTTTATCAAATCAGTTACGTACGTCCATACTGATAGGGGCTCAAATGCTATGCCACTGAGAACTAGACAAATGTGAAGAATTCCTAACACAGTGGCTGGCAACACCCTTTAACTAAGGACACACAGATGACTTGAGGCCTCATCTGGCCCAATTAAATTAATGGGAGCCCTTCCCTTGAGTTCAATGGGCTTTGGATCAGGCCCTCAGTGGGCTACACAACTCAGGTGTGGCCTAGATAAACTACCTGGTTCAAAGTCCAGGAAAGCTGAATCAGCATTTCCTCCTCCCACAGTGAAAAAATTGAGCACCATGAGGTGTGCTGTGTGGGAGGGGTCTTTTAGAAAAGCCTTTTAAATCCAAGGCCCCATCTGAATGGACACTGAAGATTTTTGGACTTCTCTTGTAAGAGTTAAGGTTTTCCCAGGGTACAGCTACATTGCGATAACTTCTCCGACCCCCACCTTGCGCCATTTCTGAGCTGGGCTCCAGCCTGATCGCAAACACCTACGCTGCTATTTGATAGCCCCAGTCAGCTGACCCAGGCCAGCCACGGCCATGCCGCGAGTCTTTTATTGCAACGTAAATGTACCCTCAATATCTTTGCTAAAGAAATTGCCCTTTCTGTGACACTGTTGTGCAGTGCGCTTCCTACGAATATTTCCTCCAGAGGGGGCTGTGTGTCAGTGATGGAACAGCACACTGTATAGCGCAGATCTGACCTATCGCTTATACCCGAGCGGAGTGCTCCTCAATGTTAGGAAAGCGTGGAGTTAGATCGGCACTTTGCAACCGGCCCAAATCTCTCTAATGGGCCAAACCAAACCATGGAGCCTGAACACCCTGGATTCTGGAAAAGTTTGGCTGTGAACTTTGCAATTCAAGCACCATCGCTAATATAACATGAAACACAGTGGGATCCTAGGGGCAGAGTAAAGGTAAAGCAATTTTAGCTAAATCAGCTCAATAGGTCATTTCCAGAGAGGAAGACTTCTCTTGGGTATTGGGATTTAGGAGATGTTAGTTCAAGTCTCAGCTCTGCCACACACTCTGTGTGACCTTGGTCAAGACGCTTAGTGCTGTGCCTCAGTTTCCCTTATGTAAAATGGATGATAATCCTTCTTTCCTCCCAGCCTTTTTCTGACGTGTCTGTTGACTGAAACCCAAATATAAGTGACCTTCCTGCCACGTGCAAAAGTAAAGAACTTGTAAGGGACCACACCACTAAAGAACGACCTCCCCTCTACACACGTTTGGGATACCCTCCAGCTTTCAGAGCAAGGCAATGAACTCACAGAACCGGAAAGTCCAGTCCCATTGCTTCCAAGCGTAATTCTCCCCATGCTATAGTGGCACCTGCCAGTGACTGTGTGAGGGGGAGGTTGTGGGGGGGGGACCTAGAGACTGACATGAGTCAGTGGGCTGGTCTCGGACATCTTATGAAATGTTGCAGCTCAACCCAAATGCAGAGAGGGGGTGGGGGTGATGACATTAGGGGCCTGCTCCCATGCAATTCACTGCATTGTCAGGCCAGGATTCCCTTTGCCAATTAATGTCTTGAATTGTGGCCTAAGCACACAACTGCTCTTCATTCAGTCAGCCGTTACAAAGGGACAAGATGTGGCTTTCATGAAGATGGAGAGTTCTAGCCCCCAGGAAAGTGAGGAGCAGCTAGTAGAATGTACTGGGTTCAAAAATAGCACAGTGCACTGTGCAAGCTGGGCCCTTCCCCCCCCCAACTCCCCAAGCTGACACCATCACTCTAATTTCAGCAGTAGCCGAGCATCCAGAGATCCAGATTGTGGCCACGACATTAATTTCATTATAGCTGAATCCTGCTTGCTGAACCTGAAAAGAGAGCATCTCTAGTTATTGCGACATCTGGCCTCATCGGAAGAGTTTCTAATTCACGCCTGTTGCTGGATATGAAACTTGGGTAACTCCCCCTAATTAGTAGTGGGGGAATAACACACCTGTTAGAGGAGGTGTGTGTACCACCGCGCTGTGCTGAATGGAGCTGGAACCGGTTTCCGAACTTCCCCAGTGCTCAAATCGTGTTCTAAAGTGAAGGCCAAGCACAACATCTGGCTGATCAGTCCATTCCTCCCATCTGGGGAAAGTTTGGATCCAGAGTCATGGTTCAGTCCATTCTAGAAAGAGGGGCCAGTTGCATAGCTTGGGGGAGATCAGATGCTGTTCTGGTCACATGTGAATAGGAGGGCCTCCCCTTGAGCTACTTCGGGTGCTAAGCAATTGCTTAGTCTGCTTATGCCTAGCGTTGGCTCTGGTCCCAAACCATCCCCTGGCATCGGGGGGACTTTGGCCCTGACTCTGAACTTTGTGACAAAGGCCCATCTCCCGTGAGCTTGCTGGGCACGCACTGCTCCTTGGATTCCTCCACCCTTCTGCTAGGTGGACTTCAGACTAACATGGCTGACGCGACACAGCTGTGAGACTGGCACCGTGCCTCTTGGTTGAATGAGAAAATAAAGTCCAAGCGCGCTGCCGTAGTGCCGGGGGAAGCTTGCCTTGGCTCGCTGTGCTCAGACAGGAGGAAAGTGAGAGCTGACTAAAGCCTAAGGAAGGGCTGGCTCTCCTTCAGCTCACAGCTATTCCAAGCATTTAGCACCACGAGCAGCCCGCCAGAGCCAAGAGCAAATATTTAATATGATCCTGTGTGTAGCCTTTCTGTGTCAACAGCTTTTTAACAGAGGATTTACAGGGGCTGGGATGCCACGAGGTTATCTCCGTTTTAGTGAGGAGGTTGTTGGGAGCCATAGATCTTATTTGTACAGTAACTCTTTGGGTGGTGTCATGGACAGTGCCTCCTTGACATCCATTGGCAGGGCTGTCACTGGGCCAGATGAAGCCCCAGGGATGTAAGAAAGGAAATAAGAGAGGACATTTTATGTAAAAAACAGCACCTTAACAGCCATCCAGTCAGTGTGCCCTAGGGCATTGGCCTAGGACCCAGCAAACCTGGGCTCAATTCCTGACTCTGCCACTGGTTTGCTGGGACACTTTAGGCAAGTTATTTCCCCTCTGTGTCTGTTTCCCCCCAATAAAAAAGGATGATCCTAATCTCCTTTGTAGCTTGCTTTGTGATCTACAGATCTTACCTAAGCGCTAAGTATTGCTAATACTTAATTCATTTAAGCAAGGAAGCCAATGACTGGAGGCTGAATTCCCTGTCAGCAGGGATTCACCCAGCTCAGATTGAGAATTATAGGGAGAGTGAGGTTAAGGAAGCTCACTCTACTACTGCCTGTACTGTCCAGTGGTGAATAAAAACCCTTTACATTGATACTGTGGGCCATGTTCCACTAGGCTTCTGATCCTAGCCTGTGGGGTGAAGCCTCGTATTATATAATTCGGAGTCTAGGCACCCTCCTAGACAGCCTCAGCAGTTTTCTCACAGCAGCACCACTTGCAAAAGTACTCACCAGCATGCTTCCATCTCTCACCCGAGGGACAGGGGGCTATGGAAAGGAGGAACACTCCCCCAGAGGCACAGACTAGGTAATCCACGTACCAGCAGGAAGCTCCCAATCAGCAGCATTTCAGGGAGGCCCTTGCAATTCAGGAGAGCTGAGAGGCCAACACCTAATTATTGAATCCACGTGTGTGGCAAACAAGCTCCCTACCCAAATATCTGACCTGGGGGTGCCTGATTAGGATGAAGGATTAACATACGTTGGGGAAGAGGAGGTGCTCTCTCTCTGTGTAATTCACACACCAAGCAGCAGCTTGACTTCTCTCAGGCCACGATAAGCACAAGTTGCTCTGCTTCTGCCTGTGGACTGATTTGTAAATGACCTTCAGCTGTTACATACAGGTGGCGGGGGAGGGGCATTCACAATGACAGAATGGAAGGGTCAGGTAAAAAACTAGCAGTGGCTCTCACGTAGGTAATCTAGGCAACGCACACGTGCCTGCTCCACCAGGGCCCATTTAATTTCTCGGTGCCATTGTATAATCAATTGCCTAAGGTTCACGCCCCAGCGCATTCTTTGACATCCAACTGGTCCTGCTGGACTAGAAGAAAAATGCTCTGCCCTCTTATGACATAGGAAGGCTGGTGCACATGGGTCACTCAGAAGCATTGCCTAAGGGTGGCAGTCCTGGCAAGCAATAAGCAGGCTATGAGGAGACAATATTCCAAGTATGAATTCAGAGCGCCAGCTACACATAGCCCCGAATACCTGCTCTTAGCTTACAGCTGTAAGTAGTGAGGTTGTGCCCGCTATAAACCAGCTGAGTTGGATTCATTTTCAATAGTAAAAATGACTATTGGCTCTTTGCAAGGCAGTTTGTTGGAGTCATACCATTTCATTTCATGAACTGAGTGGCAGACAGAGGCCCAAGAAGCTAGGAAGGGTGTTTCAAGAAAGTGGGGGGCATGGTACACAAGACCTTCCCTTCTTTAAATCAGATTTAGGGACTAAAAAAAAAGCTCAGCTTTTAACAGGGTAGGGGGTCTTCGTTGCAGTTAACCCAGATTCTGACATGCATGTTGACCCCAACCCAGCCCCCTCTCCACACAAAAACCACTCACTCCCATGGAGTACTGTGATCATAGCCCTCCACTGATTTCCCCCAAGTCCTGTGGAATTGGAGTGGCTGAGTTTACTGCAGCACTACGCAGAGGCTATCCCCCACACTCCTAGTACTTCAGCGGAGCAACTGCTTGCCTGCACTTCAGTGGACACGCTTGGGTAAGGCTTTGCCATGTAGTTGCTCACACCTGAGTAAGACTACTAGGGGGTGCTCACAACCAAGTGTAACCGAGTCACGCTAAGACTGCAGGCAGCACATCCCCCTATGTGAGTGTTTCATGTCTGTTCCTACGTGTGGAGTAATTCCAGGAGCTTCCCTGAAATTCTTACACGAAGGAGACTAGTTTTCCAAGTGAGTTACTCTCTCACCACACTATGTCTGTCAGGGGAAGTGCTGGCTAAAAGTGCCTCCTCCTATCGAGATACAGGGGCTTTTTTTTTCCCTTTTTAAAAAGAAAAGGATAGTAGCAGTAGGAGGCGGGGCACAGATACTACTGGCTTTTTATCATGTAGCAACTGCTCCTGTATACATGCAGCATATGTATACATGCTCCATGCAGATCTGAATTAAGATGCCAGTGCAAACAAGGTTAGCACATCATGGGGCTCCTTTGGAAAACTGTGGTTTCAAAGGAGACAGATGGTTTCCTTTAAAGCCACAGTGAGTTACGTAGCATCCCTGTCCCCTGCCTCTCAAGAGGGTACATCGCAAGACATATGCCTATCTGTAGGTTAGCCAGTTATTGCAACACTTTCCTACTAGCACAAGCATTAGAAATTTAGAGTCAGCTGGAATATGACACCCTCAGAAGGGTACTGCATGTTGTTACTTACGATCCTTCTGCCAACATTTCCCCTCACTGGTAGAGTGGGGAGGTTTATTGAAAAGGGGTAAAGCAAGCACTACACTAGTAGAGTTGGTTCTGGATATTTTTTTTTATTGTTTCTTCAGCCATGTTATTTAAACAGGAGTGCTTGAAATAAAAACATTTGAGTCCCATCAGAGGAATGACTTGATAAAGAGACAGGTCAGGTGAGGATGACAGCTGCCCTTTGCCAACCAGTATGGATACCAGTTGTAATGGATATAGTTTTGAGTCCATGATTGGTCAGAGTAGGTTACATAATACAACATGCCAGTTCCAACACAGAAGTAACTTAAGTGTACTTCTTAATTTCATCATACAATACTAAGACAAACGCACCACCCATTCCTCTGAGTACATTGGACCATGCACCCTTGAAGAACGCCTTGGACCCTTCATCACGGGCAATCTTTCGCCAGCAGTCAATTGTACCAGAGTACATGATGTCAGCTGTGGAAAGTAAACAGATTAGTAAGAGGTGTCTCATGGTCAAGATCCTATTCCAGGTCAGTAATGGCTCAGCACGGCTGTCAGCTTCAAGTGAATTACATTTCAATCTTACGCTCTTTAGTGTTATTAGCCATTGAATTATTTAACTAGCGAGACTATCATGAATGATCTTTTACTACACTTACAACATTAAGGGCATCTCCTGTCTGTACAGAGATGCAAGAAGCAAGAATCCAAGTTATACTGTCCACAGAAACTGCACTAACATCTCAAGTTCCTGGGTTTAGCAGCTGCATCAAGGCAAGTCTTCACTGCAGGTTCCCGCCTGCCCCCTCCCCAAGATATGCTGCTCTGCCCTCCTTATGGCTTCTACTAGAAGCACTACCACCATCTGCTTGTTTTTTGACAAATCGAGTGGATTTATTCCAAGCAAGAGGGCTGCATGGTCTTGTGCATGGTCTTAGGCAAGATGAGCTCTTCCTACCTATAAGTGGAGATCAGACCCTCACCAGGGCATTGTGGGAACTAATCCTCAGTGTGGTGTAACAGCTGATAAAGCACTACAATCTGGCTAGCCAGGGCATGAAAGGAAACCAACATTCATTTACAGGATCTCATTTCTGAGCACTGAAGGCCTGCCTGCTCAAACCCTACTGATCCCACAGGCCTTGGAATGCAGATGGACAGTTCTCTGCATCCATCTGGCATCTCTTTGGTGATGCCCACCCCAGTATGTTTTACATGGCAATTAGAAACACATACTTGCTTTCCGCCCAGACTGCATCATCATACGACGGCGGACAGTATCAAATGGATAGGAGGTCAAACCAGCAACAGCAGTAACTGTCTGAGCAATCATCCAGCTGATGATGATATGGGTGTTCTTTGGGTCAGGAAGCATTCCTACAGGAGGGAGGAGATCACATTAAGGCCACCAAATCACTGTTTTAACACCCAAGTAAATCATTTTTCTATAATTTCTTTTAAAAGCCTCCATGTTGTAGTCTAGCTTCTTAAAATGCATAAGTAGTTAGTTCAAAGGACCTACCCTTAGCAGTGTCATAGATGCCAAAATAGGCAGCTCTGTAGATGATGATACCCTGAACGGATACATTGAATCCTTGATAAAGACCCTTAAGACCATCAGACTTGAAGATCTTGACCAGGCAGTCACCAAGACCCTTGAATTCTCTGTCAGCTCCAGCTTTACCCACATCAGCTGCCAGACGGGTACGGGCAAAATCAAGAGGATAGACAAAACAGAGAGACGTCGCACCAGCAGCACCACCAGATGCCAGGTTACCAGCAAAGTAACGCCAGAACTGGGTTCTTTTATCAACGCCACCCAGGAAGACCTGCTTGTATTTGTCTTTGAAAGCGAAGTTGAGGGCCTGAGTAGGGAAGTATCTTATCACATTAGCCAGGTTGCCACGCCAGAAGGACAGGAAACCCTGCTCTTTGGGTATACGGACAACACAGTCAATGATGCCCTTGTACTGCATGTCTGCTGTAATCTGCTTGCTTGCATGCTGCACCTGTAGAGCGGTAAAACAAGAGGAATTAACATCTCACTTGCCACCTGACCAACATCTTTATGCTGATAAAGTTACTAGGCTGAAGATCTGGATTTATGAAGTTTCATGGTTTTCAGGTGGTGGAAACGTTTGCTTTAATATGCATTCAATAATTAGCATCTGCTTCTGGCATCTGGACAGACAGCCTTCAAATGTACTTCATCTCTGTAGGGGAAGACAATCTGTTTATGCTGAAAGCCTATTATGAACCAAAGTGAGCCTGGCCCTAGGAAGCTAGAGGAATTATAAATGAAAGTTTGACAGATTTGATAGTGAAAACACGGGTTACTGGCAAACAAGAACAATGGTAAGATTAAGTGCGGCTCTCCTAAATTTCATTAAGAGACTCAAGCTGGAGAGACTTCATTGTTGAACTTTGCTGCTTATAATTAGGCTTGAAAGGATTAGATTTGTGCCCGTAAACTATGATTTCACCATACACACAAACAATAAATTTACAGATAAGCAACATATGGAAAACACTGTTTGAGACCTCACAGTTTGAGTTAATACAAATGGTTAAAATATCCTTAATGGTTATAAGGCTCTAACTTCTCAAATATCATTGTCTGCTGTCATTAAATAATCAATTGATACCCCCATAATTTCTCTGCCACTGTGAAAATATAAATGGAGACAAATAAAAATGCTTAAGGCTAAGCAATATTATCTGTCAAAACTATAAAAAAAACTAAAGTCAAGCCTAATTACAAGTGAGTGAGAAGTTTCACTGTCCAAATGTCAGTGCAATAGTCTCCTGGGATGCAGAGAGATGGTCAGGGCTGCATTCCAAGGGGATCACCTTTAACGCAGAACCAGCAAGTGCCATTCACTTGGGGGTGAATGTGTGTGTGCAACAAAGACCTTTCTGGCTCCAGGTAGAATTGCTCGGATTTTTGCAGAGCAACCTCCCTGCCCTGGGCCTGTCACACAATCGTGAGGAAGGCTGGACAACAAGGAGGCGCCCTCACAGGGGGGACAGGCGGAAAGCCCTCCTTGGGAGCGGAAGGGCTTGTCTGAAAGAAACGAGGCCTGGCCACCCGAGATCCTGCCCTGTGCCGTGACCCGCCCCGGCTCAGCCCAGGCAGCCCCAGGTCCCTGCCCTGCCGCGCGCAGGCGGGATGCAGCCGGCCGGGCGGAGGCGGCTCCAGCTCCCAGCCGGGCCCGGCGCCGATCTGCATAGGCGGAACCAGCGCGCGGCCCCTTTCCGGCTCCGCCCGGGACCCAGCCGGGGGAGCCGACCCGGCCTCGCGCCCAGCCCTACCGCGGGCCGGAGGGGGGGGGGGGGGAGGCCGCGGGGCCCGGCCGCCCCCCCCCCGAGGCCCAACGCGACCGTCTCCTTGGGCAGGGCGAGCCGGAGCAGGGCAGCGGAGCCTCGCCCCGTGCACAGCGGGGGGGGGGGCCCGGGGCGGTGCAGGCGGCGGGCCCCCCCTCGCCCCGCCGCGGCGGGCCCCCGGGCCGGGGCCTTCGCTCTCCTTGCCGCGACCTTGGGAGGCGAACGTGAGCCCCGGCGGCTGCTCCGCGGCTCCGGGATGCGCCACGCGGCCGCCTGCCCGCGCCGGACAAAGCCGCGCCCGCCCCCTGCGGCGCCCCCGCGCAGGGATCGGGGCCTTTCCCACGCTAGGCGCCCCCCCGC
>ML675622.1:12006219-12064554 GCA_007922155.1 Mesoclemmys tuberculata | reverse complement strand
TGACCCTGGCATTATCAGTGGGCTACCCTGGGCACGGACGGGTTACACATGCATCTGTTCAATGAACTTTCCAATGTCAGTTTTCAAGAGTTGGCTTCGGCGGCTCAAAATTCCCTCTTCGGAGGAGCTTTAATTCTCGCAGCTCTTGGGGTTGTAAACTCTGGTCCACTCCAGGAGTTAACTTGTAGCTCAAGGGAGATTCAATATAACCATTTCTGTAGAGACAGACCCGCTTGCAGAATTCAAAGGTGCTAAACATAACACCATAGTATGGGACAATCTGTAAAAAAAAGATTGAAATCAGGTATTAATTTAGAATCACTATCTATCTATGTTCTTTACTTCGCTAATATATTGATTTGACTTTGTAGGCAGTGTGGATTTACACCAATTGAGAATCTGACCCTAAATTAGTTGGGTCATTCTACAGATATCATTGAGTTAAGACTTGGTTTATTATGTACACACCCTGAATATATAAAATTATGAGGAAATGGGCTTTAAAACACTGCAATTTTTAAAATAGTGAAGAGTTGTTGCAACAGGAAATTTGGGATGCATTTTGTATTTGGCAGAAATGTGTCCTTTCTTTTGTCCCAAGCAGAGTTAATGGAGTTATGCCAACTTACACTAGCTGGAATTCTGGCTCTTTATGTTTAGCCATTTTCCCTACTGTGTCTCTGTTATTTCTCAAGTGTGTTTGAATAAACTTCCACCGAAAGGCTGTGCCACTTCCTTTAATGCTTTTGATGAGGATGGTGTCATATGAAAGCCAGCAACTTGCAGATGGCCAGTAAGACCAAACATATGGTCATACAGCTGTACTGTAACCCGAGTAAGGGGAAACCTATACCTTTGCTGTCCCAAACGGTCTAATCAACATGCTGTTCATGAGGCAAGGCATCATGTTTGTTATAGTCCAAACCACCAATTAGTTTCTCATGTGTCTCAGATCGTATTTAGATACAGACTTGGATTAGATTGAAGACAAGCCGCACCTTGAGCAGATTGGCTGAGAGTCCACTCCAGAGTCCAAGGATGCCCTTGGTCTTCACAGTTTGCCTAAAACAGTCAACCATGCCAGTAAAGTGGACATCAACCCCTCCATAGTGGGGAAGGCAAGGACTCTGAGCCTGTTCAAATGAAAAAACGCAACAGGTTTGAAACAAACAAACATCAACTCAATTTAAAATAATCAATGTCTTCTTTTCTGTAGGTATTCAACACTTCACGCAATGTTTAAATGCTGAAGCAGGAGGCCTTTGTCTATTTGCCGTGCTTTAGTTCAATTATATTTAAATTTAGTCAATTATATTTAAAAAAATTAACAATTCTGCCTGAGACCTTATTGAGATGCAACCAGTCCAGGGGGAGAAAATATTTGAAATGAAGAGCGTAGGAGAAGTCTACCATTAATTCTGTGTTGCACTGGGCGTCACCTGACTAAACATCCAGCTACCCTCTAACACAGTAAGATTTAAATCATCAAAATTCAAAGTCATATTAACACATGATACTACATCAATCTACCAGGCCAGTGTGCAATTACCACTTAGTACATGGAGGAAAGGTGCAATGGGTCATTCTGAACAGCAAAATCCTTTCACCATGAATCTCCCACTGTGATAGAATAGTTAGGATGGCCCTAATCTTCAGCAATCTGATCCCCATCCATCTGTTTGCACACAGTTGTGAGTCTACTTTGCACGTGTAAGTTAGAGATTTGTTCATATGTATGGCAAGACAGATTCCTTTCCAGACAAGTAATTCAGGCTTCTGATTGCACATGCAGGTCCGATCACTAAAGATCAGTAATTTTATATGCCTGGCAGTGATCTTTTATTAGCAAGAGTTTAACTGTGACTTCACTGGGGATTTTAGATATAATTCTCTGACATTTCCCCGGTGACCTAGAACAACAAGTGGTGTAATATTCCTTCTTAGTTTGGCTGAAAAACCCACCGTTTCCTCAAGGTGATAAGCCTGTAACAAACCTCTCTAGCAAACTGACAACTGGTGATGTTTTCTAGATGCATCTGCTCTAGAATTTCAAACATTTGGCAGCCCTGGGGCGAAAAATGAAAGTGAAATACACCGAGGACTAAAATAATTCCCGGTCTAAGTAGGTGCAGCTCAATTGGTCTTAATGGAGTGGTGTCCCCTTACGCCACAGGTGAATCTGACCATAACATTTTAGAAGACCCACCACCTCCCATCCCTGGGCAAAGGGGCAGAATTAAACTCCTAGAACTCAGGCGAGTGCTCTAATCATTAGGCTAAAAGTTATGAGGTGGGTGACAGCAGCAGCAGCTCCTCATTATGACACTTTGTGTGGAGCGAGGCAGATGCCTAACTCATTCTCACAGGAAATGCCTTACGTGTCTAAGCCACTGGACTCCTGGCCACTGATTCCCCTTTGTGGAGCCGTACGCAAAATAGGTTCCTAAGTCTGGGTGGCAGGGAGGTACCTATCTCCAGGAGAGGGACAGGGTTTAGCATGACACTCCCTTGTCGCTGAGATTTTCTATGGGCTAGCTTAGGTGGCTCCCCACCTAGTGCACTGCCTTTTGTGGGTTGCTAAGGCTCCAATCTCTTCCCATTCATTGTATAGGAGCCTAGGCACCTAACTTGGGTTTGGGGAATTGCAGTGGTGATCCTGTGATTTTTGTAGGCACCTAAAAAGTTCAGCACCATGGTGCTCAGCATTGCAATGCCCAAACCCCTTTGTGCAGTGGCACTCAGCCTTTCTAGATTACTGTACCCCTTTCAGGAGTCTGATTTGTCTTGCGTACCCCAAGTTTCACCTCCTCACTTAAAAACTACTTGCTTATAAAAATCAGACATAAAAATGCAAGCGTCACAGCACACGATTACTGAAAAATCCCTTCTTTTCTCATTTTAACCATGTAATTATAAAATAAATCGACTGAAATATAAATATTGTACTTACATTCAGCGTGTAGTATATAGAGCAGTATAAACAAGTCATTGTATGAAATTTTAGTTTGTATTAACTTGGCTAGGGCTTTTTATGGTAGTCTGTTGTAAAACTAGGCAAATACCTAGATTAACTGATGTACTCCCTGGTAGATGAGTACTCCCGGTTGAGCACCACCACTTTTGTGGATCTGGGTCCAGATTCCATATGTCAAAGCGCAATCAGTGCATGGTAAATGGGTGGGATTTCTGACAGCACCCAAAAGAGTTAGGAGCACAAGTCATTTAGGCACTTTTTAAGTTTCCACCCCAGTCACTAAGAACCCAAGATGGATTTGCACATGCTTCTGCTTTCCAAAGTGACACTAAGTGACGATACTATGAAACAGATTCCAAAAGCCAAGGAAACTATGGACAATCTAGTAGTGGAAAAAGGACAACTAGATAAAATACTTGAGGAAGACGACAATACCACTAAACTTATGCATCTTTTCCTTTCTTTTCTTTACAGTATGCAGGGGAGGACTTGCAAGAATTAAGTGCATTAGCTTAGCTTAATCGTTTTAGCCATTATAAACGTTGCAAAGGCACATATCAAAAGGGTGACACTTTTGTGTACAAAAGGTACAATGTACTTTAGATTTAAATAAAATTTTGTAAATAGTAAAACCATTCTGGAGAACGTTAAAAAAGAATGGTATGTCTTAACCGACCAGATTTCTAATTTGCCTAGAGACCCTGATCTCTAAAGTGATTTATTGAAAGATTATTTATAGTAACATTCACCATTGTTACAGCCATTTTCAAGATTTTTAACTGTGGTGCGAGGTCCATACCCCCACCTTTCTGGATTATAGGAGCCTTAAAAACAGTTTTTCAAGCCCTTAAACACGGTACTTGAGAAACAATTGCCAAAAGAATCTCAAAGTAAGTGTCAACCTACAAACAAAGCCACATCTTAAATCAAATTTATTTTATCCAGTAGTGTAGTGTACATCCAGAGGTAAAGATAAAGAGCTCCTCTGGGATTGGTTTTGGAACCAAATTTATTTAACATTTTCATTAATGTCTTCGGCACAAAATGTGAGGGTGGATTAATAAGATCAGCAGAGGATAAAAAGCTGGGAGGTACTGCCAATACAGAGGAAGACAGAAATATCATACAGGAAGATTTGACTGATGTTGAAAACTGGAGTAATAGAAATGGAATGAAATTTAACAGTGCAAGGTCATGCACTTAGGGACTAACAACAAGAATTTTGGCTACAAGCTGGGAACATAGCAGTTGGAAGTGAGAAGAGGAGTGGACCGACCTGGGTGCATTGGTTGATCACAGGATGACTATGAACCACTAGAGTGATGCAGCCATGAAAAAGGCTAATGCAATCCTAGGATGCATCAGGTGAGGTATTTCCAGTAGAGACAGGGAAGTTTTATTACAATTATCCAAGGCACTGGTGAGACCTCATCTGAAATAGTGTGTGCACTTCTAGTCTCCCACTAAGAAAGATGAATTCAACTGGAACAGGTGCAGATAAGGGCTACTAGAATGATCACAGGAACCTACCTTACAAGAGGAGACTTAAGGAGCTTGGCTTGTTTAGGCTAACAAAACAAAGGATGAGGAGATATGATCACTCCCTATAAATACATCAGAGGAACAAACAGTAGGGAGAGGAGTTATTTAAGTTAAGGGACAATGTTGGCACAAAAACAAATAGATATAAACTGGCCAGCAATAAGGTTAGACTTGAAATTAGACAAAGGTTTCTAACCCTCAGAGGAGTGAAGTTCTGGAACAGTCTTCCAAGGGCAGAAGTGGGAGCAAAAAACCTACCTTGGTTCAAGTCTGAGCTTGACAAGTTTATGGAAGTGATATGGTGAGATTGCCAACAATGGCATATGGCTCATCCACAGTTGCCATTAGCAAAAACCTCCAATGGCTGGTGAGGGCCATAGCTAGGGAGAGCTCTGAGTTACTACAGAGAATTCTTTCCCAGGTGTCTGGCTGGTGGGTCTCGCCCACATGCTCAGGGTCTAACTGATCATCATATTTCGGGTCAGGAAGGATTTCTCCCACAGGTCAGATTGGCAGAGACCCTTGGGTTTTTTCTTTTTCCCTTCCTCTGCAGCATGGGGGACAGGTCACTTGCTGCTATGAACTGGAGCAAATGGTAGATTCTCTGTACCTTGCAGTCTTTAAATCAAGATTTGAGGCCCTCAGTGACTCAGCCAGACATTATGGGTCTATTACAGCAGTGGGTGGGTGAGGTTCTGTGGACTGCCGGAGGTCAGACTAGATGATGGCCTTAAAGTCTATGAAGCTAAATGGGAACTTTGGTGCTGAAGGATTTACACATCCCTACAACACTAATCCCTGCAACTGCCCTAGAGCCAGAAAGTGAAACTAACTGAACAGCTCTGACTCATTTAATTGTCCAAGCTCTGCAGAAACCTATCCTGGTTTATATAATGGGGAGGAGTAGTTAATTGCTTATTTAAAAGGACACGAAATATTGTTTTTATGGGTAGCGTAACACATCACAAGGCAACATTTACACCTTTTCTTGGTAGAACTTGGATCTGTAGGTGCTGAACTAATGCCCCTTTGGTCTGTTCGGGAGGGGAAAAAGCTTTTCTACTAGGCAATATATTACTTGATATGTTCCTTACATTTCTGTGACTAGTGGCATTGTATGGAGAGAGCTGTGCTGACAAAGAAAGAAATTCAAGTTGCCAATCTGCATTCTTTAGGTTTGTGATGGATGCACTGGGAACTTTTGGTGATTAAATACATTAAATTCAAGACAGTGAGTCGAGCCTATCTCCCAAATACAGAACAACCTTTTAATCTCCAGGCTCAGAGTTAGTCAGCCAGCCATCAAAGATATATAACCATATAACTCAGACCACTCTAAATTTGATTATCTAAAACCTGGAGACCATAGGATTTTTTTTAGGGCAAAGTGTCATGGCAAAATTCTCCCTCCACCGAGTAAAATAATGGTGCTATCTGCAGACCCTACAAACACGATCTCACCTATGGACTATAATACCAGACTAAGGTCAAAACAATATGATGCCATTTAGGGGGGGATCTGGCAAACTTTACAGGGCAAAACTCTTAATTGTTTCTCTCTGCTCCCCCAACCCGGCATTCCTCATCCCCTGGGACCAGGACCTGCAGTTCAGACACTGATTTCAATAGGAATTCTGCTTAAAGACTGACAGATTGAGTCCTTCAAGGGCAAAACAAGTTAGATCATGAGGGACAAAAATCGAGACCTTTTGGACCAGATTTTTAGAGAAGATGACAGGGCTTCTGGTTTTTGTGCCCGCAGTTTTGCAGGCACACATAACCGCATACAATTTTGCAGCTGCAATTTAGGAACCGTAGATTTCCACATATCTGATTTGCTGGTGTTAACATATCTACATGACTTACATTTTTGCTCACAAACTACAGGCACAAAAATGGAGGCCAGTTTGAAAACCTGGCCCTCTAAGTTCAGACTCTTCTTCCTTTCCTGTGACATAAAATTTCTGTTAGTATGAAATTCTGTTTCAGAGGTACTTTTACCTTCTAGGTGTGTGGTATTGCTAACCAAGGCAGCGTGAAAGATCAGTTAACAATATATTCTTGCAGTAATGGGGATTTAGGATTTTGATTACTAAATGTAGTAATAGCTCTCACTGATACAATTTCCAAAGACATTCAAAAGATCACAACTAAAAATGCTCAGGAATGAAGGAAAGCAATTTATGATAAAGCCCAACAGTTCATTTCACTTAATCTGGAATGTAAAATAAGAACACTGAAGCCTTTTAAGGCTGGGTTAATAGAGCCATTTGCAACAGCAAGGTGTAACCGTAGTTCAAAGGAAACTGAATGCTAAATCCTGCAGTCCCCACTCAGGCAATTCTCCCACCGAAGCGAATGGAATTTTTTGTTGAGCGAGGACTGAAGAATTTGGGCCTGAAAAAATATTTTGTTACCCATAGATGGCGAACAATTGCAAAATTCAAACAAAGGTCCAGTATTAAGAACATGTGAGTAATTTTACACAGGACTGATCAAATTACAGCCCTCCCTTAGAGTGCAACCTAAGGTGGTTACTGCCTTTTTCTGTCAGTGGCTCAATATTGCTGATACAATAACCATAAACTGGAACAGACAGTTCCACACAGAGCATTCAGACACGTGGAGAGGTAATTTGCTGTGAGGTAACAATAGTGGATTGTCTCCAGAGTAATAGATGAGAACAGCTGACCTTCAGCTACCTGCCCTCTAGAAACACTTTGTCCTCTTCTCTGTAAGTAGGGAAAAAATATGAAATCAATGGAACAGCTCAAGTGAGTAAAGCAAGCAGAATTTGGTCCCTAGCACAGCATTAAATATGTTAGGATCAGGGCTTTTGTATTCTGAGGCGTCTGCCTTTGCCATGGGATACATCCCTTGCTGCAGAGCCTAAGCTTTTATTAAAAAGAAATGAGAACGGAGGCCTTTTCTATAGAATCTGTGCTATCCCCTTGTACAGGCACTCATTTTGATCTTGGAGTGCCTTATCCTGATTTAGCTCCAAGGGGTGGTAAGAAATTGACACAACCTAAAGTACTGTTCAGTGTAAACCTGCATGTGTTTATTTAAACTGGGGTGCAAACCCCTGTGCAGACCATCTTGAGCCCAAATTCTGCATACACACATGGTTAACGTCACGTAAGCTGAACGGTTCCATTGATTTCAGTTGGAGTGCTCTGTGTGCGCAAAGATAAGCCTTTGCGTAAGTTTTGACAGGACTGGGGCATTATTTTGGTTTAAGAGGGGTCTGTTGCAGTTTAGTTCATGTTGATTAGCAACAGACTAAAGCTAAACTGAAACAGAAGGTTTCCAAGAGTCCACACAGCCTTTTGCACAGTTATCAGTTTATAATCACGTTAAGCTATAGTAGTGCAGCTCGATGTATATGGAAGCACTTAATTGATATGAGTCTCTCAACTGATTTAAGAGTGTCCACACAAGGGGACAGCACTTGATTTCACTCCCTAAGTTTCTAAACAGTCCTATTCTTAACACACTCTCTTGGTTAAACTCCAGCACAGGTAAATACATTCAAGCTTGCCTTCTGCAGTTTCAGTCACAGACGATAAGTTACACTTCCTTTCCCCCAAAAAAACTGTTGTGCAGTGCTGCTGAATGATAATAAACAGCTACTTCAGTACACCTCAGAGGTGGCTGCATTTCATTGGTGGGTAAGTGAGCCCTATAGATGCCTCACCTTCCACAGAGTTTGAGCAGTTTGAGATCCTTACTTCTTACTCCTAGCATCCCCCCCCAACCAGCAACACTGTCTACCACACTCCAAAATTTTAACATCATAGTTTTATGATGACCATATGGATAGTCAGTCTCCAGGCTTCTCTCCTCAGCTTTGTGGTTTCTGAGACAAACGCCTCGAAGGTTGGTTGGGCCAGAGAAAAGCCAGCTAGAGCGTTGGCAGGAGGAAAGTCTCACATTTCACTGAGGCGCCTCAGCCGGCCAACTGTGCTCCAAGGATGGGTCAGGACTGTAGTTCCTAAAGCAACAAGGCTCACCTATCCTGCTCTGTAATAACCCCCGAGCCTGAACTGTGTTAAACATGTTAATAGCCAAATAGATTAATAAAAAATTGATGTGACCAGGAGCTGGAAGTGGCTACAAAGAAAAAGCTCACTAGGGGAAGGAAAAAAAAAAAAAAAAAAAAAAGGACTCTAATGTGACCCATTTGGTAACACTCAGCTCCTCGTCAGCCTGGTCACGAGTTCGGGAACCACTCCAAGACTTGGGCTCATTCTTAATGTGAATGTTGCAATACCACGAGGAGAGCGGGAGTTTGGGGAGGTGATAGGAATCAGAAGTTAATGATGGAAAATACATGTTAATTGATTAGTCCCACTGCTTTGCAACTACAAGTGTAAGGAAGAAGAGAAATGCTGCATTGGTTGAGGTTCTGATTTTCTTGTGAAATAAGAGGACAAACATGTTCCTAGTGCATTTTCACGGAAATCATCTGATCTGCAGGTGGGATGAGTTTGGCCTTTTAAAATACAGATCCTTTCTACCTGTCTGAAAGTGACAGAGGCTGTTGGAAGATCTTGGGGCCCTTTCCGATCTCTCTCTTCATCTATTCAGAAGCAGAATTACACCTTGCGATGCCAATTAAAAAATAAGTGTTCAGATTAATCTATGCCCATTCGAGTGGATTATACGAAAAATAGCATTGGGGTTGAGTTAACAGGACAGAGAAACATAGCCCTTTTCATAATAAAACCCAAAGTATTTAAAATGTATTGTGTATTAACAATGGATGCCTATTATAGAAAGTATCGATGGTTTTTAAAAAACAGCATTGCTCCTTGTCGACACTGTGTAATCATGCCACACTACTCATTCAAATAGCTTCATCTTCAAAAGGTTCTAAGGCACCGGCACATAAGGAGTATATAAATAATAAACAGCTTTTATGCAAAAGGTCTTAAAGCACGTATGCTTTTGAGATGTCATGTGAACCACATGACCCAGAAGTTTTTTTGGTTTTTTGAATAAATTGGCTCATGACTCAAATGACTTTTATATTCCCAGGTGGCAAGAAAACCAGATCTTGTAAATAGCAAGGATGTTATTGTACACATGCACTCAGAGGCTGGCCTTAAAGCACTGGGATACATTCCCATCGCCTAAGCTCTCTCTGTACAACAATTACTCACACCTAGTGACATTGCAACACTGCCTATCTGACAAACCCTCATTTAAAGGCCTCACATGAAGAATGCTTTTTTATAATAAAAGACTATTGAATCCCATTTCCTTTTCCAGGGTTTGTTTATAACCCAGCTCTAAGAGTTGTGTTAGGCTGACATTTAACACACAAGACCTTCATTAGGGAGCTATTTTAACACACACACAAAAATTATGTATAAGCTCTTTATGGACTTCAGCGTGATTGTGTGCTCCATGGGCTCTAAACTGGGTATAATGAACAGTCAGCCGATCCTATAATGCAGTCTGCCCCTTACTGAGCCTTAGTAAAAGTTTCAAAATCTGCTACTGCAAATTCACAGTAATTAATTTTCATACTTTTTATTAATAAAAAAATCCTTATATTTGCATAGCACCTTTTAACCCAAAAGATCCCAAAGCACTTTACAAACGGATATACCAACTACATATATACTGATATACCCAACATTAATGGAATTCCCTACTGAAAAGCAGCCACCTCTGGGGTGAAGTGCGACAACAGTCCACAGTAATCCTGCACAGCTGTTTAGGACAGGAAGGGAAGATCATCATATCTATTTGTTTTTGATTGCTCCAGAAAGGACTGTTACAGTCCACTGAATACAGAAGCTGGTTTTTAAAACAGTATGGACGCATCTTCACATGATGCACTCCAGCATGATACATTCCTGTGAGAGGTTTCTTCATAACACATGGAATGGTGTGCAATCAATGACAAGAATATATGCTGAATCCTGCAATAGCTGTACGGACCTGGGCTCTGTTGGGCTTAGTGTACGCTATAGAAGCTTCTTCACTAGGACTTTTGCTGGTATAGAAATGTCGATGAAAGTACCAACAACTGGCAGTTTTGATTTGAATTATCTTAGAAAATGTTCTTATTCGAACAGTCCTAAGGAAACAATTAAAAAAAACCAACAGCCCTTCCCCCCACATTCCTTTTTAATATTTGCAAACAGACATTACATCATTGTGCTACTGCATGACAGCTTAATAAAGATATTAATTAGAAACAGACAACAAATAGAAATGAAACTGATTAGACTATTTTCATTGTTCAAACTGAGGGAAATGCACAAAGTGAAAAGGCAAGAAATTATTTTGAGGTTTAATAATCTACAGAGTTACTTGTAACATAAAAATTGATTGATTAATATAGTCAATTCTTGACCTGAAAAATGAGCCTATAATGCCAATGGAACACAAATCAGCTATGCAAAATTTCATTAAAGTTTATTCTGAAAATGTGTGAGCTTTTCAGCAAATACTTGAATTCAAATGAAGATTTCACAAAACATTTTAAAAACATCAATTCAACCCCCCTAAGTTTTTTTTCTAAAATTTGAACAAAAGTAATCTAGCTATTTCCCTTTTGAATCATTAGGTTTGTTTCCTGCTTTCCAATACATTGTGCACTATGATGGGCTATGATAAAAAGGCTGTCTCATATTGGAGGGAAGTATCTAGTCTTAGGTTCTCTTTCAACCTAAGCAATAATTTACTTATTTCTTCTAAAATTTGATAACACAGTAAACGTTACTGAGAAAGTCACCTCTGACTAACCCCCTCCTACAGATTCATAAAATAAGCCATATGTTCCATGCCAAAACATGCATACTGTACCTCTCAATTCTCTAACATGCCAATCAGGAGCAAAAGGAAGAAAGGAAGACAAAGGGATACAATTAGGGTAATCACAATAGAGAGAGGGCTCGCACATTCAAAATGGCTCATTAGAATTCGTTTTTGGTTTAAAAAAAAAGCATTCAACTATATTTAGCATCAAATACAGTATCTTTAAAAAAAAAGATTCTAAACCTGGTTACTAGAACACTGAGGGTGAAGAGGGGAAGGGAAAAGCCATGGTTACAGAACAAGCTTGACATAGTCAATCGCCACCAAAATATAAAACAACGGAGCGTGATCCTGCTTCCATTGAAATCAGTGACAAAACTCTTGCTGACGTCAGTGGGGCAGGATCTGGCGGTGGATATGTAACATTAGAAAGGAAGGCTGGATTAAGGGGATGGTGCTGAATGTTAATAGTACTCAGTTTTTACATAGTGGCATGCATCTTCAAAGCACTGTATAAACAATTCCTAAGGGAGGAAGTAAGGATTATTCAGAAGCGGAAATAGATGGAGTTCAAGTGATTTGTCTAAGGCTACCTAGCAAGTCAGTTGCAGAGCTGGGATTAGAATTCAGGTGTTCCTAGATCTCAGTCCTACTCTCACCTCATTGGATCAGTTCCAGACCACTGCTACATTCGTGGGGTCTAGGTTTTCTTCCTGATGGCTGTCCAGTTCTCTCTCTCTCTCAGGTGGCTCTGACTGAGCTTCCCAATTTCCCCTACCTGACACCAATATTGAGCCACTGGGTTTCCGTGGCCTGGAGGATTGGTGAGATGCATTTGGCAGCCTGCTAGCTCCATTTCTTAAGTTAGACAGAGGGACTTCTAAAGGCTCCAAGTCTGCCCCAGTGCTCTTAGCTCTTCCTCACCCAGCAAGCAAGACTCCAGATCTGTGAAATGAACCCAAGTTTCCCCATGTGCCACTGCAGAGCACTCGTGCTAGCTTAATGGGGTAGCTAAACATTTCAGTCCATCACGTTTTATTTCCCACCACATGGAAACAGCCCAGAAGAGACGGTTGGGAGAGAATCACCATTAGCTCCTCTTCTTTTCCTATTGTTTTTCCCAGGGGACCTCAGGGATGTTGCATTTCCCACTCTTTAGTTTCTTCCTTCCCAGCTCCCACCGTGTGACGAACCTTCTGGTGCTGACATCATCATGGCTACTCTCACTCCCTCATGCACCGATTCCCCCCTCTACTGAGGGCTGAGCATTCCTCCTTCAGAGTGTTCCCGGGACCCTGTCCCTGTCCCATTGAAGGCAAATGGGAGTCTTTCCATTGACGTCAGCAGAAGGAGAGTCAGGCCCCTGGCCGGTGAGATCAGCGTGGAACTGATCCCCCCCAAAGCTGGGCAACATGCTTACGCTAGCTTTTAAAAAACAACTTCTTGGACCGCTTCAACCCAGCGTCAGTCAGTCCCTGGTGTCAGCCATGCTATGATTTTCAATGGCTTTTCACTTGGCAGTTTGAGCAAGGTCAACCACTCCTACTTAAAATACCAAATCAGGATCTATTGAATTTATACGTTTCCTCCTGTCTTCCGCACAGCTCGTTAGTGAATTGTTATGGGGTGTCTTTAAGCTCAATAAACACCTAAAAGCCTGTAAGGTGCTTGACAAGCATATAAACTACAGCAAAGATGAAAACAAAATCACTGTAGAGCAAAGAAAATATTTATATTTTTGATCAATATCTCCTTTCTGGTCTTTTTCTTTTTTTAAAAAAATAATATTTATTTTCTGGAAGTGTAGGACAGGTCTCCAGAGACGCTGCGATAAACCCAGAGTTTATCATCATTCTACAGTATATAGAAATATCCAGTAGAGCTGGCACTTACTGTATCTATAAAATAGGTGAAACAGCACAACCTTGTGGCTGAAAACAAATGATGTTTTGTTTCCTCAACTCTACTCCTGTTCCAGAGGACAAAACTAGAAATGGATCTTTTTAACATCAGACCAAAAGCCTGTGAATTTTCCTTCTTACCAACTATGCAAATTTAGTGCACAAATTACTGGTGCACTGAAATGTAGGTGGTGAAGGCTAACGAAAACAGCATGAGAAGATTAGCTGGTCCCTGCTTTATTCTCTATAGACTGTGCTAGGTATGAGCTTACGTGGATTGTATGTAGGAACGCCAAGGCAGGCAACAATACAAGTAATTCAAGTGATGAAACAAACCAACCATTTCATGTGAGTATTGGGAAAAAAAGAGGCAAACTCTGGATATGGGACAGAATGGGGGTGGGCGTAGGGGAAATCAGATTTCACACTATTTTGGGGGACTATGTTACAATTTTCTTTAATTCCTTTATTGTTTTTAAGTCCCAGTTTGACTGGACAGAGAACTGGTTCTCCTTATTAAACTATCTGGCAGAAGCATGAGTTTAATGGAGAAAATGGAAAGGAAGGGAGATCCCCAATACTGAACATTCATTGCACTCGTCCCGAGGTTTGTGCTCACGTCGGGTATCAAAGGGTGCATCCACACTGCAAAAACCCAGCAGTGGTGAGTCTCAGAGCCCGGGTTAACTGACTTGACTTGCAGGTCTAAAAAGATAGGATCTCAGAGACCAGGCTCCAGCCTCACCAGGAACATCTACACAGCTGTTTTTAGCTCCATAGCATGAGTCAGCTGACCTGAGCTCCGAGACTCAGCACCGTGGATCTTCTGTGCAGTGTACAAGTACCCTGTGAACCTCAGAAACTGAAGTCCCATATTTACCTTTTGAATAGAGGAGCAGTGAACACTTCCACTTCAATAGGTCTAAGCCCTGACCCAAAGGGACCTCTCCCGGTAGTCTCCATGACCTTTTGTTTGACTTCCATGTTGAGATTGTTAACAATTGCCAATTCTGAGGGAAGCGTTTATGATGTGGATAGCTGCACACTAAGAGCAGGAGATCAGCTCATTTGACATAGGCCAAGCAGCCACCAGATTATGACCTCTGTTGGCCACTCTGCTGATGGATGGAAGTTTTAATGAAAATAAGATAACATCAAGAACTACTGCTGATCGCATGCTACCACTTAAACTGGTCTTCCCAAAATCTAAGCCAAAACAATTCTCAACCATGACTGCCAGGAATAACAAAACCCCTCTAATGATTCACTCTTGGTAGAAGGAACGAGGTGGAAGTCACAATCAGCTGGCTAATGCCTTGCCCCAAACTCCTGAAACTAACACTGACAATAGTGAGCAATGCCAAAATGGGAACAATAATGATGTTCTGTACCTGCATTTTCCTCTTCATGGTCTCAAAGGGGAAAGAGAGCGTCTGTGCCACCCCAGCAGCGAGGCAGCCGTTTATGAAGTTCTGGAGGGGAGAGAAGCGAAAGCTGGGTTCTTGCCACATTTTATTCAGATTGATGTAAACAAAGAATGAGCCAGCAGAAAATGGGATAGCACCTATAAAGCAAACCAGACAGAAAAGATTTGTGGGGGCACACAGCACAGTCTAATGAGAGCTACGTTTCCTTCTAGCCATGTCTGAATGCCAGGCACTGTAAGACAGTTTAAATCCTGCTTTGCTCACTTGGATCAGACAAATATCTAAAAATCTTTACTTGTTAGACATTCGTTTATCAAGGGAACATGGGGATGTCTTGCTTATTAAACCTCAGGTTTCAGGGTCCAGGTATGTGGCATTAGGCATTTATGTTTACCACACAGCCTGTATGTTTTGTGGGTGCCTCTTACTGTCTTGGTCTCATGAAAGGTCAATCTTTTGTTCCATTCCTGATGCAACTGAACTGTCCTTTAGTCCAAATTGATGAGAGACAGTCTTCTCTCTCTCGCCTGGCATATCATTTCTGTTTCCTTCTGTCACCAATTGTAAGTTCTGGTTATTAGCTGTTAGTGCTCATTATTTTTTGCAATAATCAATTGCTGCATACATTTACTGTATATTAAAACGTGGTATTTTGCAAAGCTACAGAGTAGAAAGTCAAATAATTTTACAAAAGAAATAAAAATGCCTCACCTGCCTCAGGTAAGGAGGAACAGCACAGCTTTGGCTCACCTTTCAGGAGTTCCATATTGTTATTTACATAGCACTCACAGTGCACTATGGGTATGTATTATTTTTCTTAAATTAAAGTGAAGAAGGAATATGCTGCCTCTAAATCCAATCAGGTGATCCAGAAAAGCTAGGCAAGTGTATCTTCTCAAATTCATTTAACCACATCCATTTAGCTGGCAGCACTTGCTCATAATTTAGAGACAGCTCATCACAGCAGAGAGAAAAAACTGTGAAACAAGTTGTGATCCACAGGGCTCTGTACATCTAGATGTCCTCCATTTTACTGTTTGGTCGTGTAAAACGAACTGGGCAAATTTACAGGCGTGACACATTGGTGTTTCAATACATCATGTACAGTAAAGCTCAAAAATGCTTTCCCATTATTAGCTTACCTAATACAGTTAGTGAAACACCACGATAAAGTGCAAGGAATCCTTCTTGATGATAAATGGTGTAAAAAGCATGAAGAATCCCTTTGTAAGATGGTTCCAATCGGTTCTGTACTATGAGTCGTGTTTTTACCACATCGGTAGGATAAGTCACTATGGTTGCAACCACACCCGCCAGACTTCCTGCCATGACGGCACTCCATTGGGAAATGTGGCCCAAGTCATCCATGAAGAGCATGACAAATCTAGGACAGACAGATAAAAGATAATCAATTATGACTCGTTAAAAAAAAAAAAAAGACATACATAAAAATGAAGAAGGTTCTTGATAGGATTGTTCTTCTGCCCATCAGCTTTATTTGATGATAACTAACACTTAGAATTTCAATGATGCATTTCATCCAAGGATCTCAAAGCACATTACAAATACTGAGCAAGCCTCAAAATCTCCATGAAGCTGGTACTAATAATTGTAAATGGAGGGTAACCATGGGCACAGAGAGGTCAGAATGACTTGCCCGAAGTCGAAAGCAATTCAGTGACTGACTCCTAGTCCCTGATAACACCACGAATCAATCACTCTCTTCATTTTTTTGGACGTGAAGCACCAACTCAAGGAAAACTATTAAGGAATGTCACACTGTAACAGTTTAAAGGACCACTGGTTTGCTTTTCAAGTGAGTTTTGGTTTAAACACAGATCAGTAAATGAGAACCCTTATGAGAAGCATAACTGAGTACCTCCTATTCTCTACCTGTGGCACATAATAGTCTAGTCTCCTATGAGCTATAATACTATGATCTAATTTTGGTTGTTGGGTTTAGTGTGCAGGTGCTGGGTGGCGTTTAGTGACTGTGATATACAGGAAGTCAGACTAGATTATTTGGTGATCCCTTCTGGCCTTAAACTCCATGACTCTGTATTTACAGCTACCAAGCTGAAAGTTACCATAACTCCAAACATAACTGCTAAAAGGAGTTGACT
Organism: Mesoclemmys tuberculata; assembly: GCA_007922155.1. Lineage (NCBI taxonomy): Eukaryota > Metazoa > Chordata > Testudines > Chelidae > Mesoclemmys > Mesoclemmys tuberculata. Next base: position 12,047,813 of record ML675622.1, on the reverse strand, counting down.
CACTGTTTCAGTTATCAACAGGAGATCTGAGATGTGACTACTTCCTTCTATCAGTGTTTCCAATCTACTGGATAGTCCAGCAGGAGTTATAGAAAAAAATATGCAGAAATCTTCATTACAATCTTTCCGGGAGCAACAGAACATTCCTTACATCATTTTCTCAGGGTTAGAACGGCCCCTCAAGATATGCTCCTGGGGAAGACTTGTGCTCAGTCAAGGATTATGTCCAGATTTGGGTTTGCTTTGAAAACATCCCTACTGGCATGTTCGGTATTTTTTCCCAACTCACCGTGTTCTGGAATCTTACAGGGCAGCCTGCGATTCTGGCATTTGGGATTCATAGTGCAGAACATGGAGCTGTTCCGCTGCACAGAGTACTCAAGTCAAATTAGAAATGTAGACACGAGCGCAATGAGTAACAGGCAAGCAGCAGGAAGTGAGCAAAGGAGAAGTCAGACGGGAATCAGAGCCTCGGGAGCAGATCAGGAGGCAAATTATAGAGCTAACGTTCTAGAACAATTCCCATTTTCTGCAGTGTGACGTACACAACATGAACAACTTATTTACATTTTAAAGAGTCCACAAGTGGACAAAGGCAGAAAGATCAGCGCAGCAGAAATGGAAGTGCTGAGACGGTAAAGACTTCGGGCAGGGAGCATGTCTTACTATGTGTTTGAACAGTGCCTAAGACAATGGGTCTTGATTCTAACAGAGGTCTTTGGGCACTACCAGCAATGTACACAATCTTAAGAACTGCAAGGTGCACACAAGTGAAGAGGTAGTACATAGCGATTTGGGGGGGGGGGGGGAGAGAGAGAGAGGTGTGTGTATCTCTGTCTCCTTCTAAATTCTCTGTTCCCTGGCTCAAAACGTTCAATAACTTTCTAGCCAGCACGTCTTTTTCTGAAGTTTGCATGATGATTTACTAAATATATTACTGTTTATCTCAATCTGCTGTTTCATGTCTTTGCATGGTATTCCCCTCCTAGGAATCTCACAAATGAGCCACAAGCAGCTTAATATGCTAGAGAGTGGGAGTGTGTGCATAATTGTACTTCCTTTTTGCCTAGCAGTTCCTCTCCACTGACAGGGTTCTGCTGGGCAAATGAGAAAAGAACGAATACTATCCACCATCTCCTCTGAGCAGCTTGCAGACCCTGCAAACAGTGGGTGCTTTGTTTCAAGTTTAAAGAAGCATTTGGCCAGTCCATCTAAGATTCATATAGGTGTAACAAAGCAAGAGGACCAAATAAAGCTACTTGATTCCAAATCTTGGTGTCCTAATCCAATTTATCCTGAACTGCACACCCAAAGCAATGCTGATTCACTCACTCCTAGGTGAAAGAGAAGCCCATTACAAGCAGTGGATGGCGTCAGCATGAGCTGAGTCCCCTGCAGTGTGCCTGATTGGACAGCAGGAAGGTGAGCCCACAACTTTTCCCTCCCCTCCCATCTGGTTTAGGAAGTAACTGAACTAGAATAACCCCCTCATTCCAACTCTACAGAAATCTCAGGCATACATCCTACAACCAGCTGACCTAAATAAACAAACTGGCAACAACAAAAAACCAACCAACCCCCAAGGTCCAAACAAACAGGCCCACCACTTCAGAGTCCATGGGAGGTTTTGCAACAAACAAGGAACTGCAAACTGCCTGACAGACAAAGAAATCCTAATAAATAATGCATTTCTGCTGAGTAATGTTGACAGAATTGCTTCCTATTTACCAAACACCCCCCCCCACATCTCCCTCTGTAGCATTATTTCCTCTAGGGGTTGGTTCTTATTAAAAAGGGGAGTTTTTAACATGTAATGTTGTACGGTAGTTTTAAAGAATCTGTGCATAAAGATTAGAAATCATCATTAGGATAGCATTACAGCTATAAAAAATGAAGGATGTTCGTTATGAGTATGGTAACGTTCTTATTCATTTTTGTATATAGGGCCATTTAATACAAATTTATGAAAAACTAAAAATAAATACAACTAATGGTGCTTAAGGAACAGAGGTAAACTGCAACCTGCTGCGACCTTAAGGGAAAAAAAAAAAAATCAGTAAATCACATACTGAATGGAACATTTACAGGATTGTCAAACTGTGGTAATTTGAAAGATATACAACTTTGTACATGTTTATATAGCATTTAGCACAATGGGAACACTAAAAGCTATTGCAATAATTGAATAAAAAATGGAAACAGCAAAATTATCGCATAGAAAACTTTAAATTTCCTTAAAGAGACACAGTCAACTTGAAATCTAGCCACTTAAAAAAATTAAAAATAACCGCCTGTGGTTTGAGTCACAATTTCCCCTTTTAAAAAATGTATTTCCCCCGCCGTGTATTGGAGACCCACAAGTATAGAGTGACCAGATGTCCCAATTTTACAGGGCCAGTCCTGATATTCAGGGCTTTTTCTTATATAGACACTTATAACCCCCCGCCTTCACCCCAGTTTTTCACACATGTTATCTGGTCACCCTACACAGGAGCACAGGAAACCGACTACCACATTAGGGCCTAGATACTGAACATCAGGGGAAACGCTGCAACTGACTACACACCAAGCACTGTCCATTGAACCAAGCAACTGGAAAAAAAAAAACAAAACCGGAGCAACGTATTTTTCTTTCACCTCTTTTAACGACAGGAAATGTCGGGCGCTGAGACGATAGAGGGGACACATTTTCCAAGCAGAAATGCGTCTCTGATGTTAACCTAAAACGAAAAAAAAAAAATCTCCTTCCCACATGAGATGCGGCTGGGGTGTGTCTGCACATGGCAAACGGTGGGAAAAAAGGCCTAAGACCCCGAGCGAGGGGACGGGTTTCATGTGAAGTAGCCTGGCCGATTCTCCTTGCAGACTGGGGAAGGGGGGTTCTGCTGATAAACACCCCGGACCAAACTGCCCCGAAAGAGGGGCCAGTCGGGGCCGGGACGTTTCCCCAGGACTCTCCAATCGGTCAGCCGCCTACACCCGGCGAGGGGGCGCCAGTCCCCAGCGGGGCTGGCCCGAGACAGCCCGGGGGCAACCGCAGCTCCCTGCGCCGCGCTTACCTGCGGTGGGAGGCGAGGTGCACGGCGCTGTAGGGGAAGAGGCGCAGGCAGGCGGCGAGGTTCCCCTTCCACAGGGCCCCGAGCCCCTCGGCCTGGGCGACGCCGCGGCCCGCCTGCCACAGCCCCCGCCGGCAGCGGGGCGCGCCCACCTGGGCCAGGACGGTCAGCAGCTCCAGCGGGGCGGTCAGGCTGAGGCTCAGCGCCCCGGCCAGCCCGGCGCAGCCCAGCCGCTGGCAGCCGGTCACCCGGCCGTCCCGCTTCCAGGTGGCCATGGCCCCCGGCCGCCCCGGGCTCGGGCTCCGGCCGCCGGGACTGGGAGCCAGCCGGGCGCGCCCCGGGAGGCGGATCCCATCCGGCGGGCGGGGCCCGGCGCTGCCACTCGCCCCATCGTGGGGCCGCGGGAGAGGCGCTGCCCGCCCCCGGGGCAGGGCCCACGTCCGGCGATCCCCGCACTCCGAGCCTAGGGGTCGGGAGAGTGAGCGGGGCTCTGAGCCCCCCGCCGGCCCGTTTTGTCTCCGGGATCAAGGCAGCGCCATGGGCCGTGTCCGGCCTGTCAAATGCGGCTTCGCGTTGTTCAGGGCCCGGGCTCGCCGCCGGGCTAGGCGGGGATGCCGGCCCGGGAAGGAGGCGGTGTATTCACCTGCGGAAGGAAGGGGGTGGTTCTAGCAAAGCTGTTCTTCGTCCCCAGCTCCGCCCCCGTTGTTTGCTTCAGCAGAAACCTCCCTTCGTCAGCTCTCGGGGGGTCCACTTCTATGACCCTTCCTGAGGCCATGCATGTGCAATTTACTCCTCATCCCAGCTGAGATGTTTCCTCTCCTGCTCCGGTTCTGAGGTTTGCCTCATCCCTGCAGCTTTCTGAGGTTTGTTTCTATCTGAGCAATAAATCCCTGCCTTGGATCTCTCCTATGCATTAACATAGTGATTTCCTGGCTGTTTCTTCATTCTGTCCCTGTAGGCCTATTTCTCGTCATGGGGTTTATTTTGCACGGGATAGCAGAGAGTACAGAAGCCAGCATAGTGGATGAAACTGTGTTTCCAACATCATTTAATCCCTGGATTAGTCTTTTTTAAAAAAATGACATCCTCTATCATGCGTCAGGGACACACGAGTCTGTTATATAAATCAGATTATTTTGAATCTAGAAAATCTGCTGCTGTATAAAAATCCTTTGCAAAAGCTGTAGACAATCGTATTTAGGGACAGATTCAGAGTAAATGAAGACTGGAGTGCTCCAGACAACATGGTCCCAAATTTACTCATGTACTTCCAGAAGTGGTGGAGTTGGAATATGGGGCTGCATCAGCCTATCCACTCAATCTACCCATAATATGCTACTGCTTGTGTTTAATGTCATATAATATTAATGTATTTGCGTTATATAACACTTGACAAAGATTTGTTAATTAAGCCTTACAATGTCTTGGTGAGGCAGTTAATTGTTATTAAACTGGTTTATTAACTTACATAGACGTGTTTAGCACACATCTCCTTGGCATCTAGACATCTTACCTTATTCAAACATCTCTCTAAAATTAAACAATACCTTCCACATAGAGTAGGCAAATGCCAGTGGCTACAGTGTTAGCCCAAGTGATATCTCTTCATTGACATTTTAAAGGTTCAGTTAGCCTGCATAAACGAAGGCATCTTACTGAAGCTTGCCAACCACTGGCTCTGGTGAACAGCAAGAAAGTGCAAGCTCAACATGAGGGTCTCTTCTAAGAATGCTCTGGTGCAGAGTCTCCAGAGAACTGACAGAAAAAGAATATAAGAGTAGAAGCTATTTCTTAAATAATATTCTCCAAACTATTTAAGGTGTTATATGTCATAACCAGAACCCTGGATGTTACTCAGAAGGGAATGGCTACCCTGTGCAGAGCTCTGAACACAGATGTTGTAAATTTCTTGCATCTGTGTGAGAGTCAAGTAGCAACATTCTTCAAGAATTTGAACTTCCAAGTGGCATTTCTGTGATGTATTCACGCATTCAATTTGATTTAAATATGCCCTTTCCTGGGTTTTGCCTTTCTTACTAACTTGTCCACCAAGATTTTTCCTGGGCATGACTATTCCTAGGTTCCAGCGAGGTAGCCATGTTAGTCTGTTTGTAGCAAAATGATGAGAGTTCTGTGGCACCTTAAAGTCTAACAGATTTATTTGGGCATAAGCTTTCATGGGCAGAAACCCACTTTGTTGGATGCCCACGAAAGCTTATGCCCAAATAAATTTGTTAGTCTTTAAGGTGCCACAGAACTCTCATTGTTTTACTATTCCTAGGGCTTTTCTATTAAAAAAAAAAAAAAAAAAAAAACACAAAAAAAGACCTCTTCTGTTCCCTATCCCTAGTTCCTTCTGCCTTGGAGAGAACTGAAATCCTTTTATGAATCTGTCTTGGGGCTTTTATACACCTGTTTCTGGCTGCAAGGGAGAGTCAGCAGAAGACCTCTGCCTTTTTATGCAGCCTATTTGCACCTGGCAACCTGTTACATATGATCTGCAATCATCCATACAAAAGATATGAATAACTGTGCCAAAGATCACATCAGAGAGGAACGGTGCATGCACAGCATAAACAAAAATAAGGTTATCATCAAAGAACAGAGTGAGAATGAGCAAGAATATTGGAAACAAATGGTTACACAGACCACAAAATCATAGCATGCTTTTTAGAGACTAAATTTAATTAAGCTTCTGTAGACAGGAGTTTATCTTACCCAAAGTTCTCTCCTATGTTTCAGCCTGCTTGGTTCAGACCCCTTTCATGATGCGACCTTGATGTCCGTTTGCTTCCTCAGTGTCTTCTTTGTCCCCCAAATATACTACAGCAAACCTTTGATATGTACCTCTAAATAGGGGCCTCTCTCTGTCTTCTTCTTCTGTTACTTTTCTCCTTTTGAAGTTTTTACAATCCTTTCTTAGCATTTTCAGACTCGTGGTAGGAAATCCACTCCGAACCACGCAATACTTAATTTACAAGTGAACAGTCAGACAGATAAACATTTCTTGCTTGACAGAAAACCTATTTTTCACTTTTGCTGTGATCAGTCCCTAGACGCACACTTTAAGAACATAATTTTCAATATAAACATAACTCCTTGCACAACATCTGTGTATGCATTTCGCAATGATATTGATGACCAGTGTGATGCTGCCTTTCATTTGAGACTTCACATGACATGACGCTCTTTGGTGAACTAGAATGTAAATACCAGACCCAGAAGATCCCTGTAACTCCTATGCACCCCATCTGTGCCCTTTGCCAGTGGGCACTACCAGGTTCCTGGGTCTCATCTCTGCAATAGTTTTTGATGAACCCCACAGAATCTCTCATCATCATTATATAAACATCCTTTAAATCAATCAGTGTATGTAAATTTGCTATAAAAATCTGCAACATGCTATTCTTCAGAGAAAAGTGAAAGGCTAAATTCTAATTTCACGCAGATTTTGTATGGGAATAACTCAATTAAAATCAATGGATTTACTCCTGGATTATACTAGCTAAAGATAGAATCAGGCCCTAAATCTGGAGTCTGTGATGTTGTGATTTAATTAGGTGACAGTGAAATCAGATACATTTGGAAACAAAAATACTTTTTATTTACATGCTGCCTTCCACAGGAGGTGCTCAAGAGACCTACCTGTGAAGTCTCCACAAGGTGCCTGTGAGCGGGTAGAGGCAGGGCTGACAGGAAGCCCAGTTCTCTGTCTGACCCCATCCTCAGGTGCAGGATAGAACAGCTCTAAACTTAGAGCAGCCCTAAACTGTTCAGTGGACTGTGAGTCCCTAGGCACTATACGTTAGTTGAGAATAGCTGGAGTGCATCATGCTTCCTACCCTTGCATCAAAGACTGTGGTGTGGGAGGCATAGCAGCTGGATCCAGGTGCCCACATGGCTCCTGAATATTTCCACTCCCCTTGCCTTTTGGCTCACTATTATTATTCCTCCTGAGATATTGAAGAGTACTATGACTTTCTTCTGCTCAGACAAGCTACCTATAACTGAGTGAGATACAGAACCCTGTTCTCCCAACTCCTTCTCCTGTGCCTTATTTACAAAACCACCTTTCCTCAGTAAAGAGCTATTAACAGAGCCTACTGGCACTGTCATTTGTAAAACCAGACTTTACAGACTTTACATTACTGATACAAATTCTCAGTTTAGCTCAGGAATTATGTTACTGAGAAGGACTGTAGCATTCTGGAGTTAAAGTGCAAATAATTGTGCTTCCCTGTGTTGGATTGATATGTAAAGGTTAATCTCTTTACAGCCACTACCTTTCTACTTTCTATTTTTAATACAGAGCTAGATCAAGAGAGAAAGATTTTCCCACAGCAAAACTCACCCATCTTTATACCAGAATAATTCTGAGATGATCTTGCTGTAGACTCAACCCTTCATGGTACAATCTGCATTTCCCCCCATGGATATTTAAATCACTACAATTCAGTATCTGATTCCTATGCTGAGTATTTTTAATTGAACTAATAGTTTGCCTGAAATCTGTCAGTGAATCTAACCAGAGGGTGGCAGTATTCATTTCAACATTCAGTTGCTTCTGGAAATAAAACTATTCGTAAAGCTGTCCTTCTTCCCACTCATAACCATTAAAAGTAAAATCAACATCTAATTGGCAAGGAAGTTTAAACCAGTCCACCAGTCAGTATAATATGAAGTGCTAGAGTCAAACATACAATAAGGGTCACCTCAAATAAGCAAGTTTTCTAATATCGTTATTTATAGTTCATCATTAACTAGGCCACTGATTTTTGCTGAGTGGCCAGGTAGCACAGGTTTCACTGTGCTTTCAAAATTAAACAAAATAGTTATTAAAATACAGTAGCTTACTCAGTAGAACAAAATTGATGAAGTTTTCATGAAATTTCATGTGTGAGAGCCAGTTTTGATGTTTGCATGGGCTTTGTGTTAACTTGGCCAGCCTTGTCAAGATCTGGTAGAGGTGATTTTTAATATGACTTTTTTTTTAAGGGATTTTTTTCAGCTAAATAAGTCTGAACTTCTATGTCAAGCACCACTCTAGAAAAATACATTCTCAGCCACAGTACGCTTATGACACTGGACCCCTTTGATCTGGAGACAAGAAAGTTATAGGTATTTGTGGCAAAGATTTCAGTAGTGTTAAATACAAAAGAATCAAGATTTAAACCTCCATTTACTATTGGCTGATTAATTATTACAGAATCATTGCTGTAGTTGTTGCACTGTATTCAGAGAAGCAGCAGATTCTGAACCAATTAATTTCAATGAAAAGAACCAACATCTACAACCTATTATCAAGTTTCAGTCTTCTAAAGTTTTTGGAATACTATAAAATTTGAAGGAAAAATTCTGAACATATAGCTTGGAGATTCTGGCCTTGAAATGTAACCTGTTTTTAATATCCAAATGTAAATTACTTTTATTTCACTTTTCATTGTGCAATACATATCCCTAAAAAATCTTGCATGTAATGGTGAGACCTGTGACAGTAGAGAAGAGAAATAATATCTGTCATTGGGGGTGGGAAGAAAACAAGAATGTTTGCAAGTACTGTTAACAATCCATATAATATATTTTAGTGATTGGGTTTTGAAGAAAAGAAGAAATATAGTGAAATCTGTCTTCAGCATCTGTTCAAAGGCTCTGCTAAACTCACTTGCTCAAAGCACTTTCCTGTGCTGGAAAATTTGGGGAACACTTTAAACTGTTCACTAAAAAGGTGGCATCTACTGGAAGTGGTCCTTTGTACAGGTTTCACTGTATAGTACTTTCTGTATGAATAACTACAGATACTGTGTTTTACCTGAGTATATCTGTAACCTGCATTCACTAGTGCATAAAAATAAGTGAGATGAAGGAAGCATACAATGTTTAGATGTAGCCATTGTATTCTTAGGAGAGGGATGTGGTTAAACGTCTTTGTCACAAGGAAAATAGACTATTGATTTCACAGTGAAACTCTGTAACTGAGCATTCACAATGCCTAGTTATCCTAACATGCTGATTGGCAGATAGGAAGGAAAGAGCAGGTTTTTCTGCCCTTTATAGGAACAAATGAAAGGAGATCACCCGAGCAGGGATGGGACAGGTACACAGATGTGGGGGCTGGAACTTAGCTGCAACACGCATTGCTAGAAAAGAGCAAACTAAGTACTGGTAGGTGTGATCAGTCCTCACATAACTATTTTTTCCCTTTATTTTTAAAGTAGTGGAAGACTGAACAATTTAACAATAAAGAGAACAATTATACTATTCCTTTCCTTTCCACTTCTACGGCACCTTCTGGTTAAAGAGCTCACCGCATTTGGAACGCCATACATAAAACTGGCCTGCTAACGCCTCTGTGAGGCAGGAAATGGTTATCGGCCCTATTTTACAGACGAGGCACCCAAGGCACATAGCGCCAACTTCGACCCTCACAAACCAGGGCCGTGCTGGGCCCCTGGGTGATAAAAGGCCTGAGCTGCTGACATCACTGGGGAGATGGATCAGGCCTTCGCTCGCTTGTCCAAAGCTCCCCAGACCTAGGGCAAATTCCCAGGTGAGGCGGCCAGAAAGGCCACTGCATTGTCCCATCCATGAGCAGGGCTGCAGCACGGGCCAGGCCAGAGAGCTGGAGCCAGCTCTCCTGGGGCATCACCCCTGTGCCAGGCGCACCAAGGCGGCTCTGCCCTGCGGCCCTCGATGGCGGGGCTCCCGACCTCTGGCTCCAGGGCCAAGGATGCGGTTCGTACAGAACGAAGGGCCGCCTGGCCCCTGCCAGCAGCCCTAGCCCCGCGGCAGCCGGACAGGCGCTCAGCGAGGAGGCTGCCTCCCCGCCGCAGGGAAACCGCACGGGACCCCTAGCCCCCTGCGCCCCGCCTGGGTCCCGAGGCGGTGGCTCCCTTCTGCAGCCAGCGGGCGGGGAGCTTGGTCTGGGCTCGCGGGGTGGAGCGGCCTGGTTCGGTCGGGGGGTGGCAGGCCTAGCCCGGGTCACTCACGAGCCCCGCCCCCCCGTTGCCCGGGGACACAGCTCAGCACAGCCCCCCACCGAGGGGGCTAAACCCAGCCGGGGGCCGAGACGGCCGCCCTCACACGGAGGGTGGGGGAGGGGCTGGCGCGAACAGGCTCGCGCCCAACTCCCCGCTCCGGTCCGCGCGCGCGGCGCCGCCCCCCCCCCCCCCGAAGGCGGGCGGGCGGGCGGGCTGCTGAGCTCGGGCGCGCGCCGCGCTCCGCCGGGGGGCGGGGAGGGGGCGAGGCGAACCCGGAAGTGCATGTGGCCTGCGGGGGCAGCGCGCGGCGGCGGCCTGAGGGGTAAGAGCGAGCGGGCCCGGGGGCCCCGGGCAGCTGCCTCCCGCCCGGGGCCCGGCGGCGGGGTGGGCCCGGTCCTGTGGCAGGCGCCGGGAAGCGCCTGGAGACGCGCCGCGGGGAGGGGCGGGCAGGTGCAGTGGGGGGCGCCCTCAGCCACGGTCGGAGACGAGGGGCTCGGCCGCTGAGCGCAGAAACGGCTGCGCCAGGGCCGCGTTTGGCCTGGCTGGAGTCGGAGCCGTTCCCCTGCCGGCTTCAGCGAAGGGGGCGGAGACTGGGAGCCCTCGTGTAGACGGGCCGGGCACGGGGCTGCCGGGGGGCGGATAGGCCAACACGGGGCCTCGGTTAGCCCGGCTTGACCGCGAGGGCCCCCGCGGGAGAAATAACAGCCCCGAAACCGGCCCCCACGACTTCCCCGGCTCGGGTGACTGGCGGAGACACCCCTCCCTGCCTGCTGGCGAGTGTCTGCGGGGGGGACCGCTTGGTACACCCTGGCCTCCATCCGCTGGGGGACCCCCAAGGAGGGGAGGGGGCCAGCACTGGCAGCCCCTGCGCTCTAGGGGTGACTTCTCATTCTTGTTCGCCCCAGCCGCTTCCTTCGTAACTGAAGCGAATTGTAGTGCTTGTGACATGGCCTGGCACGGCCCTGGGGTGTAAAACCCACCCTTATGCTCACATCACCTCCACTCTAGAGCGAGCTACTGTCACCGTCCTCCCTCACCTGGAGGGACCACCTCTGGGAGAAGGGAGTTCATTCTCCGTGGCCTCTTCTGTCCCTGATCTCTGCTGAGCCTACCTCCAGGGTGCTGTTTATGGTAGTGGTTGGGGACACTTATCGGCTAACTCTGACAATTGAATTAATTTCACACTACCCCTGTTCAGTAGTCTGACTATTGTTCCCTAATAATAGGAGCTGGATTTGAACAGGTGTCCTACTGGATCACGGTAGTGTTGTCTTGTGACCATTCCACTTAATGGGATCTATATTTTTTGCCTACCAAAAACATCTAGCAGATAAGTATTCCACTAAAGGCACTATCAGTCATGTGGATAGAAGTGATTTTAACCATCTGTACTTTTTACAATTATCTAACTTTTCTTAGAGCATCTTGTGTGGACTGTCCCTGTCTCTTGAAACTCCATCAGCACTGAGATCTCTTGTCTGAAAGAGTTAATCAAATTAGGGAACTGGCATTGACAAGGCATGAACTTCTTGTGCTGTTGGAGGAAGGAATTACTTTGACTTGCACCATGACTGCCATTTACAGACTGGGGACCGATGAGCTAGGCAGCAGTTCTTCAGAAAAGGATCTGGGGGTTACAGTGCATAAGAAGCTAGATATGAGTCAGCAGTGTTGCTGAGAAGGCTAATGGCATATTGGGCTGCATTAGTAAGAGCATTGCCAGCAGATCGTGGGAAGTGATTATTCCCCTCTATGCGGCATTGGTGAGGCTGCATATGAAGTATTGTGTCCAGTTTTGGGCCCCCCCACTACAAAAAGGATGTGGACAAGTTGGAGAGAGTCCAGCGGAGGGCAACAAAAATGATTAGGGGGCTGGAGCACAAGACTTATGAGGAGAGGCTGAAAGAACTAGGCCTGTTTAGTCTGCAGAAGAGAAGAATGAGGGGGGATTTGATAGCAGCCTTTACCTACCTGAAATGGGATTCCAGGGAGGATGGAGCTAGCCTGTTTTCAGTGGTGGCAGATGACAGAACAAGGAGCAATGGTCTCAAGTTGCAGTGGGGGAGGTCTAGGTTGGACATTAGGAAAAAGTTTTTCACTAGGAGAGTGGTGAAGCATTGGAATGGATTACCTAGGGAGGTGGTAGCATCTCCATCTTTAGAGGTTTTTAAGCTGAGGCTTGACAAAACCCTCGCCGGGATGATTTAGCTAAGGATAATCCTGCTTTGGGCACGGGGTTGGACTAGATGACTTCCTGAGGTCCTTTCCAACTCTAATATTCTATGATTCGTACTAATGTAGGTTTTCTTGTAGTACCCATCTCCATTGTACCTAAACCATATCTAAAATCATGATAATACTAGAAACAACCCCACACCAGACAGCAATATGGAGCACTTTAGGTATATACTAAAAAAACTAATTTCAAGTTGAAGTAAATCTTTGGGGCCCTATTTTTGCCACTCTTTGTTGGTCAACTGGCTTTCCCCATTCCTCTTCAGGATTGCACCTAGCAGCTCTCTCAGCTGAGGGCTGCAGGATAGGTATTGATTTCTCCCCAATCATCTCTCACAGGAGGTCAGAAGGCTCTTTCCTGAATGGACATATAATGACCTTGCCTCACAACAATCTGAAATTCAAATGATCTCATTAAGAACAGACAAATCAAACTAAAGACAAAGAGACAGCACACATAACATATCTAGCCCTGTACATAGCAGGAGTTAAGCTCACTAGATACAATTCATGCTGTTACAGTGAAATATATAACAACTTACATTTCTAGGTTGTGAAGCCTCCTTTCTCTCCTTGTTGCATTGGCAACCTGTAGGGAGGTAGGTTCTCCCCCTCTCTTCCTCTTGTCCTTTAACATACATGAAGGTGATTAAGTATCAGGTTTAGGCACCTAAGACCCTGTTTTGCAAGCCAGTGGCATAACTGGAAATAGAACTCAGCAGTTCTGAGGCCCAGTCTAGTGCTCTGTCCTCTGGGCCATACTACCTTTTTCTGACAGTATTTCATATTTGGTACTGATGCTAGCTAGGACCCTAACAAAAGAGTCAGACTCACTGATATATTTGGATGATTCTAGCATTTTCTATACTACCTAGAAGAGCTGTATTTGACCTGATTTACAGAGGTACTGAGTACTGACCACTCCCAGTAAAATAGGCCAATCAGGCCTATTCTACAACTTAAAAGTTTTGCTACTATAGCTATATCAGTAAACCTTCCTAGTGAAAATGCAGTTTATACTGTCAGAAAAGTTCTTTTGATAGTATGGCTTACAGAAGTTCCATGAGCAAAATAAGCTATTCTAGGAAAAGCACTTCTGTGTAGTATAGAAGTTTAATGGAAAAAAAATCACAGCCCTAGTTGTCATTGCTATGCTGTCAGAAGATTCTAGTGTAGACATGGCCTTACTTTTCCAAGGATTTATGGACCATAATGTTGCAATTTGTGGAAAAAGGGCACATGGTTATGCAGTGCTATCTGCACCTTACAGTTTAACCTTGTGGAAAATTACAGTTTGTGTTAAAGCAAGAGGTAGCAAAACTACAAAAGATAGTAGTTTATCCCAAAGAACACTGGACCAGGATAGCTATGAACAGCATCAACATGGTTTGATTTTTAGAATAGTTGTGTGTATGCAATAAACCTTCTAACAAGAATGGGATTCACCCTTACTTATAATGTACCAAGACTATATATATATACTTTTAACTTCAGAGAGCAATTCCAATATTAGTCAGCTTTGCCTAACAAAGCAGTTGTCAGTTCCAGTCTGTTTTGGCAATAGTTCCTTGACAGCAGCAATGCAGTGCTCCAGCCTCTGCTCTAGCTGATGCTCCATGAGCATACTGATCTTCTTACCTGCAAGATAAGGCTCTCATGCTAACTTCTCCAAGAGAACAATCAAGACCTGTTTCTTGTGGGTACTCTGATTCACTATGCTGTTTCTTGCACTGAGGTCCAGATCTTCTTCAAAATACATACAGTCTGACTGGATGCAAAGAGGTATTCCAGGGATAAGAGCTATATAGAAGTGCTCCACTGCAACTCCCTTTTGGGACTTTGAATATTGTTTAAAATGTACAATTTCTTGAGCCCCTCTGCATATGTATCTTTCTCTTGGCTTGGGCTGTATCTCAGATAAGGTAATGGCTAAGAAAAAAGTTGTTTTCTCAACTGCAGCAAGATCTAGGACGTATAAATATGATCAGGTGCTGGCATTTGTTGTAAGGAATAGGGACAAAGCTTGTGGTTTTGCCTGATTTCTTGTTTTCTTTTCCTTTCCATGTGGGTGGAGAACCTAGAGAAGATCAACATGTCTCTGTTGTGTGCAAAGAAGACTATACATAAATTTGGTATTTTAGAGGAGATCATACAAAGTACAGGCAAGTCAGAATTTGTTAAATTCCAATAGAGAGCATGAAGAAAGTTTTGGGAGCCTTAGGAAAGGAACACATCCTTCTGTGTAGAAAAGTGGAGGCACTAGACAATTGTCATAGGGTCTTGCTACTCACTGCGTGGTGGCACTGCCTCATGGCTCACCTGAGGAATTAGCTCCCACTGTCAATACCCTGTACGGCAGTCAGCTAGGCCATTCCTCAGTCACTCACTCAGCAACTGCTCTCCTGCTAGTGAGGATCTGCAGTGCCTCTTCTTCATGGCTGAGCCCTCTGGCTAAGTCAACATCATCCTTCTCTTCCAGGCTATTATCAGAGTCTCCTTCCTCAAAGTGTCAATCCATCTCCACTGTCTGACTGCTCCACTCCCACAGTGGTTGGTAGGGGAACCTAGTCCTTCTGCCTTCAAACCAGCAATTCAGCTCTGTCCTTCTCAGACCTGACTGCTTTCTGCCCTGTCTTTCTCACATTTTTACTCTGCCCCTTGTATCAGAGAGTGTAACTACAACTCCAGTCTAGTGTCAACTCCTTGGCTTTATAGAAGCCCTGCCTGTTCCTACCCAGGTGAGCTTCATCCGCAGTCCTATTGCCTCTTAGCTCCCCAGCAGGTGCAGCCTGAGTCTTATTGGCCTCTCTTGCCATTTTAACCCCATTCGTGTTCATGTGAGATGAGTGCCCCATTACAACAATATTCAAAATAGAGATCTCTGTACTAAATGACCAAATATCCGCAAGTACTGGAAACTTTCAATTTGCACATAGACAGCCTTCCCAAATTGGCAAATTTTAGACTGCTATACCAGTTCGATATTTCCAGCTGTAGTAGAGTTCCATTTTTGGAGAATAACTCTATGCAGTTCTTCTTTTAGAAGGAATTTTAAAGTGAAAATTCAATATCCCATTTAAACATCCTTCATTGCTATTGGATCCCTGAAGCTGGTGAGTATCCAAAAACCATTGACTGGATGATTTCTTCATATTTGCTACATTTATAGATATGTCTTAAAACATCATTCCTGAGAGTGCAGTCTGACCTTTCCTGTTTGTATTAGCCTCATTCTGTGATCCAAGGTTAATTTTTTAATCAATAGTGACCCCAGTCTTGAGCCCATGTTATTAATTATTTCTGGACCAATCTGTTCACTCCAGGCAGTGTTATGTTGTTAAAGGCTGCTTTTGCATTGCTTCAAGCCTGTTCTTTCCAGCTGGCTAAGACTGTGGTTTATCTGGTAAACTTGGTTGGGTTAAGATCTATAGTTTGACTAACAGCATTTCTTTCTTTGTCTTGGATAGATTCTATCAATATTACATTTCCTTTGAAGTCAGGAATATCCTATAAAAATCCATCTGTCTATAAATGTCCTGTCTCCCAAATGCACTCTTGCATTCAATCAGGACAATATACTTTGTTGTTAATCTTGATTTCTGGATCCATCCACAGGGATGATTTTATATATTCATACAAGCTAAATTGCAAGGATTTAGACTATATAAGACAGACTTTCCTTGTATAATAGATTGTAGCCACGTGATAGATTATTACAGTGTATTGAGCTAAGAGTTACATATAATGGTACAGATTTTAGACATTTCTTTTCAGTCCTTAACCAGTCAAGCATTTCACTGGTACTATTCCTTAGCCAATATAAGGTTTGTATTTGTGTTTGTGTTAGTACAAGCATCGTGGTGTCTGTCATTAGGAAAACACTCTTCTCCTTACTTCTTGCTTCAGGATGTTTAAATATAGTTTTAAGGAGATAATTAGCATTTCCAGTTTTATTTTTAAGATAAATTATGGATTAAACATTTTAAGGTTGATTTAGTGGTTGGTTTAACCAGCAGTAAATTAACCTATTTTTCTCCTTTGTGGGAAGGGAAGATCCAGTTAGATAAGGAAAGAACTGAAGACAAACTAGTCCATACAAAATTGTCAGAACTCTGGCCTTGGTGGCATTTGACAAAGGTTACAAGAACCAAAGGTTAACAAGCAGTTTATTATACATTTATGAACCAGCAGTGAAGGATAATTTATTAGTACTGAATGCAAGAACTCATCTTATCTCACTGATTCCAGTGCTTGCAAAGGACACCGAATGATGAACTATAATTTCCCTGATAAAGATTGCAAAATCCTAGCTGAATTTCTTGCTAACATATTGTAGTCAAATCTGGTCAAACTTGCCCATTTAACAAGGCTATTTAAGCACAGACCATCCAGCAATTGTGTCAGATTGCTTTTAGATCTGATTAATTTACACATTATCATAATATATAAAGCAAATTGTTATTTAGTGATTTATCTAACCTAGAACAAGTAATGTCTTCAGTTTTCTTTTAAGTGGAAAAGAATATTGGTGTAAGGAATGTATTTAACTTGTCTTCACTTTTGTTTGGTTACTGTTTTTAACTTTTTCCTGTGTAGTTTATACACAGATTTGGGAGAATGTATTCCTGGCTTTGACTTACTGATCTCTCTTGAGGCTATGACAGGCACGTTGCAGTAGAATGTTGACTCTTGTTTTTATTTTAGTTTGATGATGGAAAATCTGGAGTTAGCATCTCTTGATCATGCATCTTACATGATATATTTACTCAAACACAATTTATTTGCATTGTAATTAAAATTATAGACTAGTATAAATTACAGTATGATTTTCTTAGTAATTTCATCTGAATGTTAAATGAAATTATTTCCCAAGAGACTCACTTAAATTTTGCACTAGCGGATATTTTTACACTTTTTATTCCATGTCTTTTAGCTTAACATGGTTTTAATTATTTTTCTAAAGGGCATTGGACACAATGACAATCACTGTAGTGTATGATAACTCTGAAGCTATGGAGCTCTGTGCTTCTCAGCATTTGTATCTTAAACCAGTAGCAAAACTGACTATCAATGTGGTGTTTCCAGAACACACAGAATCTACCCGATCATTCTCTAAGTGGGAAGTGATGGACAAGCTGAAGAACATGATTTGTCCAGACCAGTTTACTACTGTTAGGGTTTCAAAGAGCACTAAAGATTTCATTCGATTTGAGGGAGAGGCAGAAACTAAAAGGTTGATCCTCACACTTAAGGAGAAACTGCATGGAAAGGTAATAAAACTGAATGGTTTTAAAGATGACTTGAAAGTGATGGCCACTGAGGCACATGCTGACTTTCCAACTCCACAGGAGTGGGCATCTTACCTGAATAAAAGAGACAGAACGAATGAAGACCTTACTGAGCAAACTGGTGATATTCCTGATTGCATCTATTTTGAAGGGCTGCCATGCAAATGGTTTGCACTAAAGGGCTCAAATAGCGAAAAGCCGAGTGAAGATGTTTTAAGAGTGGTGTTCGAAAGCTTTGGAAAGATCAAGAACATAGATATCCCCATGCTTGACCCTTATAGAGAAGAAATGGTGGGAGGAAATTTAAATAACTTCCTTTTTGGAGGTCTACAGACATTTGAAGCGTTTGTCCAGTACCAAGAGTACACAGCTTTTGTGAAAGCTATGGAGTCACTTAGGGGAATGAAGCTGATGTTTAAAGGGGATGATGGAAAAACTCTGGCATGTAACATGAAGGTAAGCATCACTGGCTATATCTTTTGATACTGCCAATGCTGTATTTGCCCAAATACACTACTATAAAGACTTCTATAGCAGTCCTGTATTAGTCAAAACCCGCAAAAGGTACAGCAGAAAAGTATAAAAGTCCCTGACCCAATCACGACTTACATGCTTAGACTGCTACAAAGGTCATTAGTGCTAATCGAAATCTGTTTAAAAAAAAAAAACAATGTAGCCAGTGTAAATATTTAAGTGATGGATATTTGTGGAAGGAATTTATATATAGAGACAGAGTGCTCTGTTTGGGGGAGGAAGCAAATGGACTGCTACAGCAACTATTCATCCTCAGTTCCCATTTATACTCTGGCTTTATTTGTGGTCCATTCTCATTGAGTCAAGGATCACAGATGAACCAGCCACAAAGCTGATTCTTTAGAAGCAGCATTCCGTCTGGTTTGTTTGCATAAAGTTTTTGCTTTGTACGGATTTGCTTCTTGGTTGAGTATTGTTGACCTCTCAATCCAGATTTTAATGAAGATTTTAATCCTTTAGTATGACTGACCTGGAAAAAGTCTCTGCTTGTTGATTTCCTGAAACCTCTTTCTCCATTGGTAAAATAAAAGTAAAAAGTTATCGAGTTTATGAATCAGTTGGATGGGCACTGGAGCTGAGAGGGATGCGATCAGGACCTGGAGGAGCTGTTCTGAAGACATTGCTTTCTGCTTTGGTAAACCCCAAACTGTCAGCAACAGCCTTCCTTTCTCCTTTTTTACAAAAATGTTTGTAGTCACTTTGATCTTCTAGTATGACGCATCCTTGTTCTGCTTGGCACTGTGCTTTGATTAAGGTAGATATAGTGAACAGTGTTGGAGAATGAATCAATTTGGGGCAGACCCTGCATTACATTGTGAAAGAAAGTGGGAGATTTGCATACCTGCAAAAACTCTACTAGCTGCTTAGCAGTGTTCATCTAAAACTTAGATTTAGTCATTGAGATATGCCTGGTTTCCCCAAGTATTTAGCTTAGCACAAATGTAAATTATCTGTGATTATTGAATATGTGGCAGTCATTAGATAAAGATAATGGTTAGAAATCACGTTCCAAATGACTTGGTTTTCCAGCTTGGATAAAGTGCCGTTTGCTTGGATGTTTTCTTTCAGTGTGCCCCCAGCATCACGTTGAGTTAAACAGTTCTCAACAGACAGTCCCCCTTGCTGCACCAACCAGCCACCTGTAATCCACCGATTGCCTGTAGTCAGGCAAGTACTTGACCAAGAAGATGTGCACACAGTATACTGAAAATCAGTAACCTCAGGCTCTGGCAGAGGGAGTGAATTCTACAGCTAGGAACTCCCCACTGAAAATGCCACGTCTCCAATCCCTGCAAGTAACACCTACAGCCGTCAAAGGTGTGTTGGCACAGTTTATGAGCCACTAATGGCACAGGGTAAGGTGACATTTGTGAGTAATGCTTACAGAAACATTTGAGAATAGGAGATAGCTATCAGAGTAAATTCTGTAGGTTGTAGTCCAGTGTGCTAGACTAAAGAGCAGCAGAAAGAAATCTTCATGTTTGAAATATAATTGGGCAGAAATAGATTGGAGGCTTTCTAAATTGTATATGCTGTTTGTGTTTTATTTGTGTAAATAATGTGACCCAGTCAATTGACAAGTTTGTGGTCTTTTTAGAATTCATGAACAATCCTGCCTTCTGATTCTGTTTCTTCTGGAACAGGTGACTTTTGATACAACTAAACATTTCAGCAAAGGAGCTATCAAAAAGAGAAGGCTGGAAAGCCAAAAGCTGCAAGAGCTAGAGCAAGAAAGAAAAAGAGAAAAAAAGAAAGAGGAAGAGGAGGCTGCAAGGTGAGAGACTTGTTTTCAGTGAGTGTTCTACTTTCTTTAAATTTACTCCCATGTCTTGCTCCCAACAAAATCTCAAGAGAGGAACACCCAATACAAAATCCCCAAGCCTAGATAAGAGTAGAGCAGAAATTGACACAAGCTAGAGAACTCAAACTGAAAACTGAATATTGTCTAATTCATCAGGTGTAACAAAAACAAAAGCAAAAAAGCACAGCATCTTCAATTACGTAGGCATCAAATGAAGGGGACTAGATTAAGAGAGGAGGAGTAGACCTATACAGTGTGTAGAAAAAGAAGATTGTGACTGGAGAAGTGGTGTTGAGGTGTCTAAGAGACCTGCTGGACCTTCTGAATTACAAACACTATGTGCCCTTGTTGCTCCCTCTGCTGTATTTCTCCTCTTACAGATCCATGGTTTGTTTTTCTTTCAGTCACTCTAGTAATTTATCAAATTCTGTTTAAAAGTTTGTTTTAAACCATGTGAAGGCATAAGGAGTCTTTTCTGCATTGGAACTGTAGATCAGTAAATAGCTGAGAGCTGATCAGCGCAGGAAGGTGGCAAATCATCATCCTGGTCCTGTTTCCAGTGGCTGAACATATGGTAACAGAAATGTATTGACTGCTCAAAGTTTAAAGGTAAAAGCTTAGATCAGTTGTACTACTCAAAGTGGTCCTTACCAGATTGCTAACAATGTGTGTTGTAGTTGGAAAGAGCAGCAAAACAGCATATTAACAGTTTTAACAGAGAGGGCAGTCTGATGTCAGGTTAGATATGTGCTTAATCATAGAAAGCTGGGGCTGGAAGAGACCTGGGAAACCCAGGAAGCCTGGTGGCTTAAGATCTTGTTTGTGGTATTATTTCATGATTGATGTAACACCTCAAAGTAATAGTATGCAGCCTTGCTGTGTCCTGACATAAAATTAATATACAGTATAGAAGACATGACAGCTAGGGTTTCACATGCCTCAGTGTTGGCTGGAGCGTTCCAGTGTGTTAAGTGCATCCTCCCTCATTGCTATTATCTTGAAAGCAGTGTTGTCTGATGTATTGTACTAAGTTCTAACTTCTGTAGGGAGTTTTTGCCTGTCTGCCATTGGAAATTATCCCAGGAACATGCCCGTTCATGTAGGAATGGTAGCCGAAATGGTAAATCTAGCAACTCTAATGCAATATATCTCAGTCTGTCACCAAACGTAGTACCCATATTATTTGAATCTCTAAAACATTTTATTTTTGTATGCATGTATACATTTTTGTTCCTGGAATCTGGGACACTGCTGGTTGTGTAGTAAATCTGTTTTCTGTAAGACTCAAGTGAACTTATTGTACAGTCCTCAAGTTTCCAAAATGGTGACAATTTCAACATGAATTCCTGGGGACTATCCTGTAGTCTTTAACATGAGCAACCCACCCTAGCTTTTCGGAGAGTTTTGCTTGCATAAGGACCACAGGATTGGGTCAAAAAATTTGTGTTATTAATGTTAACTTAGTTATTGGTATTAACTGAAAATGAAGGGGAAGTGTGCAAATCATTAGCTGTGACCTGGTTGAGACTATAACATGAACAACCTCTGTGTTCTTTAGAGAGAGAGAGAGAACTTATTATGAGAAAAGTCTAAGAGTACAAGAGATTTCAAGAGAAACGGAAACTGTCCTAAATCTCTGCATCTGTTGGATGTATGTTAGATATATGCCATTGACTTTAAAACATGCTACCCTAGGCACAAGGATTTCTTGATTGTAACAGCAAATAGATTCTTAGCATTGAGTCACGGGCTGTTAGCACACTAAAATCCTACTTTTCACCCTCCAGGGGTTAACAAGTAAAATGAGTGTCATCTAAATTGTCCCATATTAATAATTACCTAGAAAAAGACGTGATGATGAAAAAAATGCTCGAGAAAGAAAAAGGAAGGCTAAGCTCAAGAGGAGAGAACACAGGCAGATAGATCGGGATGAGAAACACCCAAGAAAGCAGCAGAAGGTAACAGCTGAAGAAGAGCAGTGGCCAGAGAATATGCCTGAATGGGAAGAGAGGAAATATCTACTAGCTCAGAGAAGAGTGGAGTCTATAAGGCTGCTTACAGTGCTGTTAAACCGAGTAAAAGTAAGAATATTTTAAAAAAATATTCTGTTTTAAAGGATGTTTAGTAGGGCTTGAAAAATTTACCAGACACCTGATGGCCAGAGGTTGATAAGAAGGATGACTTAGAGTTGGGGAAATGCTAACAAGGCCTAAGAGCAAACTCCTAGTGATAATTTAGCCCTTCCTTACAGGTGCCCATAAGGGAAAGGTGTTGAGATTCTGACCAGAGAACTGTTTCTGGTTCTTGCTTGAGGCTACATCTTTTGTATCAGTCTCTGTCCATTGGGTGTCTGGTAAATTTGAATCAGATCCCTGGTTCTCATTACCATGCTGAAAAGGAGAAAGGTTGGAAGGGTATATATATCTATTATTATAATCCTGCCCCATCATCCTGTGAGAGAGTCTCTGCTATTTTTGGGCCCTTTTCTCCCATGAATGGTTCCAGTTACTGCCTCTGCTGCTCAGAGCTTTTCCAAACAGCAGAATAAAATTAACATGAATCGTCTCAGTTTCACTGCTGCCCACAAAATACAGCATATCCAAAGTGAGGCTACCACAGCTTTTGTCAGTTACACTCTGCTAATCTTAGGGAAAATCTGAGCAGCAGAGACAGCACTGGAGGTGTTTGTCTACATTCTCACTACGTTGATTTGCATTTGAAGGATTATCTTCTTAGCCACATGGACTAGAAAGTTAAATACTGCAATAATTAACTTAGGCACCTTCACCTGCCAGGGAAAGCTTGCTACTAGTCACTGGCAAGTGGATTTTTTCAAATCCTGATGTTTAATATTTCTTACAGTGCTTTGGAACGTCCCTCAACAAGCACCAGCCAGAGACCACATCAGCCAATCTGTGTGACACAGTGTTCTTAAAGCTAGCTGACAGCAGAACATTTTAAATTCTGCAGAAGGAGGGGGTGTCTTAAACAAACCTTTTTAAAGGCAGAAAACATTTGGAGAGAGATGGAGGGCCTTTTATTCCTTGTTTTCATCACCTGTAAAGTTTTAAATTAGTTATATTTGCAGCTGTTACAAAATATTGTAATTTAAAGCTGTTTATCTAATTCTTAGATAAATATTCCATTTATAAAAAGTGCAGCACTATAGCATAATTAGCAAAGTTAGTACAATGCTATAGTCAAATGGGTAAATAAAATGATTTTTTAGTGGTTGCAAGTAAGTTAAAAGCAGCAAGGTTAGCCCAATAATGTAGCCAATGACATTTATTGTAAGGGCAAATATTTTAGTTTATTAAGGGCCCACGCCTGTGAGGTAGTGAGGACCCTCAACTTTCACAGAAGAGCTGCAGAACCTTGTATGACCATGGCCCAAATAAGATACAGTAGGTCAAAAGTCTGCCCTCAGTTACACCTGGACAACTGCCCTGACTTGAACAAAATTGCATTGCCTGTAAGTTAGTTATCAATTTGGCTCTTTGCACAAATTTTGTCTGTTACATTCACACTGTAATTTTCTCTTTGATTTTATTTGAAGGATTTTGCACAGTTGACCAGCCAAAAAGTGGAGTCCTTGGTGGACCCTGAAGATATAAGAAAGGATTGCTTTCTTGAAACAGAGTTGCGAAACACTCAGACAGAGCAGAGAGAATCCTGTTATCTTCTACACAAAGAACTGCAGGATAAGAAAAAGTTTAGGAGTCAGTTATTTCAAACGGGTAAAACCTCTCTTAGTGAAGAACAGGTGCCAACTAATTTACCTGCATCACCTTGTCATTTTGTGAGAACTATCTTAAATGATCCAGCTACAGCAGCAAGCTGTAAATTAACTGGCAGGGATGAGTACATCTCCTCTGGCTGTGGGTCCTTACAGATTACAGTGACGCAAGACTGCAAGGTCATAGAATCCCTTGAGAGGGAGGACTGTCCTCCTTTGACCGTAGTGCACTCTGGAAAAGCATCTGATACAGGGTACTGCAAAAAGCAAAAGATTTATGAAACTGATGAGTTTATACATTATTTATTAAACTATTATCAAACCCCAAGCTACGCACGTGTCTGCGTTGAGCCAAAAAGCACTGTGAGCAAGTCCTGGTGGCAGAGGGTAGTGTCTGATAATGGAAATGACTTTCAGATCAACTTGGAGAACAAACATGGGCAACGCTGTACAGAAATGAGTTTTGTACAAAATCCTGACAAGGGACATTGTAGCAGGGATGATAATTATAAATGGGAGATCACAATTCGGAAATCTGAGCCTACAGAGTGTGTGTCCAAAAACAAGGCCTACGCTGGAGGGTTTACAAAAAAGTTCCAAGTACAGGTGAATGACTCACTTGACATTGCTAATTTACCATATGCTGAATTTAATAATTCCTTCTTTGGAGGCACCAATACTAGTCATGATAGAGAATCCAAACAAGACAATAACAGACGAGAAGTTGCCCCACCGTACAAATCCTCAGACTCCGTAAACAAATTAAAGGGTTTACTGGAAGAGATCAGTAGTGATTCTGAGTACTTTAGCGAGGCACTTGGCAGCTCCGCAAAGAGAAAAGAAAGAACATACAAAGATGTTTACAGTGATGGCAATAAGGCATGCACCTTCTCCAGAGAGATGGAGAGAAAATTCCTTGTCTGTGTTAAAAATGTAGGTCAAAATTATCCAGAACGTGAATCCAGCAAATGTAGCTTCTGTTCAAATTCTATCCATGGTGGCGTGGCAAAGCAGTGTAGACATAAGCTTAAAAAATCACACAAGAGGTGCAGTGTTAAATTAAGACATGAAGGGCAGAAAAGTGAGTGGCAATCCAATGAAGAGGTGAGAAATAGCCACAAAAAGAAGAGGAAAAAACCCTCCCCTCACATTTTACCTGATGAACATAGCTTCTCTGAAACAGACAGTTGGAGACAGTTGGAGTCGCTAAAAAAGATACAGAGAAAATGTAGCAAAATGTTCCACCATAAGATGAAATTTAAAACACTTCACGTGATGGCAGCAGCATCAAAAGACGCCCTCCATGCTGATGCCTCTCTGCTGCAGGGATCTCACCAAAGGGCAGGTGAGGTGGGGGAAGTGACACACACCTCAGTGTGACAGGTTTAAGGATTCTGTGCAAAATTAAGGTTACTGACACAATTGCTCTGGCAGTCAAGTTCACCTAACTGTTGAAAGTAATTTAGGAGGAGGAGACGCTGATTCCTCTGACGCCTAAAGGGCGTGACAATCATTTAGTTCAGCACCATGCCTGATCCGTGCAGGGTTCCTGTTTGCATTTGGGCAGCTGTGAGAGCATGCTGTAATAATATCCCTGTGCAGGGCTCCTGCTCTTTATGCGCCTAAGCTGCCAGGTTGCAGGACAGAAGTGCAGCCCCACCCACACAGGGAGAAGCAGCCTGGAGATCCTACCTTTGTCTAGGCACTGCTTCTCCTGGTGGCAGAAGCCACTGTGATTCTTCTTCATCCTGAACCTGGGAACCTAAGAAATCCTTCTGCTGGTGTTGAAGTAGGGCAAGAAGAGGCTCCCAAAGATCTGGGCTAAGGTTTAAATTAATTAAAGGAGAGAGCGAGGGGCCAATCAGCTCTCTTCCTCCTCTAGCTGGCCAATGATGAAAGAGCCTTCAGAGGAGGGGCCATCCTGCATTCCCACAGCATCTGCTCCCCCCTTACTTCTGAGGCTGTCCCAATCATTGTCATCAAGTTTCCCACCTGTTGAGCGAAGTGAGCAGCAGTCTTTTCTTGGCAGCAAAAGATTTGCAAAGAAAGATATACAAGCTGAAAAGTATTATCTTTGTCCAGCTAACTGGATGGCAATGTCTGTATCTTGAATACATGCACAATAGCAAATACCTGCTATAAATGCCTATCCTGTTACGATGTATTGGAGATAAATTGTGCACAATGACCAACTCATCCCATTTTGGAAGGAATATGTGCAATTCCGAAGATCGGTAAGATAATGTGCTCGCTAAATAGTTCTAGAGACATACTACTGTAGAAAAGTTAACTGGGCAAGAACATCATGCAGCATAGATGGGGATGAAAGTATTGTTTGAACTGACTGACGAGCTATACAATTGGCCTTCTGATCTTCCAACATGAATGAAATTATTTTCCCTTTTGGTTTACCCCTTTGAATCCTGATTCAATCTACTATGCTATAGTTAAATGGTAACTACATGTCTGCCTCACTTCAGCATCTTTTTTTGGGAAACCCACTTCAAATAACTTTTTTTTCTCCTTATCTACAGGAGATGAAAGGAAATTAACGTTGAGGAAAGAGATGGATGCAGATGTTGGAGGATGTCCTCTATTTCCTGTTGAGATAATTCAGAAAAATCCGTACCCAGATGTTGTCTGTGGAGCAGAACCCAAAAGAGAATGCTGAATAGTTGCTGGTTAATGGAAGTGGGGTCTTGAAGCTGCTTACAAAAGCCACACAAAAAAGAGTGGGGGAGGAGAGAGGGGTTTTATGTGGCTCTAAGAAGGGAACTGTAAGGCCTGGTCTTTAGTGATTATAGGCAGTCTAAAATAGTTTATTTTGTTTAGACTCCTTTACGCATGCTGGAGTGGTAGGACAATACAAGCTACAAAATCAATCTGTATGGATTTGGGATTGATATGAAAAAAGACCAAAAAGTTACCCAAGTGCATGACACAAGCTGTTGTGAACCAGTTGCTAAGAGTTTTGAAGCTAAATGGGTTGAAACCTTTGAGTGACACCCAGCTAAGTCCAGGGGAGCCATAAAATATTTGCATTCGGGTATCTAGTAATATACAGATAAATGGGTAGTGCACAAAACCGTTTATACATAGATGGAATAAATCTTAAAGGAACCGTACATTCAAAGTGCCTCCTTTGTTAAGGTGATGGGATGGCAAGAGGTGGTATGGTAAAGGGACTTGCTCTTCAGGTGTCAGGAAAAAAAATAGGTGAAAACTTGCTGTGAGAGTTTCCAAATTTGAGAAAACACACTCTAGTACTTTTTAACCTTCTCCGAGCAGCTATACTGGCTAAGTTCCTCAGCCTTCAGTTAAAATTCTAGCAACAAGCCAGAAAACTTTTTCTTAGGCTGGTTTAAATCATTACACTGCTACTAGAGTTAGCATCCGTGAGATGTTGAGTGAGGCTATTCCAAACAAAGCTCTAAACTTTGAACAATGAAAGAGGATGATTTCAGCATGCTGACCATCAGCACGAAGCTTACCTTCAATACAAGCTGCAATTGCGTGCAAGATTTCTGAGAGGTGCCTTTCTGGAGGCACAAGCAGTGAGAGCTACTTATTCAAGGGAGCTTAGAGAGAATTCCCAGAGAATACTTCATTTTCAATATGTTGCTAACTTTTATAAATCTCTGCTGCATGCAGACAATGTGAAAATGCAGACTAGAAGCTTGGCCTAATATCTACTTTTCTTTAGAAGATTGTCCAAGAGCAACTGTGGCTAAATCCCTTGTGAAGATGTAGATGGAAATGGAACAGAGTCTGGTCTGAATTTAGAACATACTTACTGTTTTAGCTTTCATTTTAGTATGCTTTATTTATTACATGGAAAGATACTAAATTAATGTGATGTAGCTACCTTCATTACATAGCATATCATTCATGTTGGTAACTTCTGCTCTAATAAAGTAGTAGTAAAAAAATTTGCAGTTATCATTCATGTTATATTGTGTTTTCCACCGTACTGTTCAATACTGGTGATTTCTACAGCCTTCTAAACCAGGTTTTACCCCAGTCTAGTCTTACTGTTAAAAACATGTTCATATGTTGAGTGCCTTTTTCAGGTTCATGGTAATCAATGACAAACGGTTGCTACTCAAAGTACTGTTGTGTATGACACCTTTTTGTTTGAAGACAACTTCTTGCTGAGAATATTGTCTATGTACGTTGGAAAACTTAAGCCGCCTGTCTCTCTTCAGATTTTGCTTTTTGCTGTTTTATATAGTTGTAATGAAGACCAACTATTGCAATTGTTTACCATGTAAATATTTCTGTTCCACTGTAGTGGCATAAGTGTTTTTCCTCTATGCAATATTTACAGCCACGAAAAGCAAATGTTTCCCCCCTGATCCTGAAATGACTATTAATGTGCAGAGGCTTATGCACATATATAATTCACACACTTACAGGTAAGGAAGTGACTTCATCTAGAACTGGAACTAAATATTTCCTTAAGTGTAATTTTCTGATGTTTTTGCACCATTCTGTCATACTACTTAAAAGCAAATAAATATACTGATTCTATACTTGCTTCTTGCATCACCTACATTCTTTTACAAACAAGCAAATCCCGAATATGAAATTTTCATTTTAGATGATAAAACACAAATAAAGTAAATAAAATGTAATATGTGCACTTTAAAATGAAAAATGCCAATCTGATTTGTTTTACTTCATATTAACCTACAAAATAACTTTAGGCATAATTTCAGTGGACCCTTTCGTTGGTAGTTTATAGATTGCATTTAGATTCCACCCCTATGTATTTTCATATTATCAGTTTCCTTATCTTTCTTAGGCACACATTGCCTGAGCCCCTCTACTTCCACAGTTTGGACAGTTCAGCATGATTTATTTGTGTTTCATGGCTTTTGTAAAATAATGACAGAATTTTCTAAGATTTTGCTTTTAAACTCAAAAGAAGTTTGTAGATGTTTTCTGGTTAAACGTGTATATTGATGTTGCTCAGGAATAAGATGTAATGTCTTAATTATGAAAGTTAAAGAATAAAATGTGTTTTTATTTTATGTAAATCTCTTAAATGTTAATTTATAATATATTGAACTATGAAAGCTGGCTAGTGATCAAGCATCCACTAGTTTCTTGCATAATTCCATATAATTCAGTTATTTGTATTTCATTGGTGCCTATCATATATTAGAACCCTAGTCTGCTGGGTGCAGTATAAACACAGGACAAAAAGATGCTCCCTGCTCCCAAAGAGTTTACAGTTTCAGTAAGATACTTGCATGAAATGGTTAGAACACTTGTACTCCTATTATAAATTGGGCATTAAGGACCAGCTGCTGAGGGTTTCCCACTCCCACTGTAGTCAGCTGGCATTTCTAATGTTCAACACTTTCCTAAGCAAGGTGTGATCTACTGCATAATTATTGTAATAGCTAGGGTAGTGATCCTGCAAAGATTTGTGTATGTTTAACTTTACACGTTGCGAGTGGTCACACTGAAGTCAATTGGATGACGCAGAGTGTAATGTTAAGTTATAAGTCTATTTAGGAGAGCTGCCTAAAATGTGTTAGCTAGGTCATAATGCATTTGAAGGCTAATACATCATTTTACACAGTACCTGGCTAGTGGGTTGTGCCTCAGTTTAAGATCAAATCCTGAAAGTATGAAGTCAGTGGAAATCGTAGATGATCTGGCTCTTTTTAGAAGCAGAAATGGACTAAGCCTGTGACATACTTGCCTAACTTGCTTTGAAATAAAGCTAGCCATGTACCAAAACCAAACGTGTTTTGGACATAGATAACGTGATTTGGGGTAGGGAGGGACGTAAACCTAACAAAGAGAAATGCTTACTGTGGTTCTGCCAGATACGTGCAAAGCTGTGACTGGAGTACTCAGGGACCAAGCAGACATCGGCTGTCCATCTGTACTGTAATCTCTTTGCAACTGGCTGCTCCCAATAGACTGTTTGGAGAGCTGGTGTTCAGACGACGAGGAATGAGAGAACCTGCCTCTTGCAAGCCCCCACTCATCACTCTTGGACAGCTCTACTTGAATGATCAACTTTAATTTCCAACAGTTGCTGCATGTTTTCATACAGCAAGGCAGCAGGTTAAATAAATATGATTTAAAACCAAGGTAAGTAAGAATCCTTTATTGGACCACATTTTGTTGGTGAGAGACTAACTTTCAAGCTTACACAGAGCTCTTCTTCAGGCCTGGGAACCTAGCACAAAGTGTCACTGATAAATAGTAGGTTGTGTTAACTATTTATGCTAAACAATCTGTTCCATTTTGTATTTAGCTGTGACACTGAGGAGGTTTCCCAGACTGGGAGAAGAGCTTTGTGTAAGCTCCAAAGCTTGTGTCTTTCACCAACAGAAGTTGGTCCAATAGAAGATAGTACCTCACCCACTTGTGTCTCTACTATCCTGGGACTGACACAGCTACAGCACTGCATATTTTAAAACCAAGCAATATGATTTAAGAACAATGTTATTTTATAGCATTTCTGCTCTGCTTGAGGAGACATTTCCTTTTAACTTCTGTGCTAGCTCTGTTAGGATGTAGCATGGCTCAAAGACAGGTGAATCCACAGAGACAGAATTTAACCTTTACCTTCATTTATCCAGGTACAGCATCATGTTCCCTTTGAGAGTAGCAGCTTGAGTATTGAAAAAAATGAGAAAGGAAGGACTAGAGGTATGAAAAAGCACCAAGCTTACACTTGTTTGAAAGAAGGGAAAACAGTCATATTGAGGAAGTAAGGTTAATGGCTGTGGCATTTGTTCTCATCTACCACTCACTTTACTAGTCAAAACTTTACAGATAGATACAAGTGGGAAAACTTATGTAAGAATGACTGACAAGATTTCTTTATCGGCTGTTGCTTCAATGAGTTAACCACTACTTTGAGTTGTCTTAGGCAGGAGAAAAGAGGGAAGAAATAATCCAGGTTCTTTCCACATGACTGAGTACCATTTGACAAACATTTGCCTTGCATTCAGACTCTGCCTCTTTGTTGATTTAGGAAAAACACTGGTATCAAATTGTGCAATCAGAGTACAAGAAAACATGGGGCAAAATGCTGAAGGGTAGCATGTCCTAAACTGAATTCATAGCACACAAGGTACTAGGAGGTCTGGTAAATCAAGGAGGATTTGGATCTCAATCCTTGTATTTATAATCCAAACAACGCATACAAACATCTAGCCTTTCAGTTCTACCTCACTCGTGACTACTTACATAACATTCAGTGTGAGCATTCATTACTGAAGCATACTTTCTTATATAAGTGAAAGCCTAAAGTGATGCCTAGTTACAGGTAATTAAGAAGAGGTAGATTCAAGCCTTTGGAGGTTTACAACCCCTACAATGCAACTGGAAGCGAATGAAGGCTGCTTGGTGACAAGATTCTAGGTAGTTTTTCCCCTGGAATTCCACAGCTCTATGTATATTATACATGCTCAAGTAATTCTGTCCCATTCCTCAACAGTTGAGACTAGAGTGATCACTAGAAAGGCTCCACAAGTGCTTTTCTGTACATGATGCACTGCCCATATGAAATCTATTAAATTACCTGAAGTATTTTTAGTGCTTAGTCATAGTCGCTGGTGATTGTTTTCCAAATCATCTCCCTTCTGTTGAATTGCCTTCATTTTGCTTAGATTAATACGTAAGTAAGTGCTTAGTTCTTCCAAGCACTTTACAGAATGAGGGTATCATCTCCATTTTAGAGACATAACTGTTAAATGAGTTGTGCAGGTCTCTGCATACAGTGGTATGCCAAACTTCTTTTCACTGACAGTACATCACACTCTTCGGATGATAGTTACAAAACTGGTTCTCATGCACATCACTATTCAGAAAGTGTTATAATTCTCTTGCAGACACCACCATGCTGGAATTGTGCCCTCAATTCACAGATGCCAAATGTAGATTGTTCTAAATAATATTACTCAAAAGCTTCTTACCTGCAGCCACGGGTTGAACTAAAAGACTCTCCTACCCAAGAAACAACGGAGCAAGGATGGGGAGTTAACTTTGGAGGTGCAATGTATCAAACCCAAAATAATGGTTTTTTCACATTTGACCTCTAAAAAGGGTAAAGTTCAAATCAAGGAAATATTTAGGCCCAGGGCAACTTCTGAGCCAGGCAAGTCCTGGTGCCAGAGCAGGGAGTTGCACACATCAGTCCTGCCAATTCTGCCTGAAGTTTTTATTAAATCAAACCAGACAACACTACATCTGGAAACTCATCTTTACAGGTGAGCCAGCCTGAGATGTTGGCATAGCTGTGAAGAGGCTTGTTAACAGCTGCTGAAAACCCAGCTGGGGGAAGATCATTGGCTCTGGTAGGTGGACATGGACATTGTGTTTGCAATGTTCATTCTGATTTTTGGTGATTTAGTTAAATTAATGCTATTTTCCTTGAGTTCTCTCTAAAGAAGTGAGGGGAGGTCAGATTTTATAGACTCTCAGCTAATTTTTAGCATTCTAAAACCCACTTTGGACAGTGGCCAGTGTGTCTTATTTGAAAATACATTTTTATTTTTGCTTTAATCTATATGCAGAAGTGCATAAAACTTGGTTTATTAATGTTTTAGCAGTGGCATAGAAGCACATGAGATCACTTGGAAGCACCGACCGTTGGATCACATTAAGATCACTTGAAGGCATCCAAACCTTCAACTTCTGTGTATAGCAGGAAAAACATAGTTAATGATTACTTGAACCTTTTTGTTGCAGTTGTACATCTAAAGCAGATTGGGTAGCAGTGCTGGAGTATAGTCTTGTCAACTCTACATTCATCCATCAAATGTTCAGTTAAAATTAGTATGTTTCAAATCCCATCCAGAGACATTCAGCTCACACTGGCTAAGGTTTTGTTCAAAATGCAGATAGTACATTAAGCATTGTCCCTGTTCACACAACTGACTGGAAGCAATATATATGAACACCTGAAATTCAGAATGCTAGGGACTGGAAAGTTGCATTTAGTTCCTTTCGATAAAATAAAGAAATACCACCACCATGTAATAATTTTATTTTCTGCCTGTAACAAGTAAAAGCACTTTTCTGATTTGAGGTAAAACCCATCAGAAGTAATCTGCAAGGAGTATAAATGTCTTTAAAAAGCAACACAAAGCCCATAATTAGTTTTACATTAGCCTAGCTCTTCCCTAGATGGTTCATACAATAATATTTTAGCAAGCTACCTGTGCAAACAACTGGACCCTTTGTTTCAAGGCCTAGTGTTACAAAAAGACAAATGCCATCAAAATGGTTCTCAGAATAAGGACTGAACAGTCATTCTGACCACGCACAGTCTCAGGTGCTGTTACACATTGCATTAGTTTGTGTTTACAAAAGCTGCTGCCCCTAACAGAACACTTTCTATTTAAGAACAGTTTTTTGCCTAGTTTAGGGACTCTCTCTTTTTGTTAAGGGTAAAGAGCTACGCTCTGTCTGCTTCTCTGCCTAAAGTTTCTTGTCTATATTTATAGAACATTGGGCTGCTCTGGAAAACAGGATCAAAAGCAACAAAGGATTTTGCAACAGGCTTGAGCTCCCACAGAGCCTGTTTTCATTCAAATGTATGTAGCAGCAGCACACATCAAGCTGCTCATAAAAAGCCCACGAGCACCATGAAGAAAACAGCTAAGAAACTGCATACTACTACTTAGCCTTTCCATGGAGGATCTCTTGACATGAATGGAGCCAGGCTCAATCCCTTGTGAAGTAAGTATCATCCTCCTTTTACAAAAGGAGAGACTGCAGCACAGATAGTTGAAGTGACTTGACAGCCTACAAAGTAAGTCTGACTCCAGGTCGGTGTTTAATCCACCAGACCATTATTTTCTTTTCAGCACAGGAATGTGCCCATTGTAGATTAGCAACATGGTCTTGAAAGTTTACTGGCCTTGGTATAAAACCCACTTGCATGCTCTTTACCATGGCACGAATGAAGAGCTAGAACACTACTGTTGCTTAAAAACGAAAAAAAATATGCTGCAGGCGAGTGGATAACTAGAGTTCTGCAAGACTGGCCTGCTGCAAATTCACACAATCTGGTTTAAAGTCATGCAAGGTAAAAAAACCAAACACCTTACATTACAAAAGTCAACTCATGAAAAGCCGCCTCCCCAGCTCAAAAACAGGTGCCTCTCTTGGGGCAGAGGCCCAAGTGAATAGATAACTTGAACCATGTCCTGAAGGCTAATGAACTCAGAGTCTATTTGACTAAGAAGGGAAACAAACTAAAATCAAGGGATCCACACTGACTTGCTTAACTAAATCCAACAGCAAGAGCTGAAAAGAGGGAACCTAGGAGAACCACACAGCACACACAACATCCAAGCAAAAACCGTTTTCACAAGGAATGCACTCCATGACCGATCAGTGGGTCATTAACTCCTTTACATTTCCACCAACACTGAAATATTTCCTCAGTGTCCTGACAGCATGTTGACCTTCCTAACTGGGCAAAGGCATTCTCCATTCTCCCTGTTGGTACCTGACTTGTTTACTCAGTAAGGAAGAACCTGCTAAAACAAACCTGGATGTGAGCTATGAGACAATGTAACAAGCTAAAAACAATTCTAAGGCTAGCTCTACAGTAGAAAAGGTTGTTGGTGTAGTAATGTCAATTAGAGGTTCCATGGGTTTTCAAGTGACATTTCTAAACCAACAAAGCCCCCAGGGCAGATGCAGTTGTACTGGCAATAAAGTACTTTATTGCCAGCACAACTTAACTCTGTTCAGGGAACTGGTATAAACTGAATCAGCTATAGCATTCTTTTGCTGTCATAAGCTGCATCTACATTAGGAGGTTTGCCAATAAACCTATATTGATAAATCTTTTCTCATGTAGACTAGGCCAAGGAATCAACAGCAGTTTTTCTCCTCTTTTCCCCTCTCATTTAATTTCACCTGGATTAAATTTCAGGATCAGGCCCTTGAATAGTTTTGATCAGAGGAAAAGCGAATGAACAGTAGTCATGGCTGAGTCATGCGTCTCTCTAGGAGGGACGTCCAATTTAGAATCAGTATCAAAACCTTCGTAACATTTCAGATATGCTTTAGAGGTAAACACAACAAAAATCATTAATCCAGCCACGTGACTGTAAACACATATGGGATATGTCTACACTGCAGCTGGGAGGTGTAATTCTGTGTCAGGCAGACATACACATGGTAGTTCTGAGCAAGCTAGCATGTTAAATTAACATGGCTGCCTTGGCACGGACAACAAATGAGGCTAGCTGCCCAAATACATACCTAGGAGCTTGGACAGGGTTATACTCTGATGGCTAGCTGGAGCCACTATGGCCACGCTGCTATTTTTAGCACACATACATCTACCCAAGTTGGGAATTAGCTGCAGCGTAGACACAGCCTAGCTGTTCATCAGTCCTTGAGCAATGACACGAGTATCAGTGCTTAATTTGTAATGAAAGAGGTGCTGGGGCTCAAGCAATATTTTTACTTTCATAACTGATGCAGCAAGCCCACAGGTGCAGAGGCTATCCACTGCCAGGCCCAGAGGTGCCGGCGCTCCGTGCTAACACGTCCTGGTACATGTTAAGCACTGATGAATACCTAAAAATGATATAGCCTCTTTGAACAAAAAAAAGGATTTTAACAGCAATAATGTTCAGTGATTCACCTGTAAGCTTGTGTGTAAATCTTTTAAAATTGCCACTAACATTATTATTAGATATATAACACCATAGATATTTCTGATGCTTTATGGACACAGTCCCTGCCCCACAGAAATTATAATCTAAAGCCCAGATCCTGCAAACACTTACACTACACTGAACTCAATGGAATTACTCACATGTGTAAAGTTGCTCTTATGTTTGAGTGTTTGCAGGATTGGGGCCTTGGCCATTAAAGAAAAGCTTTTTTGATTTCAACCTACACTGTGATTGAAGAAAAACAGCAATAATTTTTTAGTACAAAATTGCAGTTCATTTTTGCACTGTTAAGGTGCTTTTTGTCATACAGTACGTTCAGGTCACACAGTTTTTATGGAAGAAGTTCCATCTTGTTTATGTTACCAGTAAATTTAGATTAATAAGTGTTTTAGAAACAATCTAATTCATAGCAAGTCTGTACCTTTTCTAACTATTGTTGATGTTACACCTTGTAAAACAGAACTGGAACGTTACATATGGTCCTTTAAGATATAAAAGCAGATTGTTCCTCACTGCATTCTCTAGTCTCTCTTTTGATCTTTAGCATCTTCTTTTTCTTCTTCATCGGAGTAGACAGTGGGTTCCTCTCCTTCCTTCAGCAGTTTGCCAACGTAATGATACTTAACTGTAAATTGAGGAAAAAGCACAGAATACAGGTCATTCCTTTGCCTTGTGCAACTTAATGTTTTCACTAAAGCAGACAATGGTTAATGTAGCGCACCAATTCGACATTCACTTTGCACACTGACAAAAGTGATCAACTTGCCAAACCGTTACTGCTGTGGATTTTATGCGAGAAATGGGTAAAATGAATACAAACAATACAATTCTTCTCCTATTGCCAAAATCAGGAGTGAGTGAATTCTCTGGTATTTTGTTGTCCTCCATTTTCTCAGTTTCAAGGCCTCATGTCTAAAGGGAGCCAACTATCAAAGTCAAGAAACGAAATCACCACTTTGGGGAGGAGTGGGAAAGAATACTCTTCCTCCCCTCATACCTTTATCTGTGCCAACTCTGAAGTTCTGGAAGTTGGCAACCTAAGGATATTCTCAGGGAATTTCAAGAAACTCTTGAAGGGTTTATATTTTCAGAGATTCATGATGTAAACAGGCACTGGGAAAGAGGAAAAACGTTCTCCCCCCCCCGCATTAGACATGGCACTATAGGAATTATCCCACTATGCCCCCAGATAGGCTTTATTCCCATTAGATATTTTGTTGTGAAGCATTTTGAAAAGTAAGACATATGCATAAGGAAGGTTATGAAGCACAGCTCTCCAGATCATCTTATGCAAAGTCTTTTAGCAAGAGAAGGGAAATCTCTCACTATACTGCCTGCTGTATTATAGTTTAAAATATGAGTTTAAAGGCAAATACTTGCATAATCTGCTAGAAGTTTGGGAACTAGATTGCAGTTGTTAAAGTACTAGCACTTCACTCCTAGAAAGATTGATTCAAATGCTGGTTTTTGACACACATTTGGTAGCTTAATTCTGGTCTCTAGGACACACTTGTCAAATAACTACCATTCAGCAAGGCATGTTTAGTAGCTTTGTTCAAGACATGATGGAGTCAAAGCAGCAGCTGCATCTACATTAGGAGGTTTGTTCATATTGCAATATAAGAGCAAGAAACTGACAGCATTATTGGGGGAAAGCTTGGCTCTTCATGTTGGGCACTGAATTAAAAAATGTTTTTAATTCCCACTGCACAACAAAACACATTTCTGTAACTGTTCACAAATAAACACTATTTTAGAAAAAGGAGAAGTAATACTGTGGAAAAAGATCTTTGTCTAAATTTACTTCTTCATTTTCTTTTTCTTCCAATAAAAGGTTTTTACCCTAAGAGGATTATTTCCTTTTAAAATAAATAGTTGAAAAGGGATTCATTACATTTAAGCACACCGAATAGATTATTTTCACATGTACTGTTAAGAAAGATCCTGACAAACACAAAGTACACAACATACAATAGGAACATATGAAAATTATTGACTTCAGAAGTTGATGATAGTAAAAAATGCCTTGACACGGTATGGGACTGCCACCCTTGCTTCTCTGCTGTTGGTGGTGGTGGTGCTGCCTTCAGAGCAGGTTGGCCAGAGAGCTATATACTATCTACTTAAATGGCTCTCTGGGAACCAATGCCTTACCGTTTTTAATATTAGTGAGAATTGCATGTTGATTTTTTAAAAATTGGTATATGTACCTGTATGGTAGGGGGGACGTAAACTACTACAGACATAAAGAAGAAGTGTGTGATCAAATAAGTTTGAGAACCACTGCTATAAAGATCATTATATAATAAATCAAACTGCTGGATATAAGAGGCTAGCTGAGCAAATTTTTTTTTTAAACACAGTAATCATAAAACCCTGGACCCCAAAGCACCTATAATTGCCATATTAACATTGAAAGTCTGTAACATTAAGAACGGCAAAACAAAACAGGAGAGCGATGACTATATTGCTCAGATTATTCATTCCTTGGATATAAATATACAACAATCTAAAAAGATAAGGAAAGGGATAACTGCTTTAAACTTACTTTGTTTCCAGATGTGAGCACACTTAGCAGCCCATCTCGCCTAATTCTGCAGCTGCCTTTCTTGAATAACGCTGCACAGTTAATTCAACATATGCAAAATCTATTCATTTCACTCGGTATTCAAAAGCACTGAAATGATTTTTGAAAATGCAACTACAGCCTCTAAAAGTCACATCAGAGCTTTTCAAAATTTTATTTCTCTGAACCTTAATTTGCAGATGCTCAAATGATGGGAAAAGCAAAGAGTAACAAGGGGAACTATCCAGTTTCCCAGCAGTAAGCGTCCTTAATCCTTCAGGACATTAAAGAACCAGAATGCTCCCAAGGAATGCCACCTAAACTTAACTGCTTCAAAGGAACACCCTCCACTTGCAATCAGGTCAATTAAAAGTTAAAAGCAGTTTCATCCTCTTCCAGTTTTTTTGTAGGTTTACAGTTACGTTTTACTGTCTGAAAAAGTAGTTTAGTCTTTTCTGTTGCTCTGTAAAAAACGAAAACCAAACAAAAAAACCACCACCCAAACAAGGAAAAAATGACATTTTCCCCCTCTAATCTTTCAGTTCTAATCATCTTAGGTGTTACAACAACGAAGAGTACAATATGTTCAGACAGAAGCTTGTCTGCAGTGTTGCTGTAGTCGTGTTGGTTCCAGGATATTGCACCAGCTCATGCTGGGGAAAAAGACAAGCTTTCGAGTTTACAAAGAGCTCTTTTTCAGGTCTGGCTCAGAGCTGAAGAAAAGCTCTGTGTAAACTCAAAAGTTTGTCTCTCTCCCCAATAGAAATTGGTGCAATAAAAGATATTACCTCACCCACCTTGTCTCTCAGATAGAAATTTGATGTTTAAGTTGATGTGTCCCATTGAATGACTTGCACCATTATACATGGAAGTTCTCTACTTCACTGACAGTGGATTTGAAATAGCTTACAAGTAAACTGTGATTCCCAGTCTCTCAGAGTCTCTTGTTGCGTAGCGTTGAGATCAGACAGGTCATCATATTCGTCCTTCAGAGCCTCCTTATCCAAGCAGAAGGTGGCAAGACCTCTGGATGCATCCCTTCCAGCAAAAATTCCATACGGGCCCTCTTTGAAATAAAAAATGTCAGGATAATTATTATATAGTTGACATGTGTTGCTGTTTCTCTGAGGACCATGCCCTAAGAACCAAATGACACGCTGATCCCCTACCCTGAGAACCTTTTGTAGAAGTCTCCAGAACCCCTGAAATAAGATTAATATTTTAAAATTTGTCCTATTTGGTAATATTGACCCAGATATTTTCCAGTACACAAAAAACCAAGAAACACTACAGAAAACAGAAACACTAAAGAAGATACTGAGTGTGCTGGGACATCTGGAAGAGGAAACAAATGCTGGCATGTGGCAGACAAAGGAAAAGGGAGCTAGGCACAGGAGATGATAAGAAGCAAATGGGTTTCCTGAAGCAAGCCTGAGACATAAAACTGGGTAGCACCTGGGAAGACAACATGCAGGAGTCAATTATGCAGGAAGAGGAAGGGAAGAAGGATTCAGAAGTCTGAGGAGAAGTGCAAGGCAAGGATATGGCTTTCTTAGAGATCTTTCTGGCTTAGAAAGTTGATCCATGAAAGAAGGACCTGAAAGGTGATCAGTTAGCTTGACACATGAAGACTCTTGAGATGACATTACATCCAGGAAAGGGATTAGGCTGGGAGCAAGGGCCTAGTAAAGATAAAATTTACACAAAATGCATTTAAAGGACATTTCATAGAGAATAATCCTAAGGGACTGATGTG
The DNA here is from genome assembly GCA_007922155.1 of Mesoclemmys tuberculata. Classification (NCBI taxonomy): domain Eukaryota; kingdom Metazoa; phylum Chordata; order Testudines; family Chelidae; genus Mesoclemmys; species Mesoclemmys tuberculata. The sequence continues at coordinate 12,008,189 of ML675622.1, read as the reverse complement.
TGCAATTCACAGTGGGTCAGGGGTAATCTTATCAAAAAGTACTGCTGCTAAATTTCATCAATCATTAACTTATTTATAATAGTAAGCAGAATGTTTTATCTGTACAGAGGTAACAGAAAACTGAGACAGCAAATGTTCCAGTTGTACAGTAAGGCCTCTTAAGAGAGCTGAAATACTAAAATCTGGTTACTTTAAAGGAAGTGCCAGTCTACACTGGGAGGGAAGGAGCCTTTTCAAAGTTTCAACAAATGGAATCACTTTTCTTTTCATAAAAGCAGAGACCCAATTTCATTATTATATTAATAAATTAGATATGATACACAGCCTCTCATGTTGTGACGTGTAACTCATGAGTAGGTTTTGTTTTTTTTAAAGCTTTATGCAGATAGAGAATCACACATTTAAATCAATCATGTATATTACCCCACTGGTCTAGAACTTGAAAACACATCTAATCTTTTTAATTATATCTATATCCCCCCCCACACACACAGAGCTCTGATCTTGACTGAAAGCAACTATATTATAAAAAAGTAGCTGTTACTATATTATAAATGTTAAATGAATTAAATAATAGAACAGTTTCCATCAAAAAGAGGGAATGTAATGATGAAATCAACAACAGACTCCACATGGTGCCATCTTTGACCTACAAAGGACTGTTGTGCCAGGTGAGCTGCATGAAGTAAACGATCCTGCCTGCCCAATCGGTATTATCATTTAAAGAGCATGGAGCTGGACACTAAATCAAAATAAAGTGATACAGGCAGATATACTCTGAGTGTGTACAACTAGTAGGCTTGGTTCTGGAACCCTGATTAGTTTATATGAGTAGGGGTTGCTAGATTGACTCTTGTACTCACAACTGTAGGATCCCATTATTAGAAGTATCACCCCTGAACTAGGCATGGAGTTTACCAATTTTAAAGACAACCCAAACCCCTTGGCAGAAAAAAAAAAGTTTTTCCAATAGGAAACTAGAGAGATTAAGCATTAATAAATAGCATGTTTTCCCCACCTGTTGTGCAGGGAATACAATTCTAAATTGTCCAACCTGCACACAATTAGTGTCTACTGCAAAGCCCTGGGATAGCACACCTCCCACCTTGGAGAACACAAAGGCCTTGGATCTTAGTCCTTGTCTTCCTCAGTCCATAACCGGGTGAGGCTTTCTGCAGGTAGACGCTTCAGTGCAAGGGGAGCTTTTCCCATGCTGGGTTCGCATCTCATTTTCCTGTGCTCTGGAAGGAGGCACTGGGTGTTGTGTAACTAAACAACAGCACAGATCACTGCCTTGTGCTGCCATCAGGCCAGGGGAGAAGAGGAAGAGGGGCCGGCCTGGGGTACTAAACTGCAGACAGAGCACAGATGGACTTCCCCTCCAATTCAGCGTCCCAGATATAATCCTCTCCACAGACAGGATCCACCGGTTCCACAGGAAAACAATACACAAGCAGCAGCTGGGGCATGATGGCTCAGGGAGCTCTGCCAGCCAGATGGGAACATGCTGGGAAAGAGCCCCAACACTCTGAAGCCTGATCAAACTAGGCCTCGCACCCCCACTGCTCCCCCTCTCCCCCACTGCACCCCAGAGCCTCCCCTTCCCCCACTGCTCCCCAGAACCTCTCCCTCCCCCCACTATGATCCCTTTCTCCCACAGCTCCCCAAGCCTCCCCTCACCCCCACTGCTCCCCAGAGCCTCTCCCTCCCCCCACTGCACTCCCCTCCCCCACAGCTCCCCCAGCCTCCCCTCAGTGCTCCCCAGAGCGTCTCCCTCCCGCCACAGCTCCCCTTTCCCCCCACAGCTCCCCAGAGCCTCCCCTCACCCCCACAGCTCCCCAGAACCTCTCCTTCCCCCCACTGCGCCCCCTCCCCCACAGCTCCCCAGAACCTCTCCTTCCCCCCACTGCGCCCCCTCCCCCCCAGCTCCCCAGAACCTCTCCTTCCCCCCACTGCGCCCCCTCCCCCCC
>ML675622.1:11868677-12005819 GCA_007922155.1 Mesoclemmys tuberculata | reverse complement strand
CACTGCGCCCCCTCCCCCACAGCTCCCCAGAACCTCTCCTTCCCCCCCGCCCCCCTCGCACGCACCGGGCCCGTAGAACTTGCGCGCGCGGCTGACGTCGAAGACCTTGCCGTTGAGGGCCATGAGGATGCGCGGCTCGCGCACGCCGTCGTAGGGCCGCAGCTGGGCCAGGGTGAAGTCGCGGCGCCGGAGGCGCGGCGGCGGCTCGGGCTCGGCGGGCGGGCTGGGCGCGCGCTCGCCCCGCAGGATCTGGTAGAGCAGGAAGAGGCAGAGGCCCAGCAGGCTCAGGTTGAGCGGCGAGCCCAGGATCTCCAGCAGCAGCCCGCCGCCCTCCGCCGCCTCCTCCTCCGGGGCCATGGGCGCGGCTGGCTCCCTCCGTCCGGCCGCGGTCGGGCCGTCCGTCTGTCCGTCTGAGCCCGCAGCCGCGCACACAGGCGGGAGGGCGGAGCAGGCGGCGGCCCGGCCCAGGCGGGGGCGGCCTCGCCAGGGAGGAGGGGTCTGGGCCTGCCAGCCCCGCCGGCCCCCCCCTGCTCCGGGTCTGCGCAGCGCCGAGCACGCCCCCCAGCGCCCGCTGTCACTCGGCAGCGCTAGTGCTGTGAACGCCAAAGGCACTGCAAGGCTACAAAGGGCAGCCACTGGCTATTTAGATTCACCAGCTGCTGTTGCCCGCCGTAAACAATCAAAAGAAGTCTATTTAGCTGAGGCCGGCCCTGCTTTGAGCAGGGGGGTGGGCCAGATGGCCTCCTGAGGTCCCTTCCAACCCTCATCTTCTATGGACCTAAGAGAGGGGTGAGGGTGTTTTGATGGACACGCATCCTTGACGGGGTGGTCTGTATGGCGGAGGTAAAGGCGGACGTCATCTTCAACCGTGAGACGGGCCCTGAATTTGTTTTCCAGTAAAGTCATGAAATCATTAGGCTGGCCATACTGGGTCAGATCAGTGGTCCGTCTAGCCCAGTGTCCTGTCTTCCGACAGGGGCCAATGGCAGGTGCTTCAGAGGGAATGAACGGAACAGGTCATCAAGTGATCCATTCCCAGTCAGTGCTGAAAAGCCAGCTTCACACAGGTAAGTGGATGAAAATGGCATGAGGGCTTTCAAAGCTGCAGATGTATTCTTCTTGCACAGAAATCCCGAAGTTAGGAAGAGGTTGCTCAGAAAATCTCAACGTCAATGTCTCATCACAGGATAGGTCCGTTAATGGCTCTTTTTTGCTGTAAGTGACATAACAGCACTTGCAGTTGTTTCTGCATTAAAGGGATTTCTAATCCACACCTTTGTTTTCTGATCCTTTTCAGGGAAGTACTTCTGTTCCAAGTGGCTGATGATAATGCCTTGCAAGCCATGCTTTGGCAAGGAATTTTCATCCAAAAAAGCATCCAGTAAAAAAAAAAAAACACTTCAAAACTCCCACTGTCCACACAAGCATACCACAAGAAAAGTTTCTTGATCCATCTTTTGATTTTGTCAGTGAGAGAAAAGATGGAAGTGAGCTGAGGTATTTAACACATTTAGATGTTCAAAAATGCCTGCCAGGTAAGCTAGCAAAGCAAGCCATTTGGTATCTGCAAACTTTTCAGTCAGCAGGGAATCTTTGTCTGAATCTTTGTCTGAGCTCAAACAAACCATTGAGAACTTTTCCCCAAGACAGCCACCGAACTTCTGTGTGGTGCTCAGCTCCCACCTCACCACAAAACTCCAAACAGACACTTGAGCTACTCTCGATGAAGCTGACTGTGTGAACAGCTTCATCAAGAACTTTTTTTAGAATGGCTGGCATTTTTTTTGCAACTAGGGCTTGCCTGTTGTAAAAATACAGTGAGTCAAAATTGCTTGTCGTCCAACAGCCTGCACTCCGGTGACTGGCCAACTGTTTTTTCCAGTCATTGCATGAGCAAATTCAAGCACTGCCATTCCAAGCCAGAATCAGAGACAAAAGCATCCAAAAGTGCAGAGCTGTTTCCCTGTAGCACGCTGTGGTAATGGCCAGCAGATCAGAAATTTGTCTTGGAATTTTTCCTTGTTTCATTTCATATATGTCAGCATCTGAGCAGCACCCGGGACACCTATCATTTTGTCTAGTTGAATGGGAAAAGAAAGGACTTCGCTTGATTATGGCATCACTTCAGTCATGTCATTTTCCATATTGTGAATACACCTGGCAATAGTGTCATTAGACATGGGAATCAAATCAAGCTGAGTCACTGCACCTTGCCCCAACATAATCTAAACCATTTTCTTGGCATATGGCAGAAAAAAAATTCTCCAAGGGTGTGTAGTTTCCCTGTTTTAGCTATTCAGTATGACACAGCAAAAGATGCCTCAAGGGCTTTCTCATTTGCTGTACCTGCCATTCTCAGTACTGTTTTCTGGCCATGTAGCTCTCTCAGCTTTCACTGAAAAGCTAATGGTTTTGTTTGCAGAGAACTGTGCTGTGTCTGCAAGTGGTGCAACATTGTAGATTGTTTTAAACTCTCCTTTGCCAGAACATCACCACACAACACAAACTGTGGCCATGGGTCCTCCTGAAAATAAGTCCATGTAAATCAATATTCTAAATATTTTGGATCGTATTTGTGGTTTCTTGGAGTTTAACTGCTGTTTGGATCCTCGTCAGCCTTTCTTTTGCTGCAAGGGGCAATCAACTCTCCTTCATTATGCTCCTTTCCTCCACTTTTCTTCAGAAAACGGGCCTTTGCTAAAATTATTTCTATGGCAACCTTTCAAACTGGTTTCAGCACAACATGTGCTGAGTGGGCTGGTAGGTAAACATGCACCTGAGGACAGGAAATGCCTCAGTACAGGAAGTGAACAAGTGATGCACAGGGCTTGTAGGGGATGGGAAGCGCCAAAGTGGGGGCAATTACTGGGGGCCCCAGTAAGCGTTAGGCTCGAAGTCCTACCCAGGTGGGGTTCGGGCTTCAGTCACCTGCCACCGCCAGAGCTCTGGGCTGGGGTTTCAGCCCCCCTGCTGCTGCTGGAGCTCCCACCTGCAGGCTTCTGCCCTGGTAACCCCATCTAAATGGAGACTCACGACCCACAGTTTGACATTGCTGCTTCTTAGCAGTGATGGGAAGGAGGAGCAGGGAGAAGGCTTAGATGGGGTCTTAATGCATTTTCTAGCTCCATTGCCCAAAACTAACACTAGATGGTGCTGTGAGCAAACTAATGTTTGCAGTGTAGCTCGGGCTGTATTTTAGAACATCTTCCTAGTCTCTAACCATAATGAATCAATTAGATTTCTGAGATGCTCACAATGAGGGTTTCATCAGAGAGCACTTTAATATGATTTAGCAGCCAGTAATCTGTAACTACGTTACAAAACAATACAAAATACCAGCTCATTCTCAAACTGATTTGGTAAAATGGAAAGGCACAACAGCACAGATACAAAGTGCTGGACACTGAAATGCAGAAATGTGACCTTACATACAGGAATGGAAAACCACAAGTGGAGCATGGCTTGTTATATTGCAACCCATCATGAAAGCTGCATAGCTAGTCTATTAGTAAGAATCAGACATTCCTTCTATGTGCTCTTTTCCACTTGTTTAATCTTCTGCAGGTGCATTTTTTTGATCCCCTGCTTGAAAAATGAATGGTCTGTATAGTATTTACTAAAGAGAGCCCAAATACACCTGCATACCTGCTTCTGAGCGGGGCTGGTCCCCCTGTGCTCACCCTTTTATCATATGAAGAAACAAAGTGATAATTCTGAGAGAGTCAGCGACAGAAAACTAGCTCACACTAAGAGTCCAATCTTGGAATTCCTTGCTCAGTTTTGATTTCAATAGTTCGGACTAAGTAAGGACATCAAGATGGGGCCCAGTGAGGCTTCTAGTATTACCGATTCTGATTCCTTAAAATTGTGTGCTCTTTCCTTCTGCTGTATTCCATCCATTGAGAGTGCTCTTAAGAAGGAACTGGTGGAGTTTAGACCATCATTATGCACTACTAGTTGCCTACATCACCAGAGAACTGAAGGAGGAAAAAAAGTAAATACTGAGGGGACTGAACTTTCATTGCCTGGCACCTGGTGTTGTACTGAACTGCCCTCAGTTTAATTGAGCATGGTGTCCACACATATACTTTTTAAAAATTTTACCTTAGACAAAACTCTCTTGTGTCTGCTGCAACCTTGCCATCCCCTGGGCCTACTGCTGCCTGGTTGGCTCCCCTAGGTCTTGCGCCTGTCACTGAGCAGAGGGGGGACAAGCAGCAGCGAGGAGGAGCAGTGCTGGCTCTCCCACTGCACACTCAGGGCCAAAACTGAATGAGTGGCATTGCAACCGGGTGCTCGGGGGTCAGGCCCCACTGTTCCCTCATCATAATGGAGGGGCTGCAGGGCCAAGCCTGAGTGGACAGTGGAACAGCCAGCACTGTTCCTCCTTGCTGCTATGAATGAGCTGGCTCATGCACCCATACCTGAACCAGACTAGCCAAAGCTCAGGTTGGGCCTACCCCATGAATTGGGCCTGAGGTTGCCTGTGCCTTCATCTGACCCTGGCCCTCTATACACAGTGCATATGGCTGCGCGCACCACTGGGAAATAATTTTACCCTTCTGAGGTCCCCTAGGTTGCTATTAAAGAATGCTGTATTTTGTGAGGCACCCCCAAGACTTGTCTAGGCATTAAAATGCCCAATAGAACTTATTCTATAGAGATTTTGCTTCCACCGACTGTCTAATTTGGAATAATCATTTGTTTTATTGATCTGGATATTGAGATTGTTTGGAGACAGCCACCAGGCCAGTCCATGTAACCAGAAGTGGATCCTGAGAACACCACATCTCTCAAATCTCTCAAACTTTACAGTCATTTGAATCTGGAGCTATATCACACAGATAAGGCCTATCGCTGATTCTAACGGGTCTCCACTGCCATGCCATATTAGAGACAGAGGTAATACAAACAGAAGCATGGGTTGAAATTTTCCTTGCATTGTTCGTAATATACTTTTATTCCAGAAGAAAAAAAGCAAAGAAAGTGGAATCATATGTATGCCAGATGTTGAAAAAAAACATGCTTGCGACTAATATATAGGAGAAGCTATCCAAAACCAATTCATCCTTAGATTAAGATTAGTCAGCAAGTATTGCTAAGATCCAGGAGACCTTACATTATCTGCCACACAACTACAAGCAGTGCATGTTCTAGCTGCCCAGCTTCAAACTTTTATTTCACTTTACAGTATATCTAGAGAGAAAAGCCTTTTAGAAGGTGTCTTATTTTACATAAATAAAAAAGACATTTAGAAAATGATAAAATACAAGCTTATAAATCAAAGAGAGTGCCATGAAGTGCAAGCCAGAAGTCTCTACATCCCTGGTGTCCTTTGTTTCATGTTTTCTCACTATCTGGCATTTGCTTTGGTGATTATCCTCTTTAGTGTGTAGATGATTGAAACCAAACTTCTATTCACAGTGGGTTCAGAATTTTTCTTAGCTCCAGTTATATTTACACACACTTCTTGCTAGCAGCATTCTAGCACTGTTTCTCTTACTAGGCTAGGGATGCGGGCCCAGATCCTCAAAGGTACATAGGTGCCTAACTCCCACTGAATAAGAGGACTTGTGAGGTTGAGTTAGTATCAGTAAAGTACCATATAAGGGCTTTATTAGCACCTAAAACCCTTCTGGGTCAGCTGTGCTGAGAAAAGCCCAATCTCCCTGCCTGGAAGTAATTTCGTCAAGCATAGATAGGATATTGATAAAGCCGTACGATAATTAATGAAACCTAGCTCATTTCATGTTTAGATCTTAAAGTGCCTTATAAAGGAGATCAGTATTATTATTGCCATTTTACAGATGGGGAAACTGATATACCGGGGAGACGTGACTAGCCCAAAGTCATCCAGCTGGCCAAGTTGGGTACTGAACCCAGGCCTCCTTAGTTTGCTCCTGCCTCTGCCCTATCCACTAGGATATACCATCTCCAGGTCCTACTTACCTCACAAGGAACATAAATGGTGCAGAAGCTCTGATCTCACTTTTCCCGAGTCACTACTGTCTACATAGACCAAAAAAACAGAATCCTTCCTAGTGTTGCGAAGCTCCAAGAGGTGGGGTTTATTACAGGCATCCTTAGAAGCCTTCATACTGTGCTGCACTCGATGAGTGAATTTCAACTCTGTGCAGAAGGCCAGCAGGAAGGTCTGTGTACCACTTAAGTCACATTTAAGCCCTACTTCGATATTTTAAGTGACGGATTATCCCTGAGTTGGGCTGTCTGCACAGGAGTGAGTTTCATCCCATATTCTTTCTTGGATCCATCCCAACTGATTATTCTGCAGCAGCATCCTCTCTCTCTCTCGAGCTGCTAATTCAAATGAACTCAGTGATGGACCACATGCCTCAGTGTTCAGAAGGGAGAAGGGAATGGTGATAGGTGCCAGAAAGAGCGAGCTCTCTGAAGTGAAGACTGTGGAATATCGACGGCTATCAGGATGATGTCAGTACTTGAGATTAATCAATCAGAACATCTGTGTCCTGAGAAAGCTCCAGATGGAACCCATTACAGACTTCTGGAGAATGTGTCAAAGAGACAAGGACAAACCTTTTAGCTGGAGCAGCTTGACAATTGAATTTCCTTCCTGAGAAACATATTGGTTGAAGCTTGCTACTCAATCTGATTTTCAAACAGTTTTCTTACTGCAATTGGCAGTTATGCTGCCAGGTCTGCTGCTTCTGAATTGGTCCTGCCAGATAGGTCCCTTTATCAATCACGGTGACAGGAAAGAGGTGTTTTAGGGCCTGGTCAGTGATTTTTAGGTAAGCATTATAGATCCAGATATGAATTCCAGGCATGGGCTCTTCCTTGGAGGCAGCAGATGACAGAAATGTTGTGCACGGGATACTGCTGGAAGGCTTAGCGTGGGGCAGGAGAAGGAGAGGAGAAGACGTAAAATCAATGTCTATTTCCTTGTCCTAACGTTCCCAGTATTCCTATGAGAACATTCACAGTGATATTAGGGAAAGAGTAAATAAAATCCCTGCTCTTCCTAGAAAGTAACTCCTGGGATTTGCTTGGAGCTGAGATGCACCAGGAAGGTTTTCCTAAATATGGAAAATAATTGGAAAACTCTATATGCAAGAGACTGAACTAGCACACGCACCTAGACAAGAGACTGTTGCAGTTGGTGTGAAATGCTAACTGTATTCCTTTAGTGCTGGGGGGGGGAGGGAAGAAAGTACACAATACATTTAAATGTGTTATGGGCTGTAGTCTTCAGAAAGACCAGTTCCTACTGACGTGTAAGTTACTCACCTGGTCCTAAAATTTCTTAACACAATTGTTGTCTGTACTAGTGCCATTGTGCCTCTAAAAGAAAAGCAAATTGTATCTGTACCCTTCTTTTTGTGTATGTCCCTACCATTATATTAATCTTCCCCGTGAGTAGAAGAGGATAAAGGGAAGGAAATACACAGAAAGCAGGATTGAAGAGTTGTCTTCACACAAACTGCACCAGTTTAGTTGAACTGATGTCACACGCTGTGCAGAGACTCGTATTTCAGAGGAGTGGCTTATTTCTGTTCAGCTTACATCTGTTCCTTATCAATTTAAAAGATAAAGCAAAATAAACCACTCTTTAACCAAAGCAAGTGTGCCCACACAGCCTTTTGCATTGGTTTAACCAGATCAGTTTAAAATAACTTCTAGTTAAACTAGTGTAACTCTGTGTGTAGACAAGCCCAGAGATCACATAGAGAAGAAAGACAGAATGATGGCCAAGTTGAAAGCGAGAAGGAGAAGAAGAAAAAAGCGATGGCGGAGGGGGGAAAGCAACAGGAGAAAGAATCATGCGAAAGGCATATCTTTCACTCTAGTCTCTTAAATCATCTCAATGTCTAGTGCAACAAAATAAAGCCCAGTTTTGATTTGGCACATTTCTAGATGCAAGCCAAATTCTTGTCTCATTCCACAAATTATTCCTTTTATCATCAGCTATCCGATTTTATCCATCATTTTAAGACAGTTAGCTCATGTTTGGTTTTGACACAAAGTCAGACTGCTAAGTAGTGCTAGTTTTCAATGCACATCAAGAGAAAAATCAGTTACTTTCCCAGTCCTATTCACTTCCAGTTGCTCTAGTTATACAACATCCTCACAGGGAAATTCTTTCAGACTCTTAAGATCATCATCTTTCATTTCTCGTAGGCTGCATGGGAAATTCTATTGAAGTTATAAATATTTAGAAGAAGCCTTGCCCCACGCCCAAAATCCTCAGTGCATCTAACACAATGTACTTCAAAATATACAAAGCTTATAAAGAAAAAAGGCAGCGAGGATTAATAGTTTCCAGAATAGTTTGAAGGGCAGGGGAGGTTGTGGACAGGAGGGGAATGAGACCAGCAAAGAAACAAAAAAGGAGCTACTGTCAGCTAACCAGCAAACATAACATCAAAACTTTGTCAGATGGGAAAGCTTTTGGTCCTATTGAATATTTACTAGCCAGATTTTCTGCACTCAGCAGGGGAGCTCTCAATAAGCCAATATTGGCCCCCAAATCTCTACCCCAGCCTAGAGCAACCTGGAGGTTGCTCTAAATTGCCTGCTGGGAATAGCCAGAGTGAGTATGTTCTAGCTGCTCCCCACTATGCCTTGACATTCATCCTATGCGAGGGTCCATGGGGAGGAGGCATAGGAGCAACTATGCTAGCTCTACACCTGCCAGGGACTCCACTCCTTTTGAGCTGTCTGAGAGGGGCAAATGGGGCAGAGACTCCACGATATTCAGATGTATTAATTATACTTTAAAATGATTTTTGGGCAACATATTTCCTTTTCTAATGCTCTGGTTGTGCTTTATTTTAGGGGCACTGTATCTTGGGAACTCCTTGCTCAATTGACCTCAAATCTGTACTAATAATTCTACCTGAACCGCAGAGAAGCACAGCAATTCTCAAAACAATCTGAGGGCTTGTGGTCAGTACAGCGCCGCAATAGTACTTTAGAGAAGACGCTTCTATGCCGATGGGAGAGTTAATCCATCTCCCTGAGAGGCAGTAGCTATGTTGAGGGGAGAAGTTCTCCCATCGACATAGTACTGTCTACATGGGGGGATTAGGTAAGTAAAACTATATCACCCAGGGGTATGGATTTTTCACACGGTCTCCTAACAACATAGGCAGCTTTATTATGTAGGTAGGAGAGCTCTCTTCCATTGACATAACATGACTACACAAGCGCTTATGCCACTCACAGGGTGTGAAAAAAACACACCCCCTGAGCAACATACGTTTTGCCTGCATAAGCGCTAGTGTAGACAAGGCCTAGCCCTGAGCTTCTCCCACCGACATAGCTTCTGCCACTGGCAGAGGTTTTTTTTTTATGCCAATGGGGAAGTTCTCTCCCGTTGGTGTAGAGCATCTTCACCAGAAGCTGTATCAGTACAGCTGTGCTGCTGCAGCATTGTACGTATAGACACCGTTGTAACACCATTCTAGTAACAAATTAAACCAAGTTAAAACAATTCAACCCTCTGGAAACTCTAGCCTGAAAAAGAGAAACGAGCTCACATCGCACTAGAAAATCATGCCATCAAAACATACAACGGAGCCCAAAGAGTACAGATGCAGTTAATATAGCCAAGTTATTCCATATAAAAGCACTTGTGGGTTCAGACCTTTAATTTCAAGTTCCTGGCTAGAGTTCTTCAAAACAGTTATTGTTCCACATGGTGAAACAGTACCTATAAGAATCAAAAGCTCAAGTTTACATTGTTCCAAGGACACATGCGCGTGACAAACATAGGAAAAGCTATTAAAAGAGGGAGGTTACTGTACATTTGCCAAGTGAAGAATTCAGAAAGAACCATTACTCAAGACCTTTGTTTAATGTCCCAAGCAACCCATGATGTATAACCAACTTCCCTGGAGTGTGTAGGACTTTCGGACAGGTGTTTAAAATCAAGCTTCTGGGTAAGCATGAAAGATCCTATGGCACACAGTGTTGGTCAGAAGTCTTTTCCTGGTGTTCTTAGCCCAGTCTGCATCTCTCACACGCCCCTCCACCCCCTGCTGTTGTGCACTGTGCCCCAGCTGCCCACCAGTTTGCTAACCACCACCCCAGAAGTGGCTGCATTTCAATGGCAGTTATAGATATCTCTGCATGAAATTCGTGGGAGACATTCTGGTTGACAGGCGCCACAGACCTGACATTATTGCTTGCTTCCAAGAAGCTCACAGCTCCTTACTTGAGCGGGCTTTTCCCACCATTTCTTCGGATTTCCTCTGGAGAGGCCTTTTCCCACCACCCCTTTTAGTTGCTGAGGCTAATTAACATCTGCCTGGCTGCCAGTCCCACTAAAACTAAACGATCCGGTACAGCCCAGCGCCCCGGAGGTACCCGGGGGAGGGGTTCCTATCGCTGGCAGCTGTGGAGGGGAGTCAGGGTCAGATCAGTGGCCCGGGGACCCCTGGATTTTACCCCCGACACCCCCTCAGGGCGTCCCTGCCACTGCCCTTCACGTCTCTGCCAGCTTAGCGTCACCACGGGGAAAACGAGGGACACAACCCCCCGGCGGCTCCCGGGGCGAGGGGAGGATTCGGGGCCGGGGCGTGGCGCCCCCGGGGCGCAGAAGCCAGGCCGGGCTGGAGCGCGGGGACGGACGGACAGACGGACGGAGTCGGGACCGGGCCGCCCAGAACGTGCCTCCGCCCGGAGCCGCCTGGGGGAAGCGCCGGCTCCGCACGTGGGATCCTCCCGCTTGCCAGACGCGGCCCCGCCCGCTGGGCCGGGCCACTGGGCGGCGCCTGGCCGCTCCGGCGGCGGGGACTGGAGCGCGCCGAGCCCCGGCGGAGGGACGCGCCCGGGGACCCCGCCGGTGAGTTGCGGGGCGGGGGGCCTCGGGCGGGGGGGGGGTCCCCGGCTGGGGCGGGGATCGCGGGCCCTTTCCTCCCTCCGCCGCCGTTTGTGTCTCGCCCCGGCCGAGGGCAGCCGGCTCCGCCAGTGTCAGGGCGCCCGGGCTCCGCCAGGCTATTTTAAGCGTCCAGGGAGGCGGGGGATTAGAGCTGCAGGCCACTGACCCCGCAGGGCTCGGCACCGCCCGCCTCCGCTGTCCGAGTGCGGGGCAGCGAGTGCCCCCCACTGCCCCTCCTGATTTGCAAGCACCCTGTGTTCGAGCCAAGAGACCCATTCAGCCATCAGAAAGCCCCGTTTCGGGGTCAGCAAACTGTTCAGTGACAAGAACAGTACAACATTCAAACCAAAGGAACAGAGCAACTGAGAAGGGAGTTCCTAAGACTCTCGCTGAACGGCTATCGCTTCTTCCACTAGCCCTGCCAGCCCAGTATGTTTCAGAAGAGCTAAATGGCTGTATCCTTATTTTCTCCCTCCCCCACCGCCTCCTTCTCCACGCCCTGTTTAGTGTCCCAGTCCCACAGTGAGCTCTGTGCAAACACCATCTCGGCCTTAGCGCTGTCAAATGTGGATGTATGTACATATATTGTTTGTGAGACTATGCAATATTCTATCAGGAAGGCATTCCCCATCCTATGCCAAAAACCAGCTATGTTGACATAAACGTCTCTCATTCATCTTCAGCCACCAGGTGTGTATGCAAAGTTCATTCCAATTCTATTTAGCCACTATTAGGTTGTCTGTAGGCTGCATCTCTGCACATGCTTATGCACGTGCTTAACTTTACATAGGAGAGTAGTGAATCGAAGTCAATGTTACTCACATGTGTCCAGTTACTTTTAGACAGGAGTGTCCACAGAATTGGGGCCAGAGTTTGGATCTGAAATCGGCCCATTCTTACTACTTAAGAAAAAATTGGCCCTTTCCCTAATTTGACAGGGAAAAAAAGTTTAAGAAATAATAAAAAGTCTTGATGAGTGATATTGGGCAAGTTGCATGTATATCACACTTAACTTGCATGTGTGGGATGTTACTTTCCTCACTGATTCAGAGCCCAATTCTGTAGCGTGTACAGAAGGGCTGCAATGTCGGGCCCTTAACTGAACACCAAAAGGGGTTTAGTGCATCTTCACTGCTGCACACCTTATAATTCACACATGAAATCAGCCAGCCTTACAATTCATACAACAAAATGGGTGGGCTCTACCCACTCCTCAGCAAAGATTTAACTGTAGGTTACTGTAATGAGGCTTCCATTAAGCCAGTTCTACTAAGATTTTACTTTGCTCATTTATACTACAGGACACTAATATTTAAGTGCTATGAAGTAAAATAAATAATTAAAACTAAATGACGTTTTGTCAAATAAATGAACAAGGTACATCCTGTGAGGCACTATCCTTGGTTATATTCATTGTTCATGTACGGTGCTTGTTAGTGTCTCCCAGGGGTCTGTACTGGGACCAAGAGTGTTCAACATATTCATAAATGATCTGGAAAAAGGGGTAAACAGTGAAACGGCAAGGTTTGCAGATGATACAAAATTATTCCAAGTAGTTAAGTGCAAAGCAGACTGCGAAGAGTTACAAAGGGATCTCATAAAACTGGGTAACCGGGAAACAAAATGGCAGATGAAATTCAGTGTTGATAAATGCAAAGTAATGTACATTTGAAAACATAATCCCAACTCTACATATAAAATGATGGGGTCTAAATTAGGTGTTACCACTCAAGAATGAGATCTTGGAGTCATTGTGGGATAGTTCTCTGAAAACATCCACTTAATGTGCAAGGGCAGTCAAAAAAGCTAAGCAAATGTTGGGAATCATTAGGAAAGAGATAGATAATATGACAGAAACTATTGTATTGCCTCTTTATAAATCCATGGTATGCCCACATCTTGAAAACTGCATTCAGATCTAGTTGGCCCATCTCAAAAAAGATATATTGGAATTTGAAAAGGTACAGAAAAGGGCAACTAAAATGATTAGGGGTATGGAAAAGATTCTATATGAGGAGAGATTAATAAGACTGGGGCTTCTCAGCTTGGAAGAGAGATGACTAAGGGGGGAGGGATAAGACAGGTTTATAAAATCATGACTGGTGTGGAGAAAGTAAATAAGGAAGTGTTATTTTTTCCTCCTTATAACACACAAACTAGGGGTCACCAAATGAAATTAATAGGCAGCAGCATTTGTTTAAAATGAACAAAAGGAAGTATTTCTTCACACAGTGCACAATCAATTTGTGGAACTCCTTGCTAGAGGATTTTATGAAGGCCACCACTATAATGGGGCTTAAAAAAGAACTAGGTAAGTTCATGGAGATAAATCCATCAATAGCTATTATCCAGAATAAGCGGGGAGAGCTGTTTGCCAGAGGCTGGGAATGGCTCATGGGATGAATCACTTGATTACTGTTCTGTTCATTCCTTCTGACGCACCTGGCATTGGCCACTGTTGGAAGACGGAATACTGGGCTAGATGGGCTGTTGGCCTGACCCAGTATGGCTGTTCTTATGTCATTTGTGTGAATTACTGAGGTTCCAACATATGTAAAACTGGCACTATCTTTCTCAGAATATTGGTCAATATGTCTTTGAGTCAGCTCTTTGCACTTTATGCCCTAAAGAACCAGTGTTTAACTTATGTTAGCCCAGCAGGTCCAGTATGTTTATTGGTGAATGAGTCGGATTTTATTCTGCCTCATGCATCAAAATTATTCATTGTCCATTAAATCCCGGTTGTATAATCATTCATACCATCCTGTAGTACACTGAAGCAACCCAACTAAACTTTCAGAGCTCAGGAGGCGTTTGTCATGCAGATGTTAAGAAAAATCGTATCATCCTGTAAACTGAACAGATGATCTGTAATCACAAATGCTATGAAATCACATCTACCGTGTCATTTGTTTAACTGTCACTTTTCTGATGAGATCCCCCATAAGAGCTTGATCATTGCTAACCACCCATTCCGTGAGTTATTCCTGATTCATGTAAATAGTTTATTGATTTCAGTCGGAAAGGCTTGTGTGAATAAGAATTACACAAGACACGTTTCTTAGGCACATGTCTAAGTGTGCACCATGTGCATGTACCTGGGTAGCAAGGTGTGCACAGACTTTCCTCCGTATGGCCCTACTTCAACCAGCAGATCATTCCCTCTGTGTAATCCTATGTAGTTACACCACTTTGCCTAAAGATGGCACTTGAAGGGGTCCAACAGTCCTGACAGCCGTTCTGATGAGTCCCAATGTCACTTAGGTCCTCCTAATCCAGCAGAGACCTCAGTGTGGGTGAACCCCTCGACCTACATGGAGGACTATGAAGACAATGGAGCTCTGCATTAGCTCGTTGCAGAACTGGGGCCTTATTAGTTTTGAGGGTGGTACATGGCTTTGGAGTGCAGGAGGGAGGAAACTGCTCCTCCTGGGCAACTCTGCAGTTCCCTGCCATGGCTTTTGTTACTTTCCTTTTGATCTTTGGTTTCTGCCCACTAAGGCGTTGGCATCTGAAGCTTCTCTAGTTTTGCATGGCTTAGAAGCAGCAGGTTCTGCTAGCAGGGAAGTAATGGCACTAAAATTGCTTTTCTGATATTTGTATTGGCAGCTTCGGAGACTCATTATTTCCACTCTCTCCACCAGAGCAGCTCCCCAGAAAAGCATGTAATAATACCGTTGTATGCTTGCAGGTAGTGTGCTGTATTATAGGAAATGTGAATATATAGGTGTTGTATTGCTGCAAAATGAATACAATGGAAAACCAATCTGAATTGGGCATGGTCACACATGAGTGAAATCACTTTCTGTGGGTGGGTGTTTCCATCAGCAAAACGCTGTTTATTTTTTTTCATAACACTGTACAATGTGCACTGCTGGGACTATTGTTGAACCAAATACCTTACTTTGGGCTTGATCCTGAAAGGTGCTGAGTAGTGCCATTGACTTAAATGAAATTGCTCAAATGCCTCCAGTTAATTACATCTTCAGTGCTATGTTGCATCAGGTCAGAGTCCTTAGCACTTTGCAGGACTGAACCCCATAATACTTAATAAAAAAGTCCACATTCTCACAGACTGTTGTTAAATCTTGGTGTAGGATTCGAATCCATCATTCTTTAGCCCACCAGTGAGAAGAGCCCAAATCTGTGAAACTCTGAGTTCCCTCAATTCTTATTTGCTTAGTGGGGAATTGCTCAGCACATCTTTACCTTGGGCTTTATACATGCATAAAGTAAAACATGTACAATAAAGATATATTAACAGTACAGTGCAGAACACACCGATTGTCACTATGTAACTAAACTTTAATTAAGTGTTCCATGAGCAGAGATTAAATATCTTCATGAGTTTATCACTACATCAGTTGAAAATTAGATGTTTTTCTCTACTGTTTGCTTGACTTTTCATCCTAGTGTGCAGAGAAATTTTCTTAAAACGAAATGTCTATGATTCCTACACGCTCAATGCAGATTTGATTATGCAAAAATTATTTGTCGTTTGGGACCTGTAACACTGTCTTTTCAGCCATTTACACATATTGTGCAATCAATATCCACTCTTCCCGGTCTCTCTGGGATCCAGTAGTCATGATAAATTAATTTTGTTGGCTTAGTGTAAGCCTCAGGGCTTCAGAAGATTTACTAGTGCAAATATTACCACAGACTTCAGTTTCAAAATTAATGTTTGTCTGTTCTCCACATTTGCCTTAATTTATCAGTTAGTGTATCTGCTGCAGACAAAATACAGCTACAGAAAGGCTGTTTAGCCTTTTCACTTACAGAAAGGTGGCGTGGGAGGGGGATGGACAGAAAAGAAGTGAAGACTGGCCCTAGGTTCAGGGCCTTTGTTGATTGATACCAGAAAAGTCCATTTATTTGGAATGTTTCACAACAAGGTGCTGCTGACAAATGAAAATGTCAAGATCGTGAATAACAGCTGGGGAAAGGGCTAGAATGTTACTTAATTCTGAACAGTGAAGAAAATTAACATTCACTGAACAATATTTGTCTAGGTCTCATTACATGATTATTCGGGATTGTTTCTATGGGAGAAAGTCTAATGTGTTTGGTGCTAACAAATAAACATTCTCACATCTTTAATCGATATTGCCTAATCTTTGCTTTAATTCCTCTAAGCCTTTGAGTCAGGATTTTTCATCCGTATTGCTGAATCATTTTAAAACATTTGAAAAAAACTAAAGAAAATGAACAGTGGTTCAGCAAGCCTGCAAAACTGTTTTTCTGAGGATTTTCATTAATCTTCGTCTTTATACTACAGCCTGTGTATTCCATGTGGTTGGTTTCAAAATCTTGAGTTATATAATGTGAACATCAAGCTGTGTAATGACACATCAAACACAGGACACAAAGCAGCGTGACTACAGGCCACATTATACATCATACTGTGCCCACTGGGCCCAACCCAAAACCCATTGAAGTCACTGGATAGACTCCCATTGATTTCACCGAGCTATGGTGAAATGGTGAGCTATGACTGCATCGGAGTGCCCTCAGTGTTATGCTGAATCACGGGTGGCACACTTTAAATCTGAAAGAGTTTTCAAAAGCAGTGCCAATGACACAAGCATAGACGTCATTTGAAACTGATTTCAAACGGAATTAGAACAATTTGAATAAGGGTTTGTTACTTACCATCTGTTTTAATTGGAAAGCAGTTGTTCCAATAAGACTCTAACCAGTTGCTGTCTCTTATTTAAGACCAATCTACAGTGCAGAGAGACAGATCAATTTGTTTTGAGCTGGGAAGGTTTATCGCCGCACCTTTTGCTGATAACTTATACCCGCGGTTCCCAAACTTTTTTCTCTGCCACGGCACCCTTTGATACCTTTAATTATTTTAAAAGGACACCACCATATAGTCTCTGAATGAACTCATGAATATTCATGAGCCAATTCAGAACTCTTCAAGTAGTTTTTTCAAAAAATTCTGTGGCACACTTGCTCAGGCCTGATGGCACACGAGTTAGGAAACACTGACTTACACATTCAATAGAATAAGTACTACAGGTTAGAACTGGAAAATACCTCCCCACGTAGCTGCAGATGAGATCTGCAATTAACGTCAGTAACAGAAACCATTTTAAACAATCTTACTCCCAGAGTGTTGCCAATGCCTACAGTTTTATCATGTCTCCTGATATTTGGTGTTTTTCTTAAAGCCTCAGCTCTTGCACACTAAGTGATTATGTGGCAATCAGAGCTTTCATTAAAAACAAAAATACCTTAAGTTTCAATCTTCGTGGAGAAAGACTGCAAATGTGAACGGAATGTACCTTCCTAAAGACTCAGAAACGAGAAGACAAATTCCACACCCATGTTATTTATTTATTGGTTTAAAAATCATGAGATGTTTTTTAAATCTCATAATTTTGTTGACGCCTGACTCATGGTTTTTAGAGGATTAGAGCTGGCAGTATTGCTCTCCAGTGCTTTGGGAGTTTATAGTAGTGTGGACTTAATTTCACAGCCTCGTTATAAAATGCTCCTTAACTCTCCACAGGCAAAACGGATGCCAGTGCAGGTGAGTTTATTTTTCTGATGGCTTTGACCCCAGCCCCACACATTACCTAATCTGGGCTATTTACTAGTGAGTTATACAACCAGCACTCTTTTCACAAAGCCATTTTCTGTAAATACCAGATTTGTATATCTGGCTCTATTCATAATTTTTCTCTGCTGCAATATATATCTCATTTTAGTTTGATTAAAATTGACTAATAAATGCAGATGAACATAATTCCTAGGGGTCAGTTGGATATTATTGCCTTTGTTTGCTGGAAAAGTTGACGTAGCATTGGTTGGAAGTAGAGTACGTCCATAAAATCAGTTCTGCCTCTGCAGTTGGCATTTATAAGAATGTTCTGATGTTCCATTGATTTAAATGATGCCTCCTGCTAGCATTGAGGGGGTTAATTCAGTTGACCCCCTTTGCTTTCATTTATTTTACCAGTTTGAATGATACTGAATGATTAGGCCTCTTTTAAAAGATTCTCAGCTTTCCTAAGAGAGTTAGATGCAGCCTGGACCATGTAAAGTTGGGAGCTTTGTCTAGTGTTACATTATGGAGCTAGGAATCAGGCATTCTGGCGGCTTTTCCCAGCCCCGCTCCTAACTTGCATTGTGACTTTAAGCAAATCACACATGGGCTGCTACTTTTCCCAATGACATCTGTCAATACTTCTTGTACATGGTAGATGGCAGGTCAGACTCTGTACCAGATGTGGGCTCACCACAGAGCTTCCATCCCAGAAAATTTCAAAGATACACAAGATGTTCATTCTAAGACCCTTTCATGCACTGCCCATTTGAGTTTTCTCACTCAAATACCAAACAGAAGACAAAATAGTTTCCACTCAAAACAAAATGTTTAGTTCAACCCAAAATGAAAATGTTTTACTTGATTGAAAAGACTTTTTTAGATTGGTTTTCGGTGTTTATCTCTCTCTGTTAAAATAAATCTAGGCAATTTTCTAAACAAACGTGCAGTTTGAAACAAAAAGTTGAAATGGTTTGTTGAGAAAAGGCAGAATTAAAATGTTTTGACCTCTAAAAAAAAAAGTCATTGTTTTTAAATGAATAACCTTTCTTTGCAAAGCTTTGTTCAGCTTGCCTTATAATTCCTATCTGTAAACCCCCAGCCACCACCACTGTCTGAGAGACTTAAGGGGGAGACATTCTCCCCTCCCTCCCCCTTTTTACTATCCACTTTGACGTCTCAAACCAGCTGTAGGTGTTAAGCATTCTCAAGTCTGCTACTACCCCAGGCCCACATCTCATCTAGCGTAGGTGGTAGAGTTGCCTACCTCAGAGAGGTGGGGTGGGGTGGTTTGCAGTGGTGGTGTAGCCGTGTTGGTCCCAGGATACTAGAGAGAGATACTAGAGGGACAAGGTGAGGTAATGTCTTTTTCTAGACCAACTTCTGTTGGTGAAAGAGACGAGCTTTCAAGCTACACAGATCTCTTCTGCTGGATGGTTGTGTGGCTTCCTTAGTGGTTGTGAAGTGCTCTGAGAGCCACCTTTTAAAGGAGCTCTAATAGTGGAAAGTTATGCATATAATTATCCAGGAACGTGTACCAAATTGGGGAGTGAATGGTGCTTTCTTGATTCCATTTTTGGTTTTCTAGCTATATGTTATATTCAAGTCTAGCATCAAATGATTTAACAGGTTAGGGCACCACACAGGAAGCTGTAGATTTGCTTCGACCTTCAAATCTCAATTTAAAAAAAGGGATTGGACCATGCAATACAGAGAGTGGGATGTGAAAAACCTCCTGTCCATTATTAGGTCAACAGAAAATACAACATAGTAACTGCCTTATGACAGCATTTATGAAAGCCCTTTGTAAACATCTCCCAGCCGTTCCCTTCAGAAGAGTTAAGAAAGACTGTCTATAAACTACCCCTGTGCACCTGGCCTTTTAAAAGTCTATCCCCTATAATTGCCCCCCGTGTCTGTTCCTTTTTTTTTTTAAAGTGACATAGCAATTCAACATTAGAGACTGGAATTGAAAATCTCAGAATAACACATAACACATCGGCCAACTGCACCATATTCCTCATCTCCTCTGTGTTTAATTGGTATAGGAACAATAATTACACAGGAAGTGGAGGAAGGTTAAACTATTTATATATGTATTATTAACTGCCAGCATATGTTTCTTTAAGGGTTTATGTTTCAATACAAATTTCCTTTGTTGGAATTCATCTTTTGTGTTTTCTTATCTTACCATTTTGATGACTGAAGAGTGGATCTAATGAGGGTGAAGCCCCTAAAGCTGCTAGGCTAGTGGGTTCTTCAATAATTAAAAATGATAGCTTATTATAGAAGAAAATACATTTAAAATGTTACGGTTCTTATTGTAACTCAGCTTAAAGCAAGGGAAATGTGCGTTTTATCTCCGAAATTCTTGATTTAGCTGATTTGTCAAGTCTCTAGAATTATGTTAATATGTTTTTATACTATCTTTTTAATTAGAAGCATCTTAAATAGAGAGATGATGAGCAAGAAAGAGAGCAAGCCTGCCATTGCTACAGTAATGGATCTGAAGAATCTGCATTAGAAGTTATACTATCCCCATTTTTGTGAATGTGAGTGGAGTTAGAAAAGTTACTAGTGAAAAACAGCATCCTTTTACTCACCAGATCTCACCTCTCTGTGTATTAGAGTCATATCTACTGACTTTTGCTGTCTCTAAGGAGTCAATACAGTCATGGGAGAGTGAGCTGGATTCTGTTCTAGTTCATGCATCATCATTAGAACAGTTTGCTAAGGGCCCAGTCCAAAAGGAATCTTCAGCAAAGAGATGATTCTGCACCATTGGAGTTCTGCCATCAACTTCAGTGTGCCCCGGATCAAGTCCTGTGCCTCCATCCAGGTGGATGTAAATGTGGTTTAGGGTGGATCCCTTTGCAGAATCAGGTCTAAGATAAGAGTGCAGAATCCTTTTCACTGATGATGACAGAGCCAGAAAGGACACAGCTGGACTTTCAGATCCCAGGATGAGTTAACAGGGTTAGCAGATAGGCAGGAAAACATTTCTACGTATAGAATACATTAGATTTCTTGAGAGACAATAAACCAGCAACTTTTAACACAGTAGCAGAGCCACTTTTTCGGAGTGGAATCAAACTTTAGCTTTGTAAGAGCTCCGACCATGTTGTCACTTTACATGGTGTGCAGTATTGTTAGTCTGTAACACTCTATTGTATTTCCCTGGGAACTACGAGGGGGTTTGTAATGTTTTCTTTTATATTTGGCAAGAATATATCAATTCATAGTGAGAATACTATTCACAGTCCTGGGAAAAGGCTGGTATTGTTGCTGATCTGAAAGACTCATTTATTTCAGTTCTTAGTTACATTTCTCTCAGTGAAACCTTATCCATTATGTGCAAATAGCATGATAGAATATTGCGACGCGAATGTAACAAGCAATAAAAGTCCTTCCATAACTTAACAGTTGTGTGTTTTTTGTTGCTTTAAAATGCTAGAAGGGCCTATAATTCAGATGATATGTTAAAGGCCTTCAAAACATTGAGGACTGTCTGAGGATTTTCCTGGCATGGGGGGAGCTCTCAGCTGGTACAGAGCTAGCACACCTGGTTCGTGCACCACTCCCCATACCTGGCCTCCACACAATGGCATTAATACTTTGCTCTTGCTTATCCCCAGGTGGTATATAGTCCTTTGAGGACCATTGCCAGCTGGCGTAAATTACAGCAGCCATCAGGCTACTCTAACCTATGCAGTGAAGATTTGCCTTGAGAATATGACTCCATCTCTCAGATGCACCAAGTGAAAACTTCTTGTGAGAGAGAATCTGGGCCTAATTTTTTTTAATGGGAGCTAATAAAGCTTGAAGGAGACAGAGGAAGACTCTCTAGCTAAATATGACGACACTAAAAACTCCTCCTTTTTCTGTTACCCTTAAGTTGATGGTTGAGCAGTATCTCACTGTATGGAAGTTACTTTATTAAATATAGTAGCAGAAAAGAATCTGTAGTTAGTCAGTGTATTTGCATCTAAAGTTAATCATATTACCAGGACTAACGAAGTGGAGCTGATTCCTGTGCAAGCAGGGGGAAATTCACTCGGGGAGCTTGAGCAAGGCTCTAAGCGTCAAGTAAGCCCCACATTAAGACACTGAGATACTAAAACACTGGGCATCTAGGTGGAGTGATTTATGGTCTACACACCATACCACTTCTCTAGTCAATAGCTAGGAACTCATTTCAGCAAGGTACTTAAAAGCACATGCCTAGCTCCAACATGGGTAGTCCTACTGAAATTAGGGGCCTAAAATTAGGCATGTACTTGAGTACCTTGCTGAATGCCTGCCCAAGTTTGCTAAATAGTTCTAGGATTTGAAATACTCCTCAAGTTTCTACTTTTCCGGCAACTGGAAATTTAGTAGATTACTTTTTCTCCCCTTTACTGTGGGAACAATACCAATTTATTTAAGAGATGGTTGTGAACAAACTGCTGATATTTAAGGATTCCCAGAAGTGGAATCTGACTAGTCTAGTGTGCTGCTGTGTGAGATCCTCCATGAAGTTGTTTCTGTACAAGGTATGTTTTATTATAGGATGACTTTAGAACTCTCAATGCAAGGGGACACTTGCTCCGGTGAAGTAAGTCAGTGCTGCCTCCTTGAGTATAATTTAATTCAGCAGTTTGGTTAACTTCTTTGGAACTATGAGCCTTTCACCAGCTGACGATCTGGCCCGTAGACATAAATCTTTCTATCTGATTTATAGTTATGCAGTATTTAGAGGGCGCTCATTTTTGAAATCTCTCAGTGGTACATATACCTTTCTGATCGCTTGTCCGTATGGATGCAGGCATGATGGAAGAGGAAGTTGAGAGACAGCTGTGGTCTGAGCAAAGAGCTGAAAATCAGGAATTCCTTACTATTCCCTTTCTGAAACAGACGTTGGAAAAGTCACTGAATTACTCTTCCTCGGTTTTCCCATCAGTATCAGTGGCAAGGAGTAACCCTATATACCACACAGGATACTTGTGAAAATTAATACTTGTCACACACTTTGAAGGTATAAAACGCTGCATCAGTGCCAGGTGCTGTTATTACCCTGTACACTTTATGTATTTTGCAATTTATAATATAGGCCAGGTGCTAACTTCTGTGCATGCCCAGAAAGAACGAAACAAAGAAAACAAGCTATTGTCCAACGTAAACTAATTTGATTTCAGCTTGAACTAGCTGCAAAGGGTTGACTGTTATGTCTTTGCTCAGTTCCTTTTCTCTGAGCAATAAAGCCTGACAGATGAGACTTTCTGGGAGCTTGTTGCTCTTCCCAGGAGGTCAATGCTCACTTTATATTCAGCCTTGGGTTTGCAGGAACTGGAGCTAGACAATCTTTCCCCAGAACTGCGCTCCTTGCCTTTGTGTATTATTACTTAAATCAATGGCCAATGAGGCATTTACTTGAGACGTGACCTTCACCTTTTGAATATTTTTTCTTCAGTCTGGTTAAAATGTAGTATGTTGATGTTAGAGAGAGATTCCAGACACATGAATGGTGGGGAGCTGATTCTCCACTCACTCAGACTGGTGCAAATCAAGAGTAATTCCACTGAAGTCAATGGGGCTACATGGGTCAGAAACTACTGTGAGAGGAGAAGCATGCCCAGTAAAATTCAGATGGCCTTTTACAGAATTCCTAAGACTTGCAAGAGCGTTAGCAGCATTAAGGGCCTGATTCAACTCCCAGTGACATTGGATCTGCCCTTGGAAGTGGAATTGGGAAGAAAGGAATTGGGAGGAAAACTTACCTTAGTTACACCCTCAGAGACATAGTAGAGCCAGGCTAACCCCCAGTGTAGACAGCACTAGGTCAATGGAAGAATTCTTTCATAGATGTAGCTGCCACCTGTGGAGAAGGTGCATTATCTACAATGAAGGGAGACCCTTTCGGACTGCTCCACTGTAGCGTATTAAGTGTAAACATAGCTTTAATATATGTACTGGTCCACATGCCTCCACCTATCTACTGCATTCTCATATTTCCTTGCAGATGGGCTTAATTTGTATTTGACTGGACATCAAAGAGAGAAAGTTGTGTGGTTACAACGTAGTGTTTTTAACATTATATTTTCTTAAGAGAGTGTTGTAGGTGTAGAAATAAAGCTGCTTTGTTCAGACTCTGCCATACATATATTTAAACAAAAGAACCATAGTTTCCTAATGTATAAAATATTCACTGTGCTAGTATTTTTACAGGAAATACTAATCTCTTAGACTCTGTCAAAAAGTAATCCACTTTTCATCAAAACCCATTAAAACCTTGGATTTTTGGATTTATAATTGTGTATGAAAAAACAGATTTCAGAAATGGAGCGTTTCTTCATACTCGGACCTTGGCATTTTCCCCACAAATAAGTTACATTTTTATACATGAATCGATATTACTGAGTTTGTCATTTGTAAATTAATAAAATCCTAGTGAATCTACTAGATTTACTTGCACGCACATATATATTACTTGCATGGAGATTAATGTCATGTGACACTGAGGTCCCAGGTTATATCTCTGCTCTGATTGCAAATGTAAGGGAAATTCCCTGTTAAATGACACATGGCATGACCTTTAACTCCAAATGCTCCAAGAAGAGTTCATGTCTGTCAGCTCATGCATTGAGAAGACCCAGACTACACAGGATAGATTCAGTCCGTTTTCTAATATATTTTAACAATTCAGTGATAATCTGGGTAGGACCTACTGCGTTTATCTCAAATCCCTTGATGGAAATTGAGTGTTCTATAATATGTTCTGTAGCTGGCCACCTTAGATGGTTCATGCTTGGAAATAACTCCTGGCATCAAAGAATATTTTGCTTTTAAAAAAAATAAATATCCTTGGTACTGAAGGAGCTCGTCTTACACAGACTCTTCCAATAGGGGAGTAACTGAAAAGACATCTTGCACCAAGACTAAGAAGAAGTGTAATTAGATCAATATACAGCAATGAGACTCCAAAGTAAATATTCTGAAAAATTCCCCAGGCTCATATACATGAATAAAGAGCTGATATGGACACACAGTCTGAGAGACCCAGGGCTGGATTTTAAGTGCAGGATTTGATCTTGTTTTTTTTCCCAATATTAAGCACAGATGAATACCATAGTGTGTAAACTATGAAAGGCAGAAATCCTCCTATCTTCACTTGTTGTTTTCCCCCAGAACATTGTACCTTATTCCAGCCCTGCTTCTTTAAAGCTCTGATGTTGCAGCATGTAAAAGTTATGCCTGCTCAGCTGTCTCTATAGTAATGAAGGGTTTTCAGTGAAAACTCCTAAGCCAAGCTCATTTGCCAGCAAGGGAATCTCACTGCTGGATCTGTTCCTACTTCAATAAGATGTTTCCTGAGTCATGCTTATGTGAGCATACAGCTAAACAATCCGGGCCAAATGCAAAGAGAAGTGTGGCATGATTTGTGGAGAAAGCGATTTCCAAGGGTACATTTAGAATTCTGCACATTATATTGGAAAGGTTACTGTATATGCAGCTCAACTGGAAAGTCACATTTTAATAAATATTTTGGTAAGACCAAATAAATATTTTGGTAAGACAAGGCGAAATCCAGCCTGAGTGTGAGGAGGATCTCTCCTCTGCCAGTCAAAGATATGATAATACTCAACTAATGGAGGCTGGCTTGCCTTGTGGTTAAGGCGCAGGATGAGAAGTTAGGGGACTTAGGTTCAAGACTTTGCTCTTCCATAGATGCTTCATTGGCAAGTGACTTATGATTTTTCAGAGATGTTGAGGTTAATGGAAACAGCCGATGTTCAACACCTTTGAAAACCAAGGCATAAACTTTTCCGTACCTCATTCTGCAGCTCTCTAAATGGCGATGGTATAATTAGAGCTAACTTAACTGAAGTTTCTAAAGCACTTTGAGATCTTTTGTTGGAAGGTGCTATACAAGTGTGCCATGTTATTTGTTGCTCAGATGTTATGGTGATGCAGACATTAGAAATGCATGTAGATTTCACTTATTTTGCTGCTAATATTTTTGCTGCTGCAGTCTCACAACAGCAAAACTTAACAGAGAAAAAAGTCACAATGTGAATTTCTTTATTTTTCTTGATTTGGTGTGGGGGGAGTAGAGAGAGCTAAGAAAGAATGTTCACCCTAAGGACTGCCTTTGGTAATCTACACAATCATGAGCAAACCTTGCAAAGATCATTGCAGAAGAGAGGTTAAGGCTAAAAATGAGAGAGATCCAAGTCTGCTCTTCTAATGAGAAGCCATTTCAGAGATCCCAAAATTCACTTAAAAGCAGAAACATTAAGGCCTGAGGATGAATGCCGGTTTACTATAAGATTTCTATTCCTCCCCTGGAATTGCTCAATGTAAAATTCACATGACATTTTGGCCCTCTCTACCAAACACCTCCCTCCCCCCATGTTTAAAACTGTTGCAAAATATGGTTGTGGCCCAGCTGTGTCTGGAATGTGGTATCTTCTTGTGGACTTTTTTAAAAAGTTCTAACTATGTGGAATTTTTTTTTAACCTCTGGTTCCATAGAGAATTAGTTGCAAGAGGCTGCTAGGACTGCAGTACTTAAGCTGGATGTGAAACATATTTCTGATTCTTGGCTGTATTTGCAACTTCCATCCTCTGTTGTAAAGCTTAAGGTGGATGTATTGGGTAGGAAGTTACTGTGGAAATAGGCCAGCGTGTCTAGCTCTTTTTGGGTTCCCCTCTTGGATTTCATTTTGCTGCTTGATCTCTGACTTTGAAGAAGCTTCTGCTGTGCATGCGCTGACATGTGTACCAGTGTCTGAAAATGCCCCCTCTCATTTCAGATGTTACTTTTTAATACAAAACATTTCTCCTTAACCTCAGATGACAAAGATGGGCTGGTGAGTAACTAGGCTTTGCCTGGACGTGCCTGCCTCATTCCCTCTGGGTTTGTGCAGAAGTTAAGAAATTTCTGGGTAAACTCTACCTCTGATTCCCCAGTGATGCTCCTCCATGATGAGACAGCATCTTTCTTTAAATTCGCTATGACTCAGCAACTTGCCACTTGGAATCCTTGTTCTGCTTTCACACGCAGGGAAACAATGCACTGATAGATTTGGGTGCCCAGTGTCTGTCACAGCACAGCACCGGCTCAAAGAGATGCTTTGGTGTCAGGCCATAGGGAAGCAGCAGCAGCAAATGTTACTTTAATTAAACACAATGCATGCGTGAAGGATTGTACTTGAGTCAGCACAGCCAAGGTACTCCAGAGTCAAGTGTGATCCATCATTCTGCGTTAAAATAGACCTGAACTGGAACGCTTCAGCTAAATTCAACCCACAAACTTTGGGGAAATCCAGATTTGATTCTTGATGCAAATGTTTAAAATTGGGTACCCCTACCAGCTTTCAGAGGTTTGCACGCTGCTGTCATTTGGCTAGTGCAGTGCTCCTATGTGCTCAAGTGTAGCATTTTTCTGAGTCCCAGATGTGTTTTAAGGCTTGCTTAATTATTTGAAGGGGAGTGATCCATTGGTAGGGTACCCAACAAGTGATCTAACCTCTGCTCTGCCACTGACCTGCCATGCAGCCGGGGGCAAGTAACTTAATCTCTCTGTGCCACAGTTTCCCCATTTTAGAATAAGAATGAATACGTTTATCAGCATTTGTAAAGTGCTTTCATATCTACAGCTGAAAAGCTTCGTACAGGCTCTCTAGATGCTACTCAGTGAAAAAGATAAAGAATAATAGCAGTGAGGACTGTTTCAAAAGAAAAGGGTTTTTACAGACATTGAGCCATATGTGTTTATAAAATGTCATCTTTTGGAAACGACGATATTTTGCCTAAATAAAAACTAGCAGATGCAGATTTTTGTATGACAATAAGTCACTTCAAGGCAACAGCAACAACACAGGTATAGAAACATAATTTCCTGGGGGGTCTCATATCTTGAGAGGAAATCTACTTCATATTAATGAAGGGTCTGATCCATTGAGGATTATCAGCCCAATTCTGCACCTACTAAATGAATGGAGTTTTGCTATTGAGATCACTGGGAGCAGAATTGGGCCCTGCCACTGGGTTTTGTCATTTTTTTAAACTGAAATTCAAATTTCTGATGAGGTTTTCTTCTTTTCTTCTTCTAACTGTTGCAGTTGGCAGCCTCTCATGAACTGAATGCTAGACAGATTTCGGACAAGACCCTACTTCCAAGGTTTTATAGGGTAACCCGCTCATAAAATTTCATAGTAATCTCTTGGAATTCCTTTTTGGGTGGTTGCTAGTCTGTAGCCTGAGTTTTGATTTCAGCATTCTTTCTGTGGGCTTTCCATGCTTGGGTGGAGACTATTCGTCTCCAGTCAACTGTTGTTTGTTTGAATTAGGAATTCAACATGGAGTCATCTTGACAGATGCACTCATTCAGTGCAACAATTAAACACATTAGGGTAAAAATGTAAATGGCACTGTCCGTGTGTGTACATTATCTTCACATCCTCCCAAAGACTTGAATCATCCATCTGCTGATCATGGGTTTGATTTTCAATTCTGTTATGGATCATAGTGAATTCTGTTGTACGTAGCATCTTTCCCTTTTTCTGGTAAATGGATTTTCTGCTATCACAGTAGGACTGGAATGTGTGTGTACTTGACAGAGCGGATCCTGTATCAATGATTATTCATTTATTATTATTTTAGCATTTGTATACAGTGTCTTTGTCCCGGAAGGAGATGACGCTGCCAGGAAATGGTGCCTGTACGACTGAGTTGATCATGGGCTACATGCATATGTACCCTTTACTTGGTGCATGGTGCTTTACAGAGAATGAGGATGTGAGGCTTGATTCCCGGATCCATTCAATGGTGTTGCACCATCATTAAACAGATGTAACAGAGTGGGATAAAGCCCATGGTCCCTATGCCAAGGGACTTCCAATTTGAGCATATTTGTCAACTCTCCTAAATTTGCGGGTGTGTGTTTTCTCTTTGCAAGTGGGATAAATAAATTAGTAAATGTTGCTTCTCCACACTCCATTGTTTACTCTTTCCACGGGGGCAGGTCCACCATAGAGCTATTCTTGCCCAGCACGATTCTCAAGGGAAATGCCTCAGGGAATCCTATTTTACAGCTCTGCCAACCTCAAGTATTCAAACACCACAACTCTGGCCTCTAAAAATCAAGGGGGATTCTTTATTTGCTTTCTGGCTTTTGACTCTTTAGGCATCACAGTTTAAATCTTTTCAGTGCAACCCTGAGGACTACAAATTTATTGCAATACATTAAAAAACAAAACTAAACTAAGATTATTGTCTAATCTCATGACTCCAGGAGTTGGGTCTTTAAGAAAAACTCCAATTATCACAAGATTTGTGGTAAAATTGCAAGAAACAACAACATCGCTCTTCTGATCATTTTTCCCCCATTGTCTGATACAAATATGCACCATGAGAAGATTGTCGTATATGTTAAAGGGCTAGTTCTGCCCTCAGAAATACTCTCACCTTCCTGTTAACTTCAGTGGCATTGGGCGAGTATAACCAAGGGTGGAATGTAGCCCAAACATGGTTGTTTTTGTGATGACTTGCGACATCACCCATTATGTCCATTTGGGGTTGAAGTTCTAGTTCTGCTGAAATGGAAGGCAAACCTCCCATTAACTAACTGATCCAGGCTTTCTCCTCTTGGTCTCCTTTAATGGCTTCAAGAAGTTTGTTCTGTGACTGGCTTCTGAGATTCCCCAAGCATGGGAATTTTAGGAGGTGACACGCTCAGGCAATACTTGCCCTTAGATCTCTCTGCACCTGCTCTAACCTCAACATTTGGGTGCATCCGAACTTAGCAAAGTGAGGGAATGCTGGCAACTCTCCAAGACTCTGAGACACCTACCTAATTTGCATATAAATCTAAATATTATTTAATGTCGGAAATAAATACATACAGCTACCGTATCTGCTTGGACCTGTATCAGCCCTGATGGATGAAACTGCTTGTTGAGTTCTCTGGCAATAAAAGGCAGTCATCGCTAAACTGTGTCCTCCCTCACAGTGATGGTGGCAGATACCCCTTGGCTACATATTCATAGAAGCATAGAAGATTAGGGTTAGAAGAGGCCATAGGAGGTCATCTAGTCCAACCCCCTGCTCATGTTAGGACTCTGTAGGCTGTGATTTATTTATTTTTGTCTTCAGCTTTCTAAAACGGACCGCCTGGGACCCTTCCTCTGCTCAGGGTGTCTATCCCATAAATTAAAATCACAACATAACTAAAGCACTGCTCATAAATATATCAACCTCTGCCCCCTCCTCCACAGGGAGAAGAGAGGAAAAAAGAGAGGCTTTGGGTTGTGCCTGGAAAGTTAACAAATGTGGGGAAGCGACAGAGGAAATGTCTTCCAAAACTGAGCAAGAAGGCCCTCCTTTATACTGATGGAGTTCCAGTGTGAATGGCTCTGCGCATTCCACTGCATCAGTATGGAACCTACGGGAGAGATGTCTCTAAAGCATCCAGGTCCCAAACAATGTAGGGTTTTATAGGTAAAAACCAATCATCTGAATTCCGCCTGGAAGCTTAGTGGGAGCCAGTGCAGATCACGTAGCACTGGTCTAATGTGCTCCCACTATGCAACTCCACTGACTAAAGCAGGCTGCTGCATTCTGCCTCAATTGCAGCTCCTGCGTGGTCCCAAGGTATACTTCTGTATCAATCAGAATACAAAGGTATGAGTAGCCATGGCAAGGCCCACACTGGAAGAGAAGGTTGCACTCGTTTTGCCATGCACAGATGGGGTAAAAAGTGCTGGTTGTCACAGCCACCACCTGGACTCCATGACAAGCCCAAGATCTATCAGCACGCCTCTGTCTTACAAACGGTGATCACACGCCTTCAGTGAGAAGTGCGGATCTAATGTCTGCCCACTCTGCGACTTACTTCTCACAGCCCAACAACATCTCAGGCCTGTCTGCACTGAGTCAAAGCCAGCCAGCTCTCATCCAAATCCCAAGTTCATCCAAGCACTGGGTAGTTAATTTAATTGCTCTGGCTGGGGCAGGTATGATGGGGATGTAGAACTGGATGCTGTCTGCATGCTGGAGCCTATGAAACCCTCCGAGCAGCCAGGTGGAGCAGAAGAGGTGGCGGCAGAGATCCCTGCAGGCCCCAGAGCAGAGGAGCAAGTGTCCACAACTACCCTTTGGGTTCTTTCAGAAAGACAAAACTAGAGCTACTCAAGAGCAGCTTAATTCAGCCTGCTAGTGTCTGCAGTTGAATCTCATGGTCAGCAGTGCCTAAGGGTGCTGGCAGAGCTAAAAGAATTGATGTAGACAGCTTTGGGCGACACCGTTCCACAGTTAGTCCGGCTGAAAGACAGAAACTTGGAACCCACTAAAATAATTCTCTCTAAAATAATGCTGATGGGACAGAAAGCGAGACGACATTCTGGATAACATGATCACAGTTATTACCGCATCTGGCATCTCTGTTAAATGACTTTCATCATCGAACAGCTTTTTTGAATGTTTTGGAGACAGGGAGGCTTAGTGTGAGCACAGGTCTGGGAGCGGTGAACTTCTGAGTTCTGTGTTCCAGCTGGGTCACTGACACGCCCACTGTGTCTAAGTCTGGGCAAGTCTCAGCTTTCCAGGTTGAATACTGGGGAAAATAGGAATATTAATACTTTAGTTACCTCACTTTGTAATTAGTTGATTAGTGACTCCCCAGAAGGCCCATATTAGTGGTGATGAGTATAGTGCAATGTAGTGTGGTGGTGGAGAGATCCAGTACAGCTATGACTCTCGTATAAGGACGTTGGCAGGTAGTCTGTTTCTAATGTGTGTGTTTGATATTTTAAACTCCAAAGTAAATTCTATTAATATGCAAAAGTAAACTTTTTGGGTGAGTTTACAGTAGTGGCTTGGGATTTCCTCATCACGTACCTAGCAGCTTGTTGGAATAGAAATGTGTTATACTGAGGCAACATAATGCCAATTTCTGCAGTATAGATGGTATGTCTGAAAGGATCCCTTGCACCTCTTAACTGCTGGAGAGTGGCTTTTTGCTTTAAAAAAAACATTATTGCTGTTCCTAAGCTGTTGACGCTGTTTTCCGGCTGCCTTTTTCTGATAAAAAACCCACTGTTATCTCCTCAGGGCTTCTTCACATCCTAATTACAACCAAGTCCCTCATTATTCCTGTAGGGAGACCCAGTCAAACAACATGTGGCATTTTGCACTGAGGATGCTGTGGTTACCAAGAGTTGGAGAGAGACAGGAAAGCGGGGGGTTAACATTTCATAACCATTTATGGAACGAGCACAGCCCTCCTTGGACCCAGTTCAGCAGAGACTGTGGGCCTCAGATCAGGAACTTTATCTGGCTAGTAATTGCATCGGCATGTTGGCTTTCTTGTGTATGTGTGTGGGCATTTGGTGAGCAGGATTCTAAACTGCAGAACCTTTCTGCTGGCATCCACATGTGAATGTGAATTAAACAGATCTCACTTGAAGGACCATGGCTGGATTCTACAACTGCCTGAAAAGTAAAAAGTAAGTGATGTTCTAACCCCTTCCCCCTCTACCTTTTCTAAAGTGAGTTGATTCTAGGGGATATTTTAAAATTCTGTCTCTGATACACTGCATAAGAACTAGCAGCACTGATAAAATCTCCACGCTCCCAACCAGCAGAGCCATTCTTAATAACAAAGTGTAGAATAGCTATTATGAGTGCAAAGTTAGATTAATGTGAATTGGAAATGTTTTTTCTTTAGTGGAATAAATGTAGCTATAAACACTTACTTACAAATTTTTCTTGTCCGACTATATTGAAAGATGAAAAATCTCTTCCTTCCAGATTAGCTAAATTGCTTGTACAGTCCTGAATAAAAATAAGAAACACAGAAAAATGCACACTAGTTTCAAAAAGCTACATTAATTCAGCTAGAGTCAGTATTAAATGCTAATTAAGAAATTCATGGACACAGCTTTTGTACATAAAGGCTGAAGGTGTTTTTAATTTTTGCTCTCCATTGCATAATGGTCCTTTTGATTTTATTTAAAATGTGTAATTTTGGTTGCTGTACTTTCATGGTCTATGGGGCAAGCTGTGAAGGGAGAATAAAATGGAACACTGCATGCTTATATTTGTGCTTTAGACAACTGGGACAGCACCTTGGGTTTGTCCATTGATACTCTCCCTACTAAGGAATGGAACAAAATATTCCAGTGTAAAAGCTGAGTAGTGGTTCTGAGACTGACATTTTTAGTGAGCAAACCATAGAAGGCTTTATGCTTGCAATACAGTACAAGATTTACTGGAGGCAAAAATAGCAGTAAAAGGCTAACAAAGTTACATCTTGAAGCTTAAGATGTGCACTCATGATCTTTCTGTCATGCAGCATTGTTAAATATGTGAGTGAAATCCTGCTAATGGCAAAACTCCCAATGACTTCAATGTGGCCAGGATTTCACCCTCTGTTCCTGCTCCCTCCCCCCGCAATAACATACTTCAGTCCGCCTATTGCAGGGAGTCCTTTGATGGAGAGTCAGAAACTCAAAGGGCACCCAATTCCATTGCATTTCAGCTAGGGTTTCCACTGGATTTTTAACTTCCTTAGGTGCTTTTGAAAATCTCAGCCGGAATCTATAAAAAGGTTCTAAATATTTAGAAAAGGAAGTAATACCCACACACAGAAAGAGAATGTGCCCAGAGCTAACAAAATAAGCCAAGAGGGAGACTTGGTGAGGAGGGAGATATTTCCACTTGCATTTGTGAGATGACTGCCTTATGTTGTCTTAAATTAGGAACCCCCACAAATCTGATTTTTCAGGGCTAATATAATTGACTATTTCCATTATTAAAATACCACTCCCATTCTCAGGCTAGCCAGTGCTGCTTTTGTTTTATTTCCGCTCAAGCATTTTTCTCAGGAATCATTCAGCATCCAATGTGGCTGAGACAAAAATGGATCCTGTAGCCTGGGAGAACACTTGCAAAAAAAATTGCTAGATGAGGCTTCACTGACACAGGTTATGATCACATCTGAACGTTTCCTATTGAATCTTTATCTGTGTAATGTGGAGTAATAGGCTGCTTGCATTTGTTTCCTTCAAAAATCCTGACTTTCTTTATTTTGCGTGCTGCACAGGGTTGATGTTTTGACTTAATTTCATAAGCTGTCATCTTAGTCTTGTGATCAGTGGCTGGGTGGCTTAGTGCAATTATTAGCACTTTGCAGTCTTCACTTTTGATGTTCATATTCTACTTTGGACTTGACTCTAGCCAATTGAAACCAATATAAACCTTCCCCCCCCCTTTGTGATACAGTTTGGAGCACAAGATTAAGTTTTGATGTGGTTTGTTAGGAATTTGACCTTAAGGGGCTTGCGTACATGGAGCAATTGAGTAGAATAACTATTGCTGTTAGGAACAATATATAGAGGTCCCCATGTGTCCCCATTGTGGACTCTCTACTCCAGATTAAAAGTCACTGTTCCAGAACACAATGTCTACACTGGGAACAATGCTGGAATAACAGTTGTGGAATAGTTTTTATCCCTGTGTAGAATAAGATTGGAATAGTCTTTACAGCTTTGTCTCCCATCTATCCAAATGCAGTAACTTGTACAAATACTGCACCTCCTTCCCCCACAGTTAGACTGAACGCACCAGTACATGTGTGTATATGTCTACCGGGAATCGTAAAAAGCTGTCAGAATATCTATGAGGAAGAATGACCATTAGATATCCAGAATTCTACTGCCCTGTTATCTTCAGCTGGAGGAAGCAGCTAGTTAGAGGTAACTGTTTGGAATCACTCTCAAGCTGTGTTCTCTGAATGGTCTAGTTAGAACCTGATGAACCAAAATCTTATCTTCTCCAGGTCTCTTTATCATCATAGGAGGATTTTTTAATCATGCTGACAGACAAATTCATAAAAGGAACACAGTTGGAGATATCAGGGAATCTCGTTAGCAGTGGAATGATATGTTGAAATGTTTATTTTATTTTATTGTATTGGCGGGGACCACTCCTCCCCACATTATTTTCAGCACAGTAGCCCCTGGAGGCCCCAGCTGAGATTGAGACCCTATACTGTGAGGTGCCATACAAACAGAGAGAGAGACAGACAATTCCTGCCCTGAAGAGTTTACAAGCTAAATAGACAGGTTAGACAAAGAGTGGAAGCAGAAATAGAGACCAAGATAAGTGTCTCCCCTAACAGCACATAGCAGGGCAGTGGCAGAACTGGGAACGGAACTGAGGTGTCATGAGACCAGTATCCTGTTCACTGAATTGCATTAGAATTGCTGAGGCTTTGTCCTGACTATAAAGCACTCCTGGAGCCCCGGGTATTCCTGAATACATTTTGTTAGACTATCTTCGTTGCTATCTTACTGAGTGCCTATCATACTGCAGTGAGGTTAGGTGGTGAGAGAGGAAGAAAATGATGGCAGGTTAAAATCTTTCTGTGCTGAGCGCTAGGTCTGAAAAGCCAGTGTAAAGTCCATAGTAAGGAGCTTTACAATGGGTCAGAAGACTCTTACGTTGCTGAGGCCCAGTCCAATGGCACGCAGTGCCTTTGTGATCACAGGTGACCCTCTGAGTTTTAGGAACCTTTCCCCCCCCAAGACTTTGGGTTCACATGATGTCTCACTCCTGGGAATTTGTAAACATACATGAAATGTGTATGGATGATGCTAAAACAGAGCTCTGTGCCATTTTGTCAAAGAACAGACTGAGGAATTTGCTTTGAGTAAAGCAAGCCGATGAACAAGATGTTTGGAGCTGTAATATTTATCAACCAAGTAATTCCTGAGATGTGGCATATAGCCTTCTTAAATGTAACCCTTCATATTGATACTGCTCCAGGAATCAAGCAATACACCCTGGAAGGCAATGGGCCCAGTTCATTCCTGGTGTAATTCCATGTACTTCACTGGAATTAAGCCAGGGATAAATCTAGTCTGAAGTATCAATTATTTGTTTGGGGTCCTTCTCCCAATCTTATAAACTCCACGCGAAAGCTGCCTCACTCCTGTTCTGTACCACCCCATGCTGACACTCACTTGGCCCCGTAGCAGGGTTCGTACAGGGTCCGACCACACGGCAAGCTGATGTGCTCCAGAGTCATACCGGGGCTTGCCGAGCAGTAACTCACCATGTGGACAAGACCTTAGACCAGTGGTTCTCAACCTGTGAGCCTCTTGCTGCCAAATCAGCACGCAGCGGTGGCCCATGTGACATCCTCACAGCCACACAGGTAGTGGATGCAGCCCATACAACACAGAGAGCTGCGTATGCGGCCCACAGTGGTAAGCAGGTTGAGAACCACTGCCTTAGACAACGGGAGTTTTGTTATTGACTTCAGCAGGGCAAGCATTTTGCCCAGGTTTCTCCTGAATATCCCTGTGAAATGGCATGTGTGCACTTCACCCAGAAGCAATGGCAGGTAATTAGCTTTATCCGGATGGTGATTTACTGTTGAACAATGCCCAGCATCACTAATTCCCCTCCAACGTTTGCAAAGGAAGTTAAGAGTGCACCCTTCCCACAGTCACAGTGTGGTTTACTACACGCTCCCATGATACTGTGGCTGGGCAATATTACATAATCTAAGCGGATCTTTAATTGAAGAGACTGACTTGGTAAAAATCAGTTGCTCACAGCAGTTGTAACAATAAAGTATGAGGCCAGTTAGTACATTATGGCTCCAAAGAGTTTGTAAAAGATTGCTGCCAAAGTCTGTCTGTCTGTCTCTTAAGTCTTGATGTAACTCAAGTAGCTTCGTTCTCCCGGCAGAGCTGGCCAACAGGAATTAGAGCTTGCAGGGAAAACACCCATTCTGCTGTGTTCAGCAATCTGAAGAGGTCAAAAGGTAAAAATGTGCAGCTTCCCACCAGAAATAAACTGGGAAACTGGTACAATAAAGTGTGATTGCAGCTGGCAGTTAAGCCCGATAGCCAGCACCTTACTGGAAAGCAGCCTGGCTGGGAACTGGGGAGGGAATGGAAACTATTGACAATCAGGGTAGGTGGAGACCACAGCCATTTATTTATTGCAAATACGCACCATAATAGATTTTAAGCTGGAGAGTCTTTTTACACCTCAGGACAGAGAATTTCTTTTTTTCAATAAAGACAGTCCTGAACAGTTGGCTCCCGCTATGCCTGTGTGAAACCCAGATGCCTGGGTTCACTGTCATTTTGCATTGCCCCAAGTTCCGTGTTAGCACAAACTCCAATTAACAAAGGATGAAATCCTGGCCTCACTGAAGTCAATGGTAGCTTAGCCACTGACTTCAGTGCATTTCATCCCTAGTGTGTGGTGTTATGCTATTGGTTTATGCCTGAGGAGCGCCGTTTGAATCTAATGCTTTCAAGCCCTGAAGAAGTACCTCATCAAGCTGGGAGTGGAGTGACTTATTGCTGTCGTAAGAATCTGGCTCATTAATTTTACTCCTTATTTTTAAAACCTACTTTAAACATCATTTCTGCGGTTGTTTGTGTAGAGCATTCCTCTACTACAAAAAGTAGTTCCTAGTAGCAGGATGTCACAGTGCATTCCTGGGGAACATTTGAGGCAGTGTTTCCTCCAAATCAGCTATGGGTAGGGATGGAAAATGGATAAGTGGGCTCGGCTGGCTGGTGCCTACATACGCCATGCAGATGTAAGGGAGGTTGGAGGGGTTCCCTATAGTGAGAGGATCTAGGGTGTGGGCTGGGTACGTCCTGTGCAGTAATGCATCAGCATTTCCACACACACTGAAAATAAAAGCCCTTAGGATTAGTTGTATGTGTGTCACTGAGGCGTCCCCCAGCTGTGCACAGGGAGTCAGTGCACAGCTGTGGCACCCTTTCCCAGCTGACTGATCAAAATGGGGCTTTCACAATCAATGTTCCCAGTAGCACTCTTAGCTGGAATTAAACTATGAATGCTGACGAACTTGGAATGGTCTATCTGACATTCACCTGAGTGGGTAACAAGATGCAGTAATGGACCACAACTCCTCGTAGGGAAACAAATGTTACCAAATGTCATAGTTAGAGCCTCATGGGCTTAGCAAATATGAAATAACACAGAATGAAACAGAAATATTCACCCGGCAGCAGTGGCTCCTTCAGCTCCCAGCCTGCAGGGCTGGGCCCAGTTCCCCACTGGAGGGACTGCAACCTGGAGAACAGGGGTGCAGCACCTCTTACTCCAATTTGGCCATCAGGAAGGAGGGGCAGCTGATCCAGATCTGAGCAGCACTGCAGCTCCGTGCTCTGGGTTGCAACACAAAAAGCCTGGCCCAGCCCCACGGGACAGGACCTGCCACCGCTGAGTGAATGCAGTGTGGGTTCCCTCTGCAACCCCACCTCTGCTAAGGGCATCCTGCACCCCACCTCCCAGACCCTGCATGGATAAAATGAAATCACATGAAATTCTCCAAAAATATTTTAAAAGAATTTCACGGGCTCCGGTCATTTGGATATTATAACCCTTTTCCTCCAAAGGATGCAATATACTTTAAAAAACCATTGTGAACAATCTCTTAATCCACTTCTCTGCTGTCTTCTACAAAGGCAGCGTCCAGGTCATAATGCAAACACCACTTCGCAACAATTTTGGATCCCGCAGAATAATGCAGTATTCTACGGAAAGTGCAGGAGAATCGAGGAAGCCAGAATATACTTGCCCAAACTGGATTTTGGGCCAGGACAGGGGGGTTAACACCCACACTCTTGTATTCTTGGAAAGCACTGAGAAATCTTCAGTGAGCATGTTCATAGACTCATAGGTCAGAAGGGACCAATATGATCATCTAGTCTGACCTCCCGCACAAGGCAGGCCACAAAACCCTACCCATACACATTTATAACAACCCCGAACCCATGACTGAGTTATTGAAATCCTCAAAAATGAGATTTGAAGACCTCAAGCTGCAGGGAATCCACCAGCAAGCGACCCATGCCCCATGCTGCAGAGGAAGGCGAAAAACCTCCGTGGCCCCTGCCAATCCGCCCCGGAGGAAAATTCCTTCCCGACCCCAAATATGGCGATCAGCTAAACTCTGAGCATGTGGGCAAGACTCACCAGCCAGCACCCAAAAAAGATTTCTCTGCAGTAACTCAGTTCCCATCCAGCATTCCCACAGACCATTGAGCAGACTTATCTGCCGATAATCCAA
Source organism: Mesoclemmys tuberculata (assembly GCA_007922155.1). Taxonomy (NCBI): domain Eukaryota; kingdom Metazoa; phylum Chordata; order Testudines; family Chelidae; genus Mesoclemmys; species Mesoclemmys tuberculata. The sequence continues at coordinate 11,967,293 of ML675622.1, read as the reverse complement.
AATCAATTGCTCAAATTAAACTATCCCATCATAACATCCCCTCCATATACTTATCAAGCTTAGTCTTAAAGCCAGATAAGTCATTTGCCCCCACTGTTACATGTGGACCAGTTGAAAGCACTTAATTGTAGTATATTATAGAAATACTTTCTGAGCTGGCGTGCAGAACTTTCAGCCAAGTATTTCAAGGCATTTCTAACATCTTATATTTGTCTTTGAAAATTGCCAGTTTGCAGTGAGCCTCAGGGAACGTTACTATTCAAGTAACTAAATTATACCATGGTTAGCATTACAGACTGTATGTTTAGTAGTATTGAAAACTGAAAGGCCAGAGATATGAACCAATACCCAACCCACGATTTAGAGAACATGGTCACATTTGGCCCAGAGCTGGGATTCCTTATGACACCACACTCAGGCCTGCTACCATGAAACTTTGCTAAATGAGGATGACTAGCTAGAGGCCTTTTAGGAAGAGGGACTCTGTAACGCAATTCAGGCTACCCCACACTCACCCCGTTAAAAAGAAACGTTGGAACTGTTCTCAGTGCAAATGGTGGCCTGACCATGCAAACAGTTACTAGTGGGCATTTCACACTGAGGTTACTCACAGTAGTGAGCACTAGGCCTGGTAAATAAGTGTTCACAGGTGTCTTATATCAATATTAAAAGAGAGGGCTTGGGGTAAGGGAAAAGGTCCTTTTGTGGATTAGTAACTGGTTAACAGATAGGAAACAAAGGGTAGGAATAAATGGTCAGTCTTCGGAATGGCGAAAGGTAAATAGTGGTGTCGCTCAAAGATCTGTACTGGGACCAATTCTGCTCAACATATTCATAAATCATCTGGAAAAATGAGTAAACAGTGAGGTGGCAACATTTCCAGATAATACAAAACAACTCAAGATAGTTAAGTCCAAAGGTGCCCACAAAGAGTTACAAAAAGATCTCACAAAATTGGGTGACAGGAAAAGAAAATGGCAGATGAAGTTCAGTGTTGATAAGTGCAAAGCAATGCACACTGGGAAACATAATCTGAACTGTACATACAACATATTGGAATCTAAATTAGCTGTTACCACTCATGAAAGAGATCTTGGAGTCATCATCGATAGTTCTCTGAAAACATCCACTCACAAAATGTTAGGAACCATTAGGAACGGGGTAGATAATAAGAAATGGAATATCATAATGCCATTATATAAATCTATGGTACACCCCCAGTTTAAATACTGTGTGCAGTTCTGGTTGCCCCATATCAAGAATGATGTATTAGAATCAGAAAAAGTACAGAGAAGAGCAACAAAAATTATTAGGTGGATGGAACAACTTCTAACTAAGGAGAGATGAAAAAGACCTGGACTGGTCAACTTACAAAAGAGATGACTAAAAAATCATGATAGAGGTCTATAAAATCATGAATGGTGTGGAGAAAGTAAATAAGGAAGTATTATTTGCCCCTTCACATTACACAAGAACCAGGGGTTACCCAATTAAATTAATAGACAGCAGGTTTAAAACAAACATAAGGAAGTATTCATACAATGCACTGTCAACCTGTGGAATCGTGGCCATGGGAAGTTGTGAAGACTAAAGGTATAATTGGATTAAAAAAAGAATTAGACAAGATCATGGAGGATAGGTCCATCAATGGCTATTAGTCATTAGTCCAAGGGATGGATCACTTGATAATTGCCCTGTTCTGTTCATTCCCTCTGAAGCATCTGGCCCTGGACAAAACTGAGAAGACAGGCTATTAGGCTAGATGGACCATTGGTCTGACCCACTCTGGCCATTGTTATGTTCTTATGCTAACAAATGCAGATAATAAGGGGAATGGCAGAGTTGTGGCAGTGTAGATGATTAGCTAGTTGTACAAGACATACTGTTTTAATAAAAATTAGATCATTGGTATATTGTTAGTCACTTCATCCTATTTGCATCATCCTTCCACAGAATGTTCAGTTGTTAATCTAACGTAGGGAGTGAGTCACTCCATATCTCCTAATTCTTGCATTCTGTTCACCCTCATTTCTGTGGATGGTCTTTGTGTTTGCAGATACATATATTGGTTGCAGTCACAAACGTTCTAAATGGGTGTTTGTCTTTATTCAATTTCAGCAGATTTTCCTAACATCATACTAATGGAAATTTGGGGGATATACAACTGAAATAATTCTTTTCTCAATTTTTTTACATCAGACAGAACTCTTTCAAGCAGACCCAATCCCAAAAGATGTGATGGTGGTTCCCTGTACTCTGAGATCCTTTCTAGCATTTTGCTGTGAATTCTGTGTTTATCTTATTTTAGAAGACTGAGATGGGAAAATACGTAACCATTCCAAGGGGAGCTTGTATTGCCCAAAGGGTATATCTACACTACAGTTGGAGGTGCACTTACATCTTGGATAGATGTACTCTGTAGCTTTAATCTAGATAGCACAGCTAAAAATAGCAGTGAAGATGTAATGGCATGGATTAGCAATCCAAGTGGGTTTGTACAGCTTGCACCAGAGACCATACCACCACATCTTCACTGCTCTTTTTAGCCCTTGCCACAGGTACTTGCAATAAAGCATTTGTTGGGTCTGATTTGCACTTCAAATGCAGGACTTGATCTCTCTACACTAATTCAATTTAGAGCCAATTACCACCCAGCTTTCTCTGATACCAGAGTAAATCTATCACTGGGGAAAAGGAAAACAGTACCTCTAGCATAATATGGAGGGAAGCTGTAATTCTGAAAGTTGATGCTCAGAGGAGTATAGTTATAAGAAACTAGTTAAGCAGAAGACACACAAACTCTACTCTGATATTAGACAACCTTTCAGTGCTGAATCAAATCATTTCCAGTTCACATTTCAAGGCTGGTAAAACAATAATGAAGGTGTTTTAATAAGTAAAATATTAAAAAGAAATTAATTTCAGGCCTGTTGGCTTTTCCCAGCTCTTAACTTATTATTTTATTGTCATTAATTATTATTATCAGAGTAGCACCTACTCATGGACTGAGGCCTTTCTGTGCTAAGCAGAATCCAAATACTCACAAATACAGTCACTTACAGTTTTTATCTGACTTTTGCCTATGCTATTTACAAACTCTAAGCAGTGATTGCTGATTATATTTTCAATTAAGACCACACCAGCACTTCAGCTTTTCCAGAATGACATAGATTAGAAAACAGAGGCATGATCTACACAGAACTTTTGTGCTAGTTAGGAGGGTGTTTCGGGTTTTTTTTGTTATTTTTAAACCTAATAGTTACATTTATAGTGTGCAGGGCCAGTATAGTTCAAGCGGCATAATGTCTGCGTGTAGACAAAGCCATGAGTTAGCTTTGGCATGAATGGTTAAAGAACAAAGAGGGTACTCCAGGTTACAGTTTTTGTTGGGGCTGTTTCTTTTGGCCTAGTAACTCCAGGAGTCTGCTGCTAATTAGTGAATCATGCTCTTCAACTCTTATTCCTAAAGAATTCACTAATGCTTATTCATTCTAAGAAATATGCAGCGATGTGTTTGCCAGACAGTGTATGTATAACTCTCGTCCAACTGTGTAGTTCTTGAGTCACACAGTCGTTTTGATACAAGTGGGATGTATTTTGAGAAATTCTTGGCTCCAAGGAAAACGCTCAGAATTACACCAAAGGCAAATGTGTTTTCTATCAAACAACACGTCAGTGGCTAGAGACCTGATGGGATGTGGAGTGAGTTTGCTGATTCACTTTGGCAACCAGGTGAGGTTGCTTCTGTTCGTTGCAAAAGGGGTTAAAATGTCTTCCTTTGAGGTAGAGAGAAATTGAGAGTGGTGGGTGGGTGTCCTGGTTGGTTCTCATGCTGTTGCTTGGACAGCATGAGGGTGGGTGTCCCTGGAGGGAAAAATTCTAGAAACAGCCCAGCTCAGGTGAGGTTTATGATTTGGTGTTTATGTCAACAAGGTGAAATTCAGGAAGTGGGTAAGTCTTTGGATCACACCCAAGATACAGGTGAACAGGGGATGCTGGTCCACAGGTCCTACCTTCCCTCACTGGAGTCCTCTGGGCTGATGGATAGACGAAGAGGGATGTCTTGTAGGCTGCTATATCTTCCCAGTTAGTGGCCTGCCTACTGTCACGAAGTGGTGGCACTCTGACTTGGAGAAATCACCAGTGCTGCTTACAGCCTTAGGCCTTTGCCAGCAGGCTTCTTGACTGGCTACGCCTCTCCAGAGTCACAGCATGGCGTTTAGCTGTGCCAATACAGGGAAGATGTCACCATTCTCTTTCTCTGCAGATTGCACCTTTAGATGCCTTTCTACAAGGTGCACTCCGGCTGAGCTGCGAGTTATTGGGCTTGAGGACTGGGTGCATTTCTGTGGCCTGCGTTATGCAGGGGTTCATGTTAGATGAGTCTGGTGGTCCGTTCTGCCCTTATAATCCATGTGAGGAGTGTGCCTGCCCGTCTGCTGAGACGGCAGTACTCTGAGTTGCCAGCATGAGTAACGCGTTGTGCTCTGTCCCTCTCTGTCTGGTGACAAGGGCCATGTACGTATCTAGACAGACATCTTTCATAGACTTTTTCATTCTTTTCCTTGGTAGGAAACACATCTCCCAGGATGAAAACATGGCTGTTTTTTACTTACAAGGAAATTTTATGTGGCCTTTTTCCTCAGTCTGGTTTGTTTTGAGCTACTGGACACGACTAAAAGGATGGCTGACATGACTGATCAGTCATAAGACCATTTGACTAGCCTGATCCTAAAACCAACTTCCGCCCACTTGCAGGGCATGAAAGGCTACGTGCCATCATTATAGTGAAGTTTAATCCGAATCTCCACTACATGGCATGAGTGTTTGATATCATATGGATGTGCGTGACCTCAGACACTTGTTTAATTCTGTGAGGCTTAAATTAGCCAGGCTAGGCTCTGGGGCATTTGTTCATGTTAGCATGGGTATGAAAGGCAGACAGCAGGAAAACACGGTCAGAGCTCAATGAACTATTAAGTAATCACCATGATTAAAAATATGAGCCGCCATTCACATCAGCAGTTGGGATTGAATCCTGTGTGCACCCCTTGGAGATCAACAAGGGGAAAATAATTGAAGGTAAACAACTGGCTTTCTGTTTCTGAATTTTACTGAAATTAACAAAGTTGGACAACTTTCTCCTGTTTCTTTACAGATGGGAGTTGGTCTATCTTTGCGGTTTAGGTTTTACATTCTGGAGTATGAATGATCAAAGACAGGGGCTGTGATAAGAAACAGCTGTCTGATCTTTTAGTAATTCTAAAAAAAAAAAAAAAAACCCACCAAATAAGCAATCTATAGATCAAATGAATGTTCTCCTTCCCCAGGCTGAGATCTAATGTTTGTTCAACAGCAGGAATTTACTAATTAAATAAGACTATAATTAATGGTACACAAAGCCCTATAGTTACAAGAATAGCCCACCAGGTGGAATCCCTCTTGCTTTTTAAAAAAAAACCAAATGTTATCATTGCTTCCCTCCTCCTTATTTCCTACTCTGCACCTCATAGCCTGACCTCTGAGACTCTATAGCATTTTGCCCCCACCTGTCCCTTCTTTTTCTAATGCGATTTATTTCCAGTTCTTATTTCCTCCTACTCCCCCTTCCCGATGTTGGTTCCTTCAGCCCCTTCTCCAGCTATTTGCTTTGCATTTTCTCTGATGCATCATCTACAGACTTTTGTTTATTTTCAGTGTACCATGGGCTCCTCCAACTCCAAAACACCTGGTATGGATCATCACCGGTGCCACTGATTGATTCCAGCTGAAGATCTGGTCCCATTATGCCCATGCAATGTAACCCTCCTGCTGTTGCTTCTTCACTGGCCATCATCCCATCACCATTTACTGGGTGAGGTGATTTTGGCCCCCACTGATGGAGTTCTTACCTCCACATCTGCCTGTCCCTTGCTGAGCAATTCATTGCGGCCCCCACACTCCCGAATAGATCCTGTCCCCGTACCCATCCCCCATCCTATTAATTCTGGCCCCTCAGCCTCACCTCTGCTCCTCCAGGTGTTCTTCACTCTCCCAGGCCTGGAGCCGCTGCAGCAGCCACCCCTCTCCCCCTTCCAGGCTGGGGGGCCAACTCCAGGGGCTCCTCAGCCCCCCTTGCTCCTTCCCAGGCAGGGTGCTGCAGAGGGAGGGAGGAGAAGCAGTTGTCCCATGCAGTTCCTGTTGCTCATAGGAAGGGATGGGGAGCTGCCCTGACCCGCTGGGCTCCTTAGCTTCCTCCTGTGAGAATTGCTGCTGAAGCGAAGGGGAACGGGACTGAGCTCTTACAGTAGCCGCTCTGATTAGTTCTCAGCCCCAAGAGGAAGGCAGTTGGGGTAGGCAGCCAATCTGAGGGGGATTCTCCCCCCAGGAAGGGCCTAAATTCACCAGAGGGCTGGAGCTTCTCTATCTTCCTGAGGCTGGGCTCCAGACCCGGCCAAAATCCTGTCACAGTGAAAACGTCACCAGAACTGGCCACACTGAGGACTTGCAGTAGATGTTACTACCAGCTGGATTGTGGGAGGGCAGATGAAGAGAGATTTCCCGAGTTTACTGCCAAGAGCAGCATCTGAGACCCTCAACCCTGCATTTTATTTGCACTCTCACAACCTGGAGAAGGCTGAGTGTTTTTACTAGAGTTTGAGCCCAGGGGTGAATTTTTATGGCACAGTCAAACCTCTGAAAGTATCTGCCAGCATCGCCTTTCCTCAGTGCACTTTGAATTCCTGGACCACTAAATATGTGTGTAAAACCCTCTTGGATTCAAATGTGCCCAGGGAAATTCAATCTATTTTCCCCTGCCCCTAGCTACTTTGTAACCTGCCAATTGAGGGATAATTGACTGTTTCGGAGAGGATCTAAAAAATGGTTTAGACACACCCTTAATGTCACATCTTAAAACTGGTATTTGGTTCACTCTTGTTATAGTCCATTTTCCTCACCATTGTTAGTATTTATGAAGTTTAATTCATTATTTAAAAAATACTCCAGAATCTCTCTCGGGCCCATTTACTTTAGATTTTGTTACCTAGAATAAGATTATGCCTTTCATTGAGATAAATGTGAGCCTCAGACATGTAGAGGTGGCAAGGATGTAGAGCACCAATACAAATTATTTTATTGTTGTTGCCATTTATAATTTGTCCAGTGGTAAAATGCATAGAGGCCCAATCAGGGGCTGGAAGACCCCTGTACTAGACACCATAATTGTTATAACAAAATCTACCTCCTACATAGTGCTTTTCATCCATAGATCTCCAAGCGTTGCAGTATCATTACCCCCACTTTACAGATGGAAAAACTGAGGCACAAGGTGATAAAAATCAACCCATAATTCAGTGGCAGAGGTGGGAATATCATCCATGTCTCCTGAGTCCCGGCCCGGTGCTCTATCCACTAGGCTATCATATAAAAGACAAATCTTTGTCCCGAAGAGTTGACAGTCTAAAAATAAGATGAGATGCAAGAGGTGGCACTAAACAACTGGGGTGGGGAGGACCAAGTAACAGTGGAAGGATCATATTTAATACCGCGAACAACAGTCCCAGCATTCTCATTGCCTAGCCACCGGAATGTTTGCTTGTTTCTTTGTTTTTAACCATATGGAGTCACCGAGACAGGCAGCTGGTTTCATCCTGATACCAGAGTCTCTGGCATTTTGACTATTTTGACTCCCTTAGCATGAGGAATGTCTGCTACTTAGTGATAGTGGCTTGACATTTCCTGTTGCTGAGCTCTTGACACATCTCCATGGCCATCAGGTCTTTCTGGAGGTGTCCCCTCCCCAACGGGTGAAGTCAACATTCTACAGCGTCCTCAATAATCTGAAATATATATTGCCCAAGCCATCCTCAAATTCCTTAGCATCAGGTAGCTTTGAAAAGGTCAACAATGCACTTGAGCCTCCCTCCAGTGCAGTTGCTGGATGCCTCTGCTGATTCCTGTCCTAAAATAATGGATGTTCAGTGTAGAAGAACAGGACAAGTGGGGGTGGACAGCCTCATTCCATCTGTCTCCTAAAAGTTTCCTGGTTGTGGTTTAAAGAGGATGAATTGCTGTGTGGAAAAAAGTTTTGACCAATTTCTAATTGGCTACAAATCAGCATAGCGCTACGGAGGTCAGTGAATCTGTGCTGCTTTACAAAACAGCAAAGGATCTCGCCTATGATGTTGGCTAAAATCCGTCCACACTGAGGTCATAACTGTATGTGCTTCAATCCTTTTTAAACCTGGTTCTAGTGCACTTTTCCTAACTTGAGTGGACAGGGTCTTTTCCCCTGTGAAATGTCATGGAGAAAACATGCCATAAATTGTTATGGAGGGGGTTTGGCTAACCCGGTTGCAACTATCACGATTAGTACTAGTGCAACTAGCTCTGTGGAAAGGCTGGTGTTGAAATCAATGGGACTTAGGAACCTCAATACTTTTGAGGATCTGGGCCTAAGTGATTTAGCAACTCCCGTGATTGGAGAGAGGGGAATGAACTGATGGAGATGATGCACCATACAACAAAGAGGCATTACTATTCCTCATTCCAGTATTAACAACACTGGGTGCGTTTCCACCCAGTTTTCAGGGGTAGCTTGTGAATGTTTTTTGTCTCATTTTGCCCTTCCCCCCTTCTCAGCCCTTTTGGCTTTTCACACAATTACAGACTGAGTCTGTGTGGCTGTATGAAAGGCATTTCCTCCTGTTACATTAAAAAAAACAAACCCTAGAATCCAGCACACCAGCTGCTTTCCATTAGTGCTACACAAACGCTCACTAGGAGGGCAGAGCGTGATGCTCCTGACACTACTGAGTAGCAGAAATCCTTCAGAAAAGCCTTCTGAACGCAAAGTGTGCGGCTTTGGGCCCTGCTCAGCGCTCTTTACTCAGGCAAACCTCCTCACTGAGGTCAAGTGGAGGTTTGCGTGAATCAAGAAGAAGAAAGCGGTGAATAGGGCCTTTTATATGAGCTGTTCCTTGCTCTGGAGATCTCGTTAGGGCTGGAGTTGAACACTCTGAGGTCTCAGAATTATGACCCCTCGTTGATCCTCAGAGAGAATTTTTATTGATATTAAATGTCGTCTTGCTATTTATCCAGATTTCCTGGTAGCCATTATTACTTTATTATCTGGGATCCGTGGGAAAAGGCCTTTACATTTTCTTACATTTCAGGATGAAAACACTCTCTCTGCATGCAAAATAACCTTTAGTTAGGTTCTATCACTCATCAGCTGTTACTAGAGGTTTTTTTCTTAAAACTTCCCACTCTCACTATGACCACTGACGATCGCAATGGAAGTGCTAGTGGAAGCCAGTGGTGTTTTAACTACCGTGCTGTAATGCCTGCTTAGAGCAGCCAGCGGCCTGTGTACATTGGCGCTCTCACTGGTGAATTTGGCAGCAGTGGGAAGTATTTCACAAGACCAATCTAGTGTAGAATAGGCTGTGGATCCGTTTTTGATATCTGGTAACTTAGGATCAGGTTCTGATCCCCTTACTTGTACTAGCAGTTGCCTGCTGTAGGACTATTTGTGGAGTCAGATACTACTCAACATGAGAAAGTGGATCAGAATCTGGCTCTCAAAGTGCAGTTTTGCTCTACTCATCATACAAAGTGCACTGCGAGGTTCCACTTTTGTAGTGTTTCAGTAGCTTCCAGGTCTTGTTTTCTCAGGGGATCTGAAAGTTGAGCAGTACTTTTGCGGGCTCCACTACAATAAACTCTACAATCCTCTTTAGGGGGGCTGGAGAGGGGAAACTGATCGCAGCATTTGGCCCTTTCGGTGGAATTTAGTTAACAATTCTGTTGATGGCGTGTAAGCAAGAAGAGAACACAGCTTAGTGCCCTGCGTTAGCTCTACTTGGCTAACAGGCGGAAAAGCAGCCAAAATGGATTTCTGAAACTCAAGTCAGTAGATGAAATGCTGAATACTCTTGCAAGAAGCAGATCTTTGGAGTAAGAAGACACTAATACTTCCACCCCCCCTTTTCAGAGCTGAGATGTTAAAAAAAGGAAGTCAGGCTGGAATTTAACCTACGTGTTGGTTTCTGTTGAGTAACGCCACCTGAACCCTAATGATGCTTGAATCCCCCTTTCTCCTGATATTTACCAAAACCCCCTCCATTCAGGACGGTGGAAGAGTGCATGGGGAAAAGATACACTGCCCCTTTGCAGAACAGGCTGTTCCTTAAAGAGACCGTACTTTTCCCCTCTTGCACTCTTTTACATGGGCCTACAAAAATGGTTGAATTTTTCAAAATGGTTCTGCTACATCTTGAAGAATATTTTAAGGAGAGCCTTGAGGAAGGATGGCAGCATGGGGAGGGCCAGGTTACAGGCATGACCCTCAGGTATGCGGCATTATTTCATGATGCATGGCGTGGGGCACAACAAGAATCAGCGCTTGACTAAAGCTGATGTTTGTTATCTGAAGGAAAATGGTTTACAAAGCTGCAACCAAACCTTGTACCTCTTGTCCTGGGCCAGTTTGCAATTATTTTCCTTAGGAAAAAGGTATCTGTTTCCCAGACCTGGACAGAATACATCACTCTGTATTCATGAGACTTTATAGCCTGGAGTGTTTATCCTGGAGAAAAGGGACACAAGGCAAGGGTTCAGCATCTCCTTTGCCTTGTGGATCTCTGCACCACAGAGGCTTCTCCCAGCAGGTCCAGGCAGGGGGTGTGGCTCAGGGCAAGTTGAGGACGGATCAAAGATCAGGCAGATGCATCAGCCATTTCACCCTTACAGAGAGGCAATTGGTAGTGTCCCTATTTATTCCCTAAAGCCCAGAAAAATACAGTGCCATTTATTCTTCAGACTTTTCTGTACAAAGAAAATACGAATCTCATAGAGCGCTAACGACACAGCTGATCTTAAAAACACGATTCAAACCTCAAAGAAACTTTGCTCGCTTCTCCTTTTATTGTCTGTTTTACAAATGTGTATCACCTGGGCATGTCATGTATTTAGCTGGAAAAGGGGAGGAGTCTGAACACAGCACTGCTGGGAGCCAAGAACTCTGGCTCTGTCACTGCTTCCCATCATGGCCTTGGGTAACTCAGCTAAATGCTCTGCCCTCGACTGCACCCATTTGTAACATGGAGCTAGTGATCCTTGCTTTGCCCCTCCATCACGGTTGCTGAGAGGCCTCCTTAGTTCTTGCAGCTGAAAAGCTCTGTGTAAGTGGTGTTGCTATGAAAAATGTTGCAGTTGTTAATGGAAGCTGCATGTTGGAGTGGAGAGCAGCAGATATAAGCCAGTAGACCGATGTTGACTCTTTAAACGTCTTACAAAAAAGATGACTGCAATGCCAATTGCTAGGCAGTTCCTATTGACTGCTTCAGAAATAAAACTCTGTGTCTCAGCAGGAGATTTATTGGTTTAAATTATGCCCCTGTGATCTGCACGCCAACTGCAAACTGGATCAAATAAAGTCAGTTTTGTTTTAATGTGTACAATTATACAGGAAACTGGTTGGCTTGTGCTTAATGCAAGTAATTCATTCATTTATAGGTTTAACATTCTATCCCGTAGTTCTGCACTGATTGTGCATGGCAAGGAGGGAAGAGCACAGTGTTCAAACTCCTTGCTGGTATCCTTAAGCCTTTAATACTTTCAGTTCTTCCTCTCCTGTGCCCATGGGAGCAGAGGGGCCAGGACATAGAGAAACCAATATGTTGTTATTGTGCAGGTTGGGGCTGGTTTCTGACAGACGTAGCAAGAGGTCAGCATCTCCTTTGCACTGTGGATCTCTACACTGTAGGGGCTCCCACCAGGCCAGTGCAGTGGGGGAAGGACGGTGGAAGCAAGTTGAAAAAGGATCAAAGACAAAGCTGGTGGGTCTATAACTAAGCACACGCACCAACCATTCCATCCCAACAGAGAGATAATGCAGCAGCCATTGGGGCTCTGGCAATCCTGTGTCCCCATCAGCATCTGTGAAGTGGTTCTTCTGCTGCTCTGTCATAGGAGAGGGGAATTCCTTACCCCTGGTCCCCATCAGACCTGGTTTGTCCCACCATGGGGTTACTCAGGGTGTGCAATGGGCTCAGGACTCTCCCTTTAGTTCTGTTTGTCTGCTGAGGAATTTCACACAGCTCCAGAGAGAAGCTATGTCGTTCCTCTGTGAATTCCTTCTTTCCCCTGCCCGCCAGTGTCTCGTGATATGAGAGGTATTGGAAATGTTGCTGCAGAAGACAATGCTTTTATTTGAGCTGATATTTTTATCAGCAAAAATCAATATACATATTGTATTTCTTTTAAAAACCCTTTCCTAATGGGTTAGTGGCAGGGGAAAGCTTGCATGTTGCACGTGGTTAGTACAGCTGATTGAATGACCGGCACATACACATGCTGTATTGATACACCAGCCATGGCAGTGTCTGTCAGCTCTCATTTAGAAATGGTAAAGTTCCAAGGATTCAGTCAATTAATGCCTGCACTCTCACATGCACTTCTATTGATAGCTTGTCATTTTCTCTCTCCACATTGCCATGACAGATACCCACAGTCCACCATATATTACCCTAATCTTTGACAGCTGTTCTTTCTAAAGTACAAGACATTTAAAACACAGCTAGTGGACTACAACCCTCCTCGACTCAGATTCTTAAATTCCAACTCCGTTAAAATATTTCAACAAATATTTTTCTGATAGAGCTGATTGTTTTTAATTTAAATATTTGTTCACTGAAAGCTTGGAAAAACTCTCTTCTGCTTCCCCTCCCTCCCAAATCACTGTTTCAAACTTAAGACAATAGTAGCTTAATAGTAGTGGAGCCATTTAAGTTTGTATGGTTTTAAAATTGGATTTAACTTTTGTTTTAGTCAAGGGGGGAAATGATGCTATCAGCTAACTTGGTTGATCAGTAGCCCTGTTTGCGATAGGGCTTTGATGTTTGTGGCTAAAAGCTGATTGCACTGAATCCAAAATAGGTTTGCTCTATTGGCTGAACTCCGCTGCCACGTGTATTGCATAGACCAGGATTGCTCAGGTTCAGTGCTGATGCTTAATTTATTTTTATAGTGCTGACAGGGTGGCACTGTGACTGACTGCTGTAGGGAGACACCAAAGGATGGGAGATGTGAATTCTCAGCAGCTCATCTCTCTTACTCAAGTTGTGTTTGGACCAAAAAAAAAGAAAAAGCGCCAAATTGGGCCTGTTTGCATTATTTTGACAGGATTTTACAGTAGCACGGAGCTATGTCTGTTTAGTAAATAGCAATTGTAGAGATTCAATATTCTGAGGCAGGGAAATGTTATACTCTTAGTTGAGTATGCTTAATGGCTTCTTTCCTTTAATGCAAACTTTGACCCCGACTTCCTGAAAAGAGGGCTGTGCTGTGGAGAAGCAATGCTGCTTTGTTAGTTTTGGTGGGGAGAGAGGGTTGTTATTGAAAAGTGAGGAAAAGACTTGTGGTTGGAGTCCAAATATATGTGCAAGCCCTTTTTGGTGATTAGTATCTGGGATCATTCAGCAATGTTCGGTTTCCTTGCTGGGTAGAAATGAATCTGTGTCTCTAACATTGTTGAGTGCACTGACTAAAAATTAACAGACTGTTTTATCTTTATTTCAGTGACTATATCATGGCTACAGGGCCAGCAGATGTCATACAGCCACCAGAGGCAGGAGAGACAACTGAGGAATGTGCAGGTAAACAGCTGCTCTTTACAGGTCTAGTTAATTTGACAAGATGTTGGAAAGCAGGATTTGTTTCTTTAAAATGGAGCCATGACGGAACTGTTCTTTGGAGTCTCGTGTGTTTTCGTAATGGGAAGAAAGAGCCATGCCTTGTATGCTGCAGAATCTTGTTGGAGAAACCAGTGTGGAGTCCCTGCAGGGTCATAAATGTGTGGAGGATATTAATCTCAAATTTCTAATCTTGGGTGCCTAGCAATAGTTTGCAGAACTGGCTGCTGTTCATACTTTGCCTGGATCTTTCTTAGAATCCGGTCCTGAGTGCATGTTGCAGTGGTAACTCCTGTGTAGGGAAAAGGTGATAGGCCACGTCACCGCTGTAGCACTTCCTCCTAGTTAATGAGCATCCGTGTTTGCTACATACATCCATTCACTTGCTTATCCTTCAGTCTAGTAGCATGGATTGGCACTCTGTCAGCCCCACAAATGAGGGCGATGGTTTAGGGAGAGAGGAAAATGTCTTGTCCAGTCAGGAGATCTCTGTCTTAAAAACAAAAATCCTTTTGCCTCTGTTCAAGCTGTTCCTTAGGAGACGTGTCAGCAGCAGCAGTAGGGTGTGTGGGCTGACGTAGTTCAGGAGCAGCAGTTGAAATATCACCTATCGATGGATCATTTAGTTCAGTACTTCACAGATGATAACAGTCATCTTGCTTTATCCTGCGTGCATGTAGGGCATACCCCGCTAGTTGTCAGAGCAAGGAATGGTATTGTAGCACTGTAAAGGCTGCAGATAGGTGCAGATAAACACAGTGGTTATGCTGAGAGACTAGACCGCCTGGAAAAGGGTCTTCATAAAGAAGCAAATTTTAGAACAATAGAATGTCTCTTAATTGAGCTGTGAGTGGTGGGGGTGGGAAAAAGGAATGAGGATGGAGAGTAAAGATGGATGCTTAACCAATAACATACTTTTTAGTTTATAAATCTAGTTTGTGGAAACCAGCCCAGGTTCCTCATAGAACACAGTGTGCAAACCACCTACTGCATGGAAGGCCTAAGTTCTAGCCAGTTTTACTCCTCATAAATACACATCGCATGAGTGAAAGCCTGGACTCACTGAAGCCTGTGAGAATTTTGTCCTTGACTCCAAGGAGGTCAGGATTCAGCCCAACATCGGCAGCTGAATATATATTTGGGGTCTGAAAAAAACCTCAGAATGTTTTTGTTTCTGGCTTAACCAAGCTCTAAAAAGGTCAGGGCTTGCTGTAGCTGATACTAACGAGACTGGCCCTGAACAGAGCTATCCCATTTCTTTGGTTTTTCAAAAGACCCTTCCTTCCTTGGCTCCCTACAAAATGTAGGATTACATCAAAACCTTCTCTTTATAGCTTTAATTGGGGTGCGTTTCAAATACCTGGGAGACAGATTCCCAGCATCGATGCTCCAGTCAATTGGATTACTCCACAGGCTTTGAGTTTTTCTCTTATTGGTAGCAGAGCATTTTCAGTATGTGCTGTTGCCTGTTGATGGCTGTGATGGCAGAGAGAAGCCAGACAAGCTGACTCTCTGAGGCCTTGTCTACACTAGCACTTATGCTGGCAAAACTTTTGTTGCTTGGGTGTGGAAAAAAACACCACCTCGAGTGACAAAAGTTTTGCTGGCATAAGCGCCTGTGTGGACAGCACTGTGTCGGCGGGAGACACGCTCCCACTGACATTGCTGCCGCCGCTCATTTAAGTGGTTTTATCAAGACAGCTGTGCCACTCTAACTTTTAAGCCTAGACTAGCCCGTGTGCTTCAAGTCACAATCTTAGCATTGCCTGCTCTTGCAATTTGATTGCAAATCTGGCCATCAGTTCAGTGTTGACATCCTTCTTTGCTTCTGATCAGTCACTAAACCCGCCACAAAGAGACTCTCTCTCCAGCCCAGCCTAGCGGAGGAGTGAGTCGTGGGGTTTGGGCAGAGCAGGCAGACAAATACCTCTGTGTCCTGCATTGAGAGAACAAACCCAGTAGCTGCATCCTTGGTAGGGTGGAGTAGGAAATGCCTACTAGCCACTGGGCACACTCCGGTGCTGAATGGGCTGCTGGGAGTGTGGGAATTGAAAGTACTTGCAGTTGTACTTTTCCTTATTAATGCATATAATAAGCACCTTCAGACCTGTACTTATAAATATTTCTGTAATGGTACACTTGGTGCCCAAGTCCTTTTTATCAGTACTTATGGCAATACTGCAAGTGAGATGGCCCTGTATCTTCCCTGTCCCAGACACTAACTGCCCCCCGGGGACATCTTCCTCCCTCCCAATGACTGCTTCCTTTGCTTCCCTGGGCACTTAGAATGAGGTAACGATCACCTCTGTCCTTACCCTGTTTCAATGTGAATAAATCCAGTTACACTAGCAGAATACCCAGACTCCAAGTCACTGATTTCTCCTCCACAGAAACCAACCTGTAAGCCCCTCACATCTGCTACAGCTCAACGGGGGGTGACAATATCGTTATTTGCTACTGCATAGAGTAGAGCCTGGAGTCATTGTGTATTTCTCAAAGTGGCTATTGTCTGATGCAAGATGCAGCTGGATGGTGGCACTGCCTCAGCCCCAATGCTTCTGAAATAAATTCCGGTACGTGCAGGGCACATGCTGAGACAAAGCCTTGCTGACTAACTTATTGCTGAGAGAAGACAAATAATTGTACGGAAATAATGCCTGGTTTATGAAGAAACCCTCCAGCTGGGTATTACCGTCATTACCCTGGAATATGAATTGAACAATGATTTGAGCTCCAGTACCTTGCTCTGGTTTTGCATTTTTACTACCTCAGAGTCAAAGAACCCAAACTGTCATTAAATGGACGCTGTCAACTGAAAAGTCCATAATAAAGAAATAATAGTTAGGTCTTATGTTCTAAACAAACACGTTAACTTTGCCACCCTAAAATACCTTGGATTAGTAAAAAGTGAAGGAATTAAAAAAAATTCTAATATGCATCTCACTATTTATGCTGTTTGATACTTTGTGTATCTCTCTGAGTTTGGACAATAAAACAGTGAAGATTTTTGTTTGTAGCCAGTTTCACTATTGGATTCTTAGGGCTCCTATAAAAATTGGGGAGACTTTTTCTTTTGATTTTAGGATTTATAAAAGTGATTAAATTTTGGGAGAAATTTAAGGACGTGTCCCTTTAAATGCTGTACTTTTTATGAAATTGGGTGAAAAGTCCAGGGCTTAACTAAGCTAATTGAAGACTTTAAGAGTGAAGTAAAGATATTAGAACATTAAAATGTACTTTATCCTTTAGGGTAAACCAAACTCAATTTACATAGCCGAAGTGCAAGTCTGTGGTGTATGTTATATATAAGCTGTGTTCATAACTGAAACCTAAAGACGTATCAGAACTATCTGCTTATTGTAGTGACATTTCACAGGCAGTACAACTAAGAATTACAGCTTTGCCTTTCACAGGATTATTTACAAAGTTGCTCAGTTAAATGAATGGGCTGATGTGGCTTGCAGCTCTCTAAAGGATCCCTCTGTGGTTTTGGATAGACCCTTGTCCATCGTAAACTATGCCTGCACCCTTTATAAGGTTTTGTTCTCTCACATTGCAGGAAAGAAAAAATCCAAATTTCAGACTTTCAAGAACTTTTTTGCTAAGAAGAAGAGGAAAGAACCTCCAACTCCCCAGGGGGAGAGTAATTTAAAACCAAGCCAGTCCAGCAGCGATGTCAGCATCCCTGCGCTCGACACTGTTGCGCTTCATTCCCCAACTGAGCCCGGGTAAGCTTGCAGTGAAACACAAAAATTGCCAGGTTGTGCAGACATTTTGCAGCAATAGAACGAAAGCATGAGCTGGCCCCTAAGGAGCAGCCTCTGTCCAAGTTTGTGCAAAACAAGTCCTAATGCTGATGATGGAATTTCAGGAATTTCCTTTTTCCTTTGCAACAGGCTCCAAAAGTCAGCACAGGAGGAAATATACATCCAACTGTTTAGCCTGTAAAACTGCAGATAGACCAGACTTTGTTTGGTGTTTAAAATCCATCCCAGCAAGTCTCATCAGCAGTGACTTTAGCCTAAGTGGTGATTGGAGTACTGCTGATACAGAGAATGCACATGAAATCCAGTGGCTCACTCTTAGCATAAATGGAGCCTTTGTGGATTAACCTACTTTGTGACTGGGGCAAAGGAAAGGAATGTAGCAGCAGAATCTCTGCATTAGAGATCTTATGACAAAACTGCCAATTGGGGCTACTTTATATTTTTAAAAGGCCTCTGATTTTGCACCTGCAACCAGCGTAGCAAGGGAAACATCACATCTGTGTGGGCAGCCCCTTGCTTTGAATCTGATTCTGAACATGGTTATGTCCCTGCTAAAAGGAGTTGTGATTATTTCTTAGTTAAGGAGACATGCACAAACCTACTGCAGATACCAGTATCCTCAGGGAGAGGTATTGCCACAGCATCAGTAAGTCATACAGTAGGATCTGACCATTAACAACCAGCATGAGATTTTCAATTTCTTTTAAAAACATAAACAAACTTGCAAAAATCTTAAAATCAATGTGCCCTCTTGTTTCAATACCTATAAATATAAGTATTTAATCCAAGGGTGGGCAAACTTTTTGGCCTAAGGGCCACCTCTGCATATAGAAATTGCAGAGAGGCGGGGCTGTGGGGGGGAGTGGCCAATGCTTAGCGCTGCTTGGGGCCAGGAGCGGCTCCAGTCCCAGCGCTGCTGGGCCCACGTGGTGAGGGGGGGTGGGGGGAAGGGGGGGGCTGCGAGGGGAGCCGCCACCACCAGGCCACAACCACCAGTTGAGCTGGAGGGCCTGATTAAAAGCTCGGACAGGCTGTATGTAGCCCATGGGCCATAATTTGCTCACCCCTGAATCAGAACTCTGTTGAGATAATCCATGTAATTGTTTGCTTTCAAACCCATTCTGGAACAAATTAGTTAAAAGTATCTCTTTAGGGGACCTCATAAGTTATGTATGCATGCACTACATATTGGGCAGCAGGCAGGAATTTGGAGATCTGGCAGGCCTTCACTTTTAGCATAATACCGACAGAAGGAGTGATGATTGTACAGTCCCATTGGGTAAGAGGAATTAATTATGCCCATACAACAAACCTATCAATCCTTGTTAGCAGAGTGGAAATGGCAGAGAGTTGTAAGAATGTTACTGTCTGTTCCAAATGCAAAAGCAAAGAAGAAATTTCTCTCTTGCAGTTAATCGAGCACACCATAGCCAAATGCTCTTTATTTCAGCACTATCATCCACAGATTATAAACTGAAGTGAATGTTGTGCAAAACAGGAGATTAGGAACTGAATAAAACTCTGTTGTTATAAGAAATAAAATTGAGTTGATTGTCTATCAAAAAACTCGGTGCTTTATAAAAACCTAGAGAAACGGAACAAGCTAATTCTTTAACGGGTCTATTCTTGAATGTGCAAAGGACTCCGTTGAAGCCAATGGGAATTTTGCATGTGGAAGATTTACAGAACCTGAGTTTTATAAATCCTGGTATGTAGAATATTAAAACAATCCTAGAACATGGATTTGGTGGTGGTAGTTGTGGCAGAAAGTACAGGTTTTCCTCTTTTTACCATGTCATCTTTTTTATAATTTAATTAAAAAATATTAACTATAGGCTGAACCCTGAGACGTGCTGAGCTTTTCTCATAAAAGCCAGTGAAATGGTAAGGGAAGTCCTGGTGGAAGAGCATCCATAGCCCAGCAGTTGGTGGCAATTAGTGAGGCTGGCTGGCAGTGTGGGCCAGGGGGCCTATGTGTGGTTGCCCCTTGAACTCCTGAGGTCCATGGGATGCACATATGGGATGGGAACCCCTTCTTGATGACAGAATTTCCTGAGTTGGAGTTTGCTTAATTTCTTCTCCACTAAGTGGGTAAAACGAACAAAGGGGAGAATTTGGTCCTAAATAATCCTGCTCCAAATGAAATCCATTGGACTCTTGAATATGAGATGGTGGTTTAATCTCAGCATGGGGTGTGCGTGTGTATAATGCATACTCTCTGGTGGGTGACTGATTGATGCTTTTACGAAAGCAGCATGTTTGAGCAGTGGTTGGAATGAGGAGAGGGTGGTGCACAAGAAAAGAGGGTGAACTTGCAAGAGTAAGGGATAGAAGAAGGCACAAAACAAAAAGTGGGGGAATATCAAGGGGATATTTGGGGTGGGGGGTGACATATTGCTAGCTTTAGAATTCATGTTCATGCGGCTTTAAGTAACAGCATCTTTGTGGGATGCATATGGCTGAATGATACATTTATGTAGGGAAACTAGGGCAGAAGTATAAAGACTAAAACATCTGGTTTCTCTTTTTGTGGCTAACAATGCAGCTTTCGTTTTGGATGCAAATATAAATACACTACATGGGATTACACTGTGAATATACTATCTGTAGGAAAGCTTGTCCTATACTCATCTGTCCTAGACCTGCAATTAATTCTAAAGTTCCTTTTATCCTCCTCTTATCGCTGCCAAAAGAAAATGTAGTAAATCTTCTGCAATTACATATCTATTTTTTAACTGGTGGTGGCAGCAGTGCAGTCTCCAGAACAAGCAAACATCTGCTGCTCTTTCTAAAGGACTCCAAATAAGTACAGTAAGAACGTATCTGTTTGTAAAAAGAGATTAATACCTGGCCAGACACAGGATCAGTTCTCAATTAATAAAATAACAATGTGCATCAAAATTAGTTTATATTAATTAAAACCTAATTCAGGCCATCTTTCTAAGCATAGCATAATAGCTTGAGTAGTACCTTGCCTTGGTATCATTCCTTTTATCCAGAAAGTGCTTGTGTAAAGCTTATGGATCAGCCGTGCGGTGAAAGAAGGCAAGTATTTATCAGCGCACAGCAACACTACGCAGCAGTTCAAGATAGACATTAACTAGCTGATAATGCTAAAGCACAAGGGAAGAACATGAGGTCTGGCCCCTGCTTTTTAGCGTAAGAGCACAGATTAGTTCTGGACAGGACAGTAACATGCAGCAAGATTGCTGCACATGTCCTGGGGGAATGCTTTGAGCCTCAGCCTAAGCATATGATTGGCTACATCTCAAGTGGCAATGTGAAGTTAGCCAAGCAGCTCTGCAGCCGTTGTTCCGGAGCAAATGTTGAATCCAGTATTAGATTTTCCCTGACAGGGTTTTGTGGGAAGACAATTCCATTTACCCTAAGTCAAACTGCTAAATGCAATTTACACTGCCTGTAAAGCAGCGCTAGGCCAAGGGGTTTAGATCTGAGTTACAGGTGTGACAGCAAGAAACAGCTCTGTGTGTCTAATTAAGTGCTGATGTGAAATTTTGGTGCAGCCCATGTTTGTTGTCTTTTAGACAGGGAATGTACAGCTACAACCTGTCTACACAGCATTTATAACAGAGGAACCTGGCTACAACTCTGTTAATAGCTCTAGCGTAGACAGGAGCTAATAATCTCCCTTAGCCCGGCTAAACCTCTGGAGAGGACCTAGGTGAAATTTTTCATCTGAAAATTTTGCAAAAAAAAATGTAGATTTGGTGACATGGAAATTCTTCACTAATTTGTATCAATTTTCCCCAAACTGTCCATGTTTGGGGAAAAAAATGCTACAAAAATAAAAAAGTTTCAGTTGTTTATTTTGAAATGACTTTTTGTTTAGAATTTTCTGTCAGGTTTATTAAAAAAAAACATGTAAAAACGTTTAAAGAAAAAAAAAACCTCAAAGTGAAATGTTTTGTTTGACTTGAAATTATTATTTTTTAAATTGCCACCTACCTAAAAAATCGGTAATTCACCCAGCTCTACTGAGGAGGTGTAACTGGGTCCCCTGGCTCTAGTTGTATTGTAGATGGAGCCTGTTCATAGTTCCATCTACCTTTTTAAATATATTTGTGGTCCAGTCATGTTATAAAAGTTTCTTTGCCTATGTGGACAGAAAAAAAACCTGTCAGGGGAACCATATTTTAACCTCTATATGTGCCAGAATTTGAGTGTGTGCGTGCATGTTTGTTTTTCTCCAAAACCAGGTCTGGTCTGACCCACACCCAGCTACGAAAACCCCAAGTGGTTTTTCCAGGAGCCACCAGACAGTGGGATGCTCTCAGTCATGGTGTGGAGCTGCCACACTGGCTTTATGCCACTCTGAGATTCCTGTTGTGCTGGAGGAGTTTCCCAATGGCTGTATTAGCTCTCTGCACGGATGATGTGGCATTATTGGAATGGAGTATTGGGCTCAGATCCTGCTGTTCTGATGGATTATAGGCCGTGCAACCTGCTGGCCTGGACTCTGAAGGGAAGGGTTGCATTAAAGGACAAAGATGTCTCTAACAAGAGTGTAAAATGTAACTTTTCCTCGAGCTAGGGGAGCAGGGCAATACATGGAGTTGCCATGGAGAAGACAAAAAAGCAAAGAAGCAGTAAGGAGGGAGCGAAAGGTTGCGAAGAGGAGTTAGCCTCATGCTTGTCTTTGAAGCCTTGCTGGCCAGGCCCAAAGTGTGAATCAAAGAGTTTTATTAATTATTATTATTACTTGTAGTCTGGTAGCAGCCAAAGGCCCTAGCTAGGGCCAGGGCTTTATGGGTGCTAGGGGCTGCACAAGCACATAGTGATACAATCCCTGCCCCTAAGAGCTTACAGTCTAACTAGACAAAGAACCACAAAAGGCAGGCGAGAAAACAGTGGCACAGAGAATGCCTTGCCCAATATCACCCAACAGGTCAGGGGCAAAGCTAGGAACAGAACCCAGGTCATCGGATTCCTAGTTAAACATCCTGTCCACTAGACTACTGTGCCTTTCTTAACGTGTCTGAATACATGAAAAATATGAAATTTTGGAGGACTGTAGATAGCAGGCTCAAAGATCTTCCCTCCCTTTCAGATCCAAAGGAAGCATGGGAAACAAAGCCTTGTCACATGATAGCGTCTTTATTTTTGAATCTGCACCAGAAAACACGGCTGGTGACGTGTCCTCTCAGGAAAACATTCCTGGGAAAGTGAAAACGTTACAGGTAAGAGCATGTTCCATGTTCACGATGCTGGCTAACGTCCTGCTTGTTAGCTGCCATACTTGAAAACTTGCTTGGATCTGCTCTCCACTTGATTCCTCAAGGCGTATGGCAGAGAGTTGGAAAATAGATGTGCTGTTATTTGAACCTGTTCTGCTGCTTAGAAATACATGTATATATTTATTCAGTAGCACGAGTGTGCTCAGCCCTGTGCTGGTAACACGGTGTGACAATCCCTGCTCCCAAGACTTCACAACTTATATTTTTCCCCAAGGTGAGCAGTTCCTCTTTCCAAAGGACTTTCCATTCTTTATTTCGTAGCTTCTACATTTTGGTTAAGGCTATTTGTTTATAGTGAAACATATCCATTACACTGATATATTTTTAAAGGCATCCCTCTGCTACAGTTCTTCCTTGAGATGTTTTTAAAATTGTTTTTATTGTATTGTGGGATGACAGATGAGTCGAGGCATACTTAATACCAGTTTTATTTATATCATTATTCTTCCTATCGCTGTCAGCTGAGGACACTCTGTTCTGCTGGGTCACTTCCTTCTTCTAAGGCACACACTGAACCCTCCTTGGCATCCTCCTTATCAATCCTCGGTTACAGTAATTGCACGCGGATAGCTGCCCGGCTTAAAACACAAAGATAAAAGTTGAAGGTTTTCCCCAGGATTGAAGCAAACGTTGATAATGCAGACCAAGGCCACCTATAGGTCTTCATTGGTCAGCATGAACTGCTGCAGCAAAACAAGCTTGCATCACATGTTAAATAGCAGAAGATGCATAGAGGGACTTCGTCACAAAAATGCAGACAAGGCCAAGTTTCAGTTCAGGATATTATTTGCAAAACAATGGAAGCAGTAGAGGGAAATATTTTCATACAACAGGAAAAGCTTCTTCCCATTTATTTAATCTGGTTCTATTATCTTCATCCCCTTGACTCCTCTCCCTCAACTATGCACTATGCTGCATAGTAACGAAGTGCTGCGCGAGGCATAATTTTTTCAGTCAAAGGGAGAGGGTCTGTTTCCTTTAACTTAACTCTCATATGGATCAAAAAGCTGAGCATCAATAAAACCAGATATTTTCTTAATCACAGTAGATTAATTTCTGCCAGTGCAAGAAAAGAGCATACATTTGCCATTTCTCCTATAATATCTTGCCCTCTGCATTTAATAAATACGGGAGAGCAGGGTTTGTAAAATACTAGGGAAGCACATTTTACTCCCACTTACGGAGTAGGTGTGCAGAAGTGTTTTGGATCTCATTTGCCTGCTGCATTCATTGCATTCTTTGGGCAGCTTATCATCTGCCTAGCATTTGCAGATTGCCTTGCTTCTATTTCTCTGATTGGTTTGGGGTAAATTTGTGGTGCGCTTGAGCAGATGTGTGTATATCTGAATATAGAGGTTGTAGAACAGACTCTTGACTTCCTGGTGCTCTGTGATCATTTACACCCATATGAGAGCAGTGCAGCTGTAAAATGCTACCACATCAGAATAGTAGCATTTTACATCCATTCTGCAAATGTGTAAATGACTATGTAAAATGAAGGGCAGAGACTTAGCCCCTAAATCTTTGTAAACTCCCCAACCCTGGTTTAAAAAGCAAACGACCATGAGAATAGGTCCTGGTCTCTGTCAGGAGTACTCAGATGAGCCATTTTTAGTTGAAGGACAAAAGTTCTCTTCAGACCTTGTCTGTGTTCCAGCCCTAACATAGCTGACTCCAGGAACTTCAGACCTGGTGTTTCCCGAGATTTTGTTGTTGTTGGGTGTTTTAAGAGGGAACCTCTGGCCACTTGTGAGGCTGGTCCTAGCATTTTTGGGGCAGCCTGGAAAAACAATTCATACCCTCTCCTACAAACAGCAGCGAGTCCTGTCTGCCAGGATCAGTCCCACTATGCCCAGGAGTGTCCTGAGGTTTTGGGGGTGAGATGAGCCTTTGGAATGCCCCACCAATTTCAAATGATTCCCTTTGTATAAAATGTCTGTGTGACAGCGATTCTTCCGATCGACATCTCCTTCTCCATGCAGAAGGGGGGCTCAGGTGCTGGTCAGGGGTGTGTATATAGTAGTCATTATTTTTTGCAAAGGAGTTTTTTTGCAAAGGACAATTGTCCAAATAAATCAGGATTCTGGGAGCCACCAGCCCTCCAAACTCTGGAAGGGTGCGTGTGCATTCTGGTGAATGCCATTGTGACCCATCTGTGCCTAGGGTGGCCCACCTGAAAATGCCAAGATCAGGGCAGGCTACAAAAGGAGATCACATTCTCCCAGAACTGGTGGCTAACACTGAAGTTAGATTCATCAACAGTGCTTCTGATTCCCCCACACTGGTTAGCAAGAAGCTAAAAGAAGAATTTATTCAGCCCACTTCGTTGTATTTCAGACTCTGGCTCCCAATCAGCAGCTAGGTCCAGGAAAGAGATAAGTTATTTAAAAACTCTATGCCCTTTATCAAAATGTTCTGATCCCCAAAGGGTCAGCCATATTACGAGATCAGTATGAATTTGGATCTTACCCTAAAATACCACGCTACCAGCCAATCCTTTAGTATCTAAAACTAAAGGTTTATTGTAAAAGGAAAGAAACAAACAAGAAGAGATATGTTAAACAATCAAAGCAATTAGATACATAAAACGACTTCAAAGTCCATATGTATCAGATTCTTAGCATTATTGGAATCTGCAGGCTCGTACAGTTCCTCTGGAGTACATTCAGTACCTGGATGTGTCTCAATCCTTTGTTTCACAGCTTCAGATATAGAATTGTTGATCCAGAGGTGAAGCAGGAATGAAGAAAAAAATGGAGAAGATAGTGCAGCTGCATTTTATAGTCTCTGATGGTCTGCCATGTGGCTTGTTTCAAACACAAGCTCACAGCACATGGGCAGGGAAAAGCACTTGCAGTCCCCCTGACCACAGGCATGTCCCGACATGTCCTGATGACACAGGCAAAGCCCTGGCTACTCTCTGGGCTCTTTGTATAGATGATGGTTCTCAATGAGTCATCAATGCTGACACTAATCTGCCTGGGAGGGGGTGTAACCTAGTAGCAGAGAACAAGTTTTTGGATACAGATATATCACGCACATCCATAATTTACAGTACAAAGATGATACATAAACAATCTCATACTTAGCAAATTATAACCTTTCCAATGGTACCTGACATGGGATACCTTGTAAGAATCATTTCAATTTTGTCATACTGGTATTAAATAATATTATAAATGGTCACCCCAATCCAGACAGTGTCACAGACATCACGTGTAATTCTTTACCAATACTAGCTAATTAACCATCACAACACCTCCGTAAAACTGGCAACTGTTATCCCCATTTTAGGTGATGAAGAAAGATTAGCGACTTGACCAAACCTGCAGAGGTAGGTCTGAGGGTGGAAGGATGGTGGGAGTTGACTAGCAGTTGAGGTACAAGCTGCGAATTCAAAACAGTGTTGGGATGTCCAGCATGAACATTGTGTGTTGTAGTAAACTGATGTGGTTCTGCTGGCGACAGTGAGATGGCAGTCTGTAATCATCTTCTGAATTACATAGTTTTTTCAATATTTTGTGCAGCAGTCAATGATCATGATGGGTCTTTGAAGAATGTAACTAAAATCAACATTACTATTTACTAAGCTTTCTGGATGCCTTTTTCTTTGTAGACATCTTTTCACTAAAAGCTTCTGTCTGGTAGTTGACGTAACTTGGGTAGAATAGTATAAAATGAAAGATTCTCTCCGACAGTTCAAGCCATTTTAAGATTGGGCATTGTTTCCCTTCGCCCCACAGCTCCAGTTACAAGAGAACATTGGACTTGGATCCCCTCCCCTTGTTATATCTGGCAGGAAATTGGAAGATGCAGGTGCTGTTTCAGAAGATGATGGATTACCTAGAAGCCCTCCAGAAATCTCCACTCTTCATGAAGTTCTAACATGTTCACCAAGCAAGGTACGTTCCTATCACCTCAGTACTAGAGGGATAAATATAATTGTCCGTGTAGAATCAAGGTGGTTTGTTGTTGGGTTTTTTTTTTAAAGTCTGCAATCAATAAAATGCTTTACCATACATTATTACTCTTATTTCCATGCCCATCTTTTACATGTTCATTTGTACAAAACCAGCAGTTCTCTGATTTCTCATGCCTGGTGGTTTCCCTCTTTTAAATTCAATACCAGAATCAGAAAGAAACAAGAGACCATCTTTCTCTTTATGTTTGCAAGTCAGTGGAAGAGGAAGTTATTAAAAATTGGTTTACAAAAGTTGAGTTATTTTTGGAAGCATAAAAACCAAATATATAAAAAGATCAAAACTACTGTAGATAAAATCCAAAGTGGGTCGAGTGGGCACACAGAAATGATTGGTTTGGGGTTTTTTAGACTGACGGAACCTTATAGAATTCTAGGTCAACAAAGGCCCCTTGTATATGTTTCATTGAAGACCCATCACTAAGTTAGAAGCAGGAATGCTCAAGCTCCAGTGGTGGGAAAGAGGTTTGTGCAGTCGCTGAGTGCTGGCCTACACTGGCAGCAGCAGTCCACGGGAGATACGCAAGCTACGTTATGTACCACGGCATCTTCATGGCGGTGCGTTGATGGGAAACGCCCTCTCGTCCACGCAGCCTTACTCCTTTCAGGGAGATGGGACTAATTGAGTTGACCGGAGAGTGCTCTCTGATTGACTGAGCGGGTGCACGCAGACTGCTCAAGCGATGCTGCTGCATTGATGCCTGCTGCCATGGCAGTGCAGACATACCCTGAGTGTTTAAAGGCTTTAAGCACTTTAGTATTTGTGTGTAATTGCAACAAATTCCATGGTTAAACATACCTAAAGATAAGCAGGTATTCTCGGATATTTGTAGATGTGTACCTGCACTATATTTAAATCCTTGTCCATCTTTGTATATTGCTACAAAAGATATTAGTAATTGAGAGGATGCTTCTGATTCAATTTAAAACGTAAAAGATCCCGTCTTTAAAAACCCTTTCTTTCCATTGTATTATATCCCAAAATATTATTATAATAACCATCTACATCTCCAAATGTGCAGGGATGGACAAAAAGTCTTCAGAAAATACCAGCCATGTAATAGTGGCCCCTGAAATACACAAGAAATTAGAATGTTCTCATTGTTCTGTGCTTATCTCGTAAAGAATTACACAAAAGCGTTAAGGATCAGGTTAGAACAAAATGTGCTCCTAATAAGCTTGAAATTCAGCAGACACATTGAAAGGTGAAACACTGCTAGGAAAGATTAAGGCAGTTGGCAAATTTATATAAAATTCATAAACACAACAAAAAAGTACATTCATACTTCAGCTCTGAGTTAAATTAAGGCTAAAGGGAAGAACCACGCAAAAGGATTTATGTAGCTGATGAAAACAGAATCGTAGCTTTTAATAACAGAAGACTCTTAGTCAGCTTGAAAAGCTATCTAATGAAAGGTGGCACTATTTGAAAACCCCTGATCTGGAGCCAAATTCAGATCTGGTATAACACAGTTGAAGCAAATGGGAGTTCTGTCTGCTTATGTCAGGTCTGAACATGGCCAGATATCTCTAAATGCTGCAAGGTACTGGAGCAAAGACGGGTCTGTCAGTGGAAGGCAAGGGCAATATTCAATTTGAAAAGCCTAATTAGAGAATAGTCAGAGTACAGATGTGCTATCCTGGAATGGGCTAGCAGGCTTAATTTGGACTCCTCTGGCAGTAGTCTACAATATATCTGCTGCATCAGAGGATGGTGGAAAAAATTCTGTATGTTCCCATCCAGTGATAAATGTAAGCATGGTAACTTCAGAAAAAAAAGGCGGAGCAGGGAGAAAGAGTGGCTGGTTTGCATTAGGAGACAGGGAACACTCTTCCTTTACACCAGATACCGCATGAAAAATAAAGCAAACCCAGAAATGGAAAACATGTTTTAAGGGACTCAAGTAATAATGAATAGGCCACTTACAGATGAAAATACCATACATGTTGAAGAGGACTTGGTCTCAATGGTGGGAGGGAGTAGCAAAGATCGTTAGTGTATGATGATTATCCACTGATCAGAGAAATATATTTGAGTCAAATCGCTTTGCAAACTTTGGACTCAATGATTGATTTACTGTCATTTTTTGGTTCATTATAGTCTTATTCTTTCCACAAGTGAAAATGTCTCAAACTTCTAGAAGGCAGTAGTTTTAAGCCTTCTCAGTTGTGTTGAATTGTGCAGTGGTTGTTCTTATGTGGGTCTCTAGAGAGAGGAAGAATGGGCCAGTGGTTAGAGGTCTGATTTGGGAGATCTGTGTTCAGTTCCCTGCTCCCACAGCTTTCCTGTGTGACTATAACATAGTCACTTAGTCTCTCTGTGCTTCAAGTTCTCCAGCCGTAAAACATGAATAACAGAACTTCCACATCCAACGAGATTGTGTTTGGCATTAGGGTAAATACATTAAAGATCGTGAGGTGCTCCGATGCTTCTGTCATGGAGGCCATAATAATTCAGAAAGATGATCTCAGTTTGCTAGATTGAAATAGCACAGGGATGAGGGACACTGGCAATTTGGCTGAACCCCTCCTTGAAGCAGACAATGCTATGAGACACATTTTCACATCAATCTGATTCAAAGTAGTGGGGTCTTTTTTAAGAGCTTTCTTCCTACATTAAAAACGCTTCAACCATATTTTAGTGTGGATGGAGGTTTATTTGAGTGAATATAATCATAGTTGTAAAGCTGAGTATCTAACAGTGGCAGAAGGTCAAAGTAACTTTTAAAACACCATAGGCTCAATTCTCCAATAAGATGTTCCCCCCCTTACTGCATATATAGCTAGCCACTGTGCTTTTGTGCATCTATGCAATATGAATCTGATAGCAGGATACAGATATAAATGTATGTAAGTTCCTGTCACTTTTGTCTGATCACTGATGAGGAATGAATGACTGAGAGCCGATGTTATGAGTTAGAGATCCTGCAGTGACCCCTCCTCTGTTTTCCTTTTGTATTTTCTCATAATTATGCTTTTCTATTCAGTCCCAGGTAACTGTGTGTAACGCTTTCCTTGACTTACCCTTTTCCTTATTTTATCCCACAGTCCTCCAACCCTGTTCAGCGCCATAGCTCTTTGAGTTTAGGTGGGACAGACAGTGAAGATGAACAGGTAAATAGTCGCTCTTCCTGTTACTAAAGTTTCCTGAGAAAGTGCATGTAGGGTGTGTATGAAGCCAAATACGTGCCACATGCAATGCTATATCTCTTCTGGGTAGAAAATGTCAGAGTGAATTGTGATTGCCACGGTGCATGTGCAATCCAGCGAGTGATGTGTGCACAAAGAGACACGTGTTAGAGTTTTGAACAACAAACAAATGCATAAAAATTTGAAGTCCGCTTGCAGTAACACACAGACGGAAAGAGGGGCTGAATTCCACCAGAAGTTGTTCATGTGACTAGCTTAGCCAGTTCTACTGTCACACTACATACCTGTTAAGTTACACACCAAAGCATTGGTCAAATTAGCAGGCACAATATAATATTGCAAAACAATTCACTCCCCTGTATACACTCCTACACCCTAACAGCAGCCACTGCTTAGGGAGTTCTGCCTATCCTCAGATGCTTGTGGGAGAACACCCTACTCCTCTCTGATCAATAAGAATGGCTAGAGGGTCGGCATGTGTAAAGCTCCTGGCGCTTTCTAAACACTAGGCATCCCAGGAAAAAGGGAGTGAGATAATTGCTGCTGGCCTTTAGTATATACCTGATCATTAGGAGCAGCTGGTCTTGCCAGCATAAGGTATCCCTGATTTAAGGAGGGAAGGGCTTGAGCCAGCTCTCTTCACCAGCATATGTGAAGAACAGGCCCTGGGTGACTTTCCCCCAGGCTATCCCTCCTGCTTTTTCCACTGACTGCAGCCTACTTTAGCCATTGAAGGCAGATCTATAATGATGCAGATTTGCCTTTCCGGCCACCCCACTCTCCAAGCAGCTAATAAAATGGCTGGGAAACTATCTGACCCTACCCAGGGTGACCGGGGTGGCCTTATAAATAGGGCTGCAGGGGAGCTTGGCTACCTCATGAGATAGCCACTGCCTTGTGGGAGGGCTCTCCCTACTCCCTTGCTACCCTCCCCAGCACCAGATAACTCCATCCCACCCTGGTGGGGAAGGGAAGGGTCACAACAAATGCTGATGTTCTGGCTGGAGCAGGGCTCTCTTCTGTACCGCCCACCCCATATAAGAAACCTGCCAAAGAAGAGAAGAATTAACTCTTCGGTTGTCCAGGAGGAACTGCCAGGCCAAGGCAGCAGGGTGGCTAGAGGATTGTGTACAGCCCCATGCACCCTTCCTTGGGGGTTCCACTCACAGGGCCTTACTCAGGCAAAGCAGTGGCTCCAACGCCATACACTCAGTCTCTAATCAAATTGCTCAGGAGGCCTTCTCTTCCCTTACTGCCTCTCCTGCCAGCCTCTGAGAAGGTGGGACTCCTTTCCTCAGACAGACTCTCCTCCTCTGCCTGCGGTTGAGAGCAAGTACTCCCTTGCCTGCTGGTCTCTGGCTTTATGGCCTTCTGGAGTGGGGGGATGGCAGGCCTCCACTTTCTCCCTCCCCTCAATTGCTGCTCCACCCAGCAAACTATTTCTCCTAGCGGGTCACAGACTGGACTGGGCAAATAATTCTAAAGCCAAAGTGGCCCAAGTAACTTTCACTAGTTTAAAAAAAAATTCGTTCTATGTATTGAGTTCTTGGTTCAGCTAGTGTTTTACCAGCTCTAGTCAAAATCAGTCGCACTGCTCATTTCTATTAGCCTAGCTATCCATTCCGCAGCCTGGCTACTGGTTGTTCCCTTTAACTTTTTCATATAAAATAACGTAAAATGTCTGCTTCTCGCTGACCACAGCTGGCCATGAACTCCTTCCCGTGTACTTTGCCTGTTTCGTGTCCTGGTCTTCTGTGCAAAAAAGAAGGAAGAAGAGAAGTAACTTTCCGTAATGCAAAGAGTTCCACTACTTGTTAGCTCCTGCTTTCTTCCTCCTCTTGCTCAGAAGCTGAATAGATAGGCTTTTTCTTCCTCTTTACAGTGCAGCATCTGTCCCTTCTCTGAAAGATTTTCTCAGCAGCCTAATGTTGCATTTACATTTGATGTTGCATTTACATTTATCTAAAACTAAAATGTCTTCCTTTACACAATCATAATTTTTACAGTAACATTCTTACCCTTTGGTTTAATATCAGGCTATGAATTAGTAGAGCATGAACCAGTAAAGTGAACAGAATAACAATTATAAATCCATGGTTAGTTCTGTTTAACATAATTCCTTTTGTTTTGTGCTAAGTAAAGAACAAATGGGCTTGATCACAGTCCTGGTTTAAGTGCATTTCACACAGTGTAATGGTTTGATTTTTAGCAGTCTGTTGGATTTGCTGAAATGGATGGTAACTTGACCTTAAGGCTTCCACTAATTTCCAGGATTCTCTGAGTGCTGTCTTCTTCTTTAGGAAGCTCTCAGATGGCATGATGTGTGTGACTCCCATCAGTGGCCTAAGCATTTATAAATGCACACTTCCTGACTGTTTAAAAGATAAGCATGGACTGTTGCTCCAAAAACATCACAGCAAATTTTTTTCCCTTTCCCTCTTCCAGAACTTTACCCTAGGCTAAACTCCTTTGCCAAATGGCTGTTACAGCAATCTAACTTCCCTGTTGGCTGCTTTAATGCTAATTAATTAAAGAGCAAAGCAAAGTCCCAACACACAAGGAAAGTTTCTTGGCCCAAACACTTCTCAAGGAAAATTCTCTGCAGTGGTAATATTTTCCTTCTGCTTGAATTCCAGTTACAGCACAGATGTCTTCCCAAAGTTCCCGTAATAATCTAGTAAGCCAAACTTCTCTCTTTTACCTTAAAACGAAGCACTAAGGAGACAGCTTTCTATCAACTCTTCTTTAAATAGCCTTGGAGAAAAGGAAATCACCATCCAATCAAAGCTGGGGGGACCAAAACATCCCTTCTCCCACTCAGAAAGCAATACTGCAGTTAATGTCCCTTAAATATCAGGTTTACCATCACTGGAGGCAGATCTTTGGCTGGTGTAAATTGTCACAGCTATGAAGTCTCTGGAAAGACTTCCTGTGGCCTCAGGTTTTAGTGAAAGTTGAAGACTATGAAAAAAAGATGGGTCATTGTTTCTTACAGGTCAAAAATAGGCAAGTACTATTGATTGCATTGTCCACAGATAAACTAGAGTTGCAGAGTTTTTGCCTCTTGAATATGTGGTCATGCAACACATATCTTGTAAAATCAGGTACTTGTGCACATATAAGCACAACAGCTGATTTTGCTGTATAAAACAGCAGGTTGCTGACTGCTGGATCAGGCCTTTCAGACATCAAATTCAGAGTGCCACAGTAATTTTAAAACTGTCAGAGGGAAGAACTTGTATAAGGGAAATGAGCAACAGGGTTACTGTTTTTCCTAAGATCTGCTGAATTTATTATTATAATTCTATGGACCAATAATAGTTTGCTGCTTTACTTTTTATCTTCTCTTGAATTTACTGTGAAAAACAGAATCTGAAACTGACTTAATAAATTGTTTTGATTTTGTTTTAGCTCCCTGAACTTAAAAAACCAACAGCAATTAAGGGGGACTTGCTTTTCTTTTTCTTAAAATGAGAAGCATGTAGTGTATATATCTAGACTAATACGGTAGATCAGATGGGGAAAGCCTTTTATAGCACAGCTCCAGTTCCAATCTTGCATTTAAAAACCAAGCTGAGGAGTACTTTCTTACAATCAGAGTTCAAGGATTTTTAATAAATTTGTAGACAACCAGATGCAACCTGCTGGTTTAAATTAAATCTGATGGGCTTTGGCGCAGGCCAAGATTGATAGCAGATACTTTCTTAAAGTGGCTGTACAATGTACTGTTGGAGGGTCTTGTAGATTATGATTCTTCTTTAATGCAAAATATTGTATTTCATCAAGGTAACGAATAGTTTCATCCGAAGCCTTAAATCTGACTTTCTGAGCTCAGCCCATCTAAAATATTCATTTATTAAAAAGTTGCCCAGGGGTCTTTACAATGGAATTTTTCATCTGAATGGAGCTATGTACCATCCTTATAAGGCTATTTCCCCATGCATTCTCACTGTCTGATGTGTTCCTCAAACCCTGAGATTGAAGCTCTATAATAAAACATTATAACTTCCCCATATTATTTGTAATGTGGAAAACTGCACATTCCCTTCAGAGAGGTCTGTAGGAACATTTTATTTGATCACCTTAGATTACTCCTCCTTGACCCTGTTTTAAGTGCAAACAAAGTCAAAATCAGAATGCCAAACTCTGTCCAAATTGTCATGTTTCACTGGCCATTGAGGCTAGAACCGGGGAAGAGGGCAGACCTTTTCACACTGATAAAGTTTGCTTGAAGTGTCTGTACAACTTTGTAAACCTTCCAATGCTCCTGGTCTGAGGTTCAAGTTTGTAACAAAACCAGATGAACTTTGCGTGGTTTTGGGTTTCACTGCACACATTTCTTCTGACTCCCTTTATAATAGCATCATTTCTTATTCAGGCTACAAATGTTTGGTTCTCCAGGATAGCAGTGCTGTGGGGGTGGCGTCTGCATATCATATTTATCTCAAAACGAATAGAGGATTGCTAGATGGAAAGGAACACACAAATTCTGTTGTGAGTTTGAGGGAAAGGGAAAAGTGAAAGAACAAATTGATTTACCATAACTTTCTTAGAAATAGAGTTAGTGAGGAGTGGAGAGAAGTCCTTTTCCTGTGACCTTCAGCAATCACACTGCTGCAGGATATGTGCTTGCTGTCTTAAAGAAAAGCGAGAAGACCTTGTTACAAAAACTGCAGCAGTGTCTCCTGCTGGCACAAGAAGATATTGCTAACTGTTCATCCAAACAGGAATTGAGAGAGGAATGATTGAAACTGTTACTGTATGTGTGTCCCACTTCAGTGTACAAACCAGCAATCAAACACAACTCAATGTAAACGTTAATTGCAAAGAGCCGCAGATAAAACACACTGTCTTCCACAAGGTGTCCATTGTTCTATGCCAAAACAAATTCAGCTGTTAATATTTTTATATATCTGATTTTTGAGTGTATTTGCTTTTAAACCAATCTGGTGAGACGGGCAAGAGACCCCAGGATAAAACGCGTAGAAAATCTGAGCAAAATATATAGTGACGTGTTTGTGTTTTGCAGGGACCTTCTGAAGAGTCTTCTAGACCCGTCAGCCCTTTGTCCTCAATGGTGCTTGTGATTCCAGCCACACAAGCCAGCAGCTTGCTTCCCGTTGACTTCAACACCCCTGCCAGTCCCATGGGCTGCCTGGATACTTTCGCAGCTAGGCACAGGATAGCAATAAACCCGCGGAAACAGAGAGTTTTCCCCAATAAGAATCAGCAAACCCCTGTAAGTCCCTTCTGGAGGCTGAGTTCAAAGCAGAGGGAGATGGGTGCATAGTGTGTGCAGCCTTTTCTGTTCTTCTCTCCTCTGGAGTTCATGAGTATATTAAATGGGGAGGATAATGTGATTAATGCCAATGGGAAAATTCCAATTGCCTTTAATAGACACAGGAACAGACACCTGGTCCTGTTTTGGCCTTAAAACTCTGACTGATCAGCTGTGAAGGGGAGAATTTTGCTACAGTGAGAATTAAACTGTGGAAGTAGAATTTGACATGGGAATAATCAATAGAACAGAGGGCTCTCTAGCTGTGTCATCTCTGTAGCTGTTTCAGAGTTGGTCAAAAATATGGGAATTCTTTTCCAAGGAAATTTTTGAATGAAACTAAAATTTTTGTTGGGTTTGGAATTTTTCACTGCAATGGTTCATCAAAATGCATTTGTTTTGTTGTTTTCATTTAAATTGGAATGACACTTTCTCTTTTGTGCTTCCCCTCATTTCTGCATTGGAAGAAGGAAAAGAAAGGGGGGAACCTCAAAACCAGATTGGTTTTGTTTTCAATTCTGTTTGATTTGTAGAAAATGAAGGGTTTTTTTTGTTTCTAATAGTTTAATTGAAAAATTTCAGATTAAATTTCTGTAAAAAGGTTTGTATTATTTGAAAAGCCAATTTACATAGTTTTTTCTATTAAAGAAATCTCAGACCACCCATATCTGTAAGAATTAGATAAGTTCTTGGAGGATAGGTCCATCAACGGTTTTTAGCCAGGATAGGCAGGGATGCAAAATCATGCTCTGAAGTGTCCTTAGCCTCTGTTTGCTAGAAGCTGAGAATGGGTGACAGGGATGGATCACTTGATGATTACCTCTTCTGTTCATTCCCTCTGAAGCACCTGCCATTGGCCACTATTGGAAGACAGGACACTGGGCTAGATGGACCATTGGTCTGACCCAGTACGGCTGTTCTTATGCAATCTTTTTCACCCCAAGGAGGGGGAGTAGTAGAGCTCCTGTAAGCAGCACTGGGCTGAATTTAAGTCGTAGCAGCTTCACATGTCTAGGAATCTATTGCTCAGACAGATGGATTCACGAAACATGTAGAGTCTTGAACTATCTTCCACTTACGCTGGCAGAGAGGAGCGAAATTGATGGCTCTGGGGTGGGGAATCTGAGGACAAAAGCAGTATATCTCCTCCACGCCCAGGAAATCCACAGAGCCCTGAGAAATACATTGTGGTGCTGCGGCCCATAGGCTAGGAAGAGAGTGATGGGGAAGAGTGGCAGAGATGGGGAGCCGCTGTTCTGTGCAGCATGCTCCCCGTCTGCACCAGGAGCATTTCCCTTAGAAAATCTGTTCTGGACATACTGCTGCTAGGAGGAGTATGAATTCCTCTGAGTGACCCTCTGCCCCCCTGGAGACAAGAACTGCTGCCCTGCTGCATGGCTAGGCTTCAGTGGCAGCATGGCTCTTAGCGAATCTTTATTTGATGCTCTTTGTGCTGCAGCAGATAAAACTACCACAGTGCAGAACAGCTAATTCTCCTGTGGCATTTCTAGTGACCTTATCTGATAATGACATCTCTGACTTGTTCTGTTCTATACACCATGAAGTTACAATACAGGGATTTTCTCTGGTTTGTATACATTTATATTTTTCAAAATGAAGTTACATACAGCATAAGTTTTGTGCACAAGTCTTTACTTTGAACCAACCAAAGTGTCTTTTTAAATCACACTAGGTGGAACAACTGGAAAAGGAACAGTGTCTTCCTGTAACTTCAGAAAGGAAGAGTACAACAAAAGTCCTTGATGCTGACCAGGATGAAATTTGGGCAGGTCAGGCACAATTCTGAAGGCAGAATTGTTAAGTCTGTTAACAGAATTCAGTTACAGATTGTAGACTTGAATTTGACTGAAAGCCCTTTAAAAGTAGGCAGCTTTTATTTTTTTTAAATCCCAAGCTCTGTCCCCTCTGCCTGAGAGCTGGTAGACTGCATTTGATAGCAAGAAAAGAATGATGCACTCTGGTACACAGAATGATGATGAACTCTTTGGAAGGCATTAAAACAGAAATCAGACTAGGCATAGCATCTTCCAAAGCACCTATGTCACATGGGAGTCTAAATCTCATTGCATAGGACTTATGCTGCTAAGTAACCTAGGCACTGTTGAAAATTTTATCCTAAATCTGTAAATATTGCTTCAGCACTATACCTTTGGAACAAACCCTCTTGCGAGATGGTGTGTCATGTGATTTTCAATGACTTATGTACTAGCAGGTCCATCTTTCCTCTGTTTGATAATTGATTATCAAGGCAATAGTAAAATTAACTGACATTTTTCCCAAACAGCCCATTTTTATAATCCGTGACTTTGATCAGTGCATTATAAAAGCATTGGTTGATTGTAACTTACAGAATGTCAGTTGTTGTTACACCAAACTCAAGGCCTGATCCTGCAAAAGGCTAAGTGTTGCCTATGAAGTGCTTAGTGTCTGCAAACCACATTAAAGGGAACAGGGATTGAGGGTTCTTAACATCTCACAGGAACCGGAGTCAAATTAAAGAGTGGACAAGTTCCGCATGGAATGTAGTTGGGCAGTTCTTGGCCACTATTCCCAGTGTATTTGACGTCCGTGAATTCAGCGTTCATGAAAGGGGGCAGTTCTAGAAGTCAAGGTTCCCTAGCCAAAGAACAGGAACAGCGCAGATATCAGCTGAGCAAGCTTCCCCATGCTACCATTCCAGATGTTGTAGCCCTGAGTTTATCAACAGCTATGGTGATTTTACTGATATGGATACTGGTACACTAGGACCTAAACTGAAAGGAGCAACTCATTTGACACACCAGCTGCTGCGCAGGCATCAAGCAACAGGAGCTTTCAACTGCTATTAGCCTTGGCTATATTCCTGCTGGAAGCCACTGTATTTCGTTACCAGTCTCCTTAGCCAAGCAGTCCATCCCCCATTTTTAAATGTGTCTGACAGCCTTGGGCATCTCGGAAATGGCATCCAGATAATGGGAAACTATTAGCAAATGACCACAGTACACGGAACGAATTACAGTCACAGGGGTGAGGGGTACATGAGTCTTTGTTGTAACCATAAAACATTGTTTTCTTTTGTTCAACAAAGGTTCATCAATCTGGGAAGAGAATAATAGAAAAGGAAGTGGCCTTAAGGAGATGCAGCCCACAGCAAAGACGGACAGTTCCACAAGTTATCCTCGGAATTCTGTATCCGATACAGACATAGTTTGTACTCTGCTAGAAGAGGATGCATGCCCCACAGAAACAGCTCATCACTATAAAGTAACTGCTAGAGAAGACAGCACATTTGGAAAGGAAGCAAAGTTTGAGGAGGAGAACAAGGAAGAGGACATAGTGTTATCTTACCGTTCTGATGAGTCTATTGATGAATTCAAACTGCTTCAGCAAAATACTGATGAAGTAACTGAACTTGCTGAATCTCCACAGACTGAACCAGAAGCGATTGTTTTTCAGGACATATTAGCAGCTAACTTATGTGGCACTTCCATGGAAAAGGAGGACATAAATATATTGGCAGATGACACACAGGTATCCTTAAAACAACCTGTAGACCAAAGTGACAAAGAGCCTAGAGACAGTGGTGTGACACTTGTAGGAAAAGTGGACGATCATCCTTGTATTAATGAGAACAACTTCATCTTGCCTGATTCGGATCCTGCACTGTGTGATTCACAGGTTCATTTCACCTCTTTGGAGACTTCCTCTGATGTAGAGGGGGTGGCTATTTTGGTGCCTGAAAATACCCCGGAAGCCAAAAACGATAAAGAAATGTGCAAAGTTATGGAATTTCAGCCATCCGAAGACCATGTAAATTCAAAAACGTTCCTACAAAAAGCCTCAGTTGTGTCTATGTCAAATATAGATTGCATGCTGCCTCAGAGCAAAGTGAACAAGGACCAGCATTTCAAACCAGAAATGCATTGCCCAGTTTCAAAGGGTAGCCAAAGCAATCAAGAGATAGATCCATCCAACAGCTTGGAAAAGCTTTCTATCGAATGCCTTGCCTCCTCGAGTTTGGTTGGTTTCAAGAGTTATATCCCCCCTAGTCCTGACAGTAAGGAGGACCAGTTAGGTGGTGTAACATCTCAAGAGAAAACAAGGAAAGAAGGCAAATCCCTAGATGAAAATGTAAAACCTCCACTGAAGTCTGCTGCTACAAAACCAGTTAGATTTACCATTGCTCCTGCCTGGCAAAGATCTCTTTCAGGGGGTTCAAATACCAAGGAAGATTCCTGTGCTAGAAGCTCCCCATCCTCACCCATAAGACCAGAGTTGTTTGAAGGAACAGCTCTCTTAGATACAACCATGCAAGACTCTACAAAAAACAACTCAGAAGGGTTTGAGAGGGATAATAAGAGCAACGAAGCCAATTTGAATTCTTCCATGCAGGGGGCTGAGCATGAAACACAGAATGCTGAAAACCCATTTGGAGTCAGACTGAGAAGAACATCCTCTTTGCTGAAGTACCACACTGAATCTTCAAAGCAGATTGCATTAGCCATTCACACCACATCTTCTGGTTCTGTCAAGGAGGATAAAAAACCAGTAGCTATTGGGAAGCCACCAGGCAGCACAACAGCTTCAGCTAAAAAATCAGCTGTCACGGAAGAGAAAAATGCCCCCAAAACAAAACCCGAAGAAGTCTCAAAGAAGCAACATGTTAAACTTTCAGGTATTTATGCTATACTTGTACCCAAAGACTGTTTAGAACAATGGCTGTGCAAGCCCATTGCAAAAAGTGGCAAGCCAGGGGTATGAAAAAGTTTAAACATTTTTTTTAATTGCCTAGACCCTATTCAACCCTAGTGTAACTCAGCTGATGTCAGTTTGGACCTGTACCTGAGTTTAGGCTATTCAAGAGAGTTCTTAGGTTCCAACATACAGTATGTTCAAGCTAGAATAGCAACAGGGCATTGGAAACACAAAATGGGCCATTTATTTCATATGGAGGTGTTTTTGCCCAGATTATATGGAATTTATTTTGCAGCTAATTGTCAGGCTGATTCAGTTTAGAACTTAACCAGGTATCACCTTAGTGGTGATTTTGGTCTAAAATATTTGGGAAGTGAAAAGGTAGCCTGTCTCTAACTGGATTATGTAACAGGACAATGGTCATCATTCTACACTGAGCCTGTACTGGAAGGATGTTGCTTTGGGGGTTGAATCCTGCCCCCAGTAGATAAAAAGGACAAACATCCTTGCCAAGGAACAAGGACAAAATCCACATGGAAATTAATGTTATCCTCACCCTTTTTAAAGTGTAGTCACTGAAGGATTTAAAATACAAAACTGTTTAGGTTTTGACAGCCTAAATCCTTTCTCTACTTCCAAAATGCTTCTTTTGTAGAAAAAGTCCCTAGTCTGCATTTGGAAACTGTTTCCTCTGAACCGGCTTGGGTCTCCATGGCAAAACTAAAGCAGAAAGGTTTCCAGGGTCATCCTCTTGCCAAAGGACATAAAAGGAAGGACAAAACGTTGACCAAAACGGATCAAGAGGAGGTATGGTACAGTAGGATTGCTGGTGGCTGATAGACTAAAATCATCATGCCAGCTTCCTTATTTGCATCCTTTGTTTTTTCCCTCAAAGCGAGCGACCTGTGCTAGTGAGCAGTTATTGAGAAAGAATGTAGCCCCCAGCCTGTGCGCCCAGGAGAAGAAATCACAAATGAAGATCACCATGTCTGCTGCAGCAGGTATTTTTTTTTAAAGTCTCTCTCTCTTTCTCCTCTCCCAAAATTTTCACCAATGACTAATGCTTTTTGGGGTGTGTTTGTTTTTGGCTGCCCAACCTGAGAAACCTTTTAAATGGGCACAATTTTCAGAGGGTGGATGCTCACCCATTATGTTGGATCAAGGCATGTAGGTAATGCTACTTCCCTGCTTACTCCATCCCCCGAGCAGGTGGATGAGGAACATGGGGAGCCTAAGCTGCATCCTGAGCCCACTTGCTAGAATTCCTGAGCCAGTGCGTGGATCGGGTGGTTGGTGGTGCACGGGGGGCTGGAACAATTTGTATAGTGCGGATGCTGAGCCCTTGAACCAAACTATAAACCCTGTATACGATGGAAACCACTTCAAGCCAGGGAGTGCAGCAGCATCCCTAGTTCTAGCACCTAAGGTGGTGTAGTGACTCTCTAAGGGTAAAGACTAGTAATAAATTACAACCAGCAGGAAGAAACTGTGGCTCAAAGAGGTGTGTGCATCCTGGTGCTTTCAGAGGAGACTGCTAGGCTGATGCAACTTATGTTCCACCCCTTCTTCAGGGCGATGCCTAAAATCAGAGTCGAGCTGTAACGGGGCAGACAAGACAATTCAGACGTGCCGCTAAAAGTATATTTTACTCAATGAAATCTACTAAACTTCAAAGCTTTCTTGTAAGCAAGGGAATAGACTGTCTCGCTTTCTCCCTCCTGTCCTGGGTGGCCGATACAGCAAAGGAGGACTGGTTGAGGAAACACAATGACATAGCAGTGCTGGTATTAGCTCCTCTCTCAGGAGTGTGTGATTCAGCTATGATCATTTTTTTCTTGAAGAATTCCATTATATGGAATTTCTTCCTTGGTAAACTCAGTAGAAAGCTAGAAAATAGCAAGCAGGTAGGAAATGTGAGAAGTCTCCTTTTGGAGTACTGTCAGGGATAGGCTGAAAATTAGTCCCATGCCACTGCTGGAGTTAGACTCTGCCATTCCTAATGGCAATCCAGACACAAGCTGTGTACTTCAGGCCACTTTCACTTTGTACTGTTCGTTCTTGGCTGAAATTCATGCCACCCATGGCAGTTGCAGCAGTACTAAGCCTTTCTTTGCATTGTCTTGCCCCATGGATCGTCTGGTGGCCTGGTATACAGTGTCTTTTCCCAACAGTGGTAGAAACTGTGGTCACTCAATTCTCTCATCTCTTGAAAGCTATGAATCTCTCTGACTAATGTTGATGTTCCCAAGAAAATCACCATTACACAATAATTCAGAAAAACACCACGCCCTGCTGCTGAGGGAATAGCCAGCATTGTCCCCACATGATCAACAAAACAGGAAGACTTTCAAACATTAGACTCCTCTTGTTTTACTCATGTTAAAGGAGCTAATAATTTGACTTGGCCAGGGGGCAAGGAGTGTATATAATTTCCAGGGCAAGTCTTAACCTTGGACATACTTTTTGCCTTGTAAATGGCTGTCAAAAAAAGTTTTCTTCTATCTTTGAGAAGTGACTGCGGCTTGTGTGTGACACGGACCTCCTGCACAGTTGAGCAGGTGTGGCTTGGTGCATGTATAGCATGAGGTAAAATGGGACAATTAGGACAGGGTTCTGAGGAACCAGATCCTGCCTGGAGAGCTGCTGCACTGCTCTGTCTCAGGCATAGCAAATGTCAGACCGGAAAGGGGGTTGCTCAGCTAGGCCTTCCATTAGCATAGTGAAGTTCATCCTTAAGCCCAAGTCACCTCCCATGGGCCCATTCTCTGTGTGCACTCCACCCCTTTTTTGACCCTGTGCTTTTTAGACTGGCTCTGGTTCATGACACAGGAATATGGGGATAGTCTTCACAAGTGTCCCAAGTCCCATTTTTAAAAATAATTTAGGCACTTCAGAGCCTAACTCCCTTTGAAACTCAAGGCCCAGATTTTTAAAAGGTATTTAGGCCTTGCTGTGCTCACGGTTGCCATGCCTAACTGATTTAGGAGCCTAAAATCTTAACTGTTAGTTGGATTTTGGCACCTAAGTACCTGCTTTCCTTTTGGGAAATGGAATGTAGGCTCCTAAATCCCTTAGCTGTTGTAACACTGAGTGCAGCGATGCCTGGATACCTTTAAAAATCTGGGCCTAAGTTCCTAAATCATGTCAGCACTTTTGAAATGGTTATCCTACATCTGGAGCTTGACCTGCTCTGTTTAAGGGAGTCTGGTCCCTTCTACTATAGCCTACCACCTGTAGGACGCAACCAGGGATCTCTCAGGCTGTTGCCCAGTGACCTGCTGATCTAATCTTGGCCCTGCCGCCCCCGGCTTTGCCTACAGGCATTATCAGCATGAATGGGCTTTTTTTTTTTTAAATGATTTCAACACAAGCAGGATCAAGCCCCTTGGGCTTAACTTTGCTGGCACCCATAATAGCCTCCTTTCATTTTTGTGCTGAAGCACGGCTGCCTTGCCCCTCCTGCATGCCAAGCAAAGGCTTGTAGATACTTACTAAGCATAAGAGGTTTTCAGGCCCTGATTTATGCCTCAAAATGAAATACAGTCTGTTGGAGTGGAAGGAGAGCGGGAGTGTCGAACAGCAAATGGCTTATGAACGAGATATTTCAGCCGCTTATGTGCAGGGCTGCATTCTGTCCTGTCCCTTTCCATGCAACCTGTCTGAAGACATTAGTCTTGTATATTTTCTAAGATCGATTAAATTAGGCCTCTTCTAAATAGTAACTCAGCACCTCACCTGCAACAGTGTCAACATTTTAGTCTTGGCCTATACCACCAGGTCTGTGGTAGGCTGCAGACATCCAAAGCTATGTTTAAGAAAAGACTATCTAGTCACTTTATCCAACCAGCTTCCCGCCCCTTTGGCTAACATGTCCAAGAAAATGTAGCATTGGGTTTAATCTCCCCTCCCCCCGACCCACTTTTTACAGTAGAAGTATTTCTTTTGGCAGTAAGGACTGGAAGGTAAACCTCTAGACCACTCAGAGTTGAAGATGCACATCATTCTCTTTTAGCCCAGGATAAACTTGGAGTGATTCTTCCCATGCAACACGTTCATATGTCTGACTCCTAGAGCTGGTTGTGCTTAAACACAATGCAAAATAAGCCTGTGGAATTCTCTGCCACAAGCTATAATTGGGGCCTAGGGTTTTTAGCAGGATGCAGAGTGGGACTGGATGTTTATATGAACAACACGGTAACAAAAATCTCTCAAGAATTGTTAAAATTTACTCACGTTTCAGGGTTTAAACCTTCCTATAAATATTGGGGGTTAGGAGGAAGCTTTCACTGGAGGCAGGCTCTCTCTATCTGTTTACTACAAGGTTTTTGATACCTCCCTCTGAAGCAGCTGGTCCTGGCC
Source organism: Mesoclemmys tuberculata (assembly GCA_007922155.1). Lineage (NCBI taxonomy): Eukaryota > Metazoa > Chordata > Testudines > Chelidae > Mesoclemmys > Mesoclemmys tuberculata. Next base: position 11,923,134 of record ML675622.1, on the reverse strand, counting down.
ATTGTCAGAGACTGGGTACTGGTGTCTGGACCACCCGTCAGACCTAGTCTGGCAATTCTTCCTTTTGTCTCTGTTGCTGTATGAAATCGTGTCCCAGGCACTTTGTGTGTAAAGCTATCGGCTTTTGTTTCACCTCTAGGTGGCATCACTTTAAAGAGCAGGGGGAAAAAGTTAGTATAAATTCTGTCTAATTCTTCTGTGTTCTGATGACTGACTGGTGTTGTTCTCAGCAGTTACACTTGGATCTATGGCTCAGGAAGCTTCGGTGGTTCCCGGCCCTGAAAAGGAAATGAGACAATCCTGTAGTCTGGCAGGGGCACCGTGCAGCTCTGCTGAACCACCCTGGCTGTCCTTGGCCAAGAAAAAAGCCAAAGCCTGGAGTGAAATGCCTCAGATTGTTCAATAGCAGCATCCTTGTCTGTACTGCCAATACCTGTACTAACTCCGTAGAGTAACTTCTTCACGGGAACCATTGTGGGGGGGATGAAATAAGCCTTAGAACGTTCAACAGACTGTAGCTGTGAATACATGAAGAAATACCATTGGAGGGTCCACCTGCAGTAACCACCAGCATTAGAAAACGGAGCATTTTCCATGACAAAATACTATGAAATTCCAGTTGATGGATTCATACTTGCTATACGTTTGACTAAAAGACAGTGGTGCTCTAAAGGCGGCGCTTCATGGCTTGGAAGCATTTCTTTTCCAAAAGGGGAGTTTAAGGTACCCTGCACGCAATACAGTATTCTGCATGATTTCACTTTGAACATTGAATTTGTTTGGTGTCACAAAATGGTTTTAGAGCTCTGCACTGGAGCATCCAGACTGGTTGTTGCTGATGTAGTAACTCTTATGTCTCTAATGCTTGGTCTAGGGCAGGTCTCACTGTGTTTCTGATTTTTAACGTATCCATTTCATAATAGAAATAAGACAGGCAGCAGTGCAGGTTTAGGGGATTCTCATTTCTTAGGTGTTTAGAGTCACGGTGCCTCTGGCCTCATGCCCTATATTACACCACCTGCTGCAATGGCCCAGAGCGGTACTGCCTTTGTGTTCTATAGCTAAAATATTTTTGAGAGGATATTGATTTTTTTTAAGGGCTAGATTCTGCTCCATTACCTTTGTAAATCTGGAGTACCACTGTTCTTAATGCAGTTTGGAGATGCTGAATTTGGTCCTTATACCTAAGCTAAAATATCTAATTTCTAATATATAGCAATTTCTCTTCCCGAGCCTCTTTAGTGAAGTGTCCCTAATAAAGGCAGAGATGGAGAAGGTTTGAACCAGTCTTGTTTTCAGTCCAGAAGGATGCCTGTTTGCAGCAAATAGCACCGCCTGGTCCATATTCTTGGCACTTTGTTTTTTAGACTTTCCTTGGCAGTTTAGGAAAAAAGGATGCACTTAATATCCACTGTTACCTTTCCGTACGTACCTGAAAACTGAAGATCTATCTAAAGACACACCGCTGGCAAACAGCTGCTCTTTTAGGGTCCAGTTCTGCTGCCACTGAAGTCTCTAGGAGTCTTGCCATTAACTTTTATGGGAGCAGAATCAGATCCTTTAAAAATAAACTTTGGAAAATGTCTTTGACATCAGTGTCATGACAACTGAGCTGCATCTGCCTGTACATTCCACATTTGCAAAACATTTTCTTTTCACAGCCAGTGCAAACATTGAAGTTTGACAGGTTGTCCTTAGCAAACACGTTGGGTATCATTTTTAATTTTAAGACAACCGTGTGGCAGTAGGTCCAAATGTGAAATAACATCTAACCTTTGAGGAACTCATTATCTGGACTTCCACCTGTTGGTTGGTTTTGGCTTGAAATTAAAAATGTAACTGCTTCTGAAGTCTGTACCCACTGCTAATGAAGATTGTGCAATTCTTCTTCATCTGGCTAAACACTTACACACACAGTCCCACTTAAGTTAATGGGTCTGTTCTTATGAGTCAATGCTAATTAGAAAAAGTAAAAAGTTCCACAATCGGTTCAGTAAAACCGGCTTGTTTTACTCCTTGTTTGTGTCTGTTCTAAGAAGTGTATCTCCTCCTGCACCATATTGAAATGTGTATTTCTCTAAAGTTTGAGTATTATGTAAAAGAACAAACTAAACATTATCTACTGTGGTTTTCTACAGCTGACATCACATACCTGAGCTTACTGTCCCTCTGTTTAAAATATGCACTTTTCTATATAGTGCAATTTTTCTCCTGTTCTTTGCCAGTCTGGATTGCAATCCTACACCTAAACTACTGCACATGATACCAGAATCTCTCTCTTCCCTGGTTGCTTTTACTCAATAGTATCGCTCTCATTTTCTGTATGGTATGTACATATGTTTTGTAATCCTCACCTTTGGAGGACCTCCTTTTGTATTCTATTCCCATATTCGGTTTACTATTAAACGCTATTGTCAAGATGGAATGTCAGGGTTTGGACGAGTTGTGATTCTTGGAGGGGAAATCCTGAAAGGTGGGCCTCATTAGGGAAGCAGACCTTTAAGAGGAAGTGTGTGTGGGGTGTGGGTTGATACACTGTATAGATTCCAGGCTCGGAGAACACTACCGATGGGGCTTTTGACTGAGCATTACCAACGTGAGAGAGTGTACTTAGTCTTCTTTGAACTCATGGGACAATTGGCACAGTCTCTCTTCGGGCATGGGGTTCTTGCACTGATTTCTGAAAAAATAGGTGTTGTGCCTTGCTCTGTGGATGTTGAAGTCAGCAGGATGAAGGGGTTAGCGCAGTAACAGTGACGGAGGTTAAGGTCTTCATGAACTGGAACATCAGTAACTATGGGGCGTTTAATTAGTTAATGAGAAGAATTTGATGACCAGAAGAGAGATTCCCTACTCCCTGCAGCAGAGCTGATGCTGTCTGGACAGGGACCCACTCTAGAATTCCTTTTATATATATATATTACTAACTCTCCATAAGCAGGATTCAGTAAACTGCTATAGTGTATTTGTTTATCAAAAGCGAGCAACTGCCCCAACAAAATCAGTGTCTGGGCCATATATTAGGCTTATCAGCCTCAATCTCATCCCCTAACAGTAGCAAATTTAAACATCCAGCTGCTACTGCACTTGCCAGCTGGTCATGCACTGGGTGGTACAGCCGTGGAGCAGACACCTTTGGCTGTCAAGGGGGATGGAAATGCTAGAACTGTTTATCCAATATGTAACTTCACAGCATCATTGGCATCTATCTTATATGTATCACAGAGTAAAGATGGAATACGAAACATACCATCCTCCTTACTCATCTTCAGTAGAAGTGTTGCTGCCTGTTACATTAAATAGAAAAATATAGGCTTGGACAAACATTTATCTGCATAAAGCAAATCTGCACTATAGGGCATTGTCTGCTGCTGCTTGGTAGCAAAGAACATGAACGTTCTCTCTCTCCTTTAGTGTATATCAGCAGCTTAGGGCCCCAGTCCTGCAAACATACACGTGCATAGTCTCACCTTCCTGGAGGCCTACTTGCATGTTTAAAGTTGAGCACAGGTGGAACTGTTTGCAGGATTGGGCCTAGATTGGCTATGCTGGACTCCCTGCTCCACCTCTGGTACTAGAGCATCACTTATATGGAGAACTACTATTAGGAGATTGCATTAAAAGACAGCTGAAATATACCAAACAAGAAGGTGGAAACGAGGAGGAGCCAGGATCCTATGACTAGCTAGCAATCCACTGCAGTGGTTCCTGGAGTAGCGTGTAAACTAATACTAATCCAGAATGATTACTGCACACAGGAGAACTGGGCAGCTATTGGAAAAAACAGCATTCACCAAAATTCCTTGGATTGAAAGCCATGACTGGCCTCCAACAGTGTTTACAGCCCTCTCAAGGAGCTTTCTACAAGCATTTGTGCCTCTGGTTTTCTGATCCTAGAAAACCTTGCAAAAATAAAGGAATTAGGAAAATACATTTGTGGTTCATTTTATTTGCTTTCTGGATTTTGAGGTGCATATTTTCAAGCTTTTCTCCACTACCCTGAGCGCTAGAAACATATTTAAAAAAAATGTTGAGTCTCTCTGTAATCATTTGACTCCTGGAGCTGGGGCTTTAATAAAAAACACACCAAATATCAGGAGATTTGGGATAAAGCCCTGAGAGCTAGCAACCTTCCTGTTCATGCAGCCATCTTAGTATTTAAGTTTCATTTTCTGTGCCCATCACAATCCTGACTGGGTCTTTAGGTCTTACCTCTTTGCAAATACCACATGACACCATAAGCTTACTTTATTTTTTAAAAGTTAGGACTACTTTTCAAAGATTGTAATTTAAAATAAACTGCATAGCCATGCAGAGATGATTGCAAAATGTTCAGGTTTTGTTACATGATGGGTAAGGTATTTAGAGTTTGGAGGCTTTTACTGACAACTAGAAACCTGTCACTGAAACTCCACGTATATGGCACAGGCAGCTGGCTTTTGACTGCCTCTGCTGATGTTGCATGGCAGCAGAGGGTGCTCGTGCTTTCCCTCAAGAGCAAGGAAGCATTCCACTGACTATGAGCAGCAGATTCATTTACAAACTTGATGGCATTTATTACAATAGGGAGACTTTTGTTAAGGCAAAGGAACCATGGGTTTGAGAAAGGGGAGGGGCATTTCTATTTATGACTCAGTGTTTATTCAGGAAGCTACATAAAGTGTGATGAAGGCTGCAGCTGCTAGAAAGACACTGTAGCCATTGCTGCTGTTAGAAGCCACTGAGACCAGGGGAAGGTTGAATAAGCCATCATGCAGAATATACAGGAAGGTTTATAGACAAATGATGCAAAGAGGGACATGATCAATTGTGAGGCTGATATGTAGTTCAGTAAATTAGTCTAAACAAGCAGACACAGATGAGCTATATACTCAGCTGGTGGCCTGGGGTGAGCTAGTCTATATACATATATAGAACATATAAAACATATTTAATGGCTTTAACAAGAGCAAGGTTCCAAGTAAGTGAGTGAAAAGGGAGGAGCTGGACCAACCATCTCTTCCTATTTTCCTAAATGATTCACACCTACTGCAAGACAGGATGTCAAACAAGTCTCTGTTTTAAATAGCTTAGGGTGTTGGCGGTATCGTGTCACACTGCGAGGCTGTTGCTCTGTAGGACAAATCCTGAAATGTGGAGGGGAACACAGTGGCTGCTCACAGGCAGGGGCAACTGACATTTAAGACTTGTCTGCACTAGGAAATTGTACTGCTTATACTGTACTGCTCTAGTTAGAGTAGTACAGCCCCCTTAATACAAACAATTATATAAATATAAAGACGCTTTGTAGTGGTATCATTTTTCTGAGCCAGGAAGGGAAATAAGCTATGTACATTTATACCACTATTACAGCTTCTAAATGAGAGATCCTTCTGGTATAACTATATGGGTATTTAAAAAAATAAAACAAAAAAAGACAAGCTTAAGTCATACCAGTTCAAAATGTGTGTGTGGACCAGGCCTTACCAAAAATAAATTGTCTATTCAGTTTATTGAAGATGAATTTTCTTTACATTCATAGTGGATAAAATTCTTGAATTACATTTAAACTGAGAATGGCAACTTACATTTAACAGAATATACTAGTGCAACAGCACGTGCTTGACAAATATTCTGTGTTTAAAAATGTCATTTGCAACATGGACTCTCCAAGGAGTGTCTTCGTTTTATCCATTTCAGAAAATATTTGTTAGTGCTATAACTTACCTCTTACACAGCACTTCTCATCTGTGGATCTCAAAGCACTTTACAAAAGAAAAGTATAATCAGCCTTATTTTGCAGGGATCTGAGGCACTGAAAGGTAAAGTGACTTACCCAAGATTACACAGCAGGTCAATGGCAGACCCCAGATCTCCTCAGTTGCAGGCTGGGGCCATGTGCACTAGACCACATTGTCCAATTAGATCATCATCTAAATTGAGCTAATGAATTCAGATGTGTTCTGCAGCAGCCTCTTTCCAGAATAGAAGAGGGAGGCTCATTGTTTAAATTTAGAAACTTCCACAGCATTTAGGTAACTCTTTCCAATTTACAAAAACAACAGCAGCAACCTCTGGGAAAGACTCCAAGTCATGGGGGTCTTGTTTATTTTAATGGTTTGCAGTGACAGCTCTCTGCCGATTACATCACTAAGCACAGTTCAGATCTGATGTTTTGGAAGAAATGTTTATTGTCCGGATTGCAGCAAGCAGAGTTGTTCCTATTGGGTGGGGTACATGGTATATTGCCTTGCCAAGCTGCGACACATGCAGTCAAAAGCAATGGGCAAGGTGGCAGCATTTTACAGGTCAAACTTGGTGAGAGTAATACCACCACTTGGTTGGTTTCATTAGCTGCAAAGATATCTTTTTATTGGTGGAAAAGAGTGAAAAAAGTTACTTTGGGTGTCAGGATATAAAACCTAGAACATAGCCACACTGCATTTTACCAGTATTTAAAGATCAGCTTTTCTCCACTGGAATCATGAACCTGATGCCTATTCAAGGCCCATCATGCACTATGTTTTTTTTTTTTTTAAGTTAGAATGGCACATTGAAGTCAATGTGAAGTTCTCAGTTTAAACAAGTGTCATGATGTGTACCCATCTTAATGGAAGTCAGCTGTTTAATTACAGCCTCAGTGTACTTTTCAGACTGAGGAAGTATTTTAATGTGTTTAATTTAAACATCCATAAGTTTATGCCCACCCGAATAATAAATATGACTCTTATAGCATGGTCTCCTGACTGCATGACAGTCAAAACAAAAATTCTGGTTTTAAGGAATATTGTATGCTGGGATGGGCTGATACACCAGAAAATAAGTACAGAAGTACTTAATGACAAAAGAAAAAAGTGTTTAGTAACTATTTACAACTGTTTAATGTTTTCTCCTCATTATACCTTCCTACCAGTCTTTGACTCGGGCAGGCTCATGTGGTGGCCCAGTGAGTAATTTTTGTTTGCATCCCTACCTTGTTCAAGGCCACATTACCATGAGCTTGCCCCTGAACTCCAAGCCCTTCCTGAGTGGGAAGCTGGTGATGGTGAAGCTGAAGTGGGGGGATGGAGTAAAACAGCTACCTTGTGTCTGTCAATGGCTACATGACCATACAGCTTGCAAACACAGAAGAATACATAGATGGTGCATTGTCTGGACACCTTGGTGAAGTTTTGATAAGATGTAATAGTGTCCTATACATCAGAGGTGTTGGAGAAAGAATAATTTTTGGAAAATAAAGATCGGTTTTTCCACAAAAAACCCACAAGATCCTGCTTCAGCAAAGCACAAGCCAAATTGAGTAGTCTTTTTGGGCAATGGGACTACTCACATGTTTAAACTTAGGCATGTGAATAGTTGTTTTGCTAAATTGGGGCCTGTGGGCCCAGGCCTGCTCCCATTGAAGCTAAGGCAAAACATCCAGTGACTTCAGTGGAAGCAGAATTGAGCCCCTAGACAGGAAAGTTTAGCTAAACTGATTTTCAGAAATGATTGCATGAATTAATTTGGTGATCTAGTTAAAAGCATTACTCCATATGAAGCATGGAGAACTGTTAATCTAAATATTCAAGTATGTTTAAAGCTCAGAAGGTGGCATAGCAGAACCAGTCCAGGACTATGTTTTTATTATGGGATCAAGCAGAAAAAAATAGTGTCTCCTTCCAGCTTAATTGTTTACTTTGATGATTGTCAAGATGCATCCTTTCATTCCTAAACCTGTCTTTTGGAAGGGGCACTTATTTAATTGCATTCTCAAAATTTGATCTTCCTTAGAAATAGGTGTGATACATATTGCTTTTGTAAGTAAGCAAGCAAGCTTGTTTCCCACTGCCATCTCCATCAGCAATTGATCAGGGTTGGCTGCACTCTCCTAGTAACCTAATCTGTTTCAGAAAGTTTTCAAGGACTCAAAAGTGCAAGCCTTCCTTGTGCTAGGAGAGCATGACTCTCCTGGTGACGCTGCTGTCGTAACATGCATTTGAGCAATCTAGCATAGGGATTACAAACTCAAGAATAACTAACAATGTTCATAGTTGCAGCCTTCAGCGCCACTGTAAATTAAAGATGTTATGGGTTACCACTGGCTCCTAGGAATCCAAGAGAGGTGAGGGCCCCAATATAGCTCTAGAACTAGGAGTTGGACAGTTCAGTCAAACCTCCAACAGAACATATACACTGAAAGCTCTGGCTCACTCCCTTTACTATTTCCCTCTGCAGCATTTTAATGTCAGGGATCTCACTGTCTGTCCTCTCTTGTGTAAAGCATCCTATTTTAATTTGTTAAAGCCAACCTCAAGGTTGACAAATGTGACTTCACCATCAGACATTATGGGATAGGTATTTTGGTTGGGGAAGGAGGTAGCCAGAATAGCACAGTTGCATCCATGCCAGAAAGAATCTTGGAAACTTTGTAATTTGCTTCACAGGCAGGCAGACAGACCCTCCCTCCAGCCACAGAGAGGGAGGAAGAGATGCATATGCAGCTTCCATCACTTCAGGCAGTTTCATGAGTGAGTTGCTGCTGCCACTAGTTATCCTAGCATGCTCCCTGGTTTCTTGTGGTGGTCAATTTATTTAGCAGGTTTAAAACAAAACTCCACAGGCAGCTTAATGACCACAGGCTACTAGCCTTATACATGATGAGCCCCATCTAGCCTTGCTGTCAATCCATTTGAGTCCATGGAATACCACCAGGTGTGAATTTGACCCTTTAACTACCTCTCCACCACCATCTGCATTGGTTGGAAGTTTCTCTCCAGAGCCTGTCCCACAAATTTCTCTTTTTGATGAACATGTTCTAGTGACACCCACTGTCGGTGGTGGAGGTGCTATTACTGGCTTCTCTTCAGACAGGATCCTCAAACAAACATCTGTCACGTAAAGCTGAAGAATGAGGCACCAGTGGAGTGTTTGTGCTCTGAAAGCTTTTAATAAAACCCTAAACAGTTTAGGATTTACTAACACCTACGAGTTTCGATGAAAGCTTCTCAGTCTGGCCAACTAGGCTTGAAATATCTACACAGTTGGAGCCTTTGAAGTTCATGTAGTGCAGCTGTTCTATTCCTTTAGAAGCCATGTGAGCCAGAGAAGCAGTGTTGTCTAGTGGATGGAGCACTAGACTGGGCCTTGGGAAACCAGGTAAGACTGGATTCTTGGCTTTGCCCTGCTGTAAGACTTTATGCAACTCACAATTTGTGTTTTCCCTGTCACCTCATCTTGTCTATTTAGATAAATTCTTTGGGGTAAGGGCAGTCTTACAATGGGTCCACACAGTGGCTAGCACCACGAGGCCTTCATTTTGGTGCTATTGTAATAATCCTTTCCAAGAGAAAAACATTGAGTTAAGGTAAATGCCAGCCAGGACTTACTGTATTTTCCAAGTAATGTAACAAAGTAATTTAGCATGTTCAATACCAATTATTGCCATACAAACATAGGCAAAACAAATGGCGCCATTAACCAAGTTCCCATGTACTGAATTAAGATATAGGATCCATAATGTAAAGGCGCTGCTCTACACAAGATAATGGCCAGATTCACAGCTCATGTAACTCCACTGATTTGTCCCAGCTGAAGGTTGTGGCTCCAATATATTGAGCCAAATAAAAGGAAAAAAGTCCTCCGACAAGAATAAGCCCCCTGAAAACAAAGTTTGTCTTCACTGCAACTTCTGTTGCTCTGACTTGAGTTCCAGCCACACACAAAAACCCTTCACTTGAGAGTGGGGGTGATTTAACTTGGGTGGGCTGACTCATCTGGGGAGCAGACTAAGGCTTGTGTTAGCATAATTCACAAGCTGTTAACATTCCAGCTCCAAAGAGCAGTTGAGTTATTTTGCAGTCTTGCTGCTCTTACATGAGCTAGGCCAGGGGTTGGCAACCCGCGGCTCCGGAGCCGCATGCGGCTCTTCAGCCACAGTAAGCTATGTTTTGCGGCTCCAGACTATTTTTCTTTAGTCAGTGGAAGAGGAGGCAAAATGGCTCTTTTGATAGTAAAGGTTGCCAACCCCTGAGCTAGGCTATATGTAAAGGTGTTAGCACACAGCTTCATGGCAGGTAACATTTCCCCTGCTAAATATAGCCAACTTTGAACCTCTTTTTCCTCCATCACAAATCCATAAAAATGCACCTATGACCAGCAAGGCAGCAGGATTCCCCCAGGCATAGCCTGTTCCAGTCACATTCTCTGAACTGCCAGCAATCTGTTGCTGAATCCCATGGGCTGCTACCCAGCCTGGCTCCGGTTGTTGACTGATCACTGCTCTTTTTGGAAGTGGGACCCACAATCCAGCCACCTAGACACTGGAACCAATGCCACAGCCCGCCTGACCCCCTTCATCAGTTGCTTAGGCCTATTCTCCCCTGCATTTATGTGACTGGGTGAGCTTTGTTTTCACTATTTACACCCTTCAGGGACCCCATGACAGTTCAAGGCTTTGTAAGGGAACTTCTAACACACATGCAGTTTAAACTTAGCAAGCACAACAGAATGATAGATGTATGGGGGGGTTGGAAAAAAAAAGCTTATAGAAGGGCTGACTCACCACTGGTATGATCTAGCAGCTCTTTCCTCCTTCTCATTTAGCATTCCCTGATGATGGTCGCTCCAGCCCAGCCGTTGGTCGCCTTGTCTAGCGACTCTGCTCTCCAGCCTGATCACATTTTAGTTCTGCACCCCTTCAGGGTACTGCAGTCCCAAGTCCCCATAAAACTACCTATTATCCAAAGTTCCAGTCCCTTCAGCCCCTCTTTGTGGTGTTTACTAAGATCCACAAGTCCTACCTGCTGTCTTCAATGTGGACCTCTCAATTCAAGTGCTTCAACTCCCAGTACTCCAGTCCTTGTCTTGGGCTTGGCAGGTAATGAAGGATTCTCAACATAGCATCTTGTTTCTCCTTTGGTCTCAGCTCCATAGTAAGTCCTCTTCTGGATCCACTACAGAGACAATCACCATCTCCTGTAGTCTATGCCTTTTACTACCCATACTTAGGGTTTTCCCTGCAGCCAAGTGGCCATCCCTGACCCCTCAGCTTCCTGGGCTGCCTGTCTAGGTACCTCACCCTCCTCCTTCAGGGCTTCTTGTTGGGACTTATCTTAATATCAGCAGAGTTCTTTCTTGCTCTTATTTCAGAGCAGAGCCTCCCAGGCTGCCTACTGGCTCAGCACCCCAAGTTCTGAATTTAAGCTTCAGGCCACTCCGGCTTCTTTCAGCCTTTAGCTCAACAGAGAAAACTACCTCTCAGATGAATTTCCTTTCCCCTTCCCCCTGCTCTTTCCTTTATGAAGGCCTAAGTCCACCCCAGCTGGGTTTGATCATCAATTATGCCTTCCACCCTCCAGGTGCTACCCAGCAGCCTAATTGGGCTCAGGCTCCTTTAACCCAGGGTTAACTAGTGTGGGAGTTACACAACCTGTTCCTGTCTCTATGCCTCCCACCAAGTCTTCTGGTTCTGGCAATGGCCTGGGCCCTTCTTGCTAGAGAGCAGTTGTATACGGCTTCCTGGTTTTCTTACACTGGAATATCCATCCTCCAACCCCTCCTTTGGGTTGCTGATCCTAGAGTCATTTACAGTCATTAGCTCTGCCCATAGCCCTCATGTTCCACCCATGGAGGGCTATTTAATACTGAGGACTTTTCAATTGCCCCATTTAATTTTCCTAGACTGAGGGCTGGTCTACTTAGTAGTGTAGACTAGAGTATAGGGTTACAAATTGTAGAGTGCTCGGAGGGATGTGCTCTAACTGCTCTGCGTAGAGCCTGCTGGTGCACATTGATGTAGTCCTTAGGAGAGAGTTTATCCACAGAAAGGCTTGCTGAAATCACAGTGAATGAACCCCCGGCAAGTCCTTCTCAAAGAGTCCCATTATTTTATATGACAGGATCTGTGACAGGGCAGCGCCTTCAGCACAACCAGTGCACTTGCCTCAGTTTCCCCTTCACTCACCCATAAAAAGGAAGACAGTCTCTCTTTCTCTCTGTGTGTCCTTTCAAAGTCCCATCTTTGCATATAAATTTATTCACAAACCCAAAATAATCCACAGAACCCTCATAATAAAACCATTCTTCCTGAAGCACAACAGAATCTCAACTGTTTCTCATGCCCCCCCCAGGGGACTATTTCCAGCTCATACACCTCAGAGGCCATCTCCAGTCTTTTGTTGGGGTTGCTCTTGGGCTCCACTCTCCAGGCCAGCCACCTGCGAGTGCCCAGATTGGAGAAAAGCTTGTGGGGAAAGAAGCCAGAAGGGCTCAAATCAGGTATGCCGTGAGCACGTGCCACTCACCCTGGCCTCCCTTCCTGCAAATTTCACCACTGCTCCCAGGAGCCACCCTCCAACATCAACCCCCTTGTGTCAGGCTTGGCGTCCCGTAACCAACCTGGTTCTTTCCCTTGTTCCTAGGAGCCTCTTGTACAAGCTCTCCTGTAACTCAGCAGGGTTCCTCAGCTCGTCAGGCCTCACCAACAACCTTCCTCACCAGTTGTTCTTCCCCACAGTCCCCTAGTCCAGCATGGTAGCAACTGCTGCTGTTTCCTTTCTCAGGCAACTCCCACCTGCCTCTGGCCTGTTTCCCACGGGCCTTTCTTAAACCCACTTGGGAGGCGGCTGAAGAGTCACAGGTGCACTGGAACCTCCCTCCCCAGCCCTTCACCCCTGCTTAAAGGGGGCCAAGTCCCCCTGTGAGGGGATCTATCGAGCATCCTGCACCTTGCATCTAGGTTAGATACAGCCAGGGAGAAAAGGCTCCACCCCTTTTCCCTCAGACAGTGCCCCAATGTCGGCGAATGCTGCTTCAGTGTATGATAGCGGTCCCCAAACTTTGGGGGTCATGCCCCCCCTTACCTGGTCCGTGCTTGCCCAGGAGTCGCAATTGGGAGCCGGGGCCGGGCCAAAGCCGCAGTCGGGGGCCGGGCCAAAGCCGTGTTCGGGAGCTGGGCCCTGAGCTGCAGGTGGGGACAGGTTGGGGACTGGAGTTGCAGCCACAGGGCCTAGGGCTGGGAAAGGGCCCTGAGGCTGCAGGGCAGGGCCGTGAACGGGGCTGGAAACCAGGATTCCAGGCCAGGAACAGATCCGGGGCCTGGGCCAGGAGCTGGGGCCTACGCGCAGAAGTGGGGCCTGGGACATGGGCCGCACCCAAGGCTGGGGCTGCAGCCTGGACCTGAGGGGGGGGGCTGGAGCAGAGATGGAGGCCCAGTGGGGCTGGGTTGTGCTTTCTCTCCGCCCCCGTGGGGACTGGCCGAGGCCCTGCCTTGCATCCCCAAAGGTTCCTTAGGGCGTGCCCCACAATTTGGGGACCTCTAATTCAGAATAAAGGCAGTACATCTTGTTATTTTGGTTAAGACTTCCCAGTTTCATTGGCACTTGTAACTTCTTTGAGGCCAGCCTTGTTTATTTTTCAAGCTTCTGGATCGGTAGATGCGTTATTAATTTCAAAGATGCACACTGTGGCATCATCTCGGGTTGTGTGCTTAACAAGCAATCAGTGTTAGGTTTGACCATATTAATTCATGCCCTGCGAGGGAAACTGAAGCAACTTTTCATATCTCTGAATTAGTGTTAGATCACCACAGGAAAATTCACTTAATCAGAACATGAAAATTAAAAAAGGAAATTCTGTGCTGACTGACACCAACACTATGAGTTCTTTGGGACACAGACCATCATCTTACTTGTCTGGACAGTGCCTAGTGCAATGAGGCCCTGATCCTTGACTGGGGTTCTTAATCATGTCTGTAATAACAATAATTAATAATTAATTCAAAGCAGTGTTTTAAAAGTATTGATTTCTGTTTCAAAATCTCTAGTGATATCTGCCAAACTGCCATGAGAGTGATAACTCCAACAAATAAAGCATCCTAGTAACGTGTATTAAGTCAAGAAGATGCGCATTTCAGCCAGAAACACGGGGGACAGCGACAGATTCCTACAATTTATTTTAGGTACGTTCTATATACTTCTAATTAGGTTTAGTGGGTGGAAATCTGGCAGTCTCTGGCTTCAACACTGATCTTCCTCTCTTGATGCAGTCTTCTCAGGAAGACAAGATGGTTTCTTCCTGTTTTATTAGTTCTTTACAAATAAAGAACTTTGAAGAGACAATTAGTAGAGATTTAATCCTATTTACATTGGATCCAGGGCTTGGACACTATTTTTTTTTTAAATTGGTTTTCTGCAATGCAATTAAAACATGAACAAAAGAATAGCAGGTTGGAAAGGTCTAGTAATTTTCCACGGCGTAGCCATCTTGTAGCATAGCACAAAAGGTTTTGTTCATAGGCATCATTTCATGAGGGGCATCTCCCCAACCCCACCCAAACATCTTTCAGCTGGGGAAGATTATTAATAGATTTTACCTCACCAACTTTCAGGCCCCCCCCTCTCGAGAGGCAGGGAGGAAAAGAGACAGCTCTCAGCGCTCTCTCATCTTCCCCTATGATCAGCAACCTGTTGGGCAGGTTGGAGGAAGCTGCAATGTAATATTCTGCTGCTCGGGGTTGCTGCATCCCTCTTGGTTGCTCTTAGCATCCATCTTAGCCCTGTCAATGGGCATAGGTCCTGAGTGCAGACTGAGGGGGCCGCTCTGGGAAGGCAGAGGGGTGGGCCAACTCCAGGGGAAAGAGCCCAGGTGAGCCCTGCGCTGCCCAGTAGCACCTTCCCTCCAAAGAAAGTTCAGGTATGGGAAAGGGGAACTAAGGAGACCCAGGGCTGAGGGGAGCTTTGGGGGAGGAGAGCTGAAGGGAAACCTAGTCACAGAGATGGACTTTTTGGGGTGGAGGGCATTGTGTCTTGGGGGTCTTGGCATGAAGACGCATTGCGAGGGAGGGGAAGGGTCCTACAGAGGAGAGCTGAGGATCTGTCTGCCAGGCATGTAGTACATAGAGCTGCCAGTCCTGCACCTCAGCTCCTGGAGTCATGGGATTACATGCGTGTCTTGGCATTGGCTACAAAAAAAAAGGTTTCTGGCCCTCCCAGTTACAGAAAAGAGGAGAAAATGTGAGCCGGAAGCATGCTGCAGGCCCGGAAACTCTGATCTTTAACTAGTCTCGTGATGTTATGGGGCCCAGCTCATGATTTTGAAATGTGTGAAGTTGGCAGGGCTGGGTCCTCTAGGGGTCAGTGCATCCCTCATTGTGGCTGACAATATTACTCACTGTTTTGGCTGATCCTGTGAACTCTCAGGTCTTGCTATTCAGAGCCCCTGATTTTAGCTGTGTGAGAGGCTGCGCTGTCAAAACAAACACCAGATGGTAGAAAGGACAACCCTGCCATATTCTTTGCTCTAATGCAAAAAGAGAAAACCCTGTGCCAATATAACATAGTCGATTGCACAATAATCTTATCCTCAAAATTAATTCCTCGTGGACCGTAACATATGAAATAAGTAGGGCCTCTCGATGTTGCCAAGTACTTGGAAGTGCAACTACAGGAAAGTCAGATTTCTGTGCATCAGGCAGGCAGTTCACTGAAGAAGAGACCTTAAGAAATTTTATTTGTTCTGGATTAACCAGATAAGATCAACAACTTTTCAAGTACATAGCTAATGTTTTTGCTAGAGTTTTGCATCCATCTTAATTAATTATATGGATCTGTAACCACATTGCTCCAATGAAGAGCTTTCCTTCTGGGGAATTACTGCAAAAAGAAGAGATTTCATGCAATTTTCCAAGCAAAATGTAAAATAACAAGAAGGATTTCAGAACTAAATGACACATTAGGCTTTCATTCTGATTTTACTAACAGTTCTGTCAATCAGGAATAAATCCACTGAAGCCAATGGAATTATGTTGATGTAAATGAGATTAGAATCAGGCCTTTTATCTCATCGAGACACAACAATAAACTTGAGAAAAAAATTTAGGGCCCAATTCTGCTTCTAGTTATGCCAGCATAAAATTGGAGAAAGTCCACTGAAGTTAGTTGAAGTTATTCCAGATTTACACTGGTGTGTCTCCCAACAGAATTTGTTCCATAATGAACAAATGATTAAATCAGTGTCTAGGTTTTCTCTGTAGCACCTCCAGAACTTGGACCATAATTAATGTCTTTTTCATACTTAAGAGGTACTTCTGTCTGGTTTCTTTACGGTTCTTTTGGGTGGGGGAGAGGAGCAGTTGCTCTAAAGATTGTTTCTTTTATGAAAACCTTTCAAATCACAGTTATTGTCACTGTAATATGATGGACCCAAGCCACAAAGTTTGGCAACGCACCTAGATACAAACTTTTCTAAAATTCAGACAGGGTTCAGAGTCAGGCTGGTGGTTCTGCCATAGTGGCGTAGTGGACCTGTGGGCTAGCTGCAAAGTTACATTCAGATCAGGATTCATGCTGCCCCAAAGTTTGGGACTGTTTGTAACTGGGATTCTCAGTCATGCCAATCTCTAAATTATGCAGCTCCATTTATGTTGATGCCAAATATATTGGTACGCATCTTAAAAGGGGAGCTACTCCCATTAGTTAAGGTAACAACATCTCCTTACAGATATTTCTGCTAGTTGCCCAAGTCTGTCATTCTAACTTCAAAGTAATTAATCTCTATTTGTTTAACAATAAACTGTACCAGACCTTCAGTAGAAAAACCCTTCAGGCTTTTTTTAAATTGGTGAAGTTGCTGAAATAAGGATTAACATTGCCCTAGGGCACCTAGTAATCCCTTGTCCAAAAGAAGAGTAGCATGCTGAACTTTTGAGATCTTCATACTAATTTAACATCTTTGTTCTTTTTATGTAGTGAAATGTGAGTTAATTACAGCATGGATACTGGCTTGGAATCTTTGTGTTGTTGGAAACAGTTCGTTTGGCACATGAAAGACAGTATTGAGGTAGGGTTTCCTTTATTTCCACAAAGCTTCAGTATTCTGGGGTCTGTTGCACTGATCAGCTAACAGATGTAGGATCAAATTGCAGATAATAGCTGTATCACTCAATAACGCCTGTGACCACTTACTCTAACATGGGTTATAACATGCTATAAAGTTGCTACTGGTCATTTCACGTGTATTTGGAGATATAATCCTGGTGTTCTCATTTTGGCCATGACCAGCCAGAAAGGGGTGAGAGTAAGAGACCAGACTCATTCTTCTTCCTAGAGGTATGGTTTGAGCCTTGTGGCTCCCCACTAGGTCTGGAGTGGACATAAAGCCCTTGCCCCATTTGTAGGTGACATACTTGCTTCCCTCGTCCCCATTCCCTTGTTGAAACTTGCCAAAGTGACTTTCTTGAGATGAAGGAGGGCTCCGCTTACTCCCCAGCATTCAGTCTCTCCAGAGAGGTCCCCAGAATCTTTTCTGCTGCCTTTAGGCCTTGTGAGACCCCCCAAGTCATTTCAGGACTTGGACCAGGATTCAGTTCTGTACCAGTAATGAGGGTTCAAATTCAATGGCATTTTTTAAATGTCACTAATAATACAAGTCTTTGCTGGGGGAGCTCCTGGAGGAATCTAAGGTACGTTTATTTTTACGGCATGAGGGAAGAAGCTGAATTCTGACACTGGCAGTGAGACATTCTTATTTTAACACTGTAGAGCATGTGGGTGAAGCGAGTGCTCTGATCTGATAGACTGAAATACATTTTGAAAGAAACTAACCAAAGGGAAGATTAAAATACTGAAAAAAGGGCACCACTTGTTTTACACTCAGAATTAGACTTGGAATTTAGTGTTATAAGTAGGCTTGGAAGGATTAGATTTGTATTGGTAAATGTTGGTTAACATCCATTTCACTGGGCACACAGAAAAAATCAGGAAACTATTTTCACTGATGATAACAAAAATTTACAAATAGGCTAAGTAAGAAAAGTGCCAATTGAGAATTTCTTAGAGTTTGATTTAAGGATATTTACTATGCATATTTGACATGTGATGTTGACAAGTTGTGTTATAACGGTTATGAAGCTTTGACTTTTTGAATCTCAACATCTACGGTAATTAAAAAACTATTCTCTGAAACCTCCCATAATTTCCCACAACTGCAAAAATGTAAATAGATCAAAATTGAAAAAATGCTTAAAACTCATAATTTCACTCACCTGTGAAAAATGTAAATTGATACAAAAAAAGCTTAATAATAAACATCAATATTATCTGTAAAACTTATAAATTTCTGCCAAGTCTCGTTATAAGCAGTAAAAATTTGCTTACATAACTCAGTTATAAAACCTCTATTTCTATTCCTAAAGGCTGATTGGTCTATATTGAATTACACATTTAAAATTAATCCACTGAGGCAGCCCACTGAGATGCCACTTCTTATTTAGTAACTCCACCAAGCATTTTGTGCTTCCTTTGGGGACAACGAGGAGCATGCTTTGTTCTATACACAGAAGCAGGACTGTCTTGACTGTTCCATGGGATTTGAAATAACCACCTCTCTGCTTTTCTCCCTCTTAATTTCCAATAAGATTCTACTCCTGACTCTTACGACATTCATGCAGCTTGACTAAAACTTGACAAAATCTAACCAAAATCATGTCAAATTCTTGAGGGGAGGATTTATGGATTTTCTTAAGGGATAAGGAGCATCTGCTTTCAAGGACTGCCATGGCAGGACTGTGGGAAACATGACTATATGAACAGAAATACTTACAGGAATCAAGATTTTATAACAGGAGCAATAGAACAAGTCTTCAAAGTCTTTTGTCTCTGCAGTGATCACCTTCTTGTTACCCCAGCCCCTTCACATGTCTTAATAGATAGGTATTTACCCAAGACAAGACTTTGAGTAATCTATGTTCTTCTCCTCTGAATTCTTCCAAGTGCAGTTCTGCTCTGAAAAATATCTGTAAAATGGCGTTGTGGGACTCCATGCTGATTGTATGTCCAGACCAAATTTGATCAGGTTTAAAATAAAAACAGCGCCAGCACTGTAAACTCACACTGGGATTTGAAATACAAACTGGGCCTCTTCCAGCTCCTGCATTATCACCAGGAATAAGAATTTTGCAGGGCAACGGCTGCCCTTAGTGACACCTAGGCAAACCTGTTGTCTTCAAAATCTGTTCTCAGTTGTACTTGTGCAAGCCCTAAATATATTATAGAACAAATATCTATCAATAAACACTGGTACTGAGAATATGATCTCATCCCCCAAGGGTGCTCTTTCACTTTGTTTCTGGGTTTACACTCTGTGTTTACATGGCACCCCCACCACACTAAAATCTGAGAATCTCCTGAGTAATTAAAAATAGAAATAATGTAACAATCACTCTGTCTTGCTGTCATCCATCCCAGCCTGTAGGAGAACCTGTTTGATTGGTGTTCATTTACTTGTGTGTATGTATATATAGAACTTACTGGAGCAAAGCTAAGTTCTGGAAGTGGTTAGTTCTTCAGTGGTTTTTCTCTCTTGTGAGATGGAGTTCTATAAGATCAATCCTGCTAGTGTGAAAGGTCAGTCTCCTGCCTGTATGACCCTCCCCTATTGGATGAAAGTTTTGTAGTTCTGATACAATGTCATTGTTATGGAAGGTGAGGCTTGTGAAGGGAGATATGTGAAGGTCTCTCGGCTGACTAGGACCCATCTCACTGAGGGCTTTGAATATCAGGATAGAGACTTGAAACTGGGTCCTCTTTTCAATGAGAAGCCAGTGCAGACAGCATAGCACCTCTGTAGGTAACTTAAATTATTTTTGTGCCTGGGTTTCATTATTTTAAAATAGACTCAACATAACCAGATCCACTATAAACTGAAGTTACTAAACACTGACAAGCCTTTCTAGAAGAAAAACAACATTGATTAATCTGAGGGAATTTTTAAAAAACACGGCTTTAAGGATATGAGTTGAGTTTTATTTATGCTTAGATTGATTTTGTTCTTTTATTTCACCTTCAATGTAAATTTTAATTTGTGAAAAAGCCATGAGTTATGAAACCTATATTTTTGTCTCTGTATTCTGAACATCTGTGGCTATATCCAATTGCAGTTTTCATCTTCAATTTGAAGAAATGATATTTAGCCTGAAGACTAAAATGATCTGTACAGTGAAATAAGCTACATAATGCGGTTGAGGTTCACTTGTTAACAGAATTCACACATGCGCTGGGTTATGAAACTGCATTTATTTACCAGGTTAAATATGGCTAAGAATATTCCAGTATTTTTAAGACATTGAGGAAAGAGAAATATCGCACAGGAATTTATAGTGGAAGAGGAATAAGGGCATAGGAGTCAGGACACATTGTGCTATCAATTTCTAAGCAGGAATCCACACTGATTTCAGTGGAGAGTTCTGCTTAAATATTGATGGCATGATATGGCCCATGGGCAGGAAGTAACAAAATGGGATTTGACCTGAAAAAAAAATGCAAGCTAATTCAGCTGAGGAAAAGAGAGTCAGAGTAAGAGAGAGAGAGAGAGAACTTCAGTACTTGAGAAGAAATAATGCTTAAAAAAAAGCCCAAAGAATGAGGGTGGACTGACAGCAAATTACACATGAGCTTGCGGTGCAATGTACTGGCAAAAAAAAAAAAGGGGGGGGGAGGGGGAATGTAGAGCTTCTTATGAAGGAGGAATTCTGATGAGGTTAATTTAAAATACTGCATGTAGTTCCAGGATTCTCAATGCTGAGAAGG
This sequence comes from Mesoclemmys tuberculata, assembly GCA_007922155.1. Lineage (NCBI taxonomy): Eukaryota > Metazoa > Chordata > Testudines > Chelidae > Mesoclemmys > Mesoclemmys tuberculata. The sequence continues at coordinate 11,902,591 of ML675622.1, read as the reverse complement.
GATCAACACACTAGAGGGAATTCACAAGACAGAGACAAAACTAATGAAGGATCTGGATTAATTGATTTACAGGGATAGATAAAAAGCACTAAATGCAGATAACTGGCTAAATGTTGACTGTCCTGGAGGAAAATAATAATAGTTTACACTAATGCTCCACGATGGTTTTCTAATACCTGAGTTTTGGGTTTCCAGGTACCAATAAGTGGACTGGAAAGGGTTTTATAGAAGGCAGGATGCATATAGGAAAAAGGAAAGTACTGATGCTCCCCCAAATTCCACCTACCTGCCTGAGGTACCCAAATGAGTCTTCCCTCATAATAAACTTATATATGATCCTTCTTGCCTGACTTAATCAGTATTTAAAAAGCTTACCGTTGCCATTAATACAGGTCAGAGTTAACAGCCACTCACCATTCACACCACCCTCCAAAGTATTATTTCAGGCTACCTGCAGATGCAAGCAAGTGTCATGGCATCAATTTACGCTTAAGTAACATATTTCCAGTTATCTTTGCAACCAGAAAGGCTAGAGAGTATAGACTTGATTTTCAAAGGTTCTCAGCACCCACAACTCCCATTGAGTTCATGTCAAGTTGCAGCTGAGCCTGGGACCAGCTAGTCCCACCTCCCTGGTGGAAGGTAGTCGGGTGAGCAACAGAGGACTAGCAGCTGAATTCAGTGGGCTTGCAGCAGAATCACTTGATTGGCCAGACCATCCACTTGGTGGGAGGAACCAAGAGACGTTCTGAAGCCCAGCAGTAGCGTTAGACTAACAGCTAGCTGTGCAACACTTACACCTGCAGCCGTTCCCAGGCACTTCTGTGCCTGCCTTGTTCCCAGCCCTGCTCGGTTTCCGACCCTTGGCTCTGAGGACTAGGCGCAGCCGCCCCACAGCTCTGGTCAGTACGCCTGATCAGATGCCCATGTCCATGACACTTCAGGTGCGTAGTCCTGTAATCTGACCCTTAATTTTCATTTGAAAGGAAAGCTTAGGTTATGGCGTACAAGATAGCAGCAGCCTCTTGAAACAGGTACTCGTTCACCACGGCACTACAGCTAGCATAGTTCTACGCCTGCTGGCAGCATAAATTGCGGAGGCATCCTGACTCTCAAGCTGAAACAAACAGAATGAGTCCAACCATGCACAAGAGGGAGGCCATTACCACACCTTTCACACATCACAGCATGTACATCCCCACCACAATTCCTCATCCTGTTCTGCTCCATCACACCTCCTTTCTGAGTCTAGTGTTGCTGCTGCTGCCGCAACTTGCCCTGTACTTTTGGAGAGGAAGAGGTTTCAGAATTAGAACTGGGAGCTAAATTTTGCACTTGGCCTGATGGCTGAACCAAAAGCACAATCAGATCCAAGCACAAACACTCCTTAATGCTGAAGGCTTGAAATTCAGATCCTAATCTGCATTTTGTGGTACAGAAACGTCTGTAAATCTAGCATAGGAATCACAGAGATGTGGGAGGTGATTAAAGGCCCAGATGGAAAATTTAGAGGTTGAGACTAAGGTATATTGCTCAGAGGGTCTTTTCTGATTCTTAAAATTTTAGGGACTAAGTCCTATTCTGAGGTACATGTACTCAGTTCCCTTCCATGTCAGTCTATATCAGGGCAGAATGAATTTCTCTCTTTGGCCATGTCTGCACTAGAAAAAAGGCATATCTGCTCATTGCCAGTCTCCTGGTGAAGACAAGGCAAGTTGTAGTTTTAAAAAATTAGCCTAGGTAGATTAGTCTAGATATTAACTCAACCAGTTGTGTGCTCACCCATGAGCATAGATAGTCCACCTCCCCAAGAGGCAGTAGCTAGGTCAGTGGGAGAATTCTCCTGTCGACGTAGTGCCAACTACTCTGAGGGGTAGGTTGGTTTAACTGCGTCATTCAAGGGGGTGGATTTTTCATAGCTCTGCTCAATGTAATATCGTAGTATCAATCAGGCCTACATTTCTTCCCAGATGTTTCTTAAGTATTTTATTTGGAGATGTTTGCAACATATTGCAGGTCATTTCACATTAATGGCCTCTGGTGAACTCTTTCCTCAGTTTGGCTGTGTAGATGAACAAATGAAGGAATAGGAGGGATTTTTCGGAATACAGATGTCATGGAAATGATCTGCTTGTGGTTGCCAAGGCCTCCCCCTCTTTCCTCCCTTTTTTAAGGGAATGCTTAAAGACATCAGCCTTATAATTTCCAAAATAGTAAGGACATTTAAAAGAGACTATGTTATTTACTCTGAAGAAAATAGACTCTTCCCAAATATGGCAACAAATTGTTTCCCAGCTCTTTAACTTCATGTGATAGCTGGAAATGCAGAGGAAGCACCACAATATCGGGTGAACCTGTTTCAGAACATTGGCAAAGGCCACAGAGCAAGCAATTAACAAGCTGAATGAAGCATTTAAGCCTACGCCTTATCATTTATGTAACTAACCTTTGAGTTTTGGACATACTGATATGCTGCAGTGAAGCCTACGCAGTGTTTCTTTTATGTCTGTGTACTGAACAAATGTGAAATTCATATTCTGCCATTTGCTTTTCTCATTTTCAGCACTTATCAGTGTTCTCTGCCTGCGTGATCTGATTTTGCAGAAATGTTCATCTTTCAGTCCCATGTCTGTAATGCACTGGAAAGCTAGATTAGTCTTTGCCTTGTGATGTGGGAGGCGTATTCTCTCCTTAAAGGTGCTTTTGAGCCTACTCTGACGCATGATTAGTAGCGCCTAAAAGGATTTCATTCCCTGCCGTTGCCACACCTCCCCAGAGAAGTGAGAAACAATGAACTGCAGAAGGGTCCTGCAAGCTCCTTGTTGACAACAGAAAGGGCCTTTGCAAATAGCCTTGAAAACATAAAACCAATGTAAATCAGTGTAATCTGATTGTAAAGGCTGAAGGGAAATAGCCCCTTGACCTCACTGCTGCAGATTGTCTCCCTCATCCATGCCAGGAAGCACAGGAGTGTGTGGATCTCTGGAGATAACATTGGGTCCATATGATGCCATTGATATTCAGCGGTGGAGTCACTCATCTCCAATAAGTCACCTCTGCAGTTGGGGGAATGAGTCATTTTACTCATTAATTCTTTTTTTCCTTCTTCTTTCCCCCATCACTTTATAACCAGACCAATTTAGAAGCTTTTTAAGACAAACATGATTTCGCCTTAGCAGGAGGGAAATAAAATAGCACACATAACATGGTTATATAACACTCATGCCTAGAACGAGGTCATTTTGGTTAATGTATTTATCTGCTGTGCACTTATAGCAGGTGATGTAACTGTGCTAAAAGTTAGGCTTTTTTTCAGCAGAGCCCTCAGCTTTTGAACTGATTTTTCCAAATCTGTAGCTTTACCTTTCATGCTCTAGCTCTCTAAACCTTGGGAAGCCCTTTGGTCTCAAAACCTATATCTTTCTTTCTTAGAGAAGTGTGGGGAGAGGCACACTGTATAGGTTCCTATATTTTAGTGTTATTTTTTCTTTGTATTAGTGCAGGGCCCACCATCCTCAGTCACATCAGGGCCCCATTTTACTAGTGATGTCTAAATGTACAGTAAAAGAGAGTCTCTGTCCTGAACGGTTTACAACCTAAATTAAGCCAAGATGCAATAGCATGATAGAACATACACGTGGAGGAATAACTGTCATAGGTAGTCGTGGTTCTATACACTGCATGCCCAATTGTGAGGTTTGCCAGGGTTGTTTTTAAAAATGCTATTAATAAAAAGAAATTAGTGATGGCATTAACCAATGCTTGCTACCTGCCTAAACATTGTTAGTGGGCAATTTACTATAGGTGTCATGGGACCAGTGGGTTTTGTGGAATAAATTATAGGGTTGTTGCTTTACAAAGCATAGCAAGGTGAGCATAAACAGAAGCATGAAAAAACACGACAAGGGAGAAGCAGAAAAATGGGCCATCAAAGCTGGCATTGTTAGGTGAAGTGGAGGGGTTGAGATGATAAAAGTGCATAAGGAGCAGCCACGTTGTGCCAAGCCTTAAAAATAAGGACAAGAAAGCTGTATTTGAGGTGATGACGAAAGGCAAGCCAGTGGAGGGAATCAAAGGGGCGAGTGATATGGTTATAGTAATGGGCCAGGAAGATAGTCTTAAGCAACAGAGCTTTGAGTGGATCTATTCCTGCATCAATGTAAAACAAGAACTAGTTCTTGCTTGTGGGAGTGTGGGGTGTATTTTGTTTTCCAGAGTGTTGAATTCCTATTCTTCAAAGCTTTGACACACAGACCTCAGGTTCTTTCTCAGTTTAGCAGCTCCTAACTAGCCCTATAGCCTCTTGCTGCTATGCAGCAGCTGGCCTTTGGAAATACTGTGTGTTTATTTGTCTTACTGTTCCTGGCAAAAAGCTCCTTATTCAATTGCTCACTCTAACCTGTAGTTACCCTGGTTACATAATTGGGCAGTAACTTCCCACCATGCACTTCTCTGATCCAGTTGTGCCTTTCTATTAAGTGATTTTATGAGTTGTGAAAGGTGTGTCTGAAGTTGCTATAGAAACATTTACTCTACTGACCCTGATTTTTTCTAACATTCAAAAATTCTCTAAAGCATGTAGGACACAGAAGAGTGAGTTGTAGGAACCTTTTCAGTGACTATTCACTTAAATTTAAAGCAAATTTCAATTCAACTACATTCTGAACCCCTTTTGAATTCTCCTTCTGAAACCATTCTAGAGCTTGCGTTTCTTCCTGATGCAAACATTTATAGAAACCACATTAAGGCTTCAGAATTCCTGCAAAATGAATTTCAAGTGGTAAGTACCCTTTGAATTTCAAATAGTAAGAGGCCCCGTTAATGGGGTGTAAGTTAATTATACAAGTCACTCTCTCAGGGAGAGAAAAAAATAGCATGTGACTTGCTTAATAACCAACAGCTGAATTATGAATATTCAAACATCTGCAGCCCTGCAAAAATTCCTTCATAATTCTGTCATAATTTCATGAGTTCTCTGCTCACCCTAAAGTCTTTCAGGCTAGACAAGAACTGAATTTCTAATAGAGAAACATAAGACAGTAGTAAATATTTTATCATTGCTGTTGTTACTTTAAAAAAAAAACACTTTCCAGGCCCTCTTTGTGCCTTTAAAAAAAATCCACCCCTCATACACAAACAAAAAAGGCTGAAGCTCAATTTCTCTCTTTTTTCAGGTCACCTTTAAAATACACACAGAAAGCCTGAGATTCTCCTTTCATTTACAATTATGTAAGTCAGGAGCAGCTCTGTTGAAGTTAAGGGTGTGGTACTGGCACGCTATGTATCCTTATTAACTGATTAGCATAATGTGAGAATCAATACATGACTGAAGAGTCCAAATAACTGCTATAGTGGAGCAACCCAATAGGTAGGGCCATTAGATCACCAATAGTTATAGGGCCATTAGGTCACCTAGTCTGACCTGTTTTTTTATTTATTTATATATTATATAAAATCTATTTATCACAGGCCACTAAACATCACCCACAATTAGACCCCACTATTACAGCCCTGAAGAGACAAGGGCCTAGGGCACTTGACAGAACAAGAGAGACCAAGGCACACCAGTGCATAAGGGCCCTGCAATGGGCCATAGGGGTTAAGCAAATGATTTCCCATTTATGTCCATTTCCCCACAACCCTTGGTGTGTTGTGTGATCTTGGCTAAGTCACTGTGCTCCTTTGCCTTAGTTTTCTCATCTGTAAACTGGGAATAATAAATATTAAGCATGTTAATTGCCCATTTTTAACTCACATCTGTACAGTTTTGAACATAGGAAGTACTAATCGTTACTGTTACTTTTCATTCATTAATAAGACAGCAGCAGTTTTAATTGCTCATTGTTTGAATGTTGGGAGGATTCTTATTAAAAAGAATAAATGAATAGTCAAGTAAACTTTGAGGCAGTACAGCAAACCCAACACATACCTACATTAAGCCAAGTTTTTAGTGGGCCTATTTTACTGGGCCTGCACATTTTGTCACTCATCTCATTTGCATGAAAAAAACAAGTGCCAGTGTGTGAAAAAAATCACCTCCAATATTTGCATGGAGAGGGTGTGTGCACACATATGCATTCATAAGCTAGCCTCACCCTATCCTCAAATACACATATACTGGTCCCTGAAAATCAGATACATTCACCTCTCATGCCAGAATTTGGCCCACTTTGTGTAGTTGTCCCTTGGGGATGGGAGAAAAAAGTAAGTTGTACACATGCAATAGCTACTAGACAGAGGAAAATCTGTCTTTTAGAGTATAAATGAATGTCGGACTCGTTACAAGCCCCCTCCATCAGAAAAATGTCCCTATTCAATCCCTATGAAATCAATGGAACTTAAACATCTGCTTAAAGCACATACTTAAGTACTTTCCTGTATGGGAGCCGTTGTGTCTGATTCAGTGCCCACTGCAGTCAATGAGAATTTTCCCATTGCCTGCAGTGGGGAACAGGCCTCAGAAGTGTCATATTGATTCAGTTATGTTCTTTCCGTCTTTGTAATTTCCTTGTTATCCAACAGATCAAGAGGGTAAAGAACACAAACTTTAATTAGTAACCAAACTATCCCCAGAGACTTTGTCCATACAACAATTAGCATGACTAGATACAGACAGGCTGACTGGACTATGAAATTATCTTGGACAGGATGTGAACAAACTGGAAAAAATTAATATGGCAAATAGAGGTAGTGGAATATTGCTTTTCAGTTATGAGTTTAATTTAATTTCACTTCAAGTTTGTTACAGTGCAAAGAAAAGAGGGTACTTTACAAAAAATGGAATACAGAAGCCCCCCAAAGTTTGTAGAACGATGTTATTGTTTTGCTACAGTGCTGCTCTGTAAATTAAACCCGTGTTCCTCAAAACTGGAAGAAAGAATTAAAAGGTGTGTGGGGAGGGGGTTGGGCTATAGCAGAGAAGAAATGCAGGCACTTCTATTTGAAGGTTATTTTAGACCTTATGAAAAATGACATAAGCAGATCCTTCTTGACATGATACCTAGCTGCATAACTCTGGGCTTGTCTACATGGCCATGCAGACTTCAGGGAAGTGAACTGCAGACTATGCTAACTTGTGCTCTAACTGATCCTATGTACTCTACTGGTGTGAACTAAGTAGTACTTAGCCCTGTTTCAAACAGGACTACAGCAGCACTAACTAGAGACATCTTCTAATTCACACCAGCAGGGTCTGTTTTTTCATTCATTCATATATTTTCCCATAATCATTTTTGGTTAGTTAGACAAAATAGTGTACAAAGCAGGAAGGAGTCATTTACCTTGAGTCTGCCTTGACCTTAGTGTCATGGAAAAATAATTTACTGCAGAAACATGACATGAATATCAGAGAGGAGGGTGCAATATCATTAACACAGAAATGTGGCATAATGACATGACCAACATTAAGTTATTTATTTTCATGCATTTGCATGAATCACTTCTCCTCACAAATGGCGAAGGTCCCAAATGAACAAAACCACCATATTAAACAAGTAAATAAATCAAACTTTCAGGAGCCCCGTGCCAGCCTCACATTATGGCTTGCCCTCTGATACTGGCATGGCGGATGGCTTTCATTCATCTATAGTTTGATCTTTTTCCTCTCAGCTGATTGGTCCCTAATAATGACAATCAAACTCCCCACTGAAATCAAACTTTTGCTGTTGAATTGAGCTCCAGTGGAAATTTAAACATGTAGCCTTTTTGCTAGTTAAACCCTCAAAAGTGGGGCTCAATGGGATTTAAATGGGCTTGCTTAAAGAACTACGAACCCAATCCTGTATTTGTTGTGTAGTCAAAAAACTCCCATTGATCAATATTTTTGGATACACAGGTAACAGGACTGAATCGTATGTTTTTATTCTACACTAGGCCAATAAGCCTAGTTATGGAGACAACTTGATGGCTAGAATATCAGAAACAAAGTTTACTCAGATTAGTATACTGTCTGATCAATGTAGTATATGAAATTTAAGTGAAGGTATTGCTAAAGGCATTTTCTCACATTTCAGACAAGATGCCAAATTTACAGCATCTTATGTGCTCATTATAATAAAAAAGAAGCACCTCACAGTGGCGTAACTAGAAACTGGTAGGTGTTACAATTAACTGCAAGAGTTGAAAGTTGGTCTCAACTCACCTGAGGCTGATGGAAAGGACAATGCCTACTTTTAAATTCCACCAGTCAAGTGTAATTAAAGGACTCTCCCTAGTTATCTGTGAAACAAAGACACGAATGCGTGGAACAGAAGTTCTGGCATTCCAAAAAGAGAGCAATAAAATCAGTGAGAAAGCAGGCTAAAAATACAAGAGAAACTTAGACAGAATCTTGTTCCCATGGATGTGAGGGCCAAAAACACCCATTGACTTCTATGGGAGCGGGACTGGGCTCTTAATTTGTACATTACTAATACAGAAATAGCTTAGGTCAGAATTGCATTTAATGTAATTTCACCTGCAAATAAAAACCATGAGAACTTACTCTTTACTCAGTGACTCATCTGTTTTTTTCCTTGTGAAGACAGAAGCCATAGCAGACATCAGCCACCATGCATTTTACTGTTAAACTGGTGTACACAATACATATATAGGGCTTCTGATTTTTGGTTTTGACAGACAGATAAGACACCCCCTTAAAAAAAAAAAGGAGAAATTGGTGTTTATCTAATAAACACTGGAAATAGTAACACAATTTGTTATGACTTCACCCCTTCCACAGTACAATTTGTTTATATAGGTGATGTCCCTGCTCCTTGACTTGTTAGGACTTGCCAACATAGAGTAATATGAACTATGGGGAGCATGATTTCTGAAGTTCATTAATGTGTTGCACATTACATGGTCTGCGTAGACCTGGCTTATTCACACAAAAGGTTCCCTACTGTGCTGTAATGTAATGCTGTTTGAAACAGTAAGTGTATATACAAAGAGAAAAGCGCAATTTTTAAAGACCTACATAGAACTCAAAACTTGCTGAAAACAAGTGCCAAAAAGTGAAATTAATAAACCCCCAAAACAGAAGCCCTATGCCTATATTATTCACACAGAAGAGTGGCAATCTAACAGCATGGAAATGAGTTCTCTGTGGTATTTACAAAGTAGCTAAAGCACAAACAAAAAATTCACTTTCAATCTGTATCACTAGATTGTCACACATTTCTGTTTTCCATTTGTTTCTGTGGCACCTACAGAAAAGTACTGTAAAATTTAATAGGGAATGAAACAAACAGCATTCTACTGAAACTAACAGGGTTGTTCATAAATTACTCTAAAAATTATAACATTGAAAATATTCTCAAACCCTAAAATGATTTTAAAAACCCAATGGAAAGATGACAATATTCTATTAAAGTCTACAGGCATCTGTCTTCCAGAAGGGTATGAAATAATAAATACTATTCTGGGCAATAGAAATCATGAATTGTCATCCATCCTACTTGTTCGTCAAAGAGGGAAATCCATAAATGAGATACAAAGACTCAAACCTGCTCCCCCTAAAGTCAATGGCAGAACGCCAACCGACTTTAATGGAAATAAGATCAGGCCCAAAATGTTACACAGAGCAACAAAAGATGCAGAAGTAAAACCCACTTATTTGCCCCAGAAGTTTTAACCATTAGCTATCAAGCTGCTCACAGTCCCTCACAGGAGGGATGCTGAAGTCAGGGAGGGACTTGTGACTAATGGAAATTCTAGAGGTTGAGGTTGAATAAATAGATGGTTTATTAAAATACCTTCCTTCTTGTGTGCCCTCCTGGAGCCCTACCTAGCAAAATCAAATCATAATATTAATTACCAATAGAACAAGCTCTTAACATTTAAGAGGGTTGATATAAAAGAATCAAATAACCTGAAGTGAAATAAATGCCCCTATCTGTAGCTGTCTTTTGTGAAAGGTTACCTCACACACATCAGCTCAGTGTTTGTTGGTAGCCATGATCCTCTCGTAACTCAGATAAATACAACATTTCACTGCAACTTGCTGCATAGTGCTACTCTTTAAATCTGTACAACATTAAGGGCTGGATCCTTCAGTCATGTCTCTGGGCAAACCCCACTGAAGTTAATTACCCAAAGCCCCAAATCAACAAAACAAGCATATGCTTAAATGCTTTGCTTGATTGGGGGCCAAGTAAAGACTAGAATCAAGCTCTAGCCAACAACTATGAGTTAATTATTTCGGACAGCCTGCATATTCCTGGCTACCTATCTTGGGGGCAATCCTTAGAATACATATAACACTGGAGATGAGTAAAAAAACATTCAAAGTACTCAAACACAAATGTATTGAAAAATGATCAGAGTAGTAGCTTGTGAATTCCTAGTATCTTTTCCCCTAGTCATTCATACATGGGGAGACACCATAAATAAATAGAGCAGCTTACTTTCTGTGTAAAGAATGTACACATAAATAATTACAACATACATTTGGAAACCAAAAAAGACATTGTAGTGCAAAATTAAATGCTCAAACAGAAGTCGTAGACATTATAATACACAATTCTATATAAAACCTGAACCATTTGGAATAAGAGACTTTGCAGTTCATTGAAATAATGCATTAACATGATCAGTATTTCTGCTTCACATTAAACTGCACAGATTTCATTTATCTAATACTATCAAAAAATAGAAAAACAAAAAACCACACCCCAAACTTTCAAAAGGTTTATGGCAAACAAGATCACTTATGTTTTGTTCTGTTATGTAACACCAATGCTAATAACCTAGCAGTGCAGCAATTGAATGCTCATTCAAGCAAGTTTAGAGTTCCAAATGATCTGTAAATATCCTTGGCTCTTTACACTTTATTTCCTTTGAAAGTTAGACTTCAAATTTGTCCTGCTTTGACACACACATCTGTAAGACATTATTGCAGTTAGATATCGTTACAAGAGAAACTCCACAGTCAAGTCAAGTATTGCAAGAGGCTTCACAGGTCTCTCAGCATCATCGTGACCTTGTACGGGACATAAACATAAGGACACGTTTGATGCCATTCAAGCGGTCTTTCAGGGATTTCATGGCAAGAAATGGGAGCTGAGCTCTGCTCTCAAGTGGAAGGACAGCAAGGATCCACCAGCACCAGGCAGGCCCATTGGGGTTAGCCTGCAACAGAAAACACCACACATACATTAAGATGCAGAAGCTAAGATTCTGTCAGAGACTGAAAAAACCTTGGTGTGGAGCAATACATTTTTACTGGCAGTCTCTTAGTAAGAGATGCCTATTGTACAGTCCCTCCAAATGCCATTTTAATACTTCTAGTTAAACAGCCTGAAATAGAAAGTTTACAACCAGATCCTAAACTTTTCTAGGAATTTGCAGTTTGGATTAGACCCATTTTTTCTCAGGGAAAGGCTTTTGTTGACCAAAGGCAGTTTGGTGCACCAAAACCAGTGGTGGTGTATACAATGGTCATTCTGCACCTGTTCAACTTGTTATTGAAACATTCTGTGTTGCCATCCAAGTTGCCTATGTAAGGTTTCACTAGTCCTATCAGCAAGGGGTATAGGCTGAGTCTCCCAGGATCATTATGGGCATCTCAGCATTCCTCATTGTAATGTTTTGGTCTGAAAAGTCTTGGCTTGCAGCTGTCTGTACAGGCCAGTGTTCCTGACGATGCAACCTGAAGATGCATGCATCATGCACTTCCCGGACAAACCCATGTTGATGTCAGTGAAACGCTCAGTGATCCACAAAGCATCTGCAGTACCATAGAGAAGCACCCCTTTCTACTAATGCCTAGGGCCAAAATTGGAATATGAGTGCCATTTATCACCCTGCCGCAGTTAAGGAATCCCATCGCTGGGAAGCCATCCACTATTTCAAGCACATTTCCAAGACACTCAGTCCTTTGTTACAGAATGAGATTAGTGGCTCTGCCCACTTGTGATAACAGCACCAACAGTGAACTTCCCAACTCCAAACTGAGTAGCAACCGACTGGTAGCAGTCTGGAGTTGCCAGCTTCCATGTGGCGATCGCCACGCACTTCTCCACCAAGAGGGCAGCTCTCATTCTGGTGTCCTTGTGTTGCAGGGCAGAGGTGAGCTCTGCACAGGGTTCCATGAAGATGGCTGTGCGCATTCAAAAATTCTGCAGCCACTGCTCATCATCCCAGACTTGCATAACGATGCAATGCCACCATTCAGTGTTTGTTTCACATGCCCAAAACGGGCGGTGCACTGTGTGCATATGCTCCGTGAATGCAAACGGTAATCCGGTGTTTGCGTAGCACACAGCAGATCAGGTGCATCAGATTCCTGTTCCAAATGGGAGCTCATGATATGTACTGCATGAACAGCCACGATGTGTTTGGAACACAGACAGCAACAGTGGAGAGCAGTGCAGAATCTGTCCTTTCAGATGGAGTTTATGGGCATGCAGGAAACTGAGGCCATTGAAAAATGCCACGAAACGCACTCAGAACAGAAATCATTGCATCATGGGACATTGAGCCTGCACCCATGATGCACTATGATCCTCTCTGCCTTCCCACAACTTCTAGCAACACAAGGTCATGAGTTGCACAGTGGGATGGCTACCCACAATGCATTGCTCTCACGGTCCATGCTAGAGCACCAACTGCGGACACGCTTTGGCAACAGGAGTGCTGTGTGAACAGGCACAAGCATTGTAATTCTAGCACTTTTGATCATTGCTGTAACTTGCATCAACAACATTCTCTAGTGCCGACAAGGCTGAAGTAATCTGTTTGTGTCTTCCACATTATCTTCATGCTATGTCATTGTGGGACCAATGACATAGGAGTTTAGTAGCCTAAGCTCTGATACCTGTTAATTCTGTTAGTTCTGGGAGCGTAGGATCTCCAGCACCATGCAGAATTGAGTCCTTTAACACTAGCATCAGGTTTGTCCTGCAGTTGTCACTGTTCTCTACCATCTCGATTTTCCACCTAACTGTAATTCAGTTACGTTGCAAATTGGTGCACATCCAGTGCAATCAATAGGGATTAATTTGGTCAATACATTTGTCAGCAAGTTAAAAATTATATGAATATTGACTTGCTCAGAGTTAATGCCACAATAGCGTAAGGCAACATAATTCAGATATGTAACAGTTTTTACAGGATCAATGAAGAGGATTAATATTTTCTTCAATGAATTAGAAAATTCTCCTTGGTTTATCAGTGTGTGATTGCCAATGCTCGTGTAATCAACAACATGACCTCTATTCCTGGATAAATATAAAATCACGTACCTGGGGGTCAGAATCCTTAGCTGGCATTGGACCAAAATGACTGAGAATTCGACTCTTGAGTGCTTGTTTGAGTGAGTTAAACCACATATAAGCCTGATCATACACAGACTCATGCAGAACAAGTAACTCAGCATAGTCCTCTCCTTGCACCTGGAATTAACACAGAGAGAGGGTGAGGCTGGAGTTAGTTCAGTTTACATTTTCAAAATGTACTACACATATTCTTAATTCTTCCAAGAACTCTCGGGAAGATCCTGAACGTTTGGTCTTTAGTTTATTTTTCTGGAAAATCTCAATCACAGTTTATCTCCACCTGTGTCATCACCCCTATGTTCTAAAACAAAATAATCCATTTTCAGAACAAAAACCATTTGTCAGGCTAAATCCAACCACCACTTACATATATTTAACTGAAACATTTGGTCCCCAAATGATTTGTGTTGAGATCTTTTTATATGAAGAGTCTTTGGGGCAGGAGTTGTCTTCCTATAGTAGAGTATGGGCTTGTACAGCACCTAACACATTTTGGGTGTTATAGAATTTCTCAGTAATAGTGTACTTTAAATTATTAGGTACAATGGTCCCAATCTTGCTCCCATTAATGTGAATTTGGTCACTGATTGGCTCAGGCCCTATTCCTGCTAAAATCTGATTACTGTATAAAGCAGCCTTAAAGTACTCTATCAGGAGGCATGACAAGATCCCATCCTGATAAACACTTGTTATAAAAATAAGGAAAATAATCTTAGGTAAACTCACTTTTTGATCCTCAATGTACTCGATATCTGCTGTGTTGTATCCATCACGCTGGCTGTGCGCGATCACCTTAAATCTCCTCTTGCCAATGCTGTCTACAACAGAGCGACCATCAGCAAAGAATTCAACATTTCTTATCTCCAGAATGCAGCCATAATCGGCAAACCTATTTAATCAGAACAAAAGCAAATAAACTGGCTGTATTCTTTCCATCCTCAGTTCTGCAGATCTATTGTACAGCCACTCTAGAATACAAAAAATATTTATCAGGGTCAATTTAGTGCTATTTATAACATTACTTTTTTATTGTTCTCCTTCAGATTATACAACACTTGTTTTCAAAACTATTTTCAGGAATGTTCAGGCAATCAGACCAGTGGAACATTCAGCAACAGTATACTAAGGTCAACTTTTCTAAGTTCTCTAAAATCGAGGTGCTCAGTTGGCTTCATTTGAAGGTTGGCGTATCCCAGGAAGGTGCACAGTAGGTGTAGTGACCCAGAATTGGCTCTCCAGACCCCCTAGGCCAAATGATCCAAAACTCACCTCCTCCTCACCAAGACTTTTTGAAAAATGGTGTCTAGGTGCGGTTCTTTTGCATACAGAGCTAGAGATTGAACTATTAACGTGATGCAAGTCAAAATGGTCTGTTTTACTCAACGTAGTGCATAGCACCTACTAAATCTTTGGGTGACCCAAATTGAGAACAGTATTTAAGGAAACGTACTTTTAACAGCGCACATGCACCAATAGAGAAAGGTGGGTATCCATGTCTGCCATTTTATATGCTTTAAAGCTAGACTTTTGTAAGTGCTCTAAAATCCAAAATGGTTACTTGGATTGCTTTGAAATTTGATGTGCCTCACGGGGCACAGAGTAGTTAATGATCCAAATGTGGGGTCCTTTGACCTAGGGGATCCAAGTTACAGGCCTCAAAAAACCCAAAACAAAACCAAACAAAACCACCCACTAGAAACAAACCAGTTTCCTTCTACTGCCTTGTTCTGTTAAATTGAGATTTACTAATGGCTGGATGAATCACCGACCTTGCTAATTGAAGTAAGTTCACAACCAGTCAGCCAGCATGATTAAGGATAAATTAATCACAAGCCCCACATCTAAGACAAAAGGAGATGTGGACTGAGTGGCCAGGGACAGCTGCAATTTATCAGTAATGGGTGGCAATTTTATTTTGTGGGGAATATAATCAAAGTCTGTGGGGGGGAACATTAAACAGGTGAATGCTTCCTGGGAGGAGATGGCTCTTGGGGAGCTGAGCAATAGGGTAACAGATGGAGAAGGGTTTGGGGCTGCAGCAAGGGGAGGATGATGGGGAAACCGGTTAATGGGGATGGGTGATAAACAACTAGTTCAAGGCTTGCCTGGGAAAATGTGTTTTTCACTAGCCTGAGGGAGGCATTGGGCCAAGCAGTTACTGGGGCAGATTAGTGTGTGCTTCTTTGGAAATAGCACAGAGGTTAGGAACTGACAGCACAGGCATCATATTTTGTCCACTCTGCATCCTCTAACCAGTGACGAAGACTGATCTATTGGGCATTGCGGTGATTCACTTGGGCAGAAATAATCTGAGCCTTATTCCTGGTGTACATATTATACATTGGAGTGCATCAGATACATGTCCAGGAGCTACGATAATTTTCTTCTGAGTTTTGTCCTTGAATAGTGTTAGATGGAATCCTGTGGGCGAGTGAATGGGCTGTAATACAAGAGGTGAAGAACTTGCATATTTCAGCAACTGTGGGGTTGGCAAAGTAAAAGGCATGTGTAGTCATAGGGCAAACTGGGGCATTGCTGAAAGAGGGCAGATTTATGGTTGCTTGGGTAATCTTAACTGGGCATTTCCTGGGTTTTCAGAAGTTGAGTATTGCTCAACGTTTTGCAAGGGGACAACATACTAGTAAGCAACTTTTTTTCTGTTAATGTTTTTTGCTATTAAATTTTAGAATACTGAAAATTTCTTATGCAGTGAAATATCTTATGTGACCACACATTGTACCATTGGAACTGTTTTAGAAGAATCACTCACTTTCTACTAATTAATTTACATTTCAAAAGCAAAGAACTTCAAATGTTCCATGAAAACGCTATGGCCTGTAAGGTTGAGGACAGTAAGAACTATGGCAGGGCAATTAAATCTATGAAGAAAAATGTATCAAAGGTTATAGAGTGCTTTGTAACTTCCACATTCATATAGGATGGTGATATTTCATACAAAGCATGCCATGTAAAATATCATGAAAGGTCATGATCTGCTGAAACCCACTGTTGTCATAAATGTATATCAGTGTGCAGGAAGATATGAGATTTAGCTGTGTGATTTGTTATTGAAATATGCTGAGAGTGTGAGAGTCCCCACTGCTAGTTCTCCAGTAACAACAAAGATGACCAACACCAGGGCGGGTGTTGAACGATTATCACCAGTCATTGACTAGCAAGGAAATAGTAATACGGGATTTACAATTCGATGACAGATGCAAAAGTATTGCAAAATGGGGACTACTCAATTCTATGATTCAGTTGCACAAGACCACAAGAGGAGGATTTCTGAACTCTGACTCAGCAAGGAATTGTCTGGGCCAGTATTTTCCAGGCACATGGACTGAAGGTATTAAATAAGGAACAGTAGCACCATACCTTTACCTTTCTCCTCTCCCACCTACACTGAAGGCAACAAGAACACCAGGAAGACAGACTCAAACTGAGGAGACTGGTCCCAGGCTTAAAGGGAAAGCTTGTGTATTAAGGACTCAACCTTAAACATATCTTTGGTCTGAACCAGGAAGACAACTGCCACCTCTGGCGTGCACCTGTTCACTCACCCCTTGACAGGATCGCCGATACACATTCCAAATTGTTTGGTGCCAGTCTCCATGCATCTTCGAATCATCAGTCGATAACATGGCTCAAAGATGTGCAGAGGGCAAGGGACTGTAGGATAGGCCATTGTGCAGACAAATATGGGAACATTCTTATTTAAACTGTAAGAAAAAAACTTGCTACGTTTAGGAAAACATGCACCCTCTTCCAGAAAGTATTAGAGAGGTACAAACCAGACATTTTATGCAATATAATGTAATTTAGAGGATGCTTTATCTTGCTAACATCTCAAAGTGCTTTACAATAAAATTAAATAGCAATCAAGATTCCTATATTATACAAAGGCTGTTAAACTATTTTTGCTTTCATCTTTCCAGATAATGGTAATTGATATTCCATTATAATTAATGGAACTAATTTTTTTTATTTAGTTATTCTTCCAGCAAAGCCAGAAAGTTATCACTTCATCTGTCTAGGTGGCTTTTCAGCTCAGATGTTCCTCCATTCTCCCCCTTTCCCACACAAAGGTTTCCAGCCCTGGTATTCTGATGAGCCTCTCTCATCTTATGGAATTCCACTTCCAGCTGCTGTGACATGTGCCAAGGTCAACAGAAAGCAATGTCATTGCAGTGCACCTCATATTACTGGCCTGGATTTCCTCTTGTTTTCAAATACAATTTGAAACCAAACTGTAAACCGGAGTCTGCTACCAGATACACAAGACTAAACTTCAAGCTAGCCTGCCTTCTTGAATCATGTAATACAGAGTAAGCTCCTTTATCAGTAACATAGGACACGTGCCAAAGTGAAAGGAGCCATTCAGTAGTTAGCTAAATTACTTTTAAAGAAAAAGGTTTAAAAAGAGAACCAAAAACAAACAGCCCACACAAACGGATTACATACTTGGAAAGCTCTGCGATTTCTTCTTCATAAACCTTTCTTCTCTCCATGAGTTCCTCTGGAAGATACTTTGCTATTAACTCCTCCATCAGTACAGTTTTGCAATATTTCCTCAAAGCCAAGCACTGCAAGAAGGCATAATGAGCAGTTAATCTAGAGAAACGTCTGCCATGCTAAATTTCACTAACGCCTCCTCCAACGTAGCCTTTTCTGAATTGTATTTTGTCACTTCCATCATAAATGGAAATGGTCTCTAATCCATTTCTCACCTTGCTTTCTGACCTGCTTGTGACAATCAAGGTCCAGGCACCCCAGGAGGAGAAAAGGGGGGTCTGGACTCCAAATCAGCAATTTAATGAACTGATTCTGTACTATACGATTGTACTATAAAAGTGCATGGAGTATTATCTTTTTACTAAAGCCAGTAATACACTGGTGATTAATGTTCTTGTGGGATGTATGTACAGTTAACACATCAAGTGTTATGTGGCTGTGCTGGAAATGTGTCCAGATCAAACAATCCAAGTACAACTGGGACCAAAGAATCTAAGTACAACTAATAAAGAGGTTTGCCCTAGACAAAGGAATATATATTGGCCAGTCTGCCTGCATCAAGCTCTGTAAGCCAGAGACAATGAAAGTACATTAGCACTTAAGGTAAACAAAGTAATCAAACCAACAGAGCCAATTAACATGAGAATGCAAAAAGGTCATGGCACCTGCACCCTGAGGAACAAGCAGCAGGGGTTACTTTTCAAAAAAAGTAATTTCAGAGGCTCTCTCAACTATAAGCAGCTGGATGCCAAAATTATTTCCCCCCACCTCCCAATCACCTAGGGGAGAAAAGAGAAGCAGCATCCTTTGAGTGTATGAAAAGTGGATCCTTGGAGTCAAGAGTAGCTGGAAACTGACTAAGTGACAAACCTGCTTAGACAAAGATTGTAACTTGCTGAAATTAAATTTTAGTCACTAGGACGTATGTTTTGTTTTACTTGTAAGCAGATTTCTCTCTTCTATTCTTACTTATCACTTAAATATCTGTTCTTTGTCAATACACAGGCTCTTGTTTTATTATAAAAAACATCTCAATGCTATGCTTCAAACTGAAGGAGAAACTCCTCAACTAAACTGGCATGCTGGTACCAGTGTGTCCTGTCACTTTGGAGGCAGCAAACTTGATAAGTGCCTGTGAGGTTCCAGTGAGAAGGACTAGACAATGCAGGGGAGAGATTTGGAACTGGATGGGCTACTGGGGTCACCCTGCAAAGGTGAACTAGGTTGGCAGAAGCCAGGGTGAAGCCGCTGTGCTGTGAGCAGGATGCTAGTGTCCGAGCTCTGAGCTGAAGCTGCGCAGCATGGGAGCACACAGGTTTACAGGGTAGGCAGTGATCACCTCTCACCACGCTACTTGTAAAGACCTGGGAAGGGTGCTGTAATTTTTTAGAAGACTGTTCAGCAAGGGGTTTAGTGAAGCAACATAGGAACAGCATCACAGGTCAATGTCCTACATGAATTTATGCAGTGAACTGATGTCCTGGGGAATTCCATGCCAGGGGCTTGCAGGATTGGGCCTCTGTTTATTACGCCTGTGCTTGGTATGGATAACCTAGACAGACAGTAACTACCATATCACTTTTGGGGGGCTGGCCATTCCCTAGAGCTCTCGTATTTCCCAAAGACATAGCAGAAATATCTGGAGAGATGATGAGCTTCAGCTTCATTATTCCATTCAAAGTGTCAAAACTGAGTGAATAATTTAGAGTTTCCTGTCTTTTACATTTATTCACTCAGAAAACAACATTTCTTTACCTACTGATTTAGTCTGTCTGTCTCACATACTATTTTATATATTGATGTGTTTCCCATGGAGCTTGAAATTAACTTCACTCATTTTATTTACTTTTGGTTGATGCAGCAGCAAGTAAACACTAGTGCCAAATATGTAACTTATCAGAGTCAGAGAAGGGAACTAAATAATATCGTATAGACTATTTAAACCCTAGCTACTCTCTTCCCCTCTCCACTACAATTAAAAATCGTTAGTCCCTGGGAATTTACCAAGACCAAGCATTTTGAAAACCCTACCCTTGAAATCTGGAGGGACATTTCTCACGTTTTAACAATTTATTCCCCTCCAACTCCCATCTCCCAAATTTTATATAAAACTTTTAAATAATTGCAAATATGCATTCCTTCAAAAGACAAAGAGCAAGACTTGAACAGTAAACCCAACAGAGGAAGAAAGCATATCCTATCAAGGAAGGCCACAAAATTTAATTTTAACCCTGGTAAAAATTAGCATTGAAGGTATTTGATAGTATCCTTAAGTCATGCCTTGGAAGAACATAACTGAAGAAATTCAGGTGGACCATTGACAACAACAACTTATCCCTATAGCGTGTGCCACATGAGCTGACCGGGTAGAGTCCTGCTAACCTCAATGTGCATCTACTCACACTGACCTCAGTGCTGGATCAGGGCTTTAGATCTTAAGTGTTTAAACACATAAGACTATGTGAGCTCTGAGCTTTAGAGACACATTTAAAAAGGCTTCTTCCCCAAATCACATGGGATTTACCAATGGATTTCTGAAATCGCTCTAATTCCCCGCTCCCCTCCAGTTTATGCCAATTAAATTCATGCATCGTTACCTCAGAAAGGCCTTCTTTGCACAGGGGACATTTTGGGTTGTGATCTAGGCATCTTTCGAGACATTTCAGGCAGAAGGTGTGCCCACAGGGTGTGGTGACCGGTTCATAAAAAAGCCTGGAATGAAACAATCAACAAAAAAAGCGACAATATCGTGTAGCAAGGATAAGATAAAAGACTACTTCATAACAACTCCTTTTCACATCTATTCAGTAATTACAGTTCTGCGCACTTGAGTCAGAAATTTGTTTCTCATTTTTCAAGGCTTTTATATTTATTTAGCTAAGGCACTTTGCTATTACCAGTCTAACACAGAAGGCACTCTGAAATCCTGGTTCTACTGACAGTTTTGCCACTGATTTCTGTTTGAGCAAGATTTCACTCATGCTATGGTGATGAACAGCAGCTTAAATAATAAGATAGGCCTTATGTTTTTCAAATTAAGCTGACTAAAAATAAGGCCCTGATCTTGCAAACCTAACTCACATGGGTAAAGTTAAGCATAAGTCTAACTGTTTGCCGTTTTGGGACCAATGAGATTGATAAAACAAATATACTGTTACCATATCTACCACTGAAGAATTTAATTGTGTGTGAATACATTACATGGCTTGTAACTTCCAACTGAATGTTCTCCCAGAAATAAAGGCACATTAGACTCATTTTGTCAAAGCATTGTACACGTAATTCTGCTTTTCAAATTCTTCATTTCTGGCTAAATGCATTGGAAGACTACACAATTCTAAAGAGATCTTTCCTAGTGGATGAGCATCTTAAAAAATGGAGTAATACTACTACCAAAATCTCTTTATAAACATTAAACTAGAAATGAGAATTCAAAGCCAACTACTTTTGATCTTAAATACTCTATAGGTTGTAAGACCTCAAATAAGTACATCAGGCTAAATAACAAAAGTTCATTTTATTAAATTAAGCATCATTTTTAAAAGAATAAATGGTTTTTCAAGAAGGTAAATCTGGGTGCTACTGTCCATGCATAAAGCTTATCATTTCAGACTTATTTTTTCAACATGCAAAGTAGGTTTAAGAACATAGTGACTCAACAAAATAGCAAGAGCCAGTTTGTGTCATTAGTTGCTATAAATACAGACATTAGTGAGGGAGCATATGAAGGAATATCTAAAATGCCAGAGTTACCTTGTCGCATATCAGTTAAAATCCCATCAATTGTTCAATGAGCAGAAACTTTACTGCATAAGATTACCTGTTTTCTTTTAAAATATCTTTCAGTGTTTGTTTGCAGATTTAATCTTATAATGATTTACTTGGCCAGCGGTTCTCAACCCATGGCTGCTTGCAGCCCTTTCAGCACGCAGCCATGGCCCACGTGACATCCTTAGGGCCATACAGGCAGTACATGCGTTGTGCTGATGAGGCCCATTTAACAGAGCTGCATATGCGGCTCACTCCTTCCTTTCCTTGGAGTAATGAAATCTAGCATTTGATGATCACTTTCATCCAAATTGCAACCTGTAGATTTGCAACCAATTCCTCCCTGTTATCAGAACCAAGTCTAAATCAAGGCTGTTCTGGTTACTTCCGCCACCTTCTGAAACAAGAAATTGTCCCAATATATTCCAAGAATGCATTGGAAATTGGTATTTTGGCATATTACTTTTTTAAACAGATGTCTGGGTAGTTAAAGTCCCCCATTTCTGCCAGATCTTCTGTTTTGGATAATTTGTTCTAGAAATGCTTTATCTACCTCTTCTTCCTGATTTGATGGTCTATTGTAGAGCCCTACAATGACAGCAGCCCTGTTTTTCTCCCCTTTTATCTTCACCCAGAGACTTTAATCTAGTATGCCTCTCACCTCTTTCTAGAGTGTATATATTCCTGATGTATAATGCAGAATTCATCCCTTTTCCCCGTTCGTCCTACCTGAGCAGCCTCTACCCCCATATCACTACTCCAGTCATGAGATTCATCACACCAAGCATGATGCCCATTAAATCACAATTTACCTTATGTACTTCACACTTGCAGTTCTCCCTGCATAATCCCTGTATTGTTTGCATTTGGGTATAAATGTCTATGATATTGAAGCAGATCCCTCCACTGGTTTTCCTTTTGTAATCTTCTGTTCTTCGCACCTTCCCAATTTCTAGCCCTATTAAGGTTGCCTTTGTAATATACTTACCTGGGGGCTTGTGTCACCTGTCCCCTTTGAACCTAGTTTAAAGCCCTTCTTACTAGGTTGGCAAGAGCTCCACAGGTGCTCTTCTTGGTTAGGTGGATCATCTCTTCCCAGCAGTCGTTCCCAGAAGAGCATCCCACAGCTGAGGAAACCAAAGCCCCCACCTCAATGCCATCTGTGCAGCCACGCATTCATCTCTAGGGTGCCTGTGTCCCTACTAGGACACTTGTCCATCCTCCCAGTTGAGGGTGAGACCACCAGCTGCACCCCCAGCTCTTTTACCTCACTTCCAGAGCCCTGTAGTCACTGCTGAGCTGCTCAGGGACACCTGGCAGTATCATTAATGCCCACATGAATGAGCAGCATAGGATAGAGAAGTTGCTGAGGCTCATCTGACCACTGTGATGTCTCAGATGCAGGCTCTGAACAGGCCACACATCTGCGTTTTTGCTCACATGCTCAAGGTCTAACTGATCACCATATGTGGGGTCAGGAAGGAATCCCCCCCTATCAGTTTAGCAGTGACCTTGAAGGTGTGTGTGTGTGGGGGGGAGAAACAGGAGTGGGGGTTTTACCTTCCTCTGCAGCAAGGTGTCTGGGTCAGTTGCTGGGATTATCTGGGTGTAACTCATTCCCCCCCCCATGGATTCCATGGCCAGAAGGGACCACTGTGATCAAGTCTGACCTCCCACATAACACAGGCCATAGAACTTCCCCAGAATAATTCCGAGGGCAGGGCTTTTAGAAAAACATCCAACCTTAATTTAAAAATTGCCGGTGGATGGACCATCCACCTTGACCTTTGGTGAGTTGTTCCACTGATTAGTTACCCCCCCAGTTAAAAGTGTACACCTTATTTCCAGGCTGAATTTGTCTAGCTTTAACTACCAGTCACTGAAGCATGTTATAGCTTTCTCTGCTTGACTGAAAAGCCCATTATGAAACATTTGTTCCCCCTGTAAGTACAGATAGCCTAATCAAGTCACTTCTTAACCTTTTCCTCGTGAAGCTAAATAGACTGTGCTCTTTGCATCTATCACGGTAAGGCAGGTTTTCTAATTCTTTAATCATTCTCAAGGCCCTCCTCTGTACCCTCTCCAATTTATCAACATCCTTCTTGAATTGTTGACACCAGAACCAGACACATTCCAGCAGCAATGGCACTAGTGCCAAATATAGAGGTAAAATAGCCTCTCCACTCCTACTCAAGATTCCCATTTATGCATCCACATTAGCTCTTTTGGCCATTGCATTGGGAGCTCATGTTCAGCTAATTAACCACACTTAGATTCCCCAAACCTTTTTCAGAGTCACTGCTTCCCAGCATAGAATCCCCCATTACATAAATATGGCCTATACTTTGTTCCTTGATGTATACATGTACATTTAGCTGTATTGCAACACATACCGTTCACTTATGCCCATCTTACCAAGTGTTGCAGATTGCTCTGCATCAGTGACAGTACTACTTTTCATTATTTACCAATCCCCCAAGTTTTTCAGTCACCTACAAACTATCAGGGTGATTTTATATTTTCTTCTAGGTCACTGATAAAAAAATGCTAAATAGCATGGGGCTGAAAACAGACCTCTGGAGACCCCCCTAGAAACACACCCATATGATGATTTCCTATTTACAATTACAGACCATTTCAGTTAGCTAGTTTTTAATCTACTTAGTGTGTGCGCCATGTTAATTTTATAGGATGGCACAAAAATATTTGCAGGCTTTTCAGTCAAAAGAATGAAGCAACTCCAAACTTCTGCAGGCATGCATGATCAGGGAAAAAAACCATCCCAAAACCAAACAAAAATTCATTTAAAAGCTAAAAGCTAATAGGAGATTAATCCAGAACACAGCTAACTGGTTTCGGGGATTTTTTTTCCTGGAGTGTGACTGTGTCCCTGCCAGAGCCCTGAAAAGCCAACTCCAATACATTTCTCAGCTCCTTATCCTTATGGTCACACTTCAAGGTAATCATCCTAACTGAGAACTGATTAAGTAACTACTGAAATTACACAAACTGACATACTTGTGAAAGGTGCTTAAACTTCACATTTCCTGCACACAATTCTACTGTTAATTATATTCAGTTTTACTATATATTTTAACAAAATCATTTTAAGCCAGGTTGTTCTACAAGAACTAGATTAGCCTCTTGTACCTGAACTCTCATTTGCAGTCTGCACTTGCTCTTTTGTTGATGCAACATTCTAATGCTTTTATAAGCTTTAACACGGTCATGCACTGGCTTGAAGAACCATTTGGAAGAACAAGTTATTATAGTGTATTTCTAAATATTAGTTTGACAAAGAGGCCTACGTTTGGAGACGCATACAACACCAATAATAAAGCTGATATGTTAGACAACCCCCATTTTCATGCTCAAATTAGAAGCCTCTCCAAGGAAAAACACAACAGTGATATTTAAGTGTGTGTATAGAACAGTAAGCAAATGTATATTGTTCCTGTGTTAACCAAAATTAAGTCAGGACAGGTAACCTAAATACTAGAGACACACAAAGGACTTCTATTCACTTATAAGGCCTTTACTATTACAACACAGTACTTTACTACAGTGATGTTATTTTACATCAAATAAAGTATTTTCATAGAAGTTAACTTTTCAAATATTTCAAGCATAAATACATTACATACATGGCTTATGTCTTAAATTAACAGCAGGGGATTAAGTGTGGACTTCCACCTAGTGGCTGGTGAGAAGAAATCTTTCAGATATGTTCACTAATCTACTTAACCCTGACATAATAGGTCGTTTGCTTTCAGTCATAGTCCCATTCATAGCCACTTTTCAAAACCAAATAACTAGAAGGGAGGGGAAAAAAAATCTAACCCCCAAACAAATAGCTTCCACATGACAGAAAAATAAGTGAATAAGTTAGTTAGGGAATGCTATAGAATAGATCATGTCAGTGAAAAGCAGCTTCAACATAAAAAAAAATCATTCATTAGAAAATAACGGGTACCTCATACACAAAGAACAATCCAGGTCAGATGGGTCCACAAATTCAAATGGAACTCTGTGTCCAGCACTAGATCCCTTGGCATCAATTGTATCTATTTATAATTATAAAAAACATATTAGAATACAGAGCTGGACACAGCTAGTCATATTAGAATGGTTTAAAATTCAGAGAAATTGTTTTATTGTGTTCACAAATAGCATCTGATTTTTAACATATATCAGGAGTCATTAGGATTATGTGCAAACACCATAAACAGGCACAAAAGGATTGAATTTGTTTTTTTTATTAACAGTGTATATCACAACCATGTTGTCATTGTTGGAAATACATTAAGAGAAAGATTCTCATCACACTACTGTAAATCCATTGAGTGGCCGAAGAATCAGGCGCAAACACTTCCATGATCTCAGCGATGGCATGAACAATATTCATGCTTAGGAAGTATGAATAAAACAAGTCAAAATGTTTTTAATTTAATTAATTATACTAATACTATTGACAGAGTTCCATAACTGTACACAGCACTGACATCTCATAATTCAACTGATAAACAAGGGCTTGGCCCAATCTCTTTTGTCCTCTTTCTAGATTTATTAGTGCAATTACTTTCACAGAGGAAGGTGTGTTCTCTGAAGGGCCACATCAGTTAAAGCCCTGACTAGGATCCAAATGAATAGGAGAGATAATGAAAATCAAATCTGGAGTCTAGCCCTGCACTCTTTACCTAGTCAAAATTCCAGCTAGAATTAAGGATTCAACTCCACATTCC
Organism: Mesoclemmys tuberculata; assembly: GCA_007922155.1. NCBI lineage: Eukaryota > Metazoa > Chordata > Testudines > Chelidae > Mesoclemmys > Mesoclemmys tuberculata. Next base: position 11,876,310 of record ML675622.1, on the reverse strand, counting down.
TTATTCAGGCAACATTCCCACTGATTTCATAGCACTGGCCAGCCTCCAATTTTATTAAACGTTTACCTTTCTTCATGAGCTTGCAGGGCACCTCAACATTTCTCATCTCCTCAGAGCAGTGCTTTCTCTTCAGAAGGCTGCATTTCTCAGAAATGAGAAGGGCTGACTCTGGGATGGAGATCTGTTTGTTCTCATCTGAGCAGCCTTTTTTACTTTCTATAATTTGAATGGATTTTCTCAGACTGCCACAGTCAGTCATTTTTTGTTCTTCCTGAGCAGAGAAACTCTTTTTCTGTTCCACATTTACCTGTGCAAAAAGAGAAGGTTGTACATCAGGACTACAGTTCTCTAGCATGTTCCTTCTGCAGCCCACTTTGTAAGAGAACCCCTCTCACACACCCTGCCCAGCTCTCAAAAAAGTTGTCATGCTGCGAATCATCAGGAAGGGCTCTGTAAACCAATGGACCACAATTTGAGAACCATTGTATCAGGGCTTTATTTCAGTAAAAATACCACCTTCCTACAATACACAACAAAATGAGCACCCCACCAGTGTTGCATGTTATCCTTCATTTAGAGGAGTCTGTACCTGAGCCATGATACTTGATTCAGGCAGCAATTTGGTAAAGTCTCACCCCGTAAAAGTCACCCCCTGAACGATGGAAAAATCCATTTGACTAGTATTAAGAGTGAAAAATATTTTAATAGACCATGCTGCTGGTTTAAAAGACATCTGATCTTTATTCTAAGGGACGAGTATGAGCATGCACAGAACAACTGATAAAACAAGTACATATAAGAGGCTGCTTCAGGGACACTGATCTCTTATTCAGTAACTAAAATGGGCTCCAGGTTCTTGTGTTTATAGCAGTCACAATATTCTGGACAACAGGTCATAAATTAAAGAAGTTTTACTGCATTATCCTTAAATCCTATTGTTGCCATATAACAGCCCGTTAGCAACCACTTCATAGGACAATACCTACCAGACTGTCAAACCAAATGGAGGGACGGATTCCCCTAGTGAATAGGGACAGGCACTGTAGGTCACTGTCAAGAGCCATCTGAGACTATAGTACATGGTCAGGCAGGGTGTAGAGGTTTAATTGTCTCCTCCAAAATGACCTACGTCAGTCAGGAATGTTTTTTTTGGGGGGGGAGAGGAGGAGGAAGAGGGCGGGGTACCTCTTCAGAAAGCACAGAAGAGGTTTCAGGAGACTTAGGGTGCACTTGAGCAAAGCTATGCAAAAGCCACCATTTAGTCTGCAGGAATTAGCAAGATTTCCTACAGCTATAATCTGAGAATTCACACCTCAGAGTTTCAGGTTTGCAAACCCTCAATCCAAACGCCCATAAACGTTAGTGAACTCTGGATCGGAAGCCAACCTTGTGTCCAGCTCATATCCCTATATTGGTAAAGGGCCCATAATCTCCAATCTGAATACTCCCGAATTTAATCGAGGGATGAATATGCTTGCTGGCCTATCACCAGTTATGGGCCAAACATAAGTGTTGATCTAACTTTGGGACATCTGAATCCGAAATTTACAACTCAAGCCCATTGCTGCTGTAAACCACATGGTAGATCTAGAATTTGTTAACCGGCCAATAGGTAAAGGGATTAATATTGACAAGCAAGAGAAAGAAGAATCCATAAAAGAGAATAAAGCATTTTTTGAAGTCTGACATGCTTCTTTCTTTTCATGTATGACTTAAGGTGAATCCAGTAAATCAGTCTGTTGCATCTTTTCAATCCCCAAAATGGTCTTTCGTTTGTCTGTATTAAATAATCTGATTCTCAATAAAAACAAGCTGGGAAAATGTATTATTCAACGTCACATACAACACAGCAAAATTAAGAACCACACATCACAGTTTAGCTTTACCTTGAGCAACCTTTGTAGGTTATGGCTGGTGTCTGCAGATCCCACTGAATTTAGAAGGTTCCCCTTTAATCTAGAGTGAGGTGACAACAACTGCAGGATATCGGGTAAGTGTTCCTGAGAATTTCCCGGGATGGGTGAAAATAAACTAAGTAGAAGCTGTGATATAAAACAGAAAACTTCACTACTTAGTTCTTCCCTTGCAATAACTAAAGGGAAAGTGGGGACTGTTAGGAAAGGGATGGCTGACAAACGTCTTTGATTTGCAAAGTCACTCAAGAAGCTCTGGACAACAAAAACTAACAAGATATACAGTGAACTCCAAAGGAACAAACACAAAAGCTGGTGTGATGCAGGCTCAGAACAAGCAAGAGTCATTTTCCAAAGTTAGAGGTGCTGATACATTATCAACTGGTTTTGTTCTTTAGGACACCACCACTGATTACACATATGAATGATGTTCTACAGTCTGCAGTTACTGCTTGAGGAATTTGATACAAGTTTGTGCTATGCACCCTAAACTCCCACTGAAGGCATTGGGAACTGAGGGCACTAACCATCTCGCAGATCCAGGACTAATCAAATCTTTCTTATGGTACAAATAATGGGTGTGTCGAGAAAGAAAAATTGAGACAGTGACAAAAGGCTGCAGGGCTGAAAAATATGCAATGGCTTCACATCAACAGAAAACAAATGAATTTAAAATCCACTAGCAAATTGCTAGCCATCCGCACAGTGCAACTCACTGACTGCATTAAAAATAAGAATTCCATATGTTGTAAAAGACTGCAATAGTTTAACCACACTCCAGGCCGCCTGGTCCTGCAATGCTTATGCATGTGAGTTGAGCACACCACATATTAACAATCATCTACAGTCCTGTTAAAGTCAAAGAGGGACTCCTCTTGTGAGTAAGACTGTGGGATTGAACCCTCAATGTCAAAACTAACTTCAATGAAAATGGCCAATTACAATGAGCAGAAAGCCACCCTTTGTGAAAATTTGGCAATGTCACTGTTATGCAATCCTGGAAATAATCCATAGAACACTATCATTGGATGCACTCTATAGCTGACAGAAATAGTAGTTTATCCTCATGAGCCTATTGCTTAGAAATTAACAACATTCTTGGAAAAGGCTACTTTGAGCCTGAATTTAGAAACGTATCAGTTCATTACATCTTGTTCCAGCACACAGGAAGATAACATTGCTGGAAATTCAGGAAGAGGGTAAAAAAGCCACAGAAACGTCTACAATCGGTGTCAATTTAAAAATAGGACTGCAAGACAAATGCCCAGACTACACCTTCTGAACAGTTACCCCTCATTGATGGCACTTACATTAGCAATTCTACTCCTTGTACTTTTTGAAAATGCCTCCTATTGTTGTACTCAGCTAAACAGACCTTTCTTCAGTCCAAACCCTCCCAATCCACTATACTTTTGTCAAACTGGGCTATGAACACTTTCTTGTATCAGAGCTATGCTTGTTTTCACAGCAGGAGCCACTACTGAAAATTATAATAATTTATATAAGGTTGCGTGTCCCAGCAAGGATTACTTTCAACCACAAAGTCAAACATACACACACAAACCTTAAGGGAAGTGCTAATATCTGGAACAATTATCAAACGTATGTAAAGTAGGATTAGCAACCTTGGCAGCAGTTCTTTAGAGAGAGAAAGGGAACAGACAGCTGCATACTGCAGCTAAGGCCTCGTCTACATGAGCATTTATGCCAGCAAAACTTTTGTCACTCAGGGGTGTGAAAAAAACATCCCTCCTCCACCGAGCAACGTACGTTTCGCCGGCCTAAGTGCTGTGTGGACAATGCTATGTTGGCAGGAGACACTCTCCCATACACATAATACAGCTACACATTTATTAATTATGAGCAACCTTTTGAAACAGTTTTAAAAGAGACTCTTCCTTTGTTTACTCTAGTCCTGCCATGCCTTCTCTGCTTGCTGATGCTCATAGCAGCTTTAGTGGCTTTGAAAAGAGTGATGCTGCTCCCAAGTGGAGGGCTGGAGGTGCTGCTCAGTGTTCTCACAATCGGAGTCATCGAGCAGATACAAATAACTAGAAACTCCCACTTCTGTCCCAATTGATAGCATCAGTCTACCTGGTAACAGGCTAGGAAACAGACTGGAAGTGTGATTGCAGTCACACACTAGGAGCGCAATACTAACCACTCATTGATATTTAACAACTCTGCTTTTATCTCAAAGTTACACAGGCGACTCTCTTACTGATATGAAAGACACAAAACAGCCTTTCCACACACCATGTGCTGCATGTTTATTATTGCCACTGACACTGTATTTTCAGAGTATAGCCATGGACACAGAACAACAGGATACTCCCTTAAGCCATCCCCATGTAATCATCTTTACTTTTTTTTTTAATTTCTTTAAACAAGAGAGGAAAATGACATCTTCTATTTCATTTTCAGTCATAACAGTGTTGCACAAGGTCTAAGGAACTCACCTTCTGCGCCTCTGATTTGGCTGTCTTGTTCCCAAAATCCAGGGCAAGGCAAAATAGAAACTCTCTTAAAGATTCTTCTATTTTCCCCACATTAGCTAATGCTTGTCCTTTCCTTAAGTGACCCTGAAAGCAAAGAGATCCATAATTCTAGTTTATTTCCTTTTACCACATTGAACCTCTTTATTAAAGCAAGATTACTATGAAAGAAATCCAAAATACTCCAAAAGTGAAATAAAAATAGACACAAGGAAGCTATTATGATAGTCTGCATTACCTCAATAAACATGAGAGAGAAGAGAGAAATATAAGACTTCTGAGCTCTTAACTGCAACAGGTCTGAAGATTTTTCATCATTCGTTCTCTTCAAGAAGAATCGCATCCCTACCCCTCCTCCCAACAGATACACATATTTGCTAAGCCACCAGTGTGGCCAAAGAGGTTCTACCCTAAAAATACATTAGTTAAAATTAGAACTTACCTTTGACCAATATGGTTGGAGCCGGCATGCTGTTTCTGCATCCTGCAATGCATCTTCATAAGACTTTAAAGTAGAGTTAATCTGGGACCGATTGCTATATAATAAATGGTCATTTGGAGCTGCAAGTAATTGAAACATTGACTCAATTACTAACACATTATTGACATGGGCCCTATTCTTTACAACTCTTTCCTCAAGCAAAAGCCTTGAGGAAGGCAACCACCCATTATTTAAATAACTATGTACAAAAATCAGATATGACAATCTCACTAGGGATTTCCAGGCACAAAAGGTGTCAGATTTGTATAATACAACTGCTGTAAACACTGCAAACATAACATTCACAACAGCTCACAAAATAAACCACCAGCTCAGACAGAGGATCAGATTGCTCATAGAAGCTGACCAGAAAGATTTAAGGTGTGTCATAACTGTATTATCATGACCCCATTAATGCTGCTACAGTATAGATGGGAGTTTAAAATGAGTAACTTTTCAAAAGGTTTAGGATTAAAACTTGTAAACTGCACATAAAGGTCTTTTGAATTTATAACCAAAGGAAATTAAATGACACCCTGAAGAGCTCTGTGTAGCTCAACAGCTTCTCTTTCACCAACAGAAGTTGGTCCACTAAAAGATATTACCTCATCCACCTGGTGTATCTAATAACAGCAACCATCAGGTAAGTATTATAGCAGCATAGACCAATGACCTCACCTGTTTCACTTACTATGTGCTGTAACAGCTAGGCACAGTGTGGTTTAAGAAAAAACTTCTGATTTCTAATTAAAGATTCTCTCAGACCAAGGATCCTTTATTTTAACTTTTTTTAAAATATTTTAGGCAATACTGCTTGTTTTGAAGCCAGATTATACTTAAATAATAAATCAGTTTTCATCACAACCATGTGTAATGTTTATTACTGGTTTGACACTGTTAAACTGAACTGTATTTACAGAAGTTTGTTTAGCTGTTCTGTATTACTTTAAGTTCCTGTTGGTTGGGAAACAAGTCTTCCATGGCTTTTTTGCTTTGCTGTATAGAGCATAAAACCATCATGAGTTCTAAAAGTGACCTGCATATATCCTAGGATCTAGCACTAAATCTTCAGTAACATCATTTGACAAGCAAATCCATCAGCAAATTAAGCCAGGGTATTTTTAAACCTTTTCACTCATTGCAACAATGTCCAATAAGCAGCACGTGGTGAATCATTAAGTTAGATTTGTCAAGAGGGTGGGAAAGCCTTTTTTAGACAAAAGGCAGCAACCATCTCTTGAAATAAAGCATATTCCAGTGAGCACCATGTCAAGGGAAACCATGACAATGAGTCAGTAGTATTTTTGATAAATATGATCAAACCTCTGGGATGCTTTCAGAAACATGACCCAGTTTGTTGTTACTTCACTGGTTATACAACCATTCCAGAAGAAGGGGGCAGGGAACCCAGACCAGAGTCGCAGGCTACAAGCTTACGCAACACACTGTTCTCCTGACCTACTTTCACTTCGGACTTTAAAAAAAACACCACAACACAGCTGTCTAAAAATTAACACTCCCCGCAAAAGAAATGGATGGAGCAGAGACGGCAAATGTGGATAGTGGCTTGCCCTGTCGAACTACAAATAACCAAATAGGAAGAGCACCGTTATGTCATAGATGCTGTTGCCTGTACCTACACGCTGAAAAGCCGGGGGTTTGCACGGGGCGAGCTGTTCGGTAAACAGATTCGGATTTTAAACCGGCTTTAAGACACTCAGCCCTCTAGGAATGAATCATTTTGCTTCTTCATAAAGGACTCGGCTTTCTCCCATCCCCTGCGCACAGCATGTAAACTGTCTGCCACACCCACCCCAGGAGCACGGTCCTCAATACCACCCACTGGCTGCGCCCGGGATGAGAGTCTGGAACCTGCCCTGGTCAAAACGTTTGGCAACTAGGCTCCGATGTAAGAGCAAGACGGTAAATGACACACTCAGCCGCAGTGGAGGGAGAACCGTAGCTAGAAACTCGGGCTTTTAACACCCCCCTGCCTGGCTGTGACCAGTCGGAAAAGTTGGAAATGGGGGGGAACCCCCCGAGTTCTACGGAGTTAAGTCTAGGAGCAGGAACCCCCTTAACTCTGACCCTGCCAGTGGGTCGATGGGGGGGGGGAGAAGGTCATTACCTAGGCCGACGGCTTCATCGTACTTCTGCAGGGCAGCCTGCGGCTTCTTCTCCTTATATAAGAGGTTCCCTTCGTGCCGGAGCTGCGACGCCCTCACTTGGCCCGGGAACCACTTGGCCAGCAGGTTGCTGAGGACGACGTTGAGGCGCAGGGGCGGCCCGGCCGCCAGGCCCCCCTCGTCTTTGCACAGGGCGCAGTGGGACTGGGGGGGCCGGTCCCGCTCCAGGCACTTTTTGCAAAACGTGTGTCCGCAAGGCAGGGAGACGGGCTCGAAGAGGAAGCCCTGGCATTTGCGGCAGCGGAAGAGATCCCCGTCCCGGGGCTGCGGGCCGGAGGCGGGCAGCCCCTCTCGGAGCCGGATGCCCTGAGCCAGGCACGCCACCAGCTCCTCCAGCTGCTCCGCCCGCAGCTGCTGGTGGCGGCAGGCCCACTGGTACAGCGGGAAGGCTTCGTGGAGCCGGCCCCCGTGCGCCAGCGCGTCGGCCCGCCTGAGCAGCGCCGGCCCCTCGGCCGCCGGGCTCGGGGCGTCCAGCGGCAGCGGGCTCCCGCGGCGCTCGCCCGCCGGCTCGAAGCTCTGCGCCTGCAACGCCTCGGCGGCCAGCCGCAGCAGCAGCCG
>ML675622.1:11844634-11863677 GCA_007922155.1 Mesoclemmys tuberculata | reverse complement strand
CAGGGCTAGTTGCCAGGATCGCGGGCGGAGCCTCCCCCCCGAGCGCTCTTGGTCTTGCCTCCCCGTGTGAACAGCGCCGGATCCCGGGCTGGCTCCCCCAGCCCGGCCACCGCGCCCCCGGGCTGAGAAACAGGAGCGTGGGGCTCTTCCGCGCAGCAGCGGGGGTCCCCTACCGGCCCACGCGTGGAGCGAGCAACTCCCCAGCGGGGCTTTAAGAGGCTCTGATCGTTTCCCCACCCGGCGGTGGGGGTTCAGTCCCCCTTCCAGAGCGAGGCCAGGCATCCCTGAACCACCGCACCCAGAGCTCGGCCGCAGCAAATGGGTTTATCTCAGTTATGGTACTTAGTTTAACTGAGGGCGAGGGCGACTTAGGAACATGTCAGGACGGGAAAAAAAAACTCCCAAACACCCTTTTTGTGCCTCTGATTGGCACGTTTAAAGCCACACTTCCATACCTCCTTACCCACAGCACGGTGGTGGGAAGCCTCATCCATTAAAGATACAATGCCAAAGACCAGCATCTTTGCAAAACAAAGGAATCAAGTCCCCACGCCAGGACAGAAATAGAGTTATAGTATAGATAGTTTAATTGTACAGTTCAGTCAGTCATTCTTCATAAACAAAGCCACACAACTTTTAAGGAACTATAGAACATATTTACATGTCACCACACAGACTAACCAGAACGCTAGGTGATAAGACATTTTGCTATTTATCTACTTGGTCTTGTTCAGTCAGGTATTCTCTTATCTTGGATAGATATATGTATGACATCAGTTTGTAGATAAAAATTTTTTTTAGGTATAGGTAGCTATTACAAAAAGCTTCTATAAGGTTAGATATATTCACCTCTTTATTGTAATTTGCAGTAATACCCATGGATTTGCCTAGATGGGTTTTTAGGCTAAATCTACCTCAAATAATTGTTTAAATTATGACCCTCTAAACATAACTGAACATAATCGTCCGGGTCTAGCCTGACACTAACATCATTGAGAACTGCCTGTATCCCCCTGTACATGGAATTCCTCACAATACACCAAACACAAACATATACACATTGGGGCTGGGTCATTTGGGGGTTCCTCTACAGGACCTTCAAGACTCCAAGGGGTCATCAGGAGCAGATGGGGGCCCGCCTAAAGAGCTTTCGGAATCAGTCTCCACCACCCTGCAAGTCCGTTTCCACCTCCCTATTCTCAGACACGCCAGTTTGAGAATCTCCACTGCGGGCATCTCTTTGTTTTTTCCTCCTCATCACCTCTTTAGCCTTCTTTAAATTTTTTGCAATGACCTGGACCCATAACTTTTCGGCAACTGCCCGTCTAGACCTCAAATGACATCCCCCTTTTTGGTTACACTTTACTGGTCGGGTGCTCCTTTTTGTGACTAGCTGTGTGGCTTTAGAGAGACCCTCTGGAAAACGGAAATATTTTTCAACGTATTTATCAAAAGGTTTTGCATTTTTTACATGTTTTCTGGAGAATACAGCGCCCATTAGCTCTCTGAAAGAAGTGTGATATTCACCCATTTGTGCTCTGAATGAAGCGTCATATTTTTCCCACATCTTTTTAGAATAACAAAGAGCTGCATCATACGTATTGAGGTGGGGACCCGGTTCGTAATAATTCTCAGATGCCCCTGCATTGTGGGAGCTTTCAGTCCTTGGATTTTTATTCACAACCCCTAGAGCGTGTGTTCAGGGTTTGTGAATGTGTGCGTTTTTGCTCACAGTTATCTCAGGGCTTGGGGTGGTGTCGACCACTGAGGAACTGGAGGTGTGTTGGTGCTTTTTACCAGAGTCTTGGGGCTTGACACATATGAGCTAGTGACTTTCCTGATGCATCATCTGGGCTCCTCTGCTGTTTTGCGCTGGCATCATCATTAACGGTCTTGTAGAAGATTTCTGGTTGTTTGGAGGTATAGTTGGAGTTCCAAGGAAGCATCAGGAAGGCCGGCTGTGCCTGATTAGGAAGACAGATGTTCCAATTTAGCGTCAAATATAACATTTTTAGAAAATGTTACTTTACCATGCCTGCTACATATTTGTTTAAAATAAAAAGCACATAAGCAAACTTATTTACTGGACTTCATCGCTTTGTCAGTCGCTGACAGTGGTGAATTTTCCTCTTTCCTTTTTCTTTTAAGCTTGTTTACCCCCAGGCTTAAAGTTCTTTCATGTTTTGACCATACTGTAAAAGCAAAACAACATTATAATAAAATAGTTTTATCAGCTTTTTAAAATAAAACACTCATTGGGTTTAATCTTTCCATACTGTTTAAAAATATCTATTTCAGGCTGCACAACAAACACCGATTTCTACCCCCTAGTGTACCCTAGCTTGCCAATAGGCCCCCAAAACCAAAATGCAGTATTTTTTTTAAATCCCCCAACCATAACTCGCTCTACCCCAGGTCCACCAACAATTAAAACATATCATCACGTGCTCACACTAAAAAATTTAAAACAAACCATCAAAATATTTTTCAAGAAACACCCTGCTTAAAACTTAGCTCAAGGCCTGCCACCCACCCACTTCAAGCATGAAAAACACACCACCTTTTGCACAAAATGAGGACAAATCCCCCCAGTCATATTTAAACACACAACATTCTTTTCAAAAAATAAAATAAACCCTGGCCTCACCAACTTTTAAAACATATCACCATGTACTCCTACTGCTTAACTTAGCTCAAAGCCTGCCACACACACACAAACAAACAACAATTCAAGCATGAAAAACACACCACCTTTTGCACAAAATTTAAACACATAAAATAAACCCAGGCCTCACCAATTTAAAAAAAAAAACTAATTTAAAAACACAAATTCAAAATACCCCAATTGCAAATATTTACCTTCCACCACAGGGTAAAGACAAGTGGCAGATGTGTAGCTGCAGCTTTTGAAAGAAAAAACAAGCATAATTTGAGTATGATATCACAAATGCATCAAACCCACCATCCTACAAACTATTTAATACCCAGATTTAAAAATTAAATAGCATTAAACTCCAACTAGATAGTTAAAAATGGGGGGAATGGGCAGGGGTTTACCTTGCTTTGGTAAAAGGCTGCTTGAAGGTGCTGTTCCCATGATCAATAATCACACTGTAGTGAAGACATGTATCATCCTTAGCAAGGATAGCATGAACAAAAGAGTAACATTATATAATATAAACATTTTTCAAAGTTAAGAATAAGCAACATGCCTGGTCCAGCAGCAGTTCAAATAATGTCTGTCTGGAGAAAAAGAGAGTCTCCAAAAAAGCTGAGATTTTTATACTGTTCTGAGTCTTTCAAAGTTCAGTTAGCAAGTTGATTTGATTACTACACCTCTTAATTAATGGCTACCCCACCTCCCCAAATGTTCCCTTTTGTAACAGGCACAACTAGTTTTTGAGATCTGTACAACTGAGGTACTCTTTTTTTAATTTTTAGATTAAAAACCAGTTTGAATGAAACTGTAGGGCCTTCTTAAAGTATTAAACAGTAAACTCCATATATAACAGTCCTTAATGTTACTTTATACCCCTCTCTGACTGCAGGACCTTGCAGATATCAACCAAGGGCTTGGTGGAGGTTTTTTGTTTTGTTTTGTTTTTTGTGTTGTTTTTTTAATGCTGAAAAGTTTTGAAATAAAAATGAGGTGTCCCACAGCCATAGTAAACACCCATAGCTTTTAAATGTGTGATTGTTCTTGCAACAATTTTTTAAATAAAAAATAAGCTGAAACTTTAAAACATTTTTAAATAAAATGGATGTACCACAACCATAGTAAACACACTACAAATAACATTGATTGTTATTACAGCAAATGCTTTTTTAAAAATATAAAAGGTATGGTGGAGGCTTTGATTTTTTTTTATTCTGGTTGTTGTTAATATAGTATTTTAAATTTGTAATGACTTTGAGTTGCTAGGGGAAAAATGACCCTCCAATTCCTGAGGCTTTTTTTTTTAAACTGTTCTACAAACTCCCAAGGTAATATTGAAACTATCCAATAGCATTCAGCCACCTCCCCTTACTGTGAGTGAGACCCCTCTAACCTAATTAGCTCCCTAACTAACCCAGGTGAAAAGAAAAGGCTGGCTCCTTGGAGTTCAGTGGCGTGAGGTGATGAGTCAAAGCCCTTGCACTCAGACACAAGTCTCAAACATTCCTGGTTTTTTTTTTAAAGTTTTTTTCCTTTTATTTTAAACCCTTTTTGTTCGTTTGTTTGCTTTCCCCCACAGGTTTCTACTACACACATTTCAGCTTTTTACTGTAAAGACACAATACCTGGGTTCTCACAAAAACATTTTTTATTTAAAAGACATGCAGCCACCTTAAAACATTTATCGTACATGTGTATAAATAAGACCCACACAGACCATCTTACAAAAACACAGATAGTCACAAAGCCCCTTTTCAATACCTTTATTTACAGTTAACAAGCTTGATACCGTGTATAAGCCCCTCACCATTCTCTAACTTAATCCTTTTGGAGTTCTTACAAATAGTCTGCTTCCTAAGTAGAGTCCTGTAATTGTGTGTGCAAATCTGACAATCCATGTAGCGCTGTACACATGCATCCCCTGGTTTAGTCATTTTCTGTAAAACCTTGCCAGGGTCTTGACCGAATTGCACAGCATTTACCAAGGTCACCCATTGTGCTAAATGTTCTTGAGTTAAGCAGAGACATTGCATAGCATAACTTATGGCAATAACAGAGTTCAACAAGCTTTCAAAACATAGTTTGGCACACAGGCCCCGAAGCTTGCAGTTTATATCCTCTGAAGTCCAAGTCAAGCAGTCATGGTCCCTTTGGCCGGGAGCGTCTATGACGCAACCCTCGCAATCTTTGAAAAGCTTTTCCTTAAGACAGTACTTAAGGGTACCATAAACAGCAACACGTACAATAGGCCGCATTACTTTTTTACACTCACAACGTGGCACTGGCTCAGTTCGTTCCATGCCAAGACTCCTCTTAAACTCCATATAGGAGGCAACCTCGGGATCATCCTCTTCATTGATTTGTATCGGCGTTGAGCGGAAACAAGCCGGGCCCCGTTCATCTACACTGTCTGAGGCAACATTGCTTGGGGTCACCTGTTGAGAGATTTTCAGAAAAGAAACAGCTGTCTCTACAGCTGGGCTTTTGTTTTTAGATCTACATGACCCGGGTCGGTTACTAACCCCACCACGCTCCCCGCCCCTGCCCTGTTCTTTTACCTGCGTCTCATTGTTTCCTTTGGCCTGGTCCGACGACGACTCCCGCGAGCCGCCTTCCTCCATGGGGGTGGCTAGGGTGAGGCCATCAGGCTCGTTGGGCTGTCTCGCGGTCTCTCAAGTTTTGGGTTCCGTTGTATCTATCAACATCTGGGCCCACTGGGTGTCCTCTGAACTGTCGCTCATGTAGCGCTTTCTCCACAAGCAGTTAAAAGGCCCAGGAGCCAAACCAAATTCCGAAGGCCTCACGGGGGTGGCGTGGGCGTCCATGTTCTCCTCTCGGCATTTTTTCCATGAGTAGTGAAAGGGTGCAGGAGCGAAACCAAATTCTAAAGGCCTCACAGGGGTGGCGACGGCGTCCATGTTCTTCTCTTGGCGTTTTTTCCATGAGCTGCGAACCATGTGGTCTTGAAAAACAGATGCTTTAAAGGCCCCGAGACTTCCGTTTACTTGATTTCAGTTTTTTTGTTTGCAGTTGTTCATAGAGCTAGAACTGTAGATTGCACATTTTTAGACACTCACTTACATATGTGATTTTTCAAAACTGGGTGTAAAAATACAAACCATTGTCATGTTATCTCTATTCAGTGAAAAAGTCATGAGTGTTGTCTGTCATGGAATTACAAGGATACAGCCTCGTACTTCCACAGATAGCCCTCTTCCCTTCCTCCGCAGGTGATCAGGAGAGGGACTGAAATAATCTGGTTCCCATTTAGTATTCTCATATTGCAGTAGCATCTATAAACCTCAAGCTAGATGTGCTAGGCACTGTACAGACAGATAACAAAAGACTGTCCCTGCCCTGATAAGTTGACAGTCTAAATAGACAAAACAAAAAATGGGAGGGGAAATAAAGGTATAGTGATTTGTACAAGGTTGCACAACAGGTTAGTAGTAGAAACTCAGGGACGGATCCTCAGCTGTCTGTAATCAATGAGTTTAGGCTTGAAATTAGACAAAGGTTTTTGACCATCAGAGGAGTGAAGTTCTGGAAGAAACTTCCAAGGGAAGTAGTGGAGGCAAAAAAAACCCAACAAAAAACTAGCTTGTTTCAAGACCGAGTTCGCTAAGTTTAGGGAGTGGATGGTATGATGAGGTTACCTACTATGGCAAATGGCCCATCCTCATCTGCTATTAGTAATTACCTCCAACTGGCAGAGATGAGACTGTAGATGTAGAGGGCTCTGACTTACTACAGAAAATTCCACAAGCTCAGGGTCTAACTCAGTGGTTCCTGACCTTTTTGGCTGCAGGGCCACAAATATCACTTCTAAACCATGAAGGGCCACCACTCTATCAACTCATAAAAAAGGTATTGACTCTGGCTCCAGCAGGGACCCCAGTGCCTATGGACTCAGGTGCAGTGCTTTGCCATGCTCTCTGCTACAACCAGGGGGAAGTGAGCGCTGATCTCCCATCCTCTTGGGTGCAGCAAGGAGCCTGCCCCCTCTTGAAGCCCCAAGGCAATGCACTCTGCCTGGGTCCTAGGGCAGCGACTCCCTTCTGCAGCCAGTGGAAAAGGAGAGGTGGGTCACTTTGAAAGCCCCCCGGGGCCACGTTTGTCCCCCAGGTCTGGAACCACTGCTCTAACTGATTGCTTTATTTGGATTGGGAAGGAATTTTCCCCCAAGTCAATTGTCAGAGACCTTGGAGGGATTTCACCTTCCTTTGCAGCATAGGTCACTTGCTGGTTTGAACTAATGTAAATGGTGGATTCTGTAGAACTTGAAATCTTTAAATCAAGATGTGAGGACTTCACTAACTCAGCCAGAGCTTATGGGCCTATTGCAGGAGGGGGTGGGTGAGATTTGGGGCCCTGCAATATGCAGGAGATCAGACTAGATAATCTTGATGGTCCCTTAAAAATATATTTTTTTCCTTTAGAACTCAGGATAGCAAAATTTCCTTTTAATTGTTCCTTTAATCCTTTTATATCTTTGTGATTTTTATAACCATTGTCCTGAAAACCACTGAGAGTCAAAGGGTGTAAAGGAAAGTGACCTAGCCCTTGGTAACTAGCAGTGCTGTAATAATGACTTATGGGCAGTGGGACATGCTAACAGTTTACATATAGTAAACACCAAAGTGGTAGAAGATAGTAACGGGGTACAAAGTAGGCCTAAGGGAATGAAGCTAGGGAAGGGAAATTTTTATAACAGTGAGATCTCTTTAGGATGTGGAAAAGACTCCCAAAGGAAATGTTGGCAGTCCAGCCACTTGGGGCTTTTGACGCTAGCCTAACAAAACACTCTGAGACGTACCTTGGGGAGCAATCCTGCACTAGCAGGAATATAGGAGGACAGCTGTAAAGAAGGGAGGGCAGCTATGCAAAGGGGCCACTCCAAAAGTGGAAGCTGCATGCTCATAAGCATTCAGAGCACAGACCTTGACTCCAGGAAACTGCCTCATCATGGAAGGCCTGTGACGCGGAATCCATGTGAGTTCTGGGGGAAAATCCCTATCATCTAAATTCTACCCAGTTATCCCTGTGCCAGCTCCGGGATTGCTGGGATGTGCTTGTGCATACTGCCAGCCAAAATTTGGTCCTGCTAATGTTGTGTGGGAATGAGATACGTAGCCTTACTTGCTATACTTGCTATACTTTCAAGTATTTTAATGGTGAAGATGTTTACTTCATTACTTACCAAAATGTCAGAGAATCACAAATATTTGGTCCTGAGTACCTAACCCCACAGTCCAGCAAAGCCACACCCCACATTAGCAAAGTGCAGCTCTTCAAATCAAGCAGACACACTAAATTAGATTCCAACATTTCCTGTGTAACAGAACCTGAAAGTACGATGTGGAGTCCTGCATTCGTACAGAGATTCATGGATTCAGAGCAGCAGGAGGTCATGAAGTGCATTCTGGTTAGGAAGCAGAAAAGAAAGGGACCCCTGCCTACTCGCATTGCTCATGAGATAAAGAAAATGATTTATCGTATACTTAAACAGAAAAAGTTGAAGCTAGCAGGTGACTCACTCTAAAAAACACAAATCTCCCTTGTATGATTTTTCTACTAGAGAAAAGTAGTTTCTGTTTTTTAAAGACAGGGAGTACAGAACTGGTCCTTTTCAAGCAGTTAATGACTAGTGTACGATGAAAGCTATGAACTCTGTGACTTTATTCTTGAACTTTCTATTAGATTTATACTCTTATTACTGTAATTGAGAACAGGAACGCAATATAAACACTCCTATAGTGTTTCTCCTGTATTCAAGAGTTTAAAGATACAAGGTGGAATTCTGCCTCATTGAAGTCAATGGCAAAACTCCCACTAAATTTAAGGGGGTCAGGATTTCACCCATAGTGTTAGAGAGATGGATATGAAAGTCACCTAGCAATTACGTAACTGCAGTGGCTTTTTTTAGTCTATTCATTCTCTCCGTAGTGACCAATAGGCATGAATATTTTTGACTGCTGACTCAGAGTTCAGCCAATGCATTATTTTTAAAGAAAAGGGAATAAGAATCATTCCTGTACATCTGATCTCAAATGATGGAAAGCAGCGTGGACTCCTAATTAGATTGAGGACACAGGGTCAGGAAATGTTGGTTCTATTCATCTGTTATTCTGGCTCTGTGCGACCTTGGGTAATTCCCTGTAACTCTCTGTGCCTCAGTTAACTCCCATTGTAAAATACTTTCCTATTCTGTGTGCGCCTCAGTGCTACTACAGATGATGAAGATTACTTGTAGTAAAAACAATCAAGTCAAATTTCCATTTTGATATATTCCCATTGAGAAGAAAGGCAACAGTGGAAAAATGATTTAAATATTACGTTTCATTGTTAGAAATTTTACCATTAAAATCAACATACAGAAGTAAAGGCAATTATGAAGAACAGTTTGAGGAGATCCAAGGGATCAGCAGACAGAAGACAAGAGAAGTGAGATTTGTTTATTAAGGGAAAACACAAACAAAATCTGTGAAAATCCTTGTTACCTATTGATCCATGAACACAGTGTAACAAGTAAGAAGCAGCACCCTTTCCATGCAAGGCTCATATCTTTGTAATTGAGGACTGACTAGTGATCATCTTGACAAAGCCTTGAGACTAGCAAAATGATCATTGCATTCAATTCCATTTTGAACTGGGTGATACAGAGGACCTCGCAGAGTACTGTGATAGTCAAATCTAGAGCTGGACAGAAAATAAGATATCTGTGCCATGGGAAATCTCAACATTTTGAAATTGGATTTCATTCCAAAATGGAATAAAGTCAGTTTTTTGAAATTGCTCCTGAAATAGAAATTCCCAAAAATTTCTATTCAGATACAAAGTGTTTTGTTTAGATATCAAAACAAGAATATAAAATATCAATTACATAAATCATACATTAAAGTTAATGTAAAATTAATCAAAATAAAGTTGAAACACAACATTTTGACATCAAAATGAAAAGGGAAAGTTTTGTTACTTTTTCCATTAAAAGTGTTAAGTTCCAACAAAACGTTTTGATTTAAATGAAACTGCATTTTCCAATAGAAAACTGTTGTCAATTTTTTTACCAACTTCATCAAATCCCATTTGCAGTGCAGAAGATGGAAAAGCCCCATTTGTTTCAATACACCACAATGTGCAAATTATATTTTTGCTTACAACAAACCCCTGCTTAAAATAACATTGGTCTTTGGCAAGTTAGACTTTTGGAGTGAAGGGTCAAGTGTCCTTCAGGGGACTGTAAATAGTGAGCTTGCAGAAGGCGGCTAGTTACAGCATTTTCATCTCTGGTGAACATGAGAGTGAAATCAGAATCAAGTTTAAGATTTAGAAGTATCCAAAAGATTTTCATAGTTCCCTTGAGCATCCTTATGTGCTGTGGGTAAGATAGACCATCATGTGAAGCCCAAAAGACTTGTGAGGTACAACAGAATAAGTTTGAATGCAACTATCTCAGCATAGTTTACGTGGGAGACAGGAGAAGCTTCTCACCCGTAAGTGATGAGTAAACTATTGGTTTACACTACACAGGTGAAGTATGAGAAATCCATAGCAACCCAAGTTAGAGCTAATCATTGGATTGGGGCATGGACGGCTGCAACTACAAGAGAAACCAGATACCATAAGGAAATCTAGTGTGGAAGGAAGAAATGATTTACAGATCCTTCAAATTTTTATGCTGACCAGTAGAAAAACTGCCCCCGTCCTATTTAGAATGGCTCAAATTATTGCAGAACAACAGTTTGTACTGGCAGTCTTTTACAAACATGGGAGATATTGAAAAAGAATTAATTAATGAAAGCTCAATTGAGATTGAGATTTTCACTTTAAAAGACATGTATGGCTAATATTCAGAGGGAAACAAAACAAGGGATTGTAGGAACTCATGTTTGGGATCAAGATGTAATAAAGTTATTGCAATAATCAATTAGTTAGGACAATCTTAAATCAGTCTGTGGAGCCAAAAATGAGACATTGATTTGACATAACCTATGGGCCACCTTGAGCCAGAGGGATCTCCATGCTTCAGTGTCCAACTCCTTTTTTCTATCAGGGCTTGATTCAGTGCCAGTTGGAATCAATAGAGAGACTCCCATTGAGTTCAGTAGGTTGTGGCTCAGGCCTTTTGTGAGTTACTGACATGATGTGCCTGTCAAGAGTCAGAAGGGCTGGTTCTTAATGGAAAAAGGACAGTAGGCGTGTGGAAGGCTGGATTCTTACCTGCTCAGATTAAGCCACTGATTTGTCTGGCAACTTACAGTACAAACAGATGTTTAGATTTCGTAGACTTGGAGGAAATTATTTTGTGGACTCGGACAACTCACTGTCTTGGAATTCAGACTGTCTCCCCTCAAAGAAAATTCTTCCTACTCTACTGAGACATTCTTCTCTAAAAGCACCAAAGACCTGCCAAGGTAGGTGGAGTGGTTTGGACTTGCCTCACTAGCCAGTTGGCCAGAGAATTGTTCTAGAAGGACTGTGACGGGCTGATGTGCTGGAGTCTGGCACTGACAGAAACTGATAAAAGAGCTAAATTTAAGCAGCATGCCCCCTGATATTAGTGCATAGGACCAGGATTCAGGACTCAGCTGTTCTGTTGCCAGCTCTGCCCCAACTGACTTATGACTTTGCACAAGTCAGTATCCATCTATGACAATTGACCTATTTGATAAATGAACCTACAAACATATACTGCCCTCAGGACATCATGCGTGGCTTGTTTGCAAAGCATTTTGAGATCCACAGATGAAAAGTATTATTAATGTTATTAATATTAATTATGGTGGAAATGCTTGAGACAGGCTACTTCCTATCAGCTATCACTGTTCCTTCAGTCAGAGCCTCAACCTAGTTCCTATATCTTGCATAGGGGAAGGGAAATCTTGTTATACTGCACTCATCTGAGATTTCTTGGGATTCAGAGGCACAAGACTTTCTTTTTAAGCAGCAGCTGAGCATCGTATACTGCAGAAAATGCTAATGCTTCAAATACATTTTTTCCAACAAGAGAGAATTAGAGAAGTCAGTGATGTGATTTGAGGGATAGAGCTGTACAATTTATGAATTCTGATTGATGTTGTGAAGATATATTCTAAAAAACTGTAGCAGACCAGGCAGGGAAAATGGTTAATGATGGTATTTAGACCTCACAAAGGTTATGCTAAAAAAGCTACATCCTTAGAAAAACCAGTTTAGCTGATTCCTCTGAAGGGATCGGGGGAAGGTAAGAACTGTGGAAAATTTACTAGGAGGAAATCAAGAGAGACCAGGTGCCCAGAAAGGCTTTAAATAAAGAAATCACAGAACAAGAGGAGTGAGATAGGAAGAGGAAGTGTGGGGCAGGAGCCAGCGAGATCATAGAACTGGTAAGGGGCTCCCACCAGAGGGAAAGACCAGCCAACATGCAATAACCTGTGTGAGGAGGGGACACCTTACCTGCCTGCCTTCCTGGAACCATCTAATTCTTCAAGGGCTCACCGGGGACGGATGAGCTAGAAAGTAAGGGACGTTGTAGTTTCAGATGCTTATTGTTTAGTATGATCTGTACGCTCCTGTGCCTTACATGGGTAAGTACAGAAGAGTACAAGGGTGCTAGACTGAGTAAAGTGTCTCTCTGTATGTTGACTGTTGCGTAACTGCTGCATGGCCCTGAGAAACTCTACATCAGAAACTTCACACCTTTGGGGCTGAGTAGGGTACCTTGGGAGTCAGTACTGGTCCCTGCGGCCTACAGCAGGTGGACTGAGGAGCCCTGTTTCCTTGAAGTAGTAACATGAGAGTCAGCACCCAGGAAATGTGTCAGAGACCCAGGGAGGAACCAGTCCTGCAGCCTGTTGAGGCTCTAAAAAACTTAACACACCCATGGATCCAGAGCACAGAGGTATGGATTCCCCTCCCAGCTGTCCTAGGGGCTGGCTAGCAGGGGACACTTGCTAGGATCTGGGACAGACAACAGCTAGTGCCATTAGTTATGTTAGAATCCTTTGGCACTGAGCAGCAGGAATACATGATGGCTATTTTGTAAAAAGGGCTCACAACAACGTGATAAATTGACTGATGACTATAATTGAGTTGCAAACATGATGGGGAAGCAGTTATACATCCTTCTAAAAGGACTGCACATTCCCATCAATCCCCTGTGTGCTACTGTTAGACTTTTAGCTCTTATTTGCATTGCACTTTCAGGAAGAAAATAGAACATTTGGATAGAGGTCCAGGTCTAGTTTTTGGCAACCAGATGTTATCCTGTAATCTTCAGCCATTCTGATTCGTTTTAGCAGGATGTCATGCTGTCTAAAATAATGCTAGTCTGAAGTAAGTCCAACATCATGTTAGTGTATTTTTATGCCTATTGTGGTTCTGAAAAATCAAGAACCCAGTTGTCCTCTCCCACACAAAAACCTGTGGGAATGAAAAAGGCCTTCTTGAATCTCCAAGCATTTAATTTCAGCAGCAATCTAGGTAGGGCGGTGTGTGTGGTGGCGCTACTGAGCCAGACCAGCAGGCAGCGTATTTAAACCAGTGCTTAAAACATACAGTACATACTCTGTACAATCCCTTTGACAGGTAAATCCCAGGGTTCCAAAGCCTATGCATTGTATTGTCTTCATGCAATTGCCCAGCTTCCACACCTCCCCAGGCAACAAAATTCACTCAAGTCTGGATTCATGAACACATGCAGTCCTATGCTGCAAAAGCACTTAAAGTCATGCTTGTAGTGCCATGGGAGCCAATGTGACTTAAATGCAGGTCTAAAGTTAAATAGGGGCTTAAGTGCTTTTCTCAAAAGGGATGACTTAAGCACATGCTTTCCTGCATCATGATCTCAGGTTCCACAGCCCTACCTTTCTGTTCATGAGGGGTAGAAAACAACGTGCAAGAGGCGTGGATTTCTGCTTGGAAGTCCATCAGGTAACCAGACCCCACCAAACAGCTGTCCAACTATGGCAATCTGGTGAGGGGCTCTTACAGGCTCACGTTCCACATCCATGCTGTTTGTACAGCTCTATCGGACTGTGCGAGGATTTCTTCCTTCTTGTTCCACAGGCTCCCAATTTTCTTTAAATTACCTTTTTTAACCAACCTTTTTTAACCAAAAAATTACCTTTTTTAACCATCACTGCACCTCACTCACTTACAGAAAATGTGCATATTTTGAGAACGCAGACAGCAATCTGACTTGTATGAAACGTGCTCAATTTCATATATTTGTCGTGCTGTTTACAGTGAGTATTTTTTATTTCAAGCATTGCAAAGCTTTTCTTGTGTTACATAGTGACAGGGCTTTCTGGTAGCAAGCTTTCTAAAATAATTAGAGAGATGAATCATAATCATGAAGCAATGGTTCTTACATCTATTAGGACAGTTATTTTAAAAATGTTTTGATGAATCATACAGAAGTGCTCACAAACAGTGGATTATAGCATGTTCATAAATATATTTCTTAGGAGAAAATAAGTTTGAGAAAACAGCAGAAGCTTTTACCATTTTAATTGAAAAATATTTACAGCAGATGTTAGAAATGTTATGTTACAATACGGATGTATGCAAAACGGTGCTGGTTCTTTATTTTGCATTTTGAGATTTTCCAACCTCTTGCAGTTTGGAACTGTTCAGTCTTGGATTTTCAGAATGCTGCTTTTCTCCAGATCGTTCATTTCCTTCAGGATCAGGGCAACGTTGTACCTTAATTCTTGAAACTTTGCAACTGGCACCTGAAACATAAGATTTGTTAGACTTGTGACTCATCTGGCTAATACACCCATACAGACAGAAAACGTTCTAGAACACCAGGCCCATGTGGGTTCAGATAACAGTTTAATAGACTTTAAGCAAAAGATTAGAGGCTAACAAAATGCAAGGTAATAAGAATGGCAGAAGTGAGTCAGACCAGCTGTCTATCTAGCGCAATATCCTTCTTTCAAGTGGCCAGTGCCAGATGCTTGAGAGGGGGTGAACAAAACAGGGCAATTTATCAAGTGATCCATCTCCTGTGGTCCAGTCTAGGCATCTAGCAGCCAGAGGTTTAGGTGTTGACACCCAGAGCATGGGGTTCCATCCTGACCATCTTGGCTAATAACCATCAATGTACCTATCCTCCATGAACTTATCTAATTCTTTTTTGAACCTGGTTATACTTTTGGCCTTCACAACATCCCTTGGCAATGAGTTCCATGGATTTATATGTTGTGTGAAGTACTTGCTTATGTTCTAATGCTGCCCATTAATTTCATTGGATGATCCCTGATTCTTGTGTTATGTGAAGGAGTAAATAACACTTTCCCATTCACTTTCTCCACATCATTCATGATTTTATAGACCTGTATCAACCCCCTTTAGTCATCTCTTTTCCAAGCTAAACAGTTCCTGTCCTTTTAATCTCTCTTCATATGGAAGCTTTTCCATACCCCTAATCATTTTTGTTGCCTCTCTCTGTACCTTTTCCAATTTTAATATATCTTTTTTGAGACAGGGCAATCAGAACTGCACACAATATTCAAGGTGTGGGTGTACCATGGATTTATATAGTTGCATTATATTTTCTGTTGTGTTTTCTCTCTCTTTCCTAACGATTCTTAACCCTGTTGGCTTTTTTGACAGCTGCTGCACACTGAATAGATCTTTTCAGAGAACTCCCCACAATGACTCCAAGACTTCTTTCTTGAGTGGTAAGGAGATAATTTAGACCCCATCATTGTGTGTGTATAGTTGGGATTATGTTTTCCAATGTGCATTACTTTGCATTTTTCAACACTGAATTTCATCTGCCATTTTCTTGCCTGGTCATCTAGTTTTGTGAGATCCTTTTGTAACTTCGCAGTATGCTTTAGATTAAACAGCTGAATGTGTGTTGGCCAAATCAACCGTGTGACTATTACAAAAAAAATCATGAAATTATTTCTGTGCAGGAAATCAGACTGGGAATACAGGGGTGAATGCAACATATTCCTAATCAGGCATTTTCACTGAACAAGCTGAAGAATCCCATTTCCCTGAGGGGGCCACACAGCTAGAAGAGCAAAAAATATAGGCGTTTAAAAAAAAAAAAGAATACAAGAAAGGAACAAGACAAGGCAGGAGAGGGTAGGAAAAGAAGTCTATGGACTGATTCATTTGTGGGGAGGTGATTGCTGTAGCTTCTCATGGCTCTGTTAAAAGCGGCACCATATAATTTTAACAACATCAGTGAAGAGAGGAAAAATAGCTAGTGAATTACTATTTTTTCAGGCAAATAATGGGAGTTCTGCTGTAGGAAGTGGAAGTTGTGTGTCCTGTTAGGGTGCTTTTGGCAAAGCAAAGGAATTTCTATAGATAACATCAAGAAATGAAAAGTTAGCAATGACTAACAGGAGAGCAAGATTCCAGAAAACACCCACTGAACAAAAGGAAACAACTAAAATTACAATAAGATCCATTTGCCAAAGCACGATATACAATAGGTGCTGCAGATTTTAAGGCTAGCAACAACATTTTGCAGATGACAGTATAATTTGAAAGAACTTGTGAGCTGGTGCCAGGAGCGCTCAATCCCCAGGAAAGGGGAGAGTTGTGACATTGTGACAAAAAGTAGGGAGGAGTGGCTCTAGGGAGAGGGCGGCTGCAAAGTGGGCCTTTTGAAAGACTGGGAAGAAGGTAAAGGTGGTGAGCCCAGCTAGGCCATATTAGGTCAATCAATCATGATCTAGTAAGTTATGTGGCACTTTGTACTATATTTGACACAGATGTAGGCAAGTAGAAGTGCACCAAACCTGTGCAGATTATAAGAGCCTTTGTGGCTCTTCAAGGCAAGGATGCAAAGGAATCTTTAGTGGTTCCCTAGCTGCACTGGTTTTTAAGTGCCCACGAGACTCACTTCTGTAACTTAACAGCAGCACAGAAAGTTGGAAAAAAACACAAACTGAAAGCAGGCCTGAAAGATGGAGCTCTTGGTGCCAAGAACATGGTCCCGGCTGGGTACTCCAATCCCGTGTGATATTCCAAGACCATGGGATAGAAGGTATCAGCTTAGGAGAGCTTTTCCAAACCATGCTTTTTCTGTGTATAGAGAACGCCGAGTGTTCATAATGGTCTGATGACTATGACTAGAAGTTTTTTGCTATTTTTAATTTAAAACTAGTGGCAAAACAGCTCCTGTGCATGCTATAAATGTATCAGTAGCTTAGAGAAATCAATACCTCCAAGTCCAGGATCTATTCTCAAGACTCCTCTTACAATGCACTGATAGGAGGGGGGGCAGTGGATACAGCTCTGCCATTGGCTTGCTGTGTGAACCCAAGCTCTCTGTACCTCATTTAATCTCCTAATGGGTATTATTTATTATCTGTATTACCGCAGCGTCAGGCAGCTGTAGTTATGGACCAGAACCCCAATTTAAGGACCATAGCTGGAAAAAGGACTATCCAAGGGCTAAGTATTACTAGTTTGGTCAAAGGAATGTACCTGGAAAGCAGGTGTGGGGACATACTTATAATCTGTGAGAAGGAAAAACTGAGGCAGTGGGAACTTCACAGCAAAATCAGAGCAACATGAGGGCAGCTATGAGATTATAGCAACAGGTCTGCCCTCTGCAAGGTGCCATGTAGAAAACCCAGCTCTACCTAAAGAGAATTGCCCATTGCCTCACTCTACTCCCATCCAGATGCTATCAGCACATGATAAACATGAGTGTAGGCAGATTACTTTGTCTCTAAGTCAGCTTAACCAACAGAGCAGTGTCAGAGCCAGAGGCGGGAGAAATGTTTCGCTGCAGTGGATGATTAGCCTGCACTTCATACAACTGGAAGGCATAATGAAACCGATGAAGCAGCGAAGGCAGTCCATGAAAGGTGCAGATGCTGCTTAGCACTGTAAGAGACTTTTCCTTAAGCACTTTGAAGATCACATGCTTCCAAACATCAACATACTGGACTGTATGGAGGTAGCCCTGAAGTACAGGAACACCATCCAAAACAGGCCTGCCAAATGGAGAATTTCTAGTGAAAGAAGACCCTTCAGAATTGCTTAGTTGACCAATGAAACATTCCAAGGGTGCACTAGTTTAGACGCTAGTTGTGGACAATAGAAGTTGCACTCGTTTTAGACCCAAAGGATCCAATGTCAAAAGAAGAAATACTACCAAAAAATTACATTTGCATTAGTGGCAGAGACTTCAAAGCAGACCTTCCAATCTCCAAATATTTAACCCACAAAGAACCACAACCAAAACTGACATGACAACAATCTTTACTGGTCTCAATGAAACCCACTTATGGAAATTCACACATAAGCTATTACATTTTTTGTCACATCTACACAAATTTGATACGTTAGTAAACATACAGACCACCAGCTATTAGAATGCCACCAGCAACATGGAAACTCTATGCAAGAGATGTTTGGAAACCAGTTTCCAGACTCCTTTTTTAGCTGGTGTGACAATTAGAAGAATAACTTACATTTTGCTTTTTAAAATTAAAAGTTTTTAAAAATTTCAACAAGTTCTCACACTTTGGGACTTTAAGGAATTCACATCCTGTTTTTAACCGCCATAAAAACCTGACTGACACTGGCCTCCACTATGCCCAAAAGCAGCAACTTTTTATTTTTAGAAGACAGACAATGACTAAAGAACATTCAATATATTTAAAACCAAGGTTGTATTTTTTTCAATAATTTACATTTTACCATCTCAGCCAGAACCTTTTGAACTTTCAGACTGTTTGGATACGTATTAGAGATAAAAAACTCAGAGTCTATTCATGTTCTGTAAATTGGAAAGTAGTTATGGCAGATAATGTCTTCAGTATAATAATGCAATTACATTACAATGGCATACTATTAAGGCAGTTATGAAAAATGTGGCTGTAAGATTTTATGCAAAACACACATTCAGATAGCATTAAAAACTGAATGTTGGATGTATTCCCTTTTCCTCCACCCTTCTTCTAAAAGTGAACAAGAAGGTTAAACAAAGTTTTCGGATCCCACTCACTTAATAGGATGTGTTTTCAAGGTATGAGAATCAGTTTCTCCTTCAAGTTATCTTTCAAGCTGAGGTTTCTTTGTTCCCTGCTAATTAGCATCCTAACAACCAGAGGTATAACCATCAGAAGTAAAATCCGTTCATCAGATCCATGGGCTGGATTAGAGATAAGCTGCAGAAGTGACTACTTATCCTGGCTGAAATGTACTAGGATGGCTTACCCAGATGCTTCTGTGCTCCAAATAGAGATCCTTGCAGTCTATGCGTATTTCGGCAGGTCCCAATGGATTTTTAAAAGGGCATGTGGTCTGGCTAAAACAAAGGGCCTTAAGTCCATATTTAACTGAATTACAGGGGTATAGAAGGTGGTATAGACACTACACTCCTTAAATCCTGTCTTCACTACAAAATACTATTGTACTAGAA
>ML675622.1:11807350-11844624 GCA_007922155.1 Mesoclemmys tuberculata | reverse complement strand
ACTGCTGCGAAGAGATCACTTAGGATGCGGACCAGGATTTTGCAGTTGGTATACATAAGGACAATTCACGTTCACATCATGTCAGCTCCATCATGATTATACCTTGAGCCTTAACCATGACTAGTTGACATGACGGAGATGATTTAGCCTTGTCTCATGTTCATGGTCAGCCTTGTTAGCTAATTAGACTATTCACAGTCATATTCTAACATGCCCTTAGTGATGCCCTTAGAATAAGTCAGTGGTTTTCAACCTTTTTTTATTTGTGGACCCCTAAAACATTTCAAATGGAGGTGCAGACCCCTCTGGAAATTTTAGATGTAGTCGGACCACATGTTGAAAACCACTGGAATAACTGATGTACAGTAACCACCTCAGGTGTGACGACCCTGGTAAAACAGATGGACAAGTGTGTAATATAGGTCTGCTGATGTCAAGGTCTTACAGCAAAGGCTAGCCAAGCAGATCATTAAGTAGGTTGCACACTGATGAGGCGGAGGCTCTGTCTACATTCCAGAGCTACCGATGCGGCTGTGCCGCTGCTGTGCTGCTAGTGCAGACACTCCCATCGATCTCAGTACTCCGGCTCTCCCAAGCAGCAGGAGCTTTGTTGGCAGGAGAAGCTGTTCACAGCAGTGCTTGATCGGTGCAACTTACGTCTTATTCACACCCGAGCGACCTATCTTATGCCAACGTATACTGCAGTGTGTACATAGTCTGAAACCTCACCTCAGCACAGAAAACAGTTCAAGAGGGCCTACAGGCCCAGCTAGCCTCACCCTGCTATACCTGCAGCCAATGCCAGGCCTGCAGTGGGACGAGGAGGAGAGAAGCTGGCATCGGAACAGTTCAGGACTGACTGGCAAAGAGGCGGGAGCTAGCTGCCTCCCTGCCTGAGGGGAGCAACACTAGGAGCCTGACAGCCCCCCGGGGGGGGAAGCAATGCATCCCTGGCAGGGGAGACTGCTGAGAGACCAAGGAGCACCCAGCAGTCAGTGAACAGTGTGATTTGATTATGGAGACTGGGGGGTTAAGCCCCTCCACTCTTGCATCCACCTCACCTAGAGCCTCCCGCGGCTGGATATCACAAAAGGTCTACAAGGGAGCGATATTTCAGGCAAGTCACTACAGACCATTCAGGCTATAGGTTGCACTCCAAACCAAAGACTCAGAGATAGGAAGTTGCCCAGGGCAGAAGACAGACTCTCTGCCAGGAGGATTCTGACAGTGTTTCCCCACAAACGGCCCTGTGCTGGGAACTCAGTGGAGAGGGAGGGCCCAGGTCCCCCATCACACCTCTTTAAGGAGTGAGGCACTTCTGCCAGAAAAGCAAGGGGCTCGAAATCAGGCATGCCATCCACAAGGCTGCCAAGCCTTACCAGCACCGTATTATACAAACACTTCCAATTTAATCATCCGATCTTAGAAAAGGTGATTTCCGGGAAGGTTCGTGCAAAAATTGCACCCTTGCATCTCACTTCACTTGAAACAGACTAAATTTTCAACATGAAGAAACAAATCTAATCTATACCACTGCAAACCCCAAGGAGCCAAATTGGGGCAGTGGCTGATTAAATGCTGCCATACCCCTTGTGAGACAAAAAAGTTCCTTCCACAACATGAGTCTCCTATCACACATGTACTAAGCGTAATATCGACCATCAGTGAAACGAGAGGAATTCAGCATCTGATTGTGTAGTGTCATGTTCTTTTCACTAAAACGACATGTGCAGTGCCACAAAATGTTGTAGTCCCCCTCCCTTCTTTATTTAACAACTAGGTGCCAGCAAACACAGTTTGACAGAGGGGTTGGCGGATCAAAGGGCATGCAATATTTGTGTGTGTGCAATATAAGAATGTTAAAACACTGTTCTGTTGTGGAACAATCCTTTGGATTCATTATCTTGGTCTGCTGGTCCAATCACAAACATGCCCCAGCTGGCAAGTCACTCTGTGTGCAAGTTTGGGGAAGAAGAAAACTAAGAAGTGGAGAATGTTTGTCTGCTTGAATAGGGCATTTTGAACCAAGAGACAGATTTACCCCCAGATCTGGTACCACCTATTGGAGGGGCTCTGACCACGTGCAGAAATCCTGCTCACGGCCAGTTCCGCAGCACCCAGATCTAAGTGGCAGGTGGATCAGGATTCAAAACGAGATATGCTGCTTGTGCATGGTGATCTGCATGCATTGGGGTAGACCCAGCCAGCAGATCTTCTTGACAGGATGGCTCCACCTTAAAGAAGGTACAGAGAGTGGCACTGCTGACTGTGTTTTGGTGTCTGATGTCTGCTCTAGAAAGAAAAACCTTGAACCTTGAACCCAATTTGGCAGTTAATTCCCTTAATTGGAACTGATTTTCCAATAGATTTTTGAAAATATTTGTATCTTTCAGTTGTGCTCATATATTTGGGTATAGTGAAATTCACCCTTGTGCAGAGGGTTAGTGCAAAGTCTATGCACCACTTAAATCCCAGGTGAGACCTCAAAGTAGAGTTTGAGTGGAGCACAGCCCTTGCGCTGGACTCTCTTGCACAGGAGGGAATTTCATCCTTTATCAGGTAGCATATTAAGGACTTTACAGTGTAGCAAATCACAGTTAAGCCTTTTCCAAGCACCTTTATATGTTAAGTCTTTATGTGAAACAGTTTTCCATATTAAACACAGTGAAGCCAAACATTTAATCCAGTGCCTGGCACCTAACCTCCAGATAACTAACGTATGAATTGAAGCCAAAAGCACTAAAAAGTGAACTACTCATGCACACAGTAGTTATGGAGGGCAGTATTTGATTACAAAGGTTAAAAGTACAGACAAGTCCATGCCATTTTTCTGGCAAGGCATTATGTACAATGTCAAAAGGAATGCCCCTGCCTAGTTTGAAATAACAAAGGCACCAGAGCTTTTTGCTCTCTTTCGGGAAGCAGGACATGTACCAAAGACAAAATGAATAAGATACCTGATAACTATCTTCTGCAGCAAAAGTAACAGCCTCAGTGGTGCATCGTGCATTTCATAAATTTCCAGCCATCAAAAACCACTGTCGTGTTTTAAGATTCAACTTGATAATAAAACTATGAAGTGTTCATCATCATAAATTATGCAACAGTACTTTGGAGTGATTAACATTTCTTTGGAAAACAAAATTTCAACACAACCTTCCCAAGAACAAGATATGAAATTATTTTGGCTGGTGTTTTGTCATATACTGTGTGAGGCTGTACAGAACTCAGAATACTCAAAAGAAACAAAAAAAGCCAATGCAAATGAATTGTTCATGAAAGCTTTAACATTTTTAATAGCAATTTAACTTTCTAAAAAGAATATAAAGTGGGTCTCTCTTTTCATCCATTAGAATAACAATACTTACTTCAAAGCGATGAGCTGTCCCATCCGAAAGCTTCAGGAGCATTAAAATAGATGGTTGCAATGCACGGGCCAACGAGCTGAAATGATTGACATTATTAATATTAAAATAGTACGTATTTGCAGCGCTATGAATATAGCATTATAAATTAACCCTTTCAGGTGTCCGAGAGAGGTCCTATATAGTCCATAAGAATATTTTCCAAATATTTCAATCAAGCATTCACGTTGAGCTGAGCAGGAAATTCAGAGGAAATCAAATTAACAAAGCCCTATCAAATTCACTTTAATATTAAGACTAAATAAAGGAAAATTGAGACTAAAAAAAGGAGCTTTTGTATTTAAAAGGAAATTTGTTCAAACTTGAAATCATTACAGATAATAAGCCAAAATCCACCCTGGTGTAATTCCACTGATTTCTATGGAGATATTCTAGGGATGAAAATAGCCCAAATACTGTTAGCAAAAAGGACCCCAGCCTATCTTCCTATGCATTTTATACCAAGCAGCACAAAGCCTCCATGCCCTAATGTGCTAAACCTTTCCATTCCTCCTGTGCTCTAAACTGCAGCCCCAGCTGGGAAATCAAGCTCTCTTGGAAACTGGGCGAAGTTTGTGGCTTGCTGTTTTATTCCAGAGTCTATTTGGTGACCTGAAGTGTGGGAAATGAGTCATCCTGTGCTGCTTCCATCAGCGGAAGCTGCCAAAGCCAGGCCAGGTTCTGACAGGCACCAGAGCTGGAAGCCTGGGATCACTCTCTGCCCACATCTCTTAAGCAGAGGGGGTCACCAGATGATAAACAAGACTTCCTGGGGGAGGGGGAAAAGGTAGTGACTGGAAAGGAAAATAAAAGGGACGAGTCCAGAAGGCTGAAGGCGCACTGTTCCTGAGTTGTTTGGAGAGGCAGAAGGCTATTATGGGGTCCTCAAAGCATTGAGGCTACGGTTACTAGCTGCAAGTTTTGCTCTTAGAGAAAGAATTTGCAGTGTATTGGTACCTGAGTGGAACTTCTTTGGAACACAGCTCAGGGCACTTCAGTTGTACCTACCCTGTCTGCTTTGTACATTTTAATTCTGCCAGTGGCAAGTGCTCAACTTCCTCCTCGCTCGGAGGAACTGGCTGCCCTACTTATATTTAAAAGCCGTTGGCTTCCAACAGTTCGCTACATCTATGGATGCAGGGGAATGTCTCGAGCAGACAAATGCTGCATCTTCTCTGGCTGTATTTTGGTCAAAATCGCCAATTTGGGTTGCTACAGTGCACCAGACCCATGTGCCTCTTGATTAGTAAAGGACATCAGTGAGACAGCAGGGCCACAGTTGGTGGTGTGCCAGTGTCTTTGACTGAAGATAGGGCGACAGCTTCTCAGGGATGCACTGGGCCACTACTAAAGACATCATCTTGATCCCAACAATCTCAGCTACTGACTGATATTGTATCTGCCTCTTTTGGGAAAGATTACCAAGAAAGTGATGGCCAAACAGCTACGTCAATGCCTCCAGATTCCATATTGCCTTCAGCCTGGTCAATCTCCCAATAGACTGAGGGACAGAAACTGCATGAGCAGTACTGGTTACTATCTCCTCCTGGCTGCTGGTCCCAAGGGGCAATTATGGATGATTGTTTATCCACCCAGGGGCTCTCTCAAATAGGATATGGCAAAGGTTCGGATCTGTTGTCTCTCTTAGACAATGTGTAATTAGGCTGCAAGGAGGGTTAGTAAGGAGATAAGAGCTGCTGTGTTTACAGTGTGTAGATACTCAGCGCCACTCTTCTCAATTACAGTTGATCCCTCTAATGGACCTAAAAGGATAACCCCATCTCCACAGAAGACTGGGGTATGGAGGGCGGCTGGCTGACCGAGGCTCAGTCCAGGTGAGAGAGGGATAATATTAGAAAGTTGGGAGAAGTAGCCAAGTGAACTGGCTTGATTTCTAGCTCCAATGTGTGCTGGGGCCATTATCTGTAAATCAGGTGTGCAGTTTAGACTGCAGTTAGAGATGCAGGTAGCAACTGTGTCAGAGAGCATGTTTTTCCATCTGCTTGGTAAGGGGAATTTGACCTTTAGTTTCAGATGTGGATTATGGTCATTCCTCTGTCACCGGGAGATAAAGAATGCCGTAATGCACTCTACTCAGGGCTACTCCCTGACACCATTCAGAAACTGCAGCTAGTTCCAAAACTGGCAGCCTGCTTACTAATAATATACGCTGGAGCTCATTGTACTGATGCTCCAAGAGCTACACAGGTTGCCTGTGGGCTTCCAGATGAAAGTCAAGGTGGAAGTCTTGGCTTTTAAGGCCATAAATTGATAGGCACAGGTTACACGAGGGATCGCCCCTCCCCTTAAACCATACAACCATAGTTGCAGTCAGTGGAGGGGCTAAAAATGGAGCTCCTCTGATACAAAAGGAAAGTTTCCTTTTACTTCCATGCTTGGCCTGCCAGAGTCCAGATTTATCAGCTGTCTCCAAAGACTACAAAGTTCATATTTCTTTGTGGCATTTGGGGAATTGGCTGTTTCATGGTGTAATTACATAGTGGGACTGGATTGGATTACAATTATGGGCAGCTGGCAGGGGACTAATTAAGTTTATTACTGTGCATTTTTAAATATTGGAAGGGGTTCACAGAGCTTGGGAGGGGAGCTATTAGCATGGATGTTTTAGAAATCTAAACAAACAACAGAAGGAAGGCATAAAAATGCACGACTGTATTAACATATGATGCAAGCTTTTCCAACAGGCTGATTTTAATGTAACAGTAGCCATGTATATAATCTGATTTGTGTGTTACTCAAGGTTATATCCATACCGTACCTTTTAACACTGTATGCAAATCTCTCACAGTGAGATATATTTTAACACTGAAAAGTGGCACTGCAATTAAGGTTTAGATTTGGAAAACCTTTCCACTGGTCCTGCACACTTTTATTCCTTACCTTGTGGATATAGCCACATCCACTCTCCACTTGATGTCATTAACACTTGGCAGCCTATTTCCTTGTTTCAGAGTTGTGGCTTCAACAACAGGACGTCTGGAAGATAAACCAGAGAAGGGAAATTGTAATGCATGTGTGTCAGACAAAAATCTAAAGGGAAAAATATCCCTCAGTACAAACACATTTCCTTCCTTGTCCAGCATCATTCACAGCAGTCCAAACTAATCAAAGTTTTTTAAAGGGACTCCATCATGTGCTCAGACTACACACGTGCTTCTCGCCTTTTGTTGTGCTTTTTAACAGAGAATTTATCGAACTACAGAAGGTAATTTCAGTAAACTGAGGTCACATTAACGTTCTGTCAAAGGGTTATGAGAGAGACCCGAGTGCTGTAATTAGAATCAGAATAATACAGAAGTCAGTGATGCACAATTAACAACTGCCAATATACTTTTATCTCCATGTGAGGCCAGCACTAGCAAACAGGAAAGAAAAAAAGAGGATTTAAACAAAGAAATTAAGATGTACCAACACCCTTCTCCCCAATGCCCTCCACAGCTGCAGCAGAGCATGCCTAATGTCAATTAGCGTTAAATTTTAAAAAAAAGATAATTTTAACAGCAGGGAGCAGTCTGAAGCATGCAGTAAAATGTCAGCTCTGGGTTCTTGTTAGAGTATGTAAAGTGGATTTGGATTAAAATTCCTTATGTAATGCTCACAGCAAGCCCCAGCGTGGCTTTATTGATTTTGTCTAGTCTAATAAATGGAAATTTTGGCTTCTTAGACATCATCTTTTGCAGCAAGAGTTGCACACGCTGAGTTCAAGTGTTACGTTTATATGAGAAAACGCAGCTGATGGTAATTAAACTTCAGATGCCTGACAGTGTTTAAAATTTTAATAAGCATCTTAAACTCAGGGTAAGTAAACAAGCCAAAGCTGATTTAAAGATACCACCCCCCATCCCTTTTAGATTGTTTTTTTGAATACATCTCCAGAATGAGGTCATACAGCGGGCATGCTGGGGAGACAGTGTGAACTTTGTGTTACTTTTTTTTTTTTTTGGCTAAGCTTCTTGTGCCAGTGGAAGTTATTTATGGTACATTTCAAAGCTATTCCAACCAAGGGCTTGACATAATCTAATTACATACTTTATTTCAGAACGGATTCCTCTTTTCACAAACTTGGATACATTCGCTCGATGGTCTAATGGCTGTCCCTACTCAGATCCAGGCACACCGTTTGCTTGGTGTCTATTTCTAATTTGTCCAGAGAAATCAGCAATTATACAAAGGTGTGTAACACTCTCAGGTTAAGGCAGCATGATGCTCTTGTATAGACCAAAGGCAAAAAAAACCCACCACAGCTTATTTTTAGAACTGAGAGGCATCCCTGCTAATGTGGACAAAAAGAAGAGCAGAGAAAATAGATCATCTGGCTCTTACCCACCATCAGCCTGTGGATAAGAAGTAGGTCAACACAGCTGGGTGCAACCATGAGGAGTCAGAGCCTAGAAATGATCATTAGCAGAACCCTGACAGGATTAAACAATATAAACATGCCTTTCCCTCAATGGTGAGCTGCTGCAAGGAGATCTCCTAAAAAATATCCATCCTGAAGTTCCCTGTCTTTGTTCACGTCAGTCGGTGGAAAACACTCCAGTTAGGCAGTAGTATCGTGGGGGGAGAGGTAGAATGGGAAGTCTTCCATTTTGTAGGCTAGGGGTGGTTGGTGTTAAAGGTTTATAGTGCAAACAAATAGGCTGTGAAAGACTTTGGGGTCTTTTGGGACTTTGATGCTAAACTGAGCATTGAATATCAATCTCTTAGAAAAAGGTTAGGCTGGATATTGATAGCTATAAACTTCTCTGCAAGATAGTTTCATTTTCAGTCAACACCTTCTTAACCCTCTCTACCTAGTATATAAATGCAGCTGGAAGTGGAAAATCAATGCATGAGAACACAGCAAAGATGGCAGAACACACAGCAGCCAAAGTGAAACAGAATGGGGGCACTGGTGATCAGAAGAGTTTATTCAGACTGCACACCTAAGACACCTCTGACTTCATAGAGTCTTCACTGCTCCTGCAGGGACTCTCCAAAATTACTGTAATTAAATAAAAAATTTTGGTAAAGAGTGTCCATCAGTGACCCCAAGTACTCTCAGCACACAACATTGCACACACAACTGTCTGGGAACTTGTGAATGAGGGGACCCTGGGCAAACTGGGATGCACCACATTACACTTAGGACATAATAGTATTCATGGCAGATGAGAGTGTCAGAGAACTCTAAGCAAAGTCCACTGAATCAGGAGAGCATCCGGAATGAAATCCAGGATTAGATTCAATAACTGAACCACCAATGTCAAAACTAATGGCAAAATCTGGATGGCTCACTCTGGACATGGCAGCGCATGCCTAAAATGTTTGACACACAGAACCATGGAACCCACTCTAAAGAGTGACCTGACAATATAGTAATATGGATAAAAATTAAATATTTAGTTTATTGTAGCTATTAAAAGTTACAGAATCTATAGTAATCCCTTTCTAAACGTAGCTTTAATTGTTCCCACTTTATCTGATGGTGTTTATCAGACGTGCTGCTTTTCTCCCTTTATCTACACAGCCTTATGTATCTGAAGCTGTGGAGATATAAAGAGAAATGCAATTTTTAATTTTGCAGAGTTTTGGAACTGTTATTTAATGTGCAAAATTGTCTGGATAGGGCAAAATGCCTGGAAAACCATAAAAATGAGGGGTCAAATGTTTATCTGATATGGATTCCCCTGGGACATCTAGTTCATATGAGTTCTTAATTCAAAAAATCTAATGCTTCTCACTCCATCCTGGTCATGTACTTAGAATGACCATACATACATTTATAATTCATTAGGAAAATGTAGGATTAGGTGTTAGCTCATGTGGCAGATTTAGCATGGAAATGAAACATGGTCCTACAAGCCTCTCTGTTCTGGTTCCCAAATGTGCAGCTAGATTACATTGGATAATCACAGCTGGAGTTAACGTGTTTGAAATTAAAAAAAAAGCTAAATTCTCTAATACAATAGTGGCCTGGATGACAACAGATAAATCATGCACATTCCACCCTCCCTTCAGATGTCTCTCCATCACCAACAACATTTCACTTGGCACCTACTGTGTGATTCAGACAGAAGATTACAAAAAGAAGGAGAGAAGATAAAATCTATGCCTGCTCCCAAGAAGTCTGTACTTTGAGCAAAGAACCTAAACAAGGAAAATTAATAATATTTTGAATTTTCTCATTCATTTGTTTATTTGGGATAAAAATACCAAGAACAAAGAGAAAAAAGTTATATCAATAACCTGGCTTGATTCAGGTATGGGTACCCTCAACTCTCCATGAGGAATACTCTGCACATGCAAGATCAAGCCATTTATAAACATGAGCAGAGGTTAAATAAGGGTAGAGAATCCATCTGGGAGAAAGGACCCCATAGAGGGGGAGAAAAATAGGCTGCTCTAATCCTCCTTGATTTGATGTAGCACACTAATCTATTAAGCTATCAGGTAAATGAGTTCTGACTAGTGCAGCACCAGCTATTAACCCTTCTAGAGTATCATCAAATCACCTGGATTGAATTCTCAAGTCAATTTAATCATAAAGCTGGATGACTGAACTTGATCTAGGAAAGCCTCTAACAATTACAGCGTACGGCAAGGTATATGTGCTCAGGCTGTCAACGAAGCTTGCTAAGGAATATGCTCTGTACAATGCAAGTTTTAGCAAACAATGATAAATAATCATTGAAGTGTAGGACTGGAAAGCACCTCAATAGGTCATCCAGTTCAGTCCCTTGCACTCAAAGTAGGATTAAGTAATAGCTAAGCCATTCCTCACAGGTGTTTGTCTAACTTGTTCATAAAAACTTCCAATGATGAAGATTCCACAACCTCCCTAGGCAATTTGTTCCAGTGCTTAACCATCCTGACAGCTAGAAAGTTTTTCCTAATGTCCAACCTAAACCTCCTTTGCTGCGATATATGCCCATTGCTTCTTTGTCCTATCCTCAGAGGTTAAGGAGAACAATTTTTCACCCTCCTCCTTGTAACCATCTTTTATGTACCTGAAAACTGTTATGCCTCCCCCATAGTCTTTTCTTCATTAGACTAAACAAACCCATTTTTTTAAATCTTCCCTCATAGGTCATGTTTTCTAGACCTTTAATCATTTTTGTTGCTCTTCCCCAGACTTTCTCCAATTTGTCCACAACTTTCCTGAAATGTGGCACCCAGAACTGGACACAAAACACTGGGTGAGGCTTTATCAGCACGGAATAGAATGAAAGAAATACTTCTTGTGTCTTGTTTACAACACTCCTGCTGATACATCCTAAAATGATATTTGCTTCTTCTGCAACAGTGTGACACTGTTGACACATCTTTACTTGTGATCTACTATGATCCCAGATTCCTTTCTGCTGTACTCCTTCCTAGGCAGTCACTTCACATTTTGTATGTGTGTAACTGATTATTCTTTCCTAAGTGGAGTACTTTGCATGTGTCCTTATTAAATTTCATCCTATTTACTTCAGATCATTTCTTCAGTTTGTTCAAATCATTTTGAATTTGAATCCTATCCTCCAAATCACTTGCAACCTTTATATGTGCACTCTCTATGCCATTATCTGAATCATTGATGAAGATATTGCACAGAACTAGACAGGACAGATCCTTGTGGGATCTCACTCTATATGCCTTTCCAGCTTGACTATGCTCCATTGTCTTATCGGGTACTGAGATTAAACTGACTTGTCTGTTATTCCCCAGGGTGTCCTTTTCCCCCTTTTTATAGACTGGGAATATATTTGCCCTTTTCCAGTCTTCTGGCATCTCTCTTGTCTTCCATGAGTTTTCAAAGATAATTGCTAATGGCTCAGTTATCTCCTTAGTCCCTTTGAATATTCTGGAATGTATTTCATCAGGCCTTGCCAACTTGAAAACATCTAACTTGTTGAAATAATTTTTAACTTGTTCTTGCCTTATTTTAGCCTCAGATCCTCCCTCATTTTCACTGGCGTTCATTATGTTAGACGTCAGCTTGCTACTTACCTTTCTGGTGAAAGCAAACAAAAAAGGCATTTAGCACTTCTGCGATTTCCACATTTTCTGTTATTGTCTTTCCCCCCTCATGGAGTAATGGACCTACCCTGGCCTTGGTCTTCCTCTTGCTTCTAGTCTATTTGTAGAATAATTTTGTGTTACCCTTTACTTCTCCAGCTACCAGTTTAATCTCATTTTGTGCCTTGGCCTTTCTAATTTTGTCCCTACACGCTTGACTGAGTTTTGTCCCTACATACATAATGTTTAACTCGTACATAGCATTTCCACCCTTTGACCTCAATGGAATTTACAAAGGAGGGAAAGTATCATTAACCCCATCTTATACACAGGAAAACTGAGGGACAAACCCCAAATTGTTCTTCCAAAGGAACTGCTGGCCTCCACTGAGCCAGATTACTCCTGCTGGAATTCTGAGCACAATACCGACTTTGTGCAAAATTAACGTGCCCGCAGAATTTTATTTTTTCACACAGAATTTGTGATTGCCACCAAAATGCTTCCTTTTTCTGTTTGTGCGTGTTTCAAATGTATTAGTTATGTTTACACGTAATGTCTTTGCTTGCACATCAGCCTGAACCTACCCTGCTTCACTCCCACCTATCACTGCACCCCACAGCACACCCGCCC
Source organism: Mesoclemmys tuberculata (assembly GCA_007922155.1). Classification (NCBI taxonomy): domain Eukaryota; kingdom Metazoa; phylum Chordata; order Testudines; family Chelidae; genus Mesoclemmys; species Mesoclemmys tuberculata. The sequence goes on along the minus strand of ML675622.1, from coordinate 11,832,586 downwards.
ACACCTGGCACAGGTGTGCACATACCACCTCCGAGATGAAGAGGTGTTGGCTGATGAATCATGTACCTGACCCAACCGACACAAACACACACACATACTTTACCCTGGGTCTCCCTCCCTCATGCTAACCACATGCTGTCCTACAACTAAACTACTGCTAACTCATCAACCTCCCTCCCACTAAGTGGTGTGACCCCAAAACCTTACAATATACATAGAAGCTTGAACTTGGACAAGACGTGAGACAGACAGACACAAAACAGTCCTTAATGACACTAACACCCTTAGGCCAGGTCATTTCAATATCTTTGTATACATACTTTTGTATAATGACTTTGTTTAAATGAAATATTTAATTTTACTGAAGCATAAGGTAACTGTCTACAAAGATACATCAAGTTCTGTATTAATATGCCTAGTAAGGAATCTATTTGTCAAAAACATTTCCTGAATCTTTTATGTTGTCTACATTGTTACAGACATACTTGCTGACAGGTATTTTCAAATAAGTTATTACAATAATTGAAGCGGGTGTGATATATTGTGTTATTCTGACAAATATGCAAAATTTTCCAGAATTTTAAAATACTGAGTGAAGAATTTTTAGGCGCAGAATTCCCTCAGGCACAAACAAGATCTGGGATTTCACCATTTGCCCTTAGTTGCAGATATACTAATTGAGATTTTCAAGGCATTTCAAGAGATTCAGTTACAACATCCTCTATCCAAGCAGTGCAATGAACTGTGCCTAAATTCCCTGCACTGTTTTGAAAACCTCAACCATTATTTTAATGGACCACAGACACGCATGTGCTCATCATGGAACAGTGCATAAAAGTAAATATGACCCCTGATCCATGGAGCTTACAATATAAATGATAGTACAAACCAAACAATCATATCAAGCAGAAGACAGACAAACTACATAGACTGAAGAGTGAACCTTAATTGGGGGTTCAGGGATTTGGGAGGGAAAAACAATTTAGATGTTCAACATTTGGGATTATTACTAGTGGTGAGACATCAGTGAAAATCCCTGTGACAGCAGCGTGCATTGAGGAAGGGTTTAAATGTGGCAAGGAAAGCTCCTTGCTGCACAGAGGTATACTCTTGAACAGTCACCTTATGTAGAATCAGAGTTATAGGGCGAAATCCTGGACCCACTGAAGTCAATGATAATGTTGCCATTGATTTCAAAGGGGCCAGGGTATCACCCAGGATCCTTTAGACCAGTGGTTTTCAATCTGTGGTCTGCAGACCCCTGACTATGTCTAAGGTTTCCAAAAGGGTCTGCATCTCCATTTGAAATATTTTAGTGGGTCTGCAAATGAAAAAAGGCTGAAAACCACTGCTTTAGACTTCTAATGAGAGCATGTAAATTGATTTATAAAATTACTAACCTGTTACCAAAGACTACACTGGCAAAGTCCATGATGAACTCTTCTGGTATCCTTAAAGAAAAGGTCAACAATAAAAGACAAATGTGTAAGTGTTCCGTAACCACAGATACACACCTTTCTCTCTCCAAGTTACATAAACCATTATATACCTCAAAACAAGTAGTTTTATCAACATTTTCCCTCAAAACTGCCAACAGATTTTAAGCAATCACCTAGGTTCAGTCAAACTGAGAGGAATGCAGTCTAGCAAGATTCCCCTAGCATTTATAGCAGGAGTTTTAGGAACTCCATTTCACCTTTCCCTCCTTCCTTGGATAGTCTTTATTCTCTAAAGCAAATGGCTAGATATAGCAAGTGAAATTACAAAGGTGCTCAGCACTGATCTAACTCTGCTCCTGGTGAAGTCAGTGGGGATTTTACTAGTGTCTTTAATGGGAGCAGAATTATGCCAATGCTGGGTGCTTTGGAAAATCCCAGTCAACACCTCTTTTTGATTTTACTTCCATCTGAAAGTTCAAGGGGAAAAGAAGGAAAAGATTTGTAAATAACAACACCTCAGAAATTACATGGAATCTCTGGACTAGCTCAGAGCACTTATTAAAAAGCTGCATGTTACATGAAATGTGCAATATTATTAATCATTCACATGCCTTAATGCACAGAACAATGTACTAAAGATCAGAAAAATCAGGAAAAGACCCTGGCCTGAATGGCTTATTGGCTATAGCTGGGATAGAAACAAACAAGAACAAGGTACAAATTTATACAGTCGGGTGTGGCCACTAGATCTTGAATGCTTCATGAAAAAGGTGGATTTTAAATAGTTTCTTTAAGGGGAAGTTTGATTTGCATTAGTAGGGAGAGTATTCCAGGTATACGGAAACACATGAGAAAAAACACAGAGAGGGAAGTGGGCAAGAGACACAGAGGAGTGCTTTTCTGGCTGTGTATGCATCTCCTTCTCCATGAATGACAAAGGTCCTACAATACAAACACTGCCTGTATTCTCTGGGCCAGCATTTCACCTGAAACACCCCAGCAAGGAACAAGGTCCCATATAGCAAACAACTCTTCCTGGCTGCTCCTTCATAAGGACTGAACAAAGGGGACCTAATAGTACTTATCAGCGCACTGTGTTTATTACCCTAGTGTGGATTACTTAAACACAGGAGACGTACTAACATCACCTTTGCAACTGAATTATTTTTGCAATTCAACTTATTTTTTCACGGAACCAACAATGTGCAGTCACTGTGCCTGGCTCAAGCAGCTTATATTTAGTCCAGTCATAGAAGGAAGAGATCAGACACATAGTGCTGAGTTAGAAACACTGATCATTTTTCAAAGGATTTGTTGAAAAGAATGTTTCAAGGAGGGATCTGTGGGACAAAGAGGAGGCTGTGAGGACACCTTTATGCAATGTTATTGGACTGTGTGCTGGCCTGAGCTACAAAACCACTAAGTATGCAGAGAAAAATATTCATGGCAGAGGTCACAACCTCACTCCTCCTGGCTCAGCAGCTTCTGTATTGCCAAATGAAAGATGAATTTGAGTGACTGTGATTCTCTCTGCTGCCGAGAAGTGTATGTCTGGAGCAAACCCGCACGTTGTGATACTGGATGACATCTAGAGATACAGTCAACAGTGATACAATCAATCCTAAATTGGCTTGCCTCCCTGCCTCCTTTACCTCCACTAGAGCTATTGAGAAGATCTACGGTAAGGAACTAAGGACCATAAAAGTAGCTGCCAAGATGCTGAGAGTTACAGGATCTTTGCCTGTCTGGTTCCAGTCAAAACAGTTTTCAGCCTCACTGAAGGAAATGATAAAGAATATGGGAAGGTGAATGCAAATAATATGGCTCAAGCCCATAATCTCTGGAGGAGAAATGATAGACAACTTGCTGTCTCTCTGCATTGGCAGGATAGCGTGCCTGACCAAATTCTGGCAGCTAATCAGTACAAGAGATTTGCAGCTTGGCCAGGTACATGTATTCTTCATATATGTAGTCATGGTGCTGATGAGAAATCTTGGCCTAATACCCAAGCCGGTTGATGCAGATGGAGAAATTTCTGTGGATAAATAATACATCCCTGTGGGAGCAAGCATGTGTTTTGTCTCCAACTCTGATACGTTGTGCAACGATACAAATTCATTTCCCATAAGAATCACTGAAGTTGTGAAAAGAGACAAGACACCTGAAAAATAAGTTTGAAAATCTCTCTGCATGCCATTGTGATCAGAAAGATTGTGATCATTTAAAAATCTAGCCTCAAGGTGACCGGAGATAGTGATTTAAAGAAAAAAAGTCACCCAGAGATGAAAATGCCAAAAGACATCTCTTAATTTAACTAGCATATTAGAATCTCATGAGGTTACCAGAGAAGACTACCCGTGTAAACTTCTAGGTCTGAGGGCAGCATGATTGTACAGGCAAGTGAACTTTTATGGCTAACCACATTATCATCAGCAATGAGGCATGTGTATTGTCACTGACGTACTTTTTTTTGTTAGTAATCCAGGTCAATCCTGTAACAAGAGTCACCTAGGTGGAGTAATGAATGTGGGGAAAAGGGTTGGTAACAACATGATTTATCTATTAGTGGGAGGGGAAAAAACTATACAAGTGTAAGGCAAAGGCATTGTGGTCAACTGGCAAAAGCAAGGGACTGAAAGTTGGGATTCCTGGATTCTATCTCCAACTCTTAAGACTTACTTGAAATGCTTTGTAAAGTTCAATTTCTCAACCTCAAATTTTCTCTGTACAATAGGGATAATATTTACCTATTCACAGGTGGCATAGGGGCTTTATTATTTCTTGAGCACATTAATGCACTTTTTAACGTACCACAAAGAGAAAATGAGGCTCCTGCCCCATTCTAGGGCAGAAAGGCAAATAAGTTCAGATCCAGTACACTAGATGTTCAAGGACTGGAAAGTCAAATATCCAAGTGGTACAGACTTTTTTTTTATATATATAAATATGGGATAAAATTGACAAGACTTCTAAAAAAATGCAAAGGAGACAGGGCAATAGATTGGCCTAGAATGAAGATGGCGACCGTCTCAAGCAGTGGGGTAGTAGCATGGAAGGAGACAGAAAGATTAAATTTGGACAGGATAGAAAGGGGGTGGGAGGGCTAGGCAGGAAGCTTGGATGATATTAGGGATAACTGAGAGGTCAGCAAGCCCTGGTAGTGACTAGGATGGGATTGCCAACAACCTTGACGAAAGCAACTCTGATGGAGTGAAAGAGACAGAAACCAGAACATGGAAGAACTAGGAAAGAGAATGTAAAATAATTTGAGATCCTGGTACAAAAGGCACTACATACAGAAGCACAAAATATTAAAAACAAACAATGCAGGGTGTACAGGTTGCATTTTCTTTTATTTCCATGTTCAACAACAAACCACGAAGATCACAACTATGCAGTGAGGACTGGCTTATAGATCTGAATTTCTATTCAAAGATATTATCTTTGAATACACTGATATGGATTTTGACTAAGTCTTTGTAACAAACGTTGTGCTTTGCTGGCTAATTAGCACAAGTGATCACAGCTAAACAATGCAGTAGGCTTTCATGTGTGTTATATCATTGTCCTTTTAAAGCAAAAAGTAGGACAGTTCCTCAACTTCTGAAATGTTGCCACTGTCGTAGCAAACATACAACAACAAAATGTTGCATGGCAGCTATGTGTGCATAGATCACATTTGTATAACCTACATTAAGGAGTAAATTATGCTATCTCCACAATGTGTGAAATTTACTGCATGAGTTAAATACCAAATCATAACTTATACAATGCCTGAATAGTTCTCCTGGCTTCACATGACCTCATTATCAAAGCATTATGTGCAAATTACATCTGAACAGAACCATGTCATGTTACACTCTTTTCACACAGCTCAGTTTATATAATGGTAATAATCAAAGTGGTAATCAAGCTCTTTTAGGAAGCGGGTTGATGGATGGAAGGGCAAGGCAAAGATGAAGTAGCAGATTAAGCTTTGTGTTATCTTACATTTGAAAGTTTAAGTCAATCCTTTACAGAGTTCTCTCAACAGGCACATAGGTGTGATGTTGTATTGATCGCTCTGACGTTTAAACACAAACCAGCTCTGAAGAACTGTAATTTTTTTTAAAAAGTCAGTGTTTGTTGAAAGCTTCTGGTCTGAAACCCTGGAGCCCCAAATCCTCTATCTACAGAGAAGGTACAGTCCAGACGGCAGCAACACAAGTTCTTTTATACCACGCTCTTTCAGTGTGCCTTAGCCATGGCCTGGAGAAACCCTGGCTAGGGTGGTGGCTAATTTTACCTTTATGTTCCATCTCTAGAGTCTCAACACTGACTGCCAATCATGGTGGTGCTTTTGTGATGAGGTTACCTGTTCACAGGGAGCTGGACTGAGACCACCAACTCATTTCACAAAGGCTGTCACTAGACAGTATCAACTTTTAGATTATGACTAAACTGATTTGGACTGGCTTTCAACTGGTGATTTAGAGGAGACTGGCTCGAGAAACTGGTAGTGAGACATAGAACCCCTCTCTCCCCCTCAAAGAGCAATAACATTTACAAGGTTGATGACAGCAGCCAGCTCCCCTTCAGGCAAGCCGCTGTACAAAAACAGTTACAGTGAGCAACTTAGGTGAAATAAATGGACATACCTAAGATCCCGTAGATCTTCCTTAAAAACCTACAAAGACAAGGAACATGCAATTTACATCCTGTAGACTTAAAAACAGATTGCTCCTTAAAAATATTATACATCTATAAGAACTAAAAGAGTGGTTACTTGCTTGATAGCCCTCCAAAAATTGTATTCTGAGCTAATAGTCCTGAAACAGCAGAATGGATGCTGGATCGAAGTGACTTAAGAGCAAAAGTCAACATTCAATGGGACTTGTGTGCCTAAATAAGGTATAGCTATACTGCATATCATAGACAGCAACATGTATGGTATGTGTAGCTACCTGCCATAGTGAAAGGCAAGCTGTGTCCACAGTGTGATGTATAGTTACTTGAATCACTGAGAGGCACTGGCGTGTGGGAGGAAGGGGAAGCAGCAGGGAAAGGCTCTGGCAGCAGGACACTAAAAGCCCTCCTAAAAACAACAGTGTAGACGGAAGAGGCACTGCCTGGATGTATAAAGAGCTGTATAGGGTACTTACGCACTATACTTGCCTAAACAGTGCCTCACCACTATTTATATCTGAGATAAGGGATGTGCAGTGTATGTAATCTACACACTGCCATAAAGAGTGTGCTTTATAGACATACTCTTAGACACATTTGAAAGCTCTACCCATTGGTTTTGAGAAGAACTTCTGTCATTCCATCTTTATTAAATATACATGTTCTTCCTTTGGGATCATTTTGTGATCTCTTGAAAACATTTTAGAGGTGCTTGTTTAAACTAGCAGAATAAAACAAAAGTTGCAAAAGAGAAATTCTGAGCACTAAAGAAACAGCCTCACTATAACCATTACGATGGGAAATCCCTTGACACAGAAGATGGCAGGAAATTAAAAACAGGCACATATAAAATTAGAGAAAAGAAAAACACAAGTTAAAATAAAGCAAAAGATAAGGGAAACAAAGTAAAAAAATCCTAAAGAATAATGAGGGAAACGGAGATAGAGAGATTAAGTGACTTGTCCAAATTCACATGGAACCTGTAGCAGAACCAGGAACAGAACTCAGGTCTTCTGATGCCCAGCGCTGTATCCTAGCCATAACATTATCCTTCCTCCAAGATACACATACAAAGAAAAGGGGGCGTGCTACACAACTTCACAGAGATTTTTCCATGCATATGGACAGTGGAAAAAAAGTTGATGGGAAAATAACTTACCAAAAGAGACTGCTACAAAATGAAGACAAATAAAACTGGCAAGCACAACAATGCAAGCCGCTAAAGTAGAAAATGGATGCAATTCTTTTCCATAAACTAAGCTTTTCCATAAACGTCTTAATGCAGAAGTATCTTGTACATCTGTACTTCAGGTCTTTAAATAAATTAAAAAAAAAAAAAGATCAGTAACAACAAATGTGTTCTCAGCAGAGATCTTCCTACCACTTTCACCTGACCTTTTCCAGCTGAGCTACACATCCCTGTATGCAGAGATTTATGCAGTAATTTGCAAGTGACGCGAATTTACTTTATCAAGGCACTATGCGCTCCTGGTACTTACTTCTTGTTTGAAAGTCGATATGGGAAGCCGTAGGGCTTCTCTGAGAAGAGTATACATGCCAGAGATGAGAGAAGTGAGCTGCTCTTCTGACAGATCAGCACTTTCTGCAATTGCCCTCATGGATTCTTTGCAATCTTTTCCTTCCAATGCACTAACAACAACTGCAACAAGAAACCAACAGAATGCTCCTTTAAAATGGAGAAAGCACAATGTGTGTGTGGACATTAGACATAAATATTTCCATAATTTTGCTCGGATGAGGAGGATGGTGTTTCTCTCCCATATTCATATATATCACTCCATGTCTTTGTAAACACAACTGATTGTCCACCAGGTCTGTTGTGCAACAACATTTTGCACACAAAGCTCAAGTTGATGGAATAAGAATTACATTTTAAAAAGGAACTATCAGCAGCAGTGGGGGAGCTTGATTTGCTCAGGGAACTGGAATACAAACGCTTTAATCGTTAGGTCACCAGTTTAAATCTGATGTGGGTGTGTAGTGACTGAAAGTCATGTATGTCACAAGCCTGGTTGGTGGTTTATCTACTTTAGGATTATGTGTAACTCTGACACTTGTTTAGCAGAAGCAGGACTGAGAGAACTAACTTGCTTCTCATCAGCTTTAGATACCAGAGAGTGGCAAATGACACCCTCATTGCAATCTTATCAGAAAGATTGAATGGACATGGAAGTAAAACTAAATTCTCACTCTTTTCAGATGAACACTCTGGATCAATAGAAAGGCACATTTCTGGAGCAATTTGCACTGTTGCTGATGGTGCAATACCAGCACCAAAAGTCAGCTACTGTCAGCTAGGTTGCAACATCATTAAAGAGACACCTTTGGTTGGACTCCCTGAGACCTTCAATATATAATTATTTTTCCACTTTCCATATACACACAAAGGCTTATAAAAATGAATTTGGCCTATATAAAAAGTTTGCTCCTACAATCAGATCTGTGTAGGCAGACTTCACAAACATATAAAGCCCCATTGGGAAAGATAAATGTCTACCTCCATGGATAGGTTTGCAGGATCAGGCCTTTAAATTGGAAATTTATTTTGTCCCAGATTTACCTCTTGGAATAAAACATGAAAAATTAAAAATGGCCAGGCTAGGACAGAAGCTTAATATTAAGGTTAAAAAATAAAAAAGGTTTAAGTGAACTGCCAAACTTCCTTGTGGTATTAAATGGATTCCACTTACTACCAGCTTCTATTTTTGGACAGCTTTACTTCCTTCTGAACATTTTTAAATGTCTTTAAATGCAGTGAAAGATTCTAAATAATCAGAGCTGTAGACTGAAATTTTCTGTATTTATCCACAGAACATATGTAATTCGGCAGTGCCAGTACAAGATTTCCCAAAATGTTGGAAAATGACTCAGCCCGAAAGCCGAGGACTTGTCTTTAAAGGAGAAGGGGAAGATTCCTTCTTCACTGAAACTGCCTAAAAGAGTGACAATTAGTATCAATAGGGATGTTTTCTCTGTTAATGCCTGTCTAGTAGGTGCACATCCAGACTAGAAAAACAGGCTGTGTTTTAAAACATATTAGCTGGTTGTGATCATCCCCAGCAGGGATATGAGAATGGGGGGCAGGCTGTGAGTCAAGCTAACACATTTTTAAACACAATTTATCCAATTTACACTAAGTGCAATTTCTTGTTTAAAATTGCATCAGTTACAACATATTAGCTAATATGTATTAAAACAACCTGTTTTCCTCATTTGGACAAATTGGACTGAGATCAATAATCAAATAGGCTAACAAGCAGCCACATGCCAACAAATGATCCAAGAAGTGAAAGGCTCCTGCTCTCATTACTGAGTCCTATGAATATTTCTCTTCAAATCCATTTGATCTGTTTTATAATGTATATTACACCACCCTAGATTGCATACTGATTAATCCAGCACATTGTAAAGAACAAAGTAACTTTACTGGGTTGACTGGAATGCTGGTAACCACTTTATAGTAACATTTCCAGTTGATACTTTTTGAAGATTGACTATTGATTGTAGGCAGCATGTCCAGTGGACCCTGAAAGTGACTCACATGACTTCTCTGCACTTTAGTTTCTCCATCTGTCAAAATGGGATAACACAGAGTCCTAAAATCCCTTATGAGGTAGGTAAATTAAATGCTGATTAAGATCAATGAATGGAACATGCTGTATAAGTGCAAACATTGTTTTCAACATGAAACATTTCATCACACATCCAATGAGTCAGGACTAACATGCCATTAGTTTATGCTCTCAGACTTACATTCAGGGGAGCTCATAATATCTTTGACAGGATAACCTTGAGACTCTGGTTTGAGAGATTTCCAAACCTTTAACTCAGGGGCTGTATGTCATAGCATATTATACAGTATGATATATAAACACATTCACCATGCCTTCCTAGGCTGCCAATCCTTCAATGGAATAATAGCTTGTAGTACCTGTATGCTCACCAGCATGTAAACAAGAGGAAAAGATAGGGAGAGGGAGACTTGTGCTAGCTTTGCTTATTCTGAAAAAGTCTTTTCTCTGACTGGAAGTGAAAATTAACTAACAGTTTGGGGAGCCAATGGAAGATTGTTTACATGTTCTAGTAGCTTAAGCGTTTTTGAGACTGTTTGCTCCACCTACAGTAGGGAGGATGTACAGCACAATGAACTTACCATGAAATCTTTACCACTAAATTAAACCAGCACAGGATTTAGGGAGAAGTGGGACATCTTTCTGGTGTTACTATGGTTTCCTAATCTCCAGTCTTCCCTCAATAATAGTGGCTTGAACGGGGCTACAAATATGGATCTGCTTCCCATTTTACTTGACGATCCAGTGAATCTGCCTATCTGTAATTCAGTCGCCTCCGATTCTTACATAGCCGCGGATCTGGCTTCAGCCATGAGCTGGCTGCTCCACTCTCACCCCAGGACTTGGAAGGCTCCTAATGCCAACCAGAGCCAGATCATAATCTAGCAGCTGTCTGCGGCCTGCTCCTCGCTCCTCCTTCGATGTGACCTGGCATTCAGCTCCACACGCGCAGCGGCTGGCTTGGTCGCGCGACGAAGCGTGTGGCTTTTGGTGGCACGTTTTCTTAGAGTTTTTTCCAAAGAAATGTAACAAGGTTTTTAACCCCACAACGGCCGTGATGGCGGCTGGTGGGACATGAGCCGTTCACGCCCCGGCCCCCATGGGGGGGCGGCGCAGGCCACCCTGCCCACCGGGAAGAAGGGGTGCAGGCCCTGGGGGGGGAAGGGGATCAGGGCCTCTCTGCCCCTGCAGGGGAGGGGGTGCAGGACCCCGGCGGTGAGCCGGCTCTCCCTGCCCGCGGGGTGCGCCGCAGGATTCCGGGAGGGGGGCAGGGCCTCGCGGCCCGTTGGCGGGGGGAGAGACCACGGCCCCCCCGCTCGCTGGGGTGGGCGCAGAACCCCCGCGCCCGTTGGTGGCCGTTGGTGGCCGTTGGCAGGCCCGCGCAGAACCCGCCGCCCGTTGTGAGGGGGGGGCGCGGGGCGCAGGACCCGCGGGGGCCCGAGGCCGGCCGTACCTGTCAGCAGGCGGCGGAAGGTTCCTTGGCCCAGGCCCCGCACGGCCCGGCCCATCGCCTCCACCTCGGCGGGCGGGCGGGCGCCCAGGAAGCTGACCCTGCCCAGGCTGCTCTCGCCATGCCCCGGGTGGGAGTAGGGCGGCGACCCGGCCTTCCCGGCGGCAGCCATGGCGGCCCGAGCGCCCGGCCTGTGCCCCGCGCGCCCCCTGCTGGGCCGAGGCGGAAACCACCGCGCCGGCCCGGCCCGCAGGCGAAGGGGGCGGGGCTGGCGTGCGAAGTGCTCGGGCCCGAGCTCGGCGCGGGCTCCCGGACCCCGCCACGTAGTCTGCGGCGCGCGGGCCGTGGCCGGGCAGTCTCAGGCCCGGGGGGGTGTCTGCAGCTGGCTGCAGATTCCCCTGGGGACCCGGCCACGTCCCTGTTTGGGAGCCAGGCCTTTGACCAGCAGGGCTACAGAGGGGCGCAGGGAAAAGGCGCTGTCCCTGTAAGCTTTGCTGGGCCCGTGGGGGAGGCAAATCCAGGCGAGAGAAAGAGCAAGGAGGCAAAGCCAAATGAGCAAAAGAAGGTGACCCAGAGAGACATTGTGCAGAAGATGAAAGATGCCAGATCCAGTAACCCGACACTCAGTAGCCTGAACAGAGGGGCAGACGACTGCAATAAATGGCAGAAACTGGTGGATGCCCCACGCCCCTGAGGGTTTGGAGGAGGAAGAAGAAAGAAATACAAAGGCAGAGTACAAAGGAGGGGAAAGATAAGCAGAAAATACATAGGGAGGATTAAACTACATCACTAGACATCATAACACATGTAGCTGTCAAATAAGTGTTGATTGCATTCCTCTTTTTCAGTCACATGGCTTCTAACCCACTGTGGTTGTGCCTCTGCACTCTTGAGCCGTGCCTGGCTCTCCCTCCACGTGTGTGGAGTGTGTGTATGTGTCAAGGTGTTGCTCGATACAGTGTGTGTGCCTGGGGGTGTTGCTTGGTATGGGTGTGTAAATGATTTAGTATGTATAGCTGGTATATATTTTTGTGTGTATTTTGGTGTAAGTGACCATTTATCGCTAAGCCCATCTTGCCTGGGTGGCAAAATAGACTGAAGAGGCCAAGGGAGCTGTCTGACTCCATGGTAAAACTTACAGTGATCCAGGAGTTCACACTTTTCGGTTGGTGAAATCTAATTATAGAACATACTGGCAGTTTGGGGTGTCTGCCCTGCTCTTGACAGCCTGCCGGGAGGGTGACACTTGGTCATGAATAGGGCCCTACCAAATTCATGGTCCATTTTTGTAATTTTTTAAAATCTTGAATTTCACGGTTTTGGATATTTAAATCTTAAATTTCACATTGTTGTAATAAAGCATGAATACGCCATTTTAAAATGGCAATGTATAAACATGTAAAGCCCTTAAGACTCAATATTTCTCAAACTGGAGGTCTTGACCCAAAAGGGGGTTGCAAGGCTATTATAGGAGGATTGCAGTATTGCCCCCCTTCTGTGCTGCCTTCAGAGGTGGGTGGCCAGAAAACAGTGGCTGCTGGCCTGGCATTCAGCTCTGAAGGCAGTGCAAACATAAGGGTGGCAATACCGTGACCCCCTCTCCAATAGCCTTGCAGCCACCTTTTGGGTCAGGACCCCTAGTTTGAGAAACATTATGCACTTTTGTATGCTTAGGGTATAGGGTAAAAGTACACAAAAGGCCAGATTTCATGGAGGAGACCTGATTTCACAGTCTGTGATGCATTTTTCATGGTTGTGAATTTGGTAGGGCCCTACTCATGCATTATTCCAGACCGTGTGACTGTGTTGTTGGATATAGTATGGGTATAGGAAGGAGGTGTTGGGTATTGTGTGTGTCTGAGGTGTTTTTGAGTAGTGTGTGTGTTTGAGGGGGCGTTGTATACTTTGTGAGTATGCCTGGGGATGGTGTTGGGTACTCTGTGTGTATGTGTCTGGGGGTGTTGTTGGATACCGTGTGTGTGTCATGGGGTGGTGTTGGGTACTCTGTGTGTGTGGCTGGGGGAGTTGTTGGATACTGTGTGTGTATGTGGGTGTATTGTGTACTGTGTGTGTGTGTGTGTTGGGTACTGGGGGTGGGTGTGTTGGGTACTGGGGGTGTGTGGGTGGGTGGTGTTGGGTACTGGGGGGGGTGTGTGTTGGGTACTGGGGGGTGTGTGGGTGTGTTGGGTACTGGGTGTGGGTGTGTTGGGTGGTGTTGGGTACTGGGTGTGGGTGTGGGCGGTGTTGGGTACGGGGGGTGTGTCTGTGTGGGTGTCTGGGTGCTGTGTGTCTGCGTCCGTGACTCTCTCTCGGGGCGTTGCTGGGCCCGGCGGTCCCTGCGCCGCTAGCGCCCGCACTTCCCCTCCCTCGCAGCAGGGGGCGCTGTCCCCGCCTCGCCGGTGTCCCCGGAGCCGGAAGCGGCGGCTGCCCCTCCCGCCGCCGTGGCCTGCCCCCGGCGCTGACTGGAGCCTGGCACCGGCCGGCCTGCCATGGCGGCCCCTGCGACTCGGCCGCGGCGTGTGTGAGCGGTCCCCGGCCGGGCCCGGCCCCCGCCCCCGCGGCGCCATGAGCGAGGCGATGTACGAGAAGTTCCTGGCCCCGGACGAGCCCTGCCCGCTGCTCTGCCCCCAGCCGCCGCCGCGGGCCGCCAGCCTGAGCGAGGAGGGCTGCCTGGACGTCAGCGACTTCGGCTGCCAGCTCTCGTCCTGCCACCGCACCGACCCGCTGCGGCGCTTCCACTCCAGCAGGTGCGGGGCCGGGCCGGGCCGGGCGGGGCCCGTCACTCCCCGCGGCTCGGGCCCCTGCAGGCAGCCCGGGGCGGGAGCCCGGCTCTCGTGCTGCTTTCCCAGCCCTAGCCCCTGGGGCAGGCTCCGCGCCGGGCCGTGTCTCCCCCCCGCCCCCGTGGAGGGCGTTGTCACCTGCTGAATTGCAGCACGTTGTCCTGGACCCCCCCGCAGTAAAGGTGCCCCCCCCCCCAGTAGTTAGTGCAGTGGGGTCAGCTTCACTGAGCACCCCCCGGCGAGGGAGCCAGCGTGTAACTGGCGCCTCAGCTTGTGTTTTGGCAGGTAGAAGGCGAGTTTAGGCCAGAGCGAAGCTATTTTAGTTGAGCCGGCTGGGTTGGGAAATAGCACCCGTTTTCCTAGTGTAGGCATGGCCTTTCTGTGGATTAGTTCCTTTCTAGTCCACCTCCAAGAAACGTACGAGTCTCTGTGTTACTGCCCCGCCTCAATGATATGTAAGCCTTCACTAAGCTAAACAAACTTTCTGTGCTAATAACTACTTGCTTCTCCTCCACCCTCACCCCAGCATGCTTGTAAAACACATAATTGCTCCAGCCAGCATACATGCCAGGTACTGTTCGGATTTCGCTTGCTTTCTGCAGGGCTGACTAGTTTAGTGACATTATGGTTGATGCTGATAGTTAACCTATGGTGCATTTGTGGCTTTTTTGAATCTTCTAGAAATAATGGTTTTTGGGAACTGGGATGGTACATGGGGTGTTACACCTGAAATAATTTAGAATAGCACTAGTGTGGGCACAAAGCAAGCCTACAGAGATTCAGGACATGACTCAGAATGGCTAGTGTGGATGGATGGAAATGTTTCTGATTGAATTAGGGCAGTATTAACAGTTTGGTTAAGAACTATTTGATTGTGTAGCACAAACACAACCTCAGGGCATAGGTGAGGAGGTGTAACTTCCAAATGTGCACATGTAGTTTTGCTAAAACTACTACTTCTGCTTACCACAAAATACAAACCAACCAACCCTCAAAAGAAAAAAACAGTTATGTCTACTCAAGAAGCTGATCCTGTACACGTGTGCATGGAAGTGACATTTTTGTATGTCAGTAGTCAGTCACATTAAACAACAACTTACAGATCTGGGCCTTAAATGTGGATTCAAGATAGTTTTGATGATGATTTTCAGTTTAGACTTTGAAATGTTTTTGAATTACACATGTGCATCTAATTCCCTGCACTACATTTTTTTATTATTTTAGTGTAAATATGGCATATAGTTTGCAAAGTTTGCATTAAGACTGTGCAATAAGATACCAATCTTCAGCTCAGTTTACATTAAAATAAGTTAGCTTTTCCACTGTTTCTAAGTTAACAGGCCCTTAATCATAGCATTGCTGGCCATCAATCTAGTAAGTATTTACAAACGTGATCCAATAAGTGTGTTTCCATTACTCAATATGAATTCAATTACATTTTCTCTCTCTGGGCTTTTGCACTATGCTATCATGAAGTCTGCATGTGACCAGAATAGTAGGTTCCTGTATTTCTGATCAATCTTTGGATGAATGTTTGTGGCAAACTTGTAGTTTTATTTTATGTGTAGACCATTTTTAAATGTTTTGCCTTATAACATACCTGTCATTCAGATTTCTGAATGTGTTTAACTAAGCCTCTGTTAATTAACTAGCCAGTGTTCTGCACCTTGAGCTGGTTCTTCATTTCTTCAGGAAGGTGCATCACTTGTCTTTATTTTTTTTTAATTCACTTTGTCCTTCGCACCTTTTGGAGTATGTTCCTTACTTCCATGTTGTCTGTATCTCTTGAGATTTCAAGTAAATATAGTGTACTTCCCATTTGTAATGTACTATGTTTAGCAGCCACCACTGTTTCACTTTTCTTTTTATCAAGTTCTTGAACTATTTGGTGTGT
Source organism: Mesoclemmys tuberculata (assembly GCA_007922155.1). NCBI lineage: Eukaryota > Metazoa > Chordata > Testudines > Chelidae > Mesoclemmys > Mesoclemmys tuberculata. The sequence continues at coordinate 11,816,765 of ML675622.1, read as the reverse complement.
TTGTCTGATCAAGTGTAAGGAGATAAGCAATGGCTTTCATGAACACCAACTTCCTGTAGGAAATGGCAATTACAGTATTATTTAGGCCACCCATCTTCATTCATTAATGACTTAAGGCAAATATTTGGCCTGTTGGAACAACATGCCATCCTAAGGGCTGGTCTACGTTAGAGAGTTTTGTCACCCAAAGTCAGCTTTTTTTGGCAAAAGAGTGCTGGTGTACACACAGCAATCACTCCTCCCTGACAACAAAATTGCCCTGTTTTTTCAACAAAATAAAACCACCTCAACAAGAGGCGTAGAATTTTTTACAGCAAAGTTTAAGCACCAGAGCATCAGTGTATGCACTACCCTTGGTTATATTGCTGTAAATGGTCTCTGGAAGTTTCCCACAATGCTCATCGTGACCACTCTGGTAGGCAGCTTAAACTCTGCTCCCCTGCAGCCATTCGCCCCACCCCTTTCAAAGCCCCAAGAAGTTTTCAAATAACTCACCATGGAGAATTTGCTCCACAGCGGCAGAAAACATAGGCCTGCCTGCCTCCAGCCTCCTCCTATCCCTGGCCAAAATGGCCATCTACAAGACCAGGGAGAGGAGGTTGGCAGGGGGGACACTCTGCCACTATGGGGCCTATTTCTGTTCCCTTGTGCACTCATGATCTCGGGCAGAGTTCCTCTGGGCAGCGTTTGCTGGCTCCCTTGACACCTTCCAGGAGCAGTGGGTGCAGTCTGGGGAGGGGCCTTTAGCAGTGGGCGGCCGCCCACTTCCTAGTTTACAAATAGACCACCAAACTACTGCCTTAAATTTCTGATGTGCTGTGCAGAGCCAGGGAGGGAGGTGGGGGCTGTGTCCCCCTCCCTCTGTGTGTGTATGGGTCTAGTGCTGAGCTGGGATGAGGAGACAGGGGACACCAGCTGTCTGTGCAGCAGCTTCTGCATCAGGATTGGTTGCTTCCAGCTGCTGCTGTCTGAACTTGAAGAGATAACATGCAGACAAATCAGTGTACCCCAACACAAACTATCTGTGTCTCTCCCTCTCTCACACATTTTCACTCCCTGTCAAACTCCCTCCCTCCCTCCTACTTTTGTGCACTTTGTGTGTTTGTGTTCAGCAATGTCACTCTGGCTGACAGGGCAGTTTAAAAGCAGTTGTCAAACTAGTAGGATGCCCATGGAACAATGGGACTCAGAAACCTTCATCATGAGATGCTGTGCCTGCTAATGAGGCATTGCAAACCCTTCCCAAAGCACCCTGCCTGCAGTTGCACAGTGGGATATCTACCCACAGTGCACTACTTCTTGTGTTGACAAAAGAGCTGATAGTGTGAATGCACTCCACTGACACAAGGAGACAGTGAAGACACAACAGTGATTTAATTACAGCGGTAGCTGTATGCCGGCAAAACTTGCATGGACAACTTTCCAGTGTAGACATAGCCTATGAAACAGAAGTGTTGACAGGCAAGCATGTGTGAATCAGGTGCTGAGAAGCATGCTACCCACATCAGAAGGTGTTGCTCTTCAGCTTCTGTGTCTGTGATTAAAGGGATATTCTAGTAGTAATTAATATGTCAAATGAATAAAACTTCACAGGTTAAAGATAGCTTGTATGGCTTTGTACAGTTAATTTTGGAAACCTTTGTGTTTTCCGAACTCTTTTGGGATTGGGCCAGAATGCAGTTGTGAAACATAGTCAAGTCCCTGCTCATATTGGTGAAAAATAATTGAGATGGTGAAACAAATTTCCTGACCTTGCTAAACTTCATATGAGTAGGTCAGCAGAGTGAAAACCTGTTCCACGGCTTTCTGTGGGACCAGACAGACTTTTTCCAGTTGGAAATATTCTTTCTCTGATTAGCAGAATTAACTGATTTGTAATGATGAAGCTGTGGAGAACATAATCCTTTTAAATTGGTATTGATTGAGGTATTGGATTTTTTTTCATGTGGATCACTTTCTGTATTGTCTCTTGTCCTGACATCTTTAGAATGAAAAGCTTGGTATCCTATGTCTTTTTTGGTTTTGAGAACAGAGCCAAAAATATTGAGTCTTAGATGTTTCCCTGGCAAGCACTGACTTCATGGGGTCTACTCACATCAGAGAAAGTTAGGCTTGCTGAATCCCAGTTCTGTCTTTTAAATGCAAGACCATCCTCCCTACCTCATCTAGTATTGGTACCTTTTAATTTATTTGTCAAGCTTAATATGGGAATACTTTTCATGGAGGCTTAAAAAAAACCTGGAAATCATTTTTTAAAAGTACATTTAACTAGAAATCTGATTGAGACTCAAATATGAAGAAATGATGGCTCTCTGGTGCAATTTTTCATTACATTGGATTCTTCGTGTCTGAGTATTCATCTTTAATGTGGAATTTTTCTTGATTTTGTGTGTTTAAATAAGATGCATTTGAATAGATATTAAAGATCTAATTAGATGAATTAACTTGTTTCCAGCAAAACCCACAGGTAACAACTGATACAAATATATGGATATTTTAATGTATAGCTTCAAAGACCAAAGCATTTTTCAGGATGAACTGTCTGTGTGTGTGCTGCTGCTGATTTGTTTGGTATGCTTTGCAGGTGGAACTTGACTTCTTGTGGAACCAGTGTAGCCAGCTCAGAATGCAGTGAGGAGCTGTTCTCATCCGTCTCAGTTGGTGATCAGGATGACTGCTACTCTCTATTGGATGACCAGGAGTTCACCTCTTTTGACCTGTTCCCAGAGGGTAGTGTCTGCAGTGATGTCTCCTCCTCTATCAGCACGTACTGGGATTGGTCAGACAGCGAGTTTGAGTGGCAGGTAAGCTACTTCTGTGGTTCACACAGCAGATGAAGTGGGATCTAGTAGCTGCTGTTTGCAGTTTTGACTCAGAAGTGAATATCTGACACATTTCGATGGCATGATAAACTCCCACTGTATATACTGAGATTCAGCAACAAAGGAAGTGTTTTGAGTAGACCATTTTATTACAAAGTTCCCATATAGAATTTTGATGACAAAACGTGGTCAGCTTCTGAAATAGGGCTGTTATGGTCACGTTCAGTTTTAGTTATCAGCATATCTTGCAGTTTTGAGGCCCAATCCTTTTGTGTGGTGCATGCACACTTGTACTGGAATCTGGCTGTGTATACCTTGCATTGACATTTCAGTGTGGCTGGGTTGCCGCTGTGATCTTAATTCCCATGTGTGATTTTTGTCTTGTGGGGCCATTAGTAATCGCTGTGGACCTGTTCTGTGGTTCAAGGATGGGAAGCGTGCAAAGGTGAGCTTTGTGTTACCTGGGCGCTTTCTTCCTGATCTTATGTGCAATTTGATCTGCCCTCAGATTCTAATCCGGTATCTTTAGAATTTGTGATTTGTTTTTGCATATAGCAGTCTTTCGTCTGTGGATCATGCAAATGTTATTTGTGATGGGTTTAGATTTGATTATTTTAATTGTAGTTACATTTATGGAGCATGCTGTTCTAGGATAAGTATAACCGTCAATTAAAAGCACGGCGTTCCCTTTATCTCTCGGGGACTTTAACCATGTCGTACGGTGTATGTAATACTCTGTTACGATAGAACGTACTGTCTGTTCCAAATGTGATTGAACCCTTCCTATCCCAAGTTAAACATTCCATGATGAATTAGGGATGGTACAGATACCTTGCAAAAGAGAAACTGTAAATGACATTGTGTAGGATAGCATTCGCTAAAGGTAGCTCCATGTTTCTTATCGCAGCTTTAGAATCCCAAGCTCTGACTATATTTCTTCTACAAAAAGAATTTGAATTGCAGTTTTATAATGCAGCTTGTAGATGATTCAGTGCTTCGTTGAGTTGTGACATGTTCATTGCCTGGTGAACACAGTGGGATTATAATTTTAAAGGAAATTTTCCTGGTTGTTTGATTAGCTGGCAGCTTTACTTTTTAACTAGCTACTGGAAATATTTTTATAAGCATTTGTTAGAAGAGACATACTTGACTGGACTTGTAGAACTTTGGAAAAGATTTTTCATTGCTTTGACAGCCTTACACAGCAAATTCAGAAAATGAGTAATTCAATTGTCACATTTAAATTTGAGGTGAGATCAGAAATTACATGTCAGTTGTACAAATGAAGCTAGTTAAAATTCTGCTATTGCTTACAGGAAAAATATAAGATGCAGTTAGTTATCTTGTGTAGTTGCTGTGTATAGTACAAATAAATTGGAAATCTATCTTGAAGAGCGCTTTCTCAAACCATACTTTTAGAATAGAATGTTTGTTTATTTTACAGTGGAAAATATTGCCAATTATATAATTTCTATTAAACACCTGTAATTATGGATTCCATGAGTATACAAACTTGCAAATAATTAGAACTGCATGGTTCAGAATATTTTTTTTAAATAAATAACTTCATTACAAATGAGAAGTGTGCTTTGATTAAAAAAAGAGTAGTAAACTGAGTTTTATTTTGGGCATCCCTTTGAAAATTTTTTATATATGCATATGCTTGTTTTTGTAGGATCTAAACAATGAACTGCAAGCCTTGAAAATGAAAATAATGGCATTTCTGCAACATTTGCACCGTATTGGTTTAAGTAAAGATGTACTGCCATTTGAGTTTATTTCTAAACTGTCAAATAGTATTTTTAAAATGAGTATTATTTATGTTAATAGGAATGAACAAAAACATTGTTCATCTTTTTAAAATAAGCCTCCAAAACATTTATGTATTAACACTTTTTAAAATATGAAATACTCAAATTCCATATGTTCCAGGAGTTGGTATGTAATAACTAACACATGCAATTTTGAAAACCAAAACCTAATCAGAGTAAACGTAAATCCATAAAATCAATTTAAACCAATTGCAGAAACCATTTTAAAATTAATTTACTAATCTGTTGCTTCCCTGCTTTACATATCTGAGTACTTTATAACTAATTGCTATTATAAAATAACAAAATACCAACTTTTAAATGTGTAAAAGGTCAGCAGTTAAGCCATGTTCCTCCACTTCCTATTGTTAAACTAAAGAAAACATTCTCAGAAATTTGACTAAACGGATATGTATTACACTGCCTGAAGCATGTTACACTTTGGTTGTGGTGGACTTTTAGAAGGAACCAGTGTCAGAGGTACTGTGAATGCCTTGCCAGGGGAAGGTTAAGCTACATAAATTGACAGTTACTCGTGTAATGGAGGTGACAGGAGGGAGAAGTTCCAGATTACCATCTTGAATGGCACTCAGCACAGAAGTGAGCAGGTAGCTGTTGTGGACCGCAGGTTTGAGCTGCAGTAACTGAAGTTTTTAGGGACTTTTCAAGGCTAGCCCCAAGTAGCGTTATATGGCAGTAATGCAATCTGGAGGTTATCCACAAGGATCACTGTTTGGGAGATGCTTTAACAAAGAATACTCTCAACATCCAGGCCAGCCATACATGAAAAAAGATGGTATGAGTTACAGCTAATAGCTGAGGTCTCAGGCATAGTGATAGGATCATAATCTCCAAACTGCAGACAAACGTTGGACCTACACCCACACAAATGGAAGGTGTCTTGTTCTGCCCACGTGCTTCTCCTCAGCCATCAGCATTGCTTCCCTTGTAGTTGGGTTTGGCCTGAACCAGTTTGATTTGTGCTTACAGCATCTAGTGAAGGTGACAAACAGACATATCTAGACTCAACAAAACACAGATATGTGTCAACTGAAAACTCAGATTGCAATCCGCGGTGTTTCACTGTCTGCTTTATGGGGCTGTATATTGTATGTACATTGAACAGGAAGGGTGACAGAAGAAATCCTGCAGAACTCTATATGAGAGTGTCTGAAGTTTCTTTAGTACCACTCGGTCACTGAGCTTCCTTAAAACTGGTGAGTAAGCGACTGTCCAATAATTGATTGGTGGTGATTTCCTGAGCAAGAACTTACCATATGCTATTTAAGCATAGCTGGCACCCTGGCTTCACAAAAGGAAGCATTATCAATTCTCATTGAAGAATTAAAACTCTACTTGTTTGAATTAGTTAGCCATGCGGCAAGGATCTAAATTGCTCTAGTAGGCTGCAGCCCATCCAAAACTTCACTGAATGAAATTGAACAGACCTCCATTAAAGAAGGCAATGTGTTCATAGCTAGCTGTTCTATCACTACTCCAATAGTGCGGGCCGAACCAGCTTTTATTTGGCTGATGTTTTAAAAAATTCCTTCTGGTGTAAAAGGTTTGACTTTAATAAAGCTAAAACAAATCAAGTTCACTTGATTTCCCTTCACACTGACCCTTAATAGAGAACATACCAACATGTCATGTTAATGGATAAGGAAGAGTGAAATGCTGCATAATTCTGCCATTTCCCAGAATGCAAATTGGAAAGGGAAATCATGAAGTAGAAAGCAGGGTAGTTTGAGCTCGTACACGACTGCAGATGGTTCAAAAAATTAAATTTTGTGCTTTGGAGTTGTAACTCATTGCTGGGCAGTTGTTAGTTTGCTTGGATTAAGAACTGATACTCTGCCAATTTGACAGCATATTTTGCATGGTTAATATTATAGGTCTGATTATTTTTCTACTCCTACCTAGCATATTTTGAGATTTTGTTCTGTTTCTTTTTATTTCTTTGCACACCTACAAGTTGCCTGGCAGCGACATTGCAAGTGGGAGTGATGTACTGTCTGATGTCATACCTAGTATTCCAAGTTCTCCATGCTTGCTTCCAAAAAAGAAAAACAAGCATAGGAATCTTGATGAACTCCCTTGGAGTGCAATGACAAATGATGAACAGGTAAGACTTGTATTTATTTTTTTATATTGGAGAGAACCAGAATAGATGTACAGATGAATTAAGACTCAATGAAATTGCTAGCTTAAAAAAAATTCTGTTGGTTACAGCAGTGTAAATATTATTTTGATTAATTGTATGTGACTATTAAAGTGAGCAATTGAATTCCTTGTCAAGTACCTGTAGCAAAGGCTAATTTTTTCCTTTACTTTTCATGCTGAATTTTTATCTTAGATGGTACTCAGCTAGGTTGAGTCAAGAATCCTAGGAAGTGCAACATTTGAGAGCATTTCTTTGATTCCAAATAGTACTGGTTCCTTCCTATTACTTCTGCTTTGACTCCTATTAAGAATTAGTGATTTTTAATAACTGTGCATTTTGTTTTTATTAGGTTGAATATATTGAATACTTAAGTCGGAAAGTCAGTACTGAAATGGGTCTTCGAGAACAACTTGATATTATTAAAATTATTGATCCCACTGCTCAGATCTCGCCTACAGATAGTGAGTTTATTATTGAATTAAACTGTCTCACAGATGAAAAATTGAAACAGGTAAGTTAAAATTTTTGTGCGTGTTTCTTGTATTGGAATTACGGTTGCCCACTGACATGTCATATGCGTTGATATGTCTTGGAAAATCGTCTATTAGGTTGTGACTAAATTTTTCCCCATATTTACTGAGTACCAGTGGGCAGGAGTATGTTGTTGAACTTTGGCTTTCTTCAACAATTTCATGCTAGTATATGATTTTGGTTCTTATTTGAAACACATTCATTACATAAACATGACTGAAGTGATAAGTTAGTTCTGGCATGCAAAACATTTCCAGACAAAATATTCACTGAGTAACTTTCAAGATTTAGCCCCCAATCCTGCAAATGTTGAGTCTGGTGTGTAACTTCACCCTCATAAGTAGTCCCAAAGTAGGGGCACTGCCTGTGTGACTATACTTATACAGCTAGATAAGTGTTTACAGGATTGGGGCCTTAATTTGCTTGCAAAAACTAAACTTTAAAAAAAAATGACAAAGGCACATGTGGAGTAGCAATGGATTTAAAGGCTAGATTGTTACTTTGGAAGTAGCTTACCCTTTTTCTTTTGTATTTGGATTTCTTGTTCTTATAAAACTCGAATTCTCATGAGAGATGATGTTGTTCTTCTGATTGATTTGAAAGCTTTCTAAATGAATATTTTTTGGGAAAAATCTTAAGGATATGAGAGGATTATTGGCGTTAGAAAATAGAGCAAAAACAACTCTTCACTGTGTGTGCAGAGAAGCTGCTTACAACACTCAGGCCTTGTTTACAATCTGTTATGCCAGCCAAACTTTGTTGCTCAGGGGAGTGAGGCCTTCTACCGCTCGGGGAGGGGAAGGTAGCAGTGTGGGGGGAGATGTTTTGCTGGTATAAGCATGAGTGTAGTCATGTTATGCCGGTGGAGGAATAAAACCATCTAAATGAGCAGTGGCTGCTATGTAGGGGAGCATATCCTGCTGACATAGCACTGTCTACACTCGTGCTTATGTTGGCAAAATTTAGATCGCTTGGGGGAGGAGGGTATTTTTTTTCCCCATACCCCAGAGTGACAAAATTTTGCTGGCATAACTGCAGTGTAGACAAGGCCTTAGTGTCACACAATGAGGTGGATGGTACCACATACTTTTGTTTTATCATAAGTTTTGTTTCCTCTCCATTTATGTTATTGCTGAACCTATTTTGGGGCCTGATTCTGGCATGATGCCAAGCTCCCTCAGCTTTTATTGAATTCTATCACAGGTTCATGCCCATTTCATATTTCAAAACACTTAAAAAAAACCCTAATCCTAACCTAAATGCATAAGAATCTACTCTTAAGGGTTATTACTGGATATGTCTATGTAGCAAAATAAGTTACAACCGTAATTTGCTTAAACAAACATTAGATAAAAAAAACCTTTTTACTACTGTGGTTGGCCTTTCTACATATTGGTAGCTTTTGTCTTCTGCTCTTTTGTAATGCATTAGCTAGAAGGGCATGCTTGTTTATATTAAAGTGAAAAGCATGTCAGTCTTAGTTAACTTTCCTGTCTCAAAAAGGAAGCCACAGTGAAGACGTTAGTAGCGGTCATGACAATAAATCGTTTGAACTGGTTAACGGAATCATTGTCTTAGACCATCCTTGATTTCCTCGACCTTAGTCATCAGAAACATAAAATGGATAGCTTTTCCATTCAGCACCCTGTCCCAAGCCAGCGTGCAGAACCTATCACGCTCTGATCATCTTTCGTGTTTTGTTCGGAAGGTCAGAAACTATATCAAGGAACATGGCCCTCGACAACGGTCTGCCAGGGAAAGCTGGAAGAGAAGCAGCCACAGTTGTGCGAGCACCAGCGGCGTGAGTGGCGCGAGTGCGAGCAGTAGCAGTGCCAGTATGGTCAGCTCTGCAAGCAGCAGCAGTTCCAGTGTTGGCAACTCTGCTTCCAATTCCAGTGCCAACATGAGTCGGGCGCACAGTGATAGTAATTTATCCACGAGTGCCGCGGAGAGAATCCGGGATTCAAAAGTAAAACTTGCGTGTGTGTGTGTGTGAGAGTGCATCAGTTGTTTCTTAGTCACTTCTCTGTGTGTGTGTGAGTGCATCAGTTGTTTCTTAAAGTCACTTCTCCGTGTTTGTGTGTGTG